>JAJEKV010000002.1:36123106-36723106 GCA_021234155.1 Isoetes taiwanensis
ATCAACGTTACTTCGTTCAGTTACACATTATGGTGGAAGCTTGGGTGAGGAATGCAAACTGCCTAAGAAAGTCGAGAGGAGGCTTTTCTGGAGGGTGAAATATACATCTATTTTGGCAATATCGAGTGAGATGGAGTTGCGGTATTCCCCAACCATGAAACTGAAACTCAAAAGGTTGGGATCTTAGAACACAGGAATGAACAAACACACGGAGCTATAATCGGGGTGGCTTACCCAGGTCCAGGTATCGGCATGATTCAGACCCTTAGTAATCCCAATCTGGGTTTTGCCCGTAGGTGGAGCTTCATCCGGTGTTCCATGTCTTTATTGGAACTTCTCTAGAATCGCACCAGATGAGCACACCTCCTCCACTACGGTGAAAGGCCGATGATTATGAAGGCGGTTCGAGAGATTACGGACTTAAGTATCTTCGTCCAAATTCCTTGTGCAGTGGGATGAAAGAATGCTCACTAAAGAAATTGATAGAACGGGAGCTTGTAAGAGAATCACTGGCCTTTACGATAAAGGTACCAGAATTCCATAGGCGTTGCGGGATGACTAAAGGTTGAGGCACTCATGTCTAGTTCAGGGTCATCTAAGCCATCATTAGGAGGATTTTTTCCAAGTATAGAAAGAAACAAAAGAAAAACAAGAAAAATGCTTGAAAAATCTCATGAAATGGCGGAGGAAATCTCATGAATGCGTGAAAAGTCTAACATGAACAGAATCAAGGAAGTCTACCTGATGGCTCGAGAGAATAGCGGGAACAGATAGATGCCTGAAAGTTCCTGGCGGCATTGGACCCGGGAATGCTTTGCAGCGAGGAAGAAGGTGCTGCTTATATATCTGAAGTAGCGGTGGGGATCGGCAAATGGACGAGAATTACATACTAAGTGTCGCATGCATCTTGGGTTACGCTAGAACCTCACGGACCTCTTACATATGAGAAAAATGAAATGTCTTAAATAGCTTATTGGTAGCGCGCAGCAAGGTGTGATTTGCAACTAGAAGGTTGAAAGTTTGTTAAATGCTTGTCAATTACCCTTTTGCATCCATGTGGCGATTATCTTTTTGTACATGCAATTATATTACGTGGTACGAATATCCATATGGTGAACAACATATACGTTTTTATGTTCTCTTAATCCTCTTATGACTCGCGTCAAGTCAATACAATCTAGTCATTTGTGCAAGGTACCTTACAAAAACACATTAACCCGATGCTTATCTAAACATCCATTTACTAGTTTAGCTTCATCAAGTACTTCCATTGAATTCCTGTACATGGGTATCACCTTGAAATTCAAATTAAAGGTTAAAACAAATATCTAACTATCTTTACCACGAGCTTTCTGAAAACTTGATTAAGCATGATCTTGTTGAGTCGATGTGCATATTTGATATTGTGATGTGGCTGCACATTACTAGGTCAAAATCAAATTCTTCAAGATTTGTACAATTTAAAGTAGCTATCTCACGATGTGAGGGATATATAAGACGATGATGTTCATATACTTGATTTAAGGTTGTTAATGTGGCTTTCATTACATATGTTGTAAGCTTACTTTGAAAACACTGAATCAAACATATTATTATGCCATACCTTCTATCTATGAAAGAATGGGTAATGTCAATAGCCTTGTGTTATTGGCTCAGTTACTTTACTTATTAATAGTGCCACTTTATTTATTCTTGAGAGGGTAAAGGACCTTCTACAGTGAGTCATGTTGCAGGTCATGCAATGGCGGAACTCCATGATCATTGACAGGCCGTGTAGTAGCGTAAAAGAATTATAAGAATGCAAGGCACACGCACAACGGCGAGGCATGGGAAACGAAATGTTTGATATTTTGCGAGCTCTCAAACCTTTGGCGCGTATTATATCGACCACATCCTCCTCTTGGACTTATGGGATTGGGGATTGGTCGAAGAAGGTCTGCGACATGTATCCAACGGCAAATCTCATGATCTTCAAGGTACCAGCGAGAATTGCTTAATGGGGAAGGGGGAAGAGGTCTGCTATTGGCTCAAAATCATCACTACTGTAAATCAAGCTTTACAAGAAGGATTGCAGAAGCTTGGGCTATTAGTAGTAGGGTGGCACTAATTCATAAGATGGTGATAGAATGACCATTAGAATTGTCGCATGATCATGTTGAGTTTCACATATTTTTCAAAATACGCCCGATTATTACTAAAACAAGCTGGCATCTGTGGGCAGCATCTTGCTTGGTGTATACGTCTTTGGCGTAGAGATGACCGGGGTTTTAGATCCAAACCATTCTACAGCCGAGCCATATTTTTGCGCCTTATTGAGCGTGGTCGAGCTTGACAGGGCCTCTATATATGGCAGTTTACCTTACGCCTTTGATGATATAACACCATCACGAGCTTCTTTGGCGATGTTGCAAGCGCGGGGTTCCACAAGACCACAAAATGCAGGTTTGTCGGCTCTATGAAGGTAGCAGCTAAAGGTTTAAAGCATTGAGTGCCCAAATCACCCCAGCAATAAACTGAATTCGTCGAAGTTTTGCCTCCATCTCTACACTCATTGGCTTGTATATTTGATCGAGGTGGAA
Organism: Isoetes taiwanensis; assembly: GCA_021234155.1. NCBI lineage: Eukaryota > Viridiplantae > Streptophyta > Lycopodiopsida > Isoetales > Isoetaceae > Isoetes > Isoetes taiwanensis. Next base: position 36,125,686 of record JAJEKV010000002.1, read on the forward strand.
GAATGAGCGATCACTATAATTGGCGGAGACCCACATTTAGCACATTATATCATGAGCAACTTGCGTATGTTGATGACATTTTATATGGCACATATGGCTCTTGTATGCAACAACATTTACATGCTTTATGCGGTTTTGTGAGAATATAGGCACGCATGTTATCAATTAAAGCTCTTGGTAGTTTACGAAATAGCTACACCATTTCAACTTTACACTATGATAGCCATGAAGTTCTGCGGTTGGCAGGTAGCCATTAAGTGTATCTTGGTGTAGAGTTACGTAAAAGACATGCTTTAAAACGGTGCATTATCAAGCATGTATTTGGCGAGGTGAAGAGCACTCTATGCGATACCAAAACAATTGTTTTTTGAGAGATTCATGATTGGTCTGAAAGCCACTTACGTTTTGGGCCGGTAAATCTATTCTATTCTATTTGGTTTTAGAGAACTTTGCATACATGGTTCTCTCGACTCATGTTGTGAATTTAGCATATGGAGTACAAATTAATGTTTGGGCACTAAACTACACTATTTGATGGAATGTATGGGAAGGAAAACATGCTGCCAAAACTCCTGCATTCAGTTTGCAAATGGGCGGCTTGATTGTAAGATGTAAGTCTGATGCAATTCTAGATCTGCAAAATGTTCTTTCCTTATTGACATCAAATTGTCATATGTCAAATGCAGGCAACAATAGATGATTTGAGAGGGCTACTTATAAATTTGTTTTGTTAAAATAATTTTAGCTTGAAATATTAGTACTATTTGTAGTGTTGGCCAATTGAACCTAGATTTCCAGGCTGTTGTTTATTTTACTGTTAAAAGATTTAGCCAAATTTAGCCAACCATATTTTAAACAAGAAATTTGTAAAATACTGTGATGGCGATGGCAAGGATAGTTGATGGTGAGTGCTTAAATATATTGGACCTCAAGTGTCCCACCAAATCATATTTTTGCGGGAGAATGTAGAACCTCTAACAATATATTCTCTCTTCCATTTCTTGCATGTCTATTCCTTCTTTTCTCTTCTATCCAAGGCAATGAAGCACAAGGTCCTGTTTTATGCTTTTGTACATTTTTAACGTTCTAGCCAAGGCAGTGAAGGACAAGGCCCAGATCTATGCTTTTGTACAATTTAATGTTTCAAATGTATTTTGGAATCCTTCTTTATTCTTAGGTTAGTTATCAGCACTTCCTATCTACATGTCTACAAGAATTGTACCTGCTACTCGTCATTTGATGCACTCATTGCAACACCATCATAAGGTCAATGTAAGCCATCATAAGGTTATGATGTAAGCAAATACTTAACGAGCCCTTAAGAGTATTTATCACATTGACACACATTCCACTTGTGAGCTTGCATGTGTGTGGAACAATCACTTTTGTAGCGAAACAAAACCAGTCTAGTTGGTGAGAGAATGCATATGTTGCACTAAATAAGATGCAAAAGCATTGTCTCTATTGACCCCATGCCTGTTAATTATATGTTGAACAATTGCTTGAAAGTGCAAGATGCAAAATGATTATTTCAATTGACCTCAAGCTTGTTAAGTTTATGTTGATCAATTGCTTGAGAATATGTGGAGACATATACGTTTAACAAGGTAAATGCTACATCGTCCAATCTTGTTGCACTGGTATATGTTTTGGTATAGATGGTAGGCTATATGTTTTCGGAAATCCTATCTTGTGATTATAATATATTCCTTTCAAAATGGATAAAATTTCAAACTTTGGTGGTTATAAATTTGTTTGACAATTCTACTAGTGTAGCTTTGTAAATCTTTTATTTCCTACTAAAACAACAAGATACCTATGAAAAGAACTTAAGATATTTTGCGGGTTATTTTACCCTCCGTTAAGCTGCAATTTGTTCTTGCATCTACGAATCAAACTACTCCAGGTGCCAATATTACCATTCACAATCAATGCCAATAGCACAAAGCAACTACACATTGCCTTGGGCAATCGGTAATGCTTTGGCACCTTATTTCTATCTATCTACATTAGCAATATTTTGATAATTTTCCTTTTGTTTTTGGATAATAATTTCCATTTAAACAACAAAAAGTGCCTTTTTCCTTTCGAAAATTGTCCCAGAGTTACCCACCCGAACAAGACGTTCCGCACACTAGAGGACGATGAAGATCACTATCATGACAACGGACGAGCAAATCATCTCTGTAGATGTAGATCCAGATGAACTGGTTAGTTTTTCACTTTCCCGACCTTACTAAAATGCACCTTCTTAAGCATGTATCTGCATACGGTAGATGCAAGCTTGGAGTGCCTAATGCAGAAAGACATTCAGGCTTGCTAATATCAGGATTGCACATGGAGTTTTCATGATAAGAATGTAAAAAGTTAAGTCTCAGACTATGTTAAAAAGCCAGTTCACCTCTTCAACTAATTTAAGCACAGGCAACAACAATTATTTGGGAGGTTTTTCTTTAAATAAAATGTGTTGTCGTTTTTTGACCCTTGTTCCCTTTTTGTTATGTAGATCGAGAATGTCAAGGCTCTGCTTGAAGTTGAGGTAAATGTTGGCCATTTTACCTAGAGGAATTCTCAATGTTTCCACCATGTATTATCTGAATCAGGTCAAATTTACGCTTTGTACATCTTTCCAGTGTTTCCACCATGTGTTTAGTGTCCATGCGAAGTGATGCCTAACCTGTGTGGTCGAAAGTTATCTTCTTTGCTTCTATACTGAGCTTGGCATAATTTCTGCGGTTAAGCACTACAACTCCACATGTCTCTCATTCCATGTCTTCTCACAGCTGAAGCTTAAGCATCCTTTTTTGTTCACACACGCACAAGCCTGTGTTATCACAAACCAAAGTCTCAAAAATATTGCATCACGAATAATGTCTTAACTTCATTTATGTTTTAAAGACTCAGATCCCACTACACCAACAGCAACTACTATATCATGGGAAGGAAATCAAGAACAATCAGAAGTTGAATGGTTTGGGTATCACAGAAGGGGACTTGCTTATGCTGGTTTCATCATCTTCCAAGTAAGAGTTTTCTTTGATATATGAAGTTAAATTGGTAAATCAACACGAATTTTAGAGTAAGTCAGAAGTAGCAAAGATAGTCCTTGAGTAAATTGCTTAAAATATGGTTCAAACTTTTTCCTTTTTGACAAATATAAAACATATGAAACTTAGAAGTTCTATCCTATTGTCCAAGGTTCTTTTATCTTCATGGTTGTAGAAGTTGCTGGTTGAACCATATATATAGTCCTCTTTTGAGTTGGCTGGGATAGGAAATTAGCAGGCAGCTAAATGCATACTATGTTGGCTGAATTCTGACCCAAGATGGTGCCTTGGCCTTGGTTCTTTTTAAATCCAACATGCAGTTTAAATTCATCACCAAGGTGCTCACTACCTATTGACAAGCTTGTCCAAACAGAAGATATTATATGCCATGTTTCTATTATGCGTTATTAAACTGAAGGCTGAATTTGAATATCCCAGGTTTTGGGTATCTCATGCTTTAACCAAATGCAGGTCAGGGGCCTCCACTAATGAGCTAGCAATGAATGCAGATGGTTCCGCTGTCAATCCTCATGCTGTTATGAGGCAGTTAAAAGGTGACCCAAGTGTTATGAGCAACTTACTTCAGGTACTATATTATCCTTACACCAAGTTAAATGAGATAAATTCAACAAAAGATATGATTTAATTACCAAAAGAATGATTCTGTCTCTGGATCATGGATTTAGGATTGGTCCTTGTGAACCATGGTATAATAAGCTTGAGTATGCTGGTTGGTCCTTGTGAACCATGGTATAATAAGCTTCCTATGGGACTTGATTTTAGGCAGAGGCAAGGACCTTGCAAGCACGTTGAAAAAGCAGAAGGCATGTAGCCCCGAAACATTGAGATGGCTCATGTTTTGTGTGAGCGTGGCAGAGATAGAGAAATAAATAAAGTTCATAAAGCTCTATCTTTGTATTTCCTGATGGAAAATAAGAAAGTAAGAATCTAATGCTGAAATTCTTGAAAAGTGAGAAGCATGATCCAGAGACAGAATCACCTTATGATGCACGTTATGACTTAACAGGTTTCTTGACGAGTAGCCAGTGTGTCACGCCAACTTAGTAAATAGAAACGCATTCCATACATGCTAGTTCTCACCTAATGATTGTAACCTTGCTTTTTGCAGACTAATTCAGATCTTGCTCATGCGATTAATGGAGGGAACATAGAGTCTTTCCAAGATCTCCTTCGGCAGCAACATCGTCACCGGTTAGAGCTTCAGCGCCGTCAACAGGAGGAAATTGTAATTACATAGTTTAGGGGATCAGATTGTTATGCTAGTTGGAGCTTGGCCACATGCGCATGAATAATACATTCATTAATTTGAACAGGCTTTAATGAATGCCGACCCGTTCGATATAGATGCTCAAAAGAGAATTGAGGAAGCTATCAAACAGGTACACCAAATATTTTCCCAGTTTCTTGACAGCTAAAAGTATAATTCCTGTTGCCTTTAATTGCATCCTGCATACAGTAGCTTTATAGAGTAGTCCCTCAAATTTCAAGCATCAGGGAGGATGGATACAGTTCTCAAAGTTTTGCTCTTTTATCCAGTATGATTAGGGACAAAATACTACTAATGTCAAAAGATAACAAAAGAGACATTATACAAATTGAATTCTTTGTATATCAGATATTTATTCTTAATGATGGTTGAATTTAACTTGCCATGCAGAAAAACATAGATGAGAATTGGGAAGCAGCAATCGAACATAATCCTGAAGCATTTGCTCGTGTTGTAATGTTATTATACCTCCATTTCATATACATATAAGTGATTGGTTTGATTCATTTGCTCTGATTATGGAACTTCGATTTTCAGATTATGCTTCTCTGAATATGGAAGTGAAGCGGAGTTCCTTCAAAGGTAAACTTTGTTGGTTTGATGCAGTACTCGTACAGTCTGATGTAAAATATGATTTTTGTCTACCTTCGAGTTTGTGGACAGTGGGGCACAGACAGCGATTATTTCAAAATCCTGTGCTGGCTGTGGGTAAACTACATTTTCATCTTTAACTTTATGTTGCAGTTTATATACTACTGTCAAATGCTATAGATTTCAATGTTGTAAAATATTAGCAGAACTGTAGCCGCTTTCGTGTCTTACCTACTTTTAATCTTTTGTGCACAAGTGTGTAAGTCTCTGAGCACAAATGCGGTTAAAGCATTATTATGGAATACAATTCTTCAAGTACCATTTAGATAGTGTCACATCCTTGGGATATTATACTTAGTTGATGATGTGAAATGTATTGATATGTGTTGTAAGCTTTGTTTTACTGTTTGAGCTTTTAAGGCTTCACTGAATAAAAGTATGTAGGGTATTGCCAAGGTGTTGGACAAGCTCAGATTGGTCAGAATACATGTAGCTCCCCTCAAGGTAGTGCAACTTAGCAGTATGGTTAGATGAATTTGAACCCAGTTATTTATAGGTTCTAAATTTGTGTACTGAATTGGCAAGAACTATTACCAGTGTACTGCAATTTAGACCAGCGCTAGATTTTGAGTTCATTTTTTGGGCTTGATATGCTACGAAACATCAAGTAAATATGTCACCATGCACAGCCTTTTCTTCTCTTATTAAGTAGCGCCACAACAGATACTAATCATTTTTCCAACCTCCAGTGTTGTATTGACTTGAAAGAGAATGTGCTCCATGTGGGTGGAGGAGAAATTGCAGTTCCTTTTCTTCAAGGTATTATGTAATCTAATTATAGATATGGACTTTGGCTACTAGTGTATTCTTGAGATAGAAACAAGGAAAGTTCCAGCAGAAACTGATATGGATATGCCTGACACTGGGGGCCAGGCTACATAATTTGTCTTGATGGTACATTTGCGTACACCACAATGACTTTATAGGCTAGTTACTGTCACATTGAATAGCGATGGTTGGATCTATTGTGGCTTTAAATTCAATCTGGCTAGACCAAAATAGTGGTTTTGTTGTGCTGATGCAAGACAGTAATGCTGCAGCATAATGCCCCATATTCTGATGATTGATAGTTTGAAAGTTCTGGGATAGCTCAAATGCATTCTCACGATGCATGTTGAAATAACTGGATCTGATTTAAGATTCATGTCTCATGTTTGGTATAAGGATGGCAGCGATTCTGGGGAACACTTCAGAAGTTAACACCTATATAATCCAACGATCTATTGGAAAATGCACTTGGGTCTTTTAAGCACTTGTCTAAAAGTTGAATCTAATTTAGATCCTTACCCTGCTAAGCCTTTTGTTGCAGAAACGGATCTGCCTGTACATCTACAGATGGAGAGGGGAAATGAGCACATGGTACAGGAATCTCCTACAGCTCAATCGCCTTCTACCTCATCTGCCAGACAGGTCCATTAACTTTTGACCCAGTACTTAGATGAATAAGTTAATTATGTCTAAAGCACCATTTTATTCTTGAAATTTGACAGCCTAGAGAGGCAGAATGTGGAAGCCAAAGATATCGGGTCTCATGGGACTTAGTTTGACCGAGCTTCTGGTCGCTGGCACTCAAGTTGTTCAGCAGGAAATGCAGACCAGGCTGCAAGGTGCTTTGTTCGGAGGATGGACGAAATAGACGTGAAAAAACGTTATACATTGTTTGGCCCCAGGAACCGGTATTTATTTGAAACCATTCTGTCTAACCATTTTATTTTGAGTATGGTCCTATATGCCCTGTTGACTGGCATGTTGCGCAAACACTTATGTCTTGACTGCCATTATAGGTGCCATGTCACCACCATGTCGGATCAAAGTGCCTCCTCTCGACAGGGGAATGTCCCTAATATGCCGTTATACCTGACTTGGGCCACTGGTATAATAGAAAGCTACAGGGGATATTATCCCTTACATTTGAAGGATTACGCTACTCAAACATACACCTGCGGTACAAAGATGTTGCTCATAATTAAATTAATTGCACAAAGGAAAACACTACTAGGTCAAAGAAAATGAAAATGCATACCATCATAAGGTGGAGTGAAATTACTTAAAATAATACCTCTGACAAAGAATTGGCAAATGAGAATGGGCCTCCAAAGTACAATAATTGCTGTCAATAAACTCCCACAAACAGAACGTAAAAAAAATCTGCAGTCGTCCCTAAATGATGTTTCATCAAGTAGCGTGCAAGTGAGGGACAATATGGTAGTGGGTTTGCCAATTCTTTTGATGCGCCATTTGGTCAGCTTTCATCACATCTTTATTTGCCATTAGCTCCTCCATTCTGATTGAGTCTCAATTACCTTATGCCGCACATCATGGAAAGTGGGTCTGCGATTACGCTTGCGAATGGAAAAAAGTATCCCGCATGATCATTGCAATAGCGATCATGCATAATCGATCGGCTGAGGTAAAAGCGATAGCTCCCCGCACCATATGATGTGGGGTCGGTCGCAGCGGGACACATGGAATCATCTCCTGTTTCCATCCCCCCATACATTATCCGCTGCATTCTTCCCTTAAAGGCCCGACTCACTCACTAGGCATAAGGGTTTTGTTGATTGACATGAACCTTTGTATGATTATAGGCATGATGCAGCATCGTAGCAAATTATTACATAACATGTATAAATATTTACAAAAGAAATTTGTCGAAGGCCAAGGCGCCCATGAACATTCTCTTACCGAGTGTATGATAAGTCCGAGACAATGTGAATTCTTTAACCAAGTCCCTCAAATGAAATGATGTCAATTCTTCCAATCAAGAGTACCTCTCAATGAAAGTAGCTCAGAGAAATGTTTAATCATGTAGTTTACCACACATATAAAACTAAGAATCTGGTGTGTTACATGGATAATGATGTCCCCACTTTGGATGGACCTCTCCATTAGGTTCCTTCAACTACTACGCATAAATAGTGGGGCTCTATTTAACCTCTCAATATGAAGCTGCTTAAACCATTTGTAGTTCTTGAACCATTTTGGCAGCTCTAAAATGGTGAAAATAAGTAGTTCTTCAGCATTGATTTACAATCTATTAAATTGTTGACAATAAAAATGGGGAGCTATTGTTAGATTGCATTGCATGAAACTTATATAAGAATGTTTAAGTTCATGGAATTTGGATTCTTTATACAACCTTGTTGATAGCTTTTATAATAAAGTTGTGGTATCAATTTTGAATAGGATAACAATGCGGTTCTTTAGCAAAAATATTTTTTTTTTCATTTGATCTAAAAATTAGAGTTGATTCAGAAGCCTTAAATTCAAAAGCGATTCATGTAGTTGATTATGAGAGTTTCCACTATAAAAGACTTTGCATAAGGAGGCCTTTAAAAGTGAAGGAGGATAGATGGCGTTCCCTAACCAAAGTGCTTGTGAGCAAAGCCTTCTTTTGATCTTGTTATAAATGCCTGAATAGAATTGTCATGCATATTTTGTTTCTCTGAGATACACTTAATCAATCGCACTTAATCAATCTTTGATGATTTCTCAAGCTTAACAAAGGATGAGAATCAACCTGAAAAGGAAAACTTAATAATGGGAAGCTAAGTGTGAGATGGAATTACTTCATGAAGATGAAATTAATTTTTTAAATGGAGAAACTCCTTTGGTATAGCTTGGCTGAAGCAAGACATGTATGAACAACAAAATGATAGGATAAATTGGGCACAATGAACGGTAGCTCAATGATCTAGAAGTCACGAAGAATTGGAAGAAAGCTTCTACTCTACCACCATTGGCGGACCAAATTACACTGTACCATTGCAACAACTAACTGGTTTTTTACACAAAGCTTAATAATAGTGCATACTTGTGATTCATGAGATTATACATCCTTCATAAGATCTTTCAATTGAATAAATAAACATCATGGTGTCAATTACTGCACAGAATTGTCCACAACTGTGACGCTAAAACCAACAACTATCGCGAAGCCAGAGCCCGGTCGAAGCCTAAAACACTTCATATAAAGGGGGATGGCCTGCTTAGGTCGAGATGTAACTCTGCCCCACCTACTTAATCGTTAGCATACAAAAAGGAATAAATCCTTACCTCTCTTTCATTTAAGTTTAAAAGAGCCATGAGGCATATCTTTTTCGGTAGAAAGGCCACTTTGGGATTAGAAGATACTCATTATGCAGCGAGGTAATATAATACAAATGGAGCAAACTCACATTTGATGTCAATGTTAACCCTTTCTTTATGGCTGGTACGCAATGGGTGAAAGTATCTTTGGTGGGTAGCATGTCAGGACGCATGCTTATAAATTTAATACTCGCCAAGCACCACTGCTTTTGTATCACGGGTATGTGATGGTGCTTAATTTCTTTCGCCCTTCATGTACTCGCCGTCCGCCTCCGCAGGCGGTAGTTAGGAAAATGATTAAACGGGCTTTTGGTTTTGGATTTCATTGTGGCAATTGGTGTTAGTCGTTACAAATTGGACGGGATCCTTAAGTCATATTTGTAATTTCTCCTCCAATTCACTTATCCTCCCTCTCACAAATTTCATAACTCACGATCTGAGGCGGAGGCAATCTACGTTTAGCATTGGTTTGGCTGATGAATCCCAATATGATGTTCGATTTGTTGGATGCTCCCGATACCCAACCACTGAGGGAAATATCCGTGAATCAGGTTCCTCACCCATTTACAGAAATTGGATGCAGCGAAAGAGAATCTCGATTAGGAATAAGATGACCAAAAGGAGCGGTGAGCAGGAGGATCTGAGGCATGAGGCATGAGCAAAAGAAATAGCCCGACAAATGATTGATTACTTCGACCAAACTCACCAAAGCATTCTAGAACTCAAAGGCGTGTGATGAAGATGGTTCATCACCACAATGAAATCTGGGAGGCAGGTACTGCAAATCAAAAGAGTGCAAAAGAAGCGTGAGTGCTTGCTCAACAACTTAAACAGAATATTAGCGACCATAAAGAGGCAAAAGGAACCATGATGATGTTTGAGCAGAACCTCGTCGTGATGGCTTCTTCCTAAATCGAGATGCAATTCCACTAAGCGTTAGGTGCATCTAATTCTTGCTTAAATCTTTTTTATTAGCTAACTGGTATGCTTAATTGCTTTTAAGTGCTTCATATTTGATCTTTGGATACAGATATGTTCATTGATTAATGCAATATTTCTGTATGATGATAGGTTACGCCGAGGTCAACAATTGCAAAGCTACTTTGCATTAAGAAAATGTCGAGGCAGTCCTTGGAAATGGTCAGTGATCCTGGCTTCAAAGGTTGAGGAGTCAGTCTCACCCACCTTTAAACAAAAAGCCCTGTAAAGTGGAAACAAAATAGCGGAGTCTCCTTGCAAGAAAGATGTTGTGAACCTTTGATTTGATCGAACCCGTTCTTATACCACTTATGGAGTCTGCGATTCAAGTTTCCATATAAAATTTTTCTTTGCTATTTATTTGCATAAAATATTTCTAACCAACTGACACCATTAGTGAACTATTTCAACAATGCACAAAAAGTTGCTCACAGGAACACCCTGTTTGCTTAAGGCTTTTAGAAGTTGAAACCTATTTATGTAAAGAAACATCGAGAAAGGAAAACCTGATTGTTATTTATACCATATGAGAGATGGAATATATTCGAGGTATTTTGAATGCATTAGGTCAATGGCCGGATTTCATAATAGAGAGTTACAGAAATGCACACAAGGAATTATGGACTGGTGAGGCGATATTAAACGACCCAATATATGTGTGACTCAACACCCGTGACGAACTCTGGAGGCGGCTGGTTTGCAACAAGCGAGGTGAAAAGATGGCATAACATTTGCTTGATCTGGAACATGTGAGAGAAATGTCGCCTAAACTCTTCCTATGTCGAGAATCATGAGTTCTTGCTTGATGGAAACGTTTGAAAATTAAATACTCTCTTTATTGCATCTTTTTAACTTATCTTTGCGATATGTCTTACATCATCGGCTGAAAAGCTGCTTTTGTGCTTTCTTGCGCTAATATTCTGTTTTTATGCCTCTGAGACCTTATTCTGATTCAGGTGCCTAGGCGGAAATTTGGTGGAGTTGGAGCTTTGCGTGCGAGGTACGGTGGCAGAAAAGAAAAATAAATGCAAGAAGGGAAACCGAGGTAAAAATCCAAGGTATTTGGTGGGACAGGCGTCTTTGCTGACACAAGTTGAAGAAGGGAAACAAAAGTAAGAAATCCAGCAAGGCGGTGGGACCTGAGGCTGAAACTGTCACAAAGGCCGGACCTCGAATGTGAAAAAAGGACCAAAAGGTCCTCCGGGTCTTACAGAAGCAAGCGTGAAGGATTTCATTCATATCTGTATTTCCCGCGTTGAAGATATTAGGTGCCACACAATTCTGAGGGCTAGATGGCGTTATGCAATTCCGGGGAGTTACTTTGGACAATATAAAGATGGCACCGTGACATGCATTGATTTCGCAGTATAGCATAAAAATACAAAGGGAGATTCAACTGACATTGGCACAATGACCGGAATAATTCTAGTCCACATCAAGTATAGGATGGACCTCGGTTAAGGTCAGCTATTGAAAGGAAAACCTTATTTTACTTGAGTGATGACAAGCTTCATGAGCACTCTTTTTGTCGCGACCTTGTCTTAGAAAGCACAATTCATGGCTGTATCAAATGAATTGTAGATTTCTCCGGGCACATATAGTTTGAAATTAGGATAGTTTGTTCTAGCCAATTCAAATCTGCGGAGCAATTCTATTTCCTACCAAGGCTGTCACCATGAGCTAGGGGAAGAAATAGGCAGCCATTCTTTAGGACGACCATGGTAGGATGGGCAAGAGGCTGATCCTTAAAAGGGGCATTCTCACTGAAGAGCAGCTCAAGTATGATGGGGTGAGGGTGAGGAGTGCTTCTTTGATGCATAATGAATTAACTTCGGCTGGGAGATAGAAGGGTACCAACTCTTGGGGGACATCAAAAGGTATTAATATATTTTCATCTGTGATACGTTGAGTTAGTCTTTGCGCAATAAGCTAGCATGTAATGTGCTGAATAGTCTAACTCATGTCTGCTTTATAGAATCTTTGTCACAATGAAGGCTTCTTTGTCTTGTGATAGATAGTCAATATTGCTTTGTGAGATGTAATGCTTGTTGTTTCCTTGCAGGTACCTAGATAGTGGAAAGGATGATGTTGATAGGACGGAACCCATTGGGCTGGCCTGCCGAGTGGAAGGACCAAGCAAATACGGCATGGGACATGCCAGCCAAATCAAGCACAAAAGAATTGGCTCATAGAGGTTTAAGTTGTTCTATTGGTAATTGTTTGAAAGAGAGGTGGTCATCTTGTGTGGAAGCAAACCGCAGATGAAAAAGAATTGGAAATATGTTACATAAAGCGGTCAGAATCTGAGTGAAGATGCGAAGGCAAGAAATCGATGAGCTTGTTGCACAGAAGGTGATGGGAGAATGGTATCAGGAAGCGATAGAGGAAAGGTGATCTTTCTTGTTGTGGCGGCGGGGAAATCGGGAGAATGCGATTTCTATGTGGTCAAAAATGTCTTAATAGAGCATATCCTTGGCAGAAATTGTCGAGATAGGCTGAGAATCGAACCCACTAAATGTGGATGAACATGTGTTGGCTGGTTTATTGCTATCTTTGCCGAAGCCAGATGGTAGTTAAGACTACTTGAAGACAAAGGCTTGACTTTTCAATCTGATCATCACTGTCTCGACTATCAAGTTTAGAGATAGATGATTCACAGCACCAACAGTTTCCATGAAACGGGCTACTCACCGGATGATCCTTATTGATGCGCCATATGAAGGTTGAATATGCTTTGGCCTAGTTGTTTTATCATTGTAACAAATCTAAGATTACTTGTGTACTTGTCTCAAATTTGATCATTGTATTGGAGACAATGCCTGAGAGACAATGTTGTAGTATTAGTTTGAATTATTGGAGTATTTTAGTATTGGAAACAAGTAGCATGGTATTGAATGCAGCGATATATATTACAGTTGTACCTCAAGATTAGAACATCACTCAAAAGATCACTCAATACTTTGAAAGATAAGACAAAGTAAATATACATATATATTACAAAAAAAGTCTTGTACAATGGTTGCCTTGCATGAGTCATCGAAGTCTTGAGGAATCATCTTTGAAATTCGCCCGGAAAGGGTGCCAGCGGTACTAATACTTCTAATGGAACGTGAGGATATAGTAGGCGAGAACAAGATAGTTGTTAGAAGTGATAATCAAACTACTGGCTCTCTTCCAACCATGCACATCGGTGATATCAGCACGTGAGGAATGCAGTTTCTGCATGCAGGTATGAGAAGACAAGTATTCAAAGAAGTTGGACACACAGAAACTTAAAGTTGAAGAAATATCTTCACTTATGAAAGTCTTGAAAGGCATAATGGAAGGGTTGTAATGCGGGGTTTAAAACCAGCACTTGTGGTAAGGCATCATCAACCAGAAAATCATACCTGCATGGATTTAGGAAAATCACCTCAAAACTACAACCTTCAACTCATGAAAAAATGCCTTTTACGGTGCTGTTTGGATGCTTCGCATGCATAGCAATGCTCTTGACCATATACCTTCAGAATGCAGTGCACCGTCGAGAGACAATACATCCACCATATCCCCTTGTGTTAAGTAGAGAAGCACTCAAATAACAATATCAAACCTCTGCGTACCCACTCACAAACTCATGATGCTGCAGTGCGCAAAACTGGTGCCTTATTTGCAATTTCTTTTTACCTAACGCCTTGGTTTGGTGGAAGCCGTTTTCGTTCATTCTCCTGCGGTATTATTGTACGTGCCGTTACACCATTTTAAATCGGCACCATCGCTTCCGTCACGGGTGTGCATCAGCGGGCGTTTGCAACCAACGTGTCGATGTATCTTTGCGCGTAATTGTACATACGTGCTGCAATGTGTCTTGGAATGCGACTTGGAAACCTTTATCGGGAGGTCTTTGGATAGTCTTTTTAACTTTCTTGGACTGCTTTATCTTTGCTACCGGATGATGAAGAGTCGATAGCCGCCGTCAGGATACATCCTTATTAATATAATCTCACCACCCCCAATACATGGGTGTTCGACTATCAGTAACCCTTAGCTGCCTTGTCTCGGTTTCTTCATTCACGACTGTATCTTGTTCTCTACGCATGCAAGGATGGTACGATAACAAGCGAAAATTAAAACACATTAGAAATATAGCAGGGATAATAGGCACGCATGTTAGAGTTTGTCTTTGGCACTTCTTTATCTGTGTTATTAACTTCTTCGCCAGTTCACTAAAGTAACCATTGTACCTTCTTTTCACCGCAGACAAGTTTTCTGAGCTTTGGAACCCCGAATAATCAAGCCAAAATTTGCACATTAAAATTGGAATAAGCGAGGGGATCCGTATATTAATTGTTTTGAACAAAACCTTTTGGTGATGGTTTGGGTTGATATTTACCAAAATCAAAGGTTTAGCACTTTGAAATACATAAAGAGCCATTACATTAACCATGTTTTCTTTCCAAATGCTACTTCTATGGGGCGTCTCCTCATCAAGGTCATTTCGACTCACCCTCACTTTCTTCTTCCTGACCACTTCACGGCCCGCCAATGGTGTCAACTTGTTCACCTGCTTAAATTTGTCGGAATCGATTGCCGACATCTTTACCCTTCGTTTTCCTTCGATAGCGGTGTTGAGGCCCTTTGTAGAGGCGGTGCGAAATTTGAAACTATACTATAATTGTTGGCACCATCATTACTACTTGAATCTCCCTTGGATTCGGCGTAGCTTTTGGTGTCGCCGACCTTTGTCTTTGCCGAGTCTTCTGGGTGATGTTGAAAGTCTTTGCGGTAGTTCAGCGTTTGGTGTTTACGGCACGCCGATGCTGCGATTCAAAATCAGGCACGTAAAGCAGGCATGTACCTTTTCCCGTATGGCGAACGTGGAGTGAACCCTTGTGGACTTGTGCTTGGCGATCGGGGTCACTTTACTTTTGGTGATTTATTTGTTTCCTTTTCTTTGCTACCGAGTTGTGGCTATGCTCATCAACATCAATTATCTTCTTCTCGGTTTTGTGGCTGTTTCGGCATACAGCACTTCACCTTTCTTGTATTAAACACTGTTCACGCCTTAAGCGGTGGGAATGGTCTCATGCGCTCGAGGCGGCATCTAGCTTTCCGTGAGCAAGCCGGAGTGCGACTAGCGTGATAATGATGTCGACTTCATCCCAGCGGTGAGGTGTAATCATCTGAATCTGAGACACGGGTGGAGCATCTCCTCATCCAATTGGCAAATGGAATGTTATTGGAATCGCGACCAGTGATCATTTCTCTTGGTCATCTCCTCCAGCACGGTGACATTCTATAGAATCTTCTGGCGGGCTTTTGCAAGAGAGGACTTCGTTGTTGGCAATCTCGGCTGATTAGTGCATCCACCTTTTACTGCCTGAGGTTTGATCTATTGGCCCACCCCATTTCAAGTAGGGACTTGACATATAATGCCGTATCTTTCCTCTCCCTCTCAAAAGGCCAGATCGTGAGAACACCGCATTGGATGCGGTGCACGAAGGCGATCACGATATTATCCTTTATGGTCTTCGCTTCCCCTGCGGTAGAAGCTTCCCTTTGCCTTTCAGTTATTGACGACTGTTCCTTCTTTGACTTTAAGTCGATGCAACATTTAGGGCTTCTGCATATCTTGAGATCATCACTTTCAGACGGGGAAATATTTTCCCCATAAAAGTGAGAATCTTGAACACGACAGAAGTGCCGAGATGACATAACCTCCTTCTAATTTCTGGTGATTGCGCAAATTTGGCTTTGCAAATGCTTCGAGATGGCGTTGTCTGCTTTGGGATTTCTTGAGCTTCTGGCGTGTTCCTGGGGCGGTCTTCGGAGTTCACTCTTGACCTTTGCTCGATAGGCTACGCTTTTGCGCCGCTGGCGCCCAATTGACCTTGAAATTTTACGGATCACCTTGGCCCTCTTGCGGTTGTTGAATGCGCAAATAAAAAGGAAGCCGTCTTCCTTGCTTCTCACGATTTCTTCAACTATGCGGGTATAACGCTCAACGTCAATTCGAGAATCTTACCGTTACTCGCCTTATTTTGTCGATCTGGATGTCTTGTTGAATGACACCATTGGTGTCCCCAAACCTCATTATATTAACTGTGAGATGTCACATCCGTTCCAGAAGTATGAGAGGGATGCACACTTACCCTCGTTGATAGACCCGCGTGGGAGCAAGGGGAAGTCCTCCTCGATTCGGCAATCTGACCGGTCGGGTCTTAGAGACACGTTCCTTAAAGTGAAAATCAAGAAAAACAAATTAACGGGGCACACATAATCCATCATCAAATTGGTTTGCATTTTACTTCCTGGCATCCCATTGAGTGGCGTGGGATTAACAAACGCCTTCTTCACCATAGTTTTGGGTTGGAGTTTTTGGAATACTAAGCTTGGGAGTGAATCGGAAATTCACTAGAGCTTCTTCTCCATGAATGCTGTAAGGTGGGAACACGGTTCGAAATTACAAATTCAAGATTTTCACCCTTCGGTCCGCGGTCATTAGTTACGGTGGTGACGAAAGGTTATGATTGAAGCGAATTACCAGCCCTATGTGAAGTGGCGGGCATCGCTTTGGAACACTGGCGTGGCATGCTGTCACCCAACCCGCAGGCTCGGTAGAACGGCCCAGCCCCGAGGAAATACTCCCCAGGCTTTACTGCGCCCCATAGCATGCAGCCCCTTTGGTGCATCTTTGGACGAAGCCCTCACGTTCATAGGCCCCACTTGCGGACTAAAAGCCATCGCGGATCCATTCCTTGGCATATAGCATTCCCCTCTTGACGTTGCAGCGATCCTCTAACGCAAAGAATCTAAATACCTTTAGCCATCGAGCATAATCCTTCCTTAATGGCCTAAGCAGGCGATGAGCAGCATTAGCGGAACTTCCTCTTACATCTCGGCTTCTTTGCTTTTCGCGATCTTTACCCATTCCTAAGAATATCCGGATAAGCTTCTAAGAAACGTTGCCACGCACCCATGAAAGCGTCCTCAAAGGTTTGTGGCGAACTTAGCCAAATATTGTCTTGAACCACTAAAGTGATTTTGTCTTTAAAATTGTTTCTGATTCTAGAACTTTGGAAATATAGTAATTACAGCTCCCTTAGCCTCTCAATTGGAGGTAGTTTTTATATGATAACTTTTAGGAATTATTCTCTCCTTGCATTTTTTCTAACATTGAGGCAATCCATAATTGATATGCACTTTCTCTTGACCACTTAAACTTGAAATGGTCATGAAATGGAGTTGACACCCAAGACCTTTCTTGTGCTTTTAACTTTCTTAAAAGTGTCAGCACATGGATGTATCCTTATCCAATCTCCTTTCCCTAAAAAACATTAGCGCTTCTACAGATGATTTCTTGGCAAAACATCTGACATGTCTAGAATAGGGCGTGAAGCAAGTCATGAGATCCTTAATGCTCAATAACTTCAAATCATCGACATGCAGACATCCTTACACACTCCAAAAAGTGTGTTCATACTGACTTACCATAGATGGTCTGAACATGTGTCATCTTTATGGTAGACTGATAGGCATTATTGTATACAAATTCAATTATAGGCAAATACTCTTTTGAATGACCTTGATGTTCCTTGACAAACCCTCTTACGATGGAACAAATAACCTTGTTCACCGCCTCAGGTTGTCCATCAGTTGTAATAAAGAACCTTAACTCAGTTCTCAACTGCATAAGTAATGCCTTACAGAATTTACTGGTATTCTTTGTATTATAATTAGATACAATACCTTTAGGCAACCTATGTAGCCTAAACATCTTCTTGATAAAGAGCATAGGCTGCGGATAAGCCGTCAACTTATTCAAATTGTCCAAACAACCATCCAATTGCCAATATTCTTGCGAGGACTTGTGGAAAAACCGACAATAACATCTATAATAATCGGCCTCCACTTCGCTTCCTGAATACGTAAGGATAAACGAACACCAAGAGGCTTCTTGCTCGCTTTCTTTATCCATTGGCAAGTCACACAATGACTAATAGGAAGGAAGACATCTCTCTACAATCCAGACCACACAAAATATGGTTTAATCTTTGCCGAGATCACCCCCCCATGCCACAATGCCCAACAATAGGCATATCATGGACCTTCCTAAGAACAAGTGGTCTAAAGTCACGAACAATGCATAGCTTTGGACCTTTGTATAAGAACCCATTAACGATCTTATACCCCTAAGCATTTCCATTTTGAACCAATAACCACATCTCTGTATAACCATGGTCAGCGGCATACAATGGCTGTTGCCAATGGACGGATTGTACTATAGAGAGAGAACAAACAACAAAATGTCAGCTTAAAGCGTCCGATACAACATTCTCTTTACCAAAATGATAGTCGTTGGAGAAATCATATTGTTGCATAAAAACAACCCATTTCACTTTCCTTTCCGAGCATCTAATGCTTTGATGGTCAGTCAAAATATGAATCGTCGACCCTAAAAGATAGTGTCGCCACACTTTGAAAGCATAAATGACAGCCAGAAATTCTTTATCATAAATACTAGATCTACTTTCCTTGTCAGAAAACTTCCGACCTCATAAGCAATAGGATGACCACGCCCAAAGCCATACCACTTGCATCAACACATAACAAGTAAGGTAGACCAAACTTTGGCAAATGCAGAACAGGAGGATTAACCATGGCATCCTTTAAAACTTGGAAAGCAAACTGATGATTATGATTCCATTAGAAAGGAACATCTTTTCGTAGCAACAAATATAAATCTGAAGCTAAACGAGCAAAATTCTTTACAAACTTCCTATAAGAAATGCATAAGCCCACAAAGGAACGCAATGCAGCATCTGAAGTAGGTACTGGCCAATCCACAATTGCTTGTACCTTACTGGGATCAACTTTAAGACCCTCAGCGCAAACAATACGACTCAAATATTCAATTTTCGAATGGAAAAAGATACTTTTCTTAGGAGTAAAAGTAATAGACTCCTCCTTAACCGACGAAAAACCTCCCGCAAATGCAAGTAATGATCTTCCTCGGTCTTACTAAAAAAAAAACATCAATATGCCATCAAAGAAAACAACAACATAAGCGCCATGCACATCTTCAAATATTTGCCCCATTAGCCTCGCAAAGAAGCTGGCACATTTGTAAGTCCAAATGGCATGACCAAAAACTCATAGTGTCCAAACGTTGTCCGAAACACAATCTTATGCAGATCTTCGGGTGCAACTTTAAGTTGCCAACACCCGGACTTAAGATCAAGATGACTAAAAACTTTGGCACCGTGGAACTTTGGCGCCAAGAACTATCTTTTTTCCTTGACCAACAAGACAAGAGCAAGGTGAAAAACTATAGCGGATCAATCCAGCTTGAAGGAACTCATCAAGTCGGCGCTGAATCTTTGTTTGTTGGCCATGCATTCTCCAAGAAGGAGCTTGATTAGGCAATTCTTGTCCAGGAAGAAGACAAAATAGTGCAAAAAGACAGTTTGACACTCATTCAAAGGAGATGCACTAGACTTAGGATGCAAAACCACCAACTACACAGAACGACTTTTCATTGCCAAACGTTTAAACTATTGGAATGAGGTTAGAATAATTTTTTTTTCAACAACTCAAAGGGCTCACTCCCGCTAGCCAAGGCTAACCCAAGGGTACTAGTAACCCAATCAACTAAAGGATGACCATATGCCATAACCCTATGCTCATGCCACTTTTGTCCCCTTTGTCCGTGAGAATAGACATCTATATGTTCTATATCGCAAAGGAAGCATCAATGGAAACATGAGGGTCTTTGGTGTGAAAGAATAGTCCAAAAATTGGTACCAACTATCATGTCCTCCTTTAAGCATGGGCTTTTGAGTTGTACGTCAACCAACATGCTTGACCTTAATATAGTCGTGCTATTATTATCTTTGTAGGCACCAAGGCCCCCTTTGGTATATAAAGCACCACAAGCAATACACGAGCTATTATTGTCTTTGTACAATAAAGGCCCCCCTTTATTGACATCCATTCTTATCTTTTATGTTTTATCTTCATGTCATATCTTTTAACTTTGAAATGGCAAGTCCTAAGTGTTAGCTTTGAACACTCATGTAAAGACGTCTTTGGCCTAGACTATTCCTTATGAATTAGTCTATCCCTTTGCCATCAAAAGAAATACTTTGCCACCAAAAGGAATACGTGCCCTTAAGTTTTTTTTTTTTTTTTTAAAACCCAATAGAGGCTCCCCTTTGTGGACAATCTTGTCTCGCCTTTATTCATAACGCGTAACTTTTTCCTTTATGTCATGAGGTAATTTTCATGGCATATACTTATTCTAGAGTGTGTCGTCTAACTTATCTATACCATTAACATCCACACATTCCTTAAGATTATTGCCTTTTTAAGAATATCGCCACAAGGTCATAAACCAAGGGACATATTTTAAGTACTTTAAGACAAAAAACCTCATTATCTTACATGTGTAGCTCTATGCTTGCCAAGGCCAGAACCCAGCTACAAAGCATAGCTTAGCCATACTAGAATTCATACTCGTTGCCAAACACAAGTCGGGATCCACAAAATCCACAACAGAACAACCATGAGTATGCCTTGCTTGGAGTTACTTGTGTAAGCACCAATCCCATCTCTAATGGAACACCCATCGAAACCTAACGCTCTGATACCACTAAAACAGACACTTGACGTGGCATGCTATCTCACCACCCAACCACGAGCTCCCAGCTAGAACACAACCGCCCCAGAGCTCTCCCCCGAGCTACTATATAGCATGCACGCCCCTTTGGTCCATCTTTGGACCAAAGCCCTCTTTGGACCATAGGCCCCCTTTTGGACTAAAAGCCATCTTTGGACTCCACGTCCTTAGCATATAGCAGGGCATAGCATAGGTTACACTTCAATTGGTGAAGGGTGGAAAAAATAGTATGAAGGGTGCTGGTGCTGGGTGCTGGGGTCGCGTTTTTTTTTGCTACCCACCAGCATACTTTCACCCTAATGCCAAGAGTTATGGGATCCTTATAGAACTCAAAGAACAGTGGCCTTGCAACTGGTGATCCCTTTTTATGCGCCTCATAAAATAATGTGTATAAGTATGGCAGGATTTTGTACCTAAGTCCAAGTTCTTTTTTTGCGGATTTAGTTACAGATTCCCATAGGTAAAGCTCCTGCCTGTTTGAATTGTTGTCAAGAGTGATCCCTTGAGAAGGGATAAAATGCGCCAAGTTGTATCCATCTGTTGCAAAGCTCTTCTGTGGTATTGTCTGTGAAACCACATATGTCTGATCCTACCATTGGGATGCCAAAAATACCTGAATTTAGTATGCTTGGAATAGAATATGCCGAATCACTCAAACGTGCAGCATTATCCCATGTCCAATGAGCAGTCACTCTCCCTGATCCAACAAATGTTGATCTTGAGAGAATAAATGGCCTCTTGGCAGTAACAGTTTTTAAAGCAATATTTGTAGCAATTGCTTCTGATATTTGTGTTGCATTGGGAATTTCACTGGGAAAAATCAGAGCGTACTAAGGCCCTTTTTCCACGGTTGGCTTAAAATACGGCTGTCTTATAATTATAAGACAGCATTTGAGATGCCACGTCATTTTTGTGACATGTCTTAGAAAAATTAGTTTTCCATGGCTTCATTATAAGAGGTGTTTTATAATATAAGACATGTCGCATAAATTTTCTTTTCCACTACTCAATCTCTCTGTTTGCATATTCATCAGAAATAGGCACAATATTTTGCAATTTCACAATTCTTGATGCGTGATAGCTATTGCAGAGCAAGCATCAAATACATCTTTGTTTATCATAGCTTCTATCCTTGTCTGTAATGCCTGTTTCAGCAAATATCTTATGACCTACCTTAAATTGAAATAGTCGGGAGACACATTGGACAAATTTTGCTGATAGACAATCCAAAACTTCTGAGCGTCTGAAGCAAATCCTCGGCGAAAGGGCACCCCATTCTGGCATATGGCATAGGCCCAAGAGTTCGATCACTGAAATTTACCGCAGATCAAATGAGAAACGACACCTTTCTTATGCCCAACAGAAAATTTTCGATTGAAGTTTTCGGAAAATCAATCTCATTTTGTTCAAGCCCAACAGAAAATCTGAACTACGCAATCCTGATCCTGACCTAATAATGTTTTCCGAAAAATGGTTGATATGTTTGCCCTTTTTAACTCAGAAAGGTCGGCTGTGAATCTGCAAAACCGAGCATTGTAATACCTGGAACTCTTCAAAATCGACTACAGGCTTTGCCGCTGCCTCAAATTTGACCTGCACCATTGTGTCTTGCTTCAATTTCAACCACAGCCAAATCGACCTGCAACAAATCAACTTGCAGCAAATTCCACCTGCGATTCCAGTCTAGCCAGCAATTCCATTCTAGTACAGCGATTCTAGTCCGGCGATTCCAGTAGGATGCTTCTATTCCTCCTTTTTTTTGCGACATGCTAAAATTTCGGCCTAGAACGGCTGGGATTGGACGTTTCTGATGTCTTATTTTCTGGCGGGGGATTTCCCCCGGAAGAAAATGGGACTCCAAAGTTGTACGGCATGCATATAAGACATGTCGTAAAACTTTCAGTGGAAAAACTAATGTGTCTTATACGGCATGCATATAAGACATGTCGTAAAACTTTCAGTGGAAAAACTAATGTGTCTTATATTCCTACGTGGCCCAATCACATCTTAATAAATTTAAGTCTGGAGTGTCGTGGAAAAAGGGCCTAAAGGCTGAGAATGGGATAGAGGAATAGTACCAGATGAAATGGGTTAGATTGAAAGCCTAGTATTGGAACATGGAATGGCATCAGAATCACCATCTTTGGGGAGCAAAATAACGGGAACTTTGTATGGTTTTAGAAAAGGGCATGTGCATTTTGCGGTGCAAGAAGACCCTAAATCTTGCCCTGTTCTTCTATTAGAGCTTACAACTCCGACATGTTCTCTTGTAAAAGAAATGGCGTCGGGCTTGGTAAGAATAGCCCTGGAATGTGAAAAATCTCCAATCAGGGGTAAGCTTTTCCAAGAAAATTTATGGACTATGTATTGCAATGGAAGAAAGGCTGGCTATGCCATTAGAAGATTGTCTTCTGAAGCAGATTACAGGATTTTAAGCTTGGTTAAAGCTGTTTCTATGGGCGCCGGAGTTCTGCCTATGGGTGAAGAAGGTCCAGACGGTGAACTTATGTATATGAGAGCCAGAAACCGAACATCCTTCTGTACATTGAACCTTTTCTTCGCCCTTTTTTGCTACGTAACCCACCTCTGCTGCAGCGGCGGCAGCCCCTAGCAAGACATAGGTGAAGATCTGTTGAAAAAAAGTCTGTGGTTTTTTTGTCAGATGACGAAATGGGAAATCCGAATTGGGCTTATGATATGCATACTTGATCTGTTAGGAATATCAACCACGCGAAGATGGTGTTTTGGAAAATGCTTCGTTTTGTGCAGATTGAAAAGGTGGAAAGGAGAGCACGAATTAGAGCGTATGTCGCACAGACCGAATCTACTGCAACGAGGACTCTGCAAAAGAAAGGAGGATTAAGTAAAGCTTGAAATCAAAGAAGAAGAAAAAATGCCTTAGGGATTGTTTAGATGGATTAAGCAAGAGAAACAAACATCAGACCTTCATAAGCCTGCTACACAGAAACCCAACAAAATGCGAAAGATCAAAACAGAAATAAACGTTTCCACCTGCAAAAGCATAACTGGCTGGCTATGGCGGCGAATCCAGCCGCAAAAAAACGTGGCAAACCAGACAGAAGAGGAGCCGAAGAAAGAGAAGAGGATCCGCAGGTCCTGCAAGAATAGGGGCGCTCATCCGGCTGCTTGAAGGCCGAATTTCAGGGCTTGCTTGAAGGCTTGCTTGCAAAGCAAGAAAGGGTCGAACCCAGCATGACCGGATTGCTTGCGGAAAAAGAAAGGGCCGCATCCGCGAGCACAGAGAGGAGAGCACGGGGACAATTTTACATTTTTTATGTTTTTTAATTTCTTAAAGGGCACGTGTCAAGCCCATATTTTTTTCCAGGGCAGAAATACTAGGGGTGCGAACAAATGTACCTGACTTATATATATACAAGAAACTTATCGCGGCGGCCTAGCGGCCGCCGCGAACGTTTCTCTTCCCCTTGGCCGCTGCGAAAATAACATGGTCGCAAAGCTTCGGGTGCAGCTAAATCAAATCAGAGTTAAAGGGATCTTAGCATCATATGTTTTGTGGCCAGATATATCTATAGATGCAGCTTCCATCGCCAAAAGCTCCTTAAGGCGGCTCATCTGCAGTTAAAAAGACTAGAGAAATGGACATAGATCAAAATATTTGGCTTAAAATGCAAGCGCTTTAACCGTTTGGTCGGAAATATGAATGGGCTCAGGATTTAGACATCACATTCTGGGACAACCTTTATAAAAGTTTATTAGCTTCAACTTATCGGGACGACCTCTCCCAGATCAGTGGCTGTAAACCGAGTGTTGCTTCTGTTTTTTTCTCTTAGCTTTGCCTTTTTCGATATTTTTCTTGTTGGCTGCATTGCTTGGCTCTCCAATTGTGTCATCCTAGTTGGCTTGTGCAAAAGTTAAACCTGTAGGATCAAATCTGTACCTTGCCATTGGATAACCACAAAGGGGTTTTGCCAGCAGCAGCAGCCACCGTTAAAGGGCTGGGCATACGCGGTTTAGGCCCAGCTGTTCACACAGAAGAAGAAAAGGGATTAAAGTTTCTTACACATCATCAAGCATTTTGGTAGCGACCATGACGCTGGTAACGAAGCAATGATGGACATTCAAGGCGATGAATGTGCGATCCGGTGCTTTATGCACTAACCGGTCAATATAGATATAACCTACAACGAAGCAAGAAGGGCTGCATGTAGTGTATTTAAAAATCCTTTCCAGGTACTTGGAAATGCTAGTACTCGGAGGTCTCAGACCATAAAACACTGTTAATCTTTTTGGGCTGCCTTGATCTGGGCTATTTCTCGGGGAATACTGCTCATTCCAATCGGTCCAAGCATTGGGTTCTAGCATCACATTTCCAAGCGATAACACTTGCGGTTTTGTATGCAAAATAAGGATATGAATTGGGTCATAGCAAAAACTTAAGCTCAGGTTTAATCACAGCACAGGGTATGAGTTGCACAGAAAATTCAATGGATGGTGCGTGAAAGCTTCACCTTTCCATCTAATTCATAGCAGAACAAAGAAAAATGCAGATTTAGTATGGCCACAACAACCAGATTTGAAATACCTTGCACGCTGCTAAAAACTTCGTTGCTCACAGATATGGCGCTGAATAAATGCGAGCTTGGCTTTATCTTATGGGCGACGCCATAGATTTCTGGGCACTTCTTTTTCCACTGTCGGAGTAGAGATTTCTGGGGAAAGAATGCCTTCTTCTTCCTCTTCCTTCTCGCTGGAAGCCTCCGTTCCATTCTTGCTCATCCCAAACGGGGTTTTAATCCCCTTTTTTGCCTCTTCTTTCTATTCTCAAGCTCGATTTCATCACTGCCCTTTTTTCTGCTGGACTTAAGTAATACTCCTGCTGATTTTAAACTGCAATAACAACCAAGAAACAGAGTCTACCGCACAAAACTGCCCCAATTCCCCTGTTTCTCAGCCCAATAACCTAACACAGCATCTGGGACACAAAACCCATTAATCTGCCACAATCCTTTACCCATTCCGACCAAAATCGGCTGCCCAAAAGCTCAAATGGCGACGGATTGCTTGGAGAGCAAGAAAGGGGGAAGATCACGTGTCGACCTTGCAATATTTCCTTTTTACGATTTTAGAAATGAAGAAAAAAATGTACGTGTCGAGCTCCGAGGCTGTGCTCAGCCCAGAAAAAATACTTCCTATTTTTTAAGAACAGAAATGTTACTGCTTTATATATGGTATGATATATATATGTATATGTATTGATAGGCAAGATGCTTTTGGAATATTCATAGTTGATACCACCTTCTAAAACCCACACGTTTTTTCCGAGAAGGAAAAAATAGGGATCAAAAAAAAAAAACGACGAAAATAGGGTTTTCGTCGTACGTAACAGCTTTGCCGACGG
Organism: Isoetes taiwanensis; assembly: GCA_021234155.1. Lineage (NCBI taxonomy): Eukaryota > Viridiplantae > Streptophyta > Lycopodiopsida > Isoetales > Isoetaceae > Isoetes > Isoetes taiwanensis. Next base: position 36,151,776 of record JAJEKV010000002.1, read on the forward strand.
ATTCAAGACAGCTCCGTCTGGCTATGGCTATGGCTATGGCGACAGGTTCCAGCTTCTAAGCTTCAAAACGACGAGATTGGAAGCGTTTTTCTGAAACTTCCCGGAATGCAGGGTGAACACCCCCTTATACAAAAATTGAAGCTCTCCTTCTTCGACCATCTCCTCTGGTTCATGCACTACCGGACTCGTTTTCTTTTCTATCCTAGCCCTGCTTGCATTTCCAACCAACTCTTAAGCGCAGCCGCGCTTGTGGATTTCTTTTTTCCCTTCGTAGGACGCCTAAAGTCCAAGGAAATGGTTGCAACATGCACCTTGATTGCAGCGCAATTTATAGAAGCTTATACGGATCTGGCTATGGCAGATCTAGGAGATTTTCGTCTTCTTTCCCTTCTTGCGTCTCAAGAGTTATCTTAGACCGCTGGACATGTTCTTCTTTGGCCGTAGTCACCAGAAACGCCCGATGGTTTTTTCTACGCCCGATTTGGGTTGGGCTCCAAATGGAAACCTCCCCAACTTTCCCTGGAAACCTCCCTAACTTTCCCTGGAAACCTCCCCACCTTTCCCTGGAAACCTCCCCAACTTTCCCCGGAAACCTCCCCTCCTTTCCCTGGAAACCTCCCCAACTTTTCCCATATTAGAAAACAGGGGAGGTTTCCATGGAAACCTCCCCTGTTTTCTTGGATGACCTGGGGAGGTTTCCAATATAAGAAAACAGGGGAGGTTTCCAGGGAAAGGTGGGGAGGTTTCCCAAAAAAAACTCTCTAAATTTGCACGAAGACCAAGACTGGCGCCCGTGCATCTTGGTCGTCGTGCGTTGCAGTCCGTCGGTGGTTGCCAACATTAATGACTTTTTTTTTTTCTTAAATATTTTATGGAAACCTCCCCAACTTTCCAAAGAAACTAGGGGAGGTTTCCACAAAATGTCTATAAAATTTCAAAGTTGAGCATTTCGTCTATTTGAGTTCTTCTTTCATCAAGTGAGCTATTTTTTGAAGCAAAGTGAGCTATTTCTTGAAGCAAATCATCGTTTTGAGTTCTTCTTTCATCAAGTGAGCTATTTCTTGAAGCAAAGTGAGCTATTTCTTGAAGCAAATCATCGTTTTGAGTTCTTCTTTCATCAAGTGAGCTATTTCTTGAAGCAAATCGTCTCTTTGAGTGATTCCCATCGACTATTTCATCTTTCGTTCCTTTGATGTTGTGATTTATCTCATGGATTTGGAGCGTAACGTGTATGAGGGAGTTGAAGATGATATCTCCACTGATTCATCCCTATATGATTCAGAAGCAACTGTAAGTGATTTCGCTTTTGATAATATTGACAATGCAGCAGGTTTTGAGGATGTAGATGATGAAGACCATGTAGAAGAGAGACCATGGGAATAGGTAGAGGATGTGAAAGATGCGGGCGCTGGACGGACTGGAATGTCACACACAAGACTAGATAGTGGATGGGCACATGAACTGGCTAGGAAAGCCGTGGAAGGTGGAGGGACATATGCTGATATAGGAAGAGATGGTGGTCTAGAAGGGAAGCGAGGGAGGGAGGCGCGACTAAGTGTGAATGGTAAGACCGGAGGACGGTGAGGTGGACTAGCTATGGGGGCCGTGGAAGGTGGAGGGACATGTGAAGACGTGGCATGGGAAGGTGGTCTAGGAGGAAAGTCAGGGAGGGAGGTGGTACGAAGGGTAAACGGTAGAATGGGAATACGGGAAGTGGGTAACGAAGGGCCCTCAACCTCACTGGGCAGCGTCCCGATGTGGAGGTCTACATCAACGGGTGGGACAGTGGAGGTGCAAGAATCAAATGGACGTGTCTCAAGCCCTATCCCTACGTGTGGCCTTAAAGATCCGGCCGTGGCTCCCAAATCAATCACACCGGGCTCACACAGTTGCCCGTTGGCTAGCTGCTCCAACTACTACTCCATCTCTCCCTGTAAATCCTCAGCACGCCATGCATGTCTCTCGTGTGGGAGCCTCTCCCTCCTCTCAGATCGATATGGCCATCCACGGGCCAGAGTCTACTGGGTCTCACCAGCGAGCCTCAGCATCCCTCGTCCCCTCCATTATGCGCACTAGAGCCCGAATCTGATCTGCTATCCACTTGTGAGCCCCCGAGGGGTATCTCGAAGCTAACTCCGAGGAGAGTACACCCGTGTTCCTCTCCCCACTTTCGGCCACGACTTGTCTCTGTATCCTGCCCGGTATGGCTATCCTGGCTGGCGGACAAGATACTGGCCTAGCGCTACCTCCCGCCCATGCCGAGCTCTCTACCGAGACCTAAGTCTATGTACCTAACATTATATTCTAAAAAAATATATGCATGACAAATACACGACACTTACCCGTCAGGCGCAAACGTCCTAATCTGTGGTGCGTGCGGTGGTGGTGGCATGACGCCCTCGGCCTCTCGAGGCACGTTCTCCCTATCCATACCTAAGGTAAGCCATAAGAAGAAGAAGCATTAGCATTGTAGAACGATAAAGGTAGTTTTAACTCAATGAAACATATAATAGGTAGTCATGATAAACGATAAAGGTAGTTTGAACTCAATGAAATAGGAAATCTTCAAGCATCAATTTGCATTCGTGAATTCGGGATAAACTAGTACTTTAGATCTTTGTTTCGATCCAAATATACAAAAAGAGAGAAAGAAAGACAATACCCATTGGAACAAAAGAAGGAAAAAAAAAACACTATTTGTTTGCGGTTATGCGATGATGTGGAAAGCACTATTCATTTGAGATTGAGAATAAACACTATTCATTAGAGATTGCGGAAAGCACTATTCATTTGAGATTGAGAATAAACATATTCATTGAGGATTGCAAAAAACACTAGCAAAAGATAACTATTCACAAAATTTACAAGAATGCATAATTCCCTTTGTATTACAACTTTGGAAAGGTTTCTCAGAAATAAGAATAGGTAATTCCTTTGTATATAACAAATTTTGGATAAAACAAATCCCTGTTTACAGCAATTTCAAGTGGAAAAGTTTCTTGAAATAAAAAATCCCTTTTTACAGAAGAGTATTTCCACGTATTTCCACATCAAACCCATCCAAACCATATCAAAAATCCACAAGATGAGGCAGGCACCTTCGTTTCGTTTGGCAAGCTTGCAACAGCAGAACTCAGAAAAAAACAAGGACAGATTTCGGATCTCTAGATGATCTTGGTTTGTTTTCTTGGCTTGTCCCTGCATATTCAAACTTGAATCAAAATGTTGAATAAAAAAGCAAGCAGAAACAAAAATTGTTTACGAAATATTATACCTGAGCATACAGTACACAAAATCCGGCCTTAGATTCTATGGCATAACCGCTGCATTCTAAGGGTTTGATCCTTCTGCTGTATTCACCATCTGCTTTCCACAAAGTATTAACCCTCTGCTTTCCACAAAATATGAGGCCATCTGTTCTATTTCTTCTAGAACGTCTTCATCTAATCTTGGTTCAAAAGCATTCTTCGATCTGTAGTAAGTGATATCTATGTCAACTGAATCTTGATTTGGCGCCAGGTAAGCTGAGGAGCTTTTGCCATAGCGAAAGAGGAAGCCAGTAAAGTAACGCAGAACGGCAAAAATCGATCCCTCTGCCGGATTCAAAGGTTTGATCAGCACAAAATCAGCTCCGGACAGACAAACAAAATCAGCTCCGGACAGACAAATCAGCTCCGGTGGGCGCTGGATTCCCTCGAAACAAACAAACAACAGCAAGCGCTCGTATCTAAGGGATGAGCAACGCGGATGAGCTTGCTGGATGAAAGAAACAAACAACAGTAGAGAAAATCGCCTCAAATTCGGCCTGATCTGTGCGCTCCTCCTCTAGCTTCAGTTCAAGAATGCCTGAAAAAGAAACATGCAACAGAAATAGAATGCATACGAAAAGAGGTTTCCAAGGAAAGAATTAATTCTAGACGCCCACATTAATTTTAGGCTATTATGAATGGCTGTTATCGCATATCAAAAAATATCATAAAATCTGGAAACCTCCCCAGGTTAGCAGAATTGGAAACCTCCCCAGGCTTTACAAGAAAGCTGGGGAGGTTTCCAAGTAAGAAAATTTGGGAGGTTTCCATTTCTTGGGACCCTAACCAGATTCGGGAGTATATAATTTGAACGAGAGACGCCGCTTATTTCATTTAGGTCTTTGGCTTCATTTAGTTTTGTTGTGTTTGGTGATCTATTAATGTCATTTTGAAGTTAACTAAATCTTTTTTCTCTTTGAAAAGTTAACAAGATTGCCTGTGGCTTTCTGTGCATATCTTTCAAATGGTGTCATCAAACTTCGGATGGCACCAACATTTGGCAGATTATTCAATCATGGTCCACCATGACCAGAGGTGAAGGGGTCTGTTTTGTTCCTGACATAAGCTACTAAACTGTGCTCTTTTCCAGACAAGAAGGACCTAGAAATTTTAGAGCCATATTGTTTAGATATACAATATTACAAAGTTAAGATTTTCAACTTAGATAGTTGAGATTCTAACTTATATGTAACATATTAATGCTTGCATATTGTTAATGCAAGATAACAGACCAAGATTTACAAGACATGGAAAGCTTAGATCATTTGATTACAAAGTAGGATCAAGCCCCTTGAAGGTGGTGCCTAGTGGAGCAAAACCAAAACTTTAGAGTTATATTTAATTGTGTATATTATCTTTGTAAATGTTCGATACAAAGGAACTTTAAAGAATTTAGTACTTCAAGTTACATTAAACTTTGTAAACTCTTCCTACAAGTTTTTAGCAATTTGGACCTCTTCATTTGCAGTTTATTATTAACTTATTGACTATTATTGCGGGTTGCGTTCTAGGTTTATTGAAAGACAACGTGCCAAAAATGAACAATTGGGAAGGGCTATGTCATCTCACAAAGGAGACTAGAAAAAAAAAATTATAGTTGAGATTCTCAAGGGAAAAATTGGGTTAGTGGGACTCCCAATAGTTGCCGACTACAACATGCATGGAGCACGAGACAATAGTGCATATGCAAATCCTGCATGTTCTTAGATATTATACACATTCATTGTCAGACGAATTGATATATGTTCGTTGCCAAACAAATTTCATGCTGTAAATGAGTAGATGAAGGATGCAAAGACAGGGACAAGAGGATATGAAACCCTAGGGGTTGGAAAAGAGAAATGTTCGCGACGGCCTTTTGTTGTGATGACTTCTTATTTACATATATTATTTTCTCGTTGATGAAGGGCGAGAGCCTATTATGTTAGTTGTATTAGCATGCAAAGGAGGTGAATCTCTTAACCAGCAATGGTAATTCTAGCAGCAAGCGTCTGTTATCAACAACTAGAGCTTCATTAGCAATCCTTGGTTATCAACACAAGAATTTTGTCACATGTCATAGGATTAGAACCAATGGCCATATTGGTGAGGTCACAAACATTATCGATTAAAGGTATATGAATACATCAGCCTCTTCATGAACATAAATAGGCAAAATACATATTGAACGCCACATATAATTCCCTATGGATAAGTAGATTTGTTAGACCAATAAAATCCTTTAATTCAGCTTTCAAACTAATAGGGTAGATAAGTTAAAGTTATCATTCAATGAGATATATGGCAATGTTTTGGGTTTAAGGTCTAAAATTCGTGTAGGTAACCTGCCAATTTGGAATATTGCGCTTATTGATTTTCTGCAAGGAGAGTTTTGTCGTGTTCTAGACAAACACATGCATGTTTCCATCTTTATTCTGCTATGGAAAATGGCATACACTAGCACTAAGTGGCTATCACTTTCTGCTTTCTTTGTGTTCTTGTTCGATACCAGTTTGTGTGCCTTTATACTGCAGTACAATCTAATATAAGTTGGGATGTTGATTCATAGTTGATTTGCTGCTACGTACAAGACTCACTATTAACAAAAAGCAGAAAACACATGGCAGAGAAATACCCCATGTGCTGTCCATCAATACTTGGCTTGCTTTCCTTCTGATGAAATTTGCGAAGTGGGCATGAAGCATAGCCACAATTGCATGCATCAACGTATAAGACTACTGGTTCTCTAGGTCGGCCCATGCTGACCCACTAGTGTAAAGCCACATCACTTGCGGTCCATTGAGATGCCACTAGGGTAGCCAGGTGATAGTAACCAATGGCCTATCAATCAGTAGGATAGCCAGTGCCGAGAGTCAAGGTGGCAGATGAAGAAACAAGCTTTAAACATGTCACTTTGTGGTCCATTGGGATACTGCTAGGTAGCCAGGTAGCATGTTTGAAGAACAAAGGTGGCCATTAGTTCACATGTGGGCCAATGAGCCAAACAAATGTGGCCATTAGTTCACATGTGGGCCAACGAGCCACCCTTAAAGCGACCATGAGTTGTTAACAATATGGCCCATTGAGCAATTTCAGACGCTTCAATTGTTGAGTGTAGATTTTAAAGAAAGTTTGATAAGAAGTTGAGTGTTGGAGGGTTTTGGAAAAAGCTTGAAAATTATTGTTGGTGTGTGTGCCCTAGTGGATTCACATCTTAGGTCGGTGAAACAAGACACGTAAAAAAGCCACAAGGTTCGGGTTTCTCGCTAGATAACATCTTCATCCACACCTTGAATAGGATGTAGAAAGGACTGAATATGATAAAATTGCATTCAAAGCTTTTACATACTTGAGTAGTAGCTAGATACCATGAATAGAATGTAGAAAGGACTGAATATGATAAAATTGCATTCAAACCTTTTACATACTTGAGTAGTAGCTAGATAGATTTTAGTACCTAGATTATATGTAATAACTAGAGCTCTAAGGCATTAAGGTCTTTTGGTCTAGACAAAGGAGTCATTTCGTTTAAAACTCTTCCTAGTTGCCAGTTTATCTTCTGCTCCTACTTCTACAAGTCGGACTAAATTGTAGCACCATCCTCCTGCCAATGTACCCAGAACTGGGCTTACAAAGTAGATCCAGATATGCTTGAAATTGTTAGCTGCAATTGCAGGACCAAGACTCCTAGCAGGGTTCATTGATGCTCCTGATATGGGTCTGGTATTCAAAAAACATTGCTTTCCAAATAGTATTAGCCAAGATCAAAATGTAGATTGATACAAAGGATTGCACTGAATGAATTTAAGTTTGGAATTTTTTGCATACCCTGCAATGATAGAAGTGAGTGCCACTGTGCCTCCGACTGCCAGACCTGCGGGCTCGCCGATCTACATCAAATTAATAAACATCTTGATGAGCTAAAGCAAAGGCATAAGAACCCAATTCAGGTGAACCAATCAGATGAGATTATGATGTAAAGTTTCAAAAGCAGCAATGTGTATGAGTGTTGGAAGCTCACTGCTCTGGTATCTGTAGAGACTGCAGAGACCACAAACATGAGGATAAAAGAGATGATAATCTCCATGGCGAAAGATTGCAGAGGACTTCCAGAAGGAATGGTAGCAGACACGTTATTAACGTCACCAAGGACATGCCTGAGAACAAAACCTGCTGATATTGCCGCTGTGAGCTGGGCCCCGATGTAAGCAGGGACCTGCATGCATGAAATGTCCAGTTTAATTGGCTAGAAAACCTTTAAGACACTGTTTTGCATGCCTTAGCATGGCCATGTGTGACCAGAAATTTATACTATGTATATAACTATAGTGTTGATCACGTCATACGCACCTGACTCCAAGGAAAATGGCGTAGTGTGGCAAAGGCTATGGTGACTGCAGGGTTCATATGAGCTCCTGATATGTGGCCTGTTGCATAGATCATCATCATCACCACCAGACCATTTGCTCCTGCTACTCCCCATAGTGTCATTCTGTCATGCACCAGTGCATTGGTCATTCCTGCGCCCGCTCCAGAGAATATGAGAATGAATGTGGCAATCACCTCAGCTCCGACCTTTTTGGCAAAATTCTATAACTCATGTCAGTACAAGTGAATATATGCCTGCTATAACTTAACTTATGCCATTTAACAGAAAAGAAAGACATATCAGACATAGGACACATCATTCCAACCAGAGCATATCAAACTCATCAGGAAATACTATAGCTCATGTCTAACTGAAATGAGAGGCATAGAGATTGAGATATATATGTGATCAAACTCTCAAGAAACACTAGAGCTCATGTCTAACTGAAATGAGAAGTGCATAGAGATTGAGACATGTAGATAGCCCGGGCTCGACCCCGGCAGACAGACAAACAAACAGACATAGATAGATAGCATAGAGTTGGAGCTGATCCATTCAGACAAATATATCAAATATCAAACTGTTATTCAGCAGATATGGTGGATCATTGCCTTCTGAAGAGTAGTGGCATTCTTAAGAGTAACACTGGTGTTTCCTACTGCTACACCAGCACAGCAAGCAGGTTCTAGTGTTGGTTCCTCCTCATCATCGTGTACATTGGATGCCCTCATCTTTTCCATGCTCATGCTGCCATTGGTAGTGGGAGGAGCTGATTGAGTCATAATTTCAGTCAATGTTACTGAAGATGCCATCACTCAGACAGATAGCAAGGAAAATAGGAACCAATCAGATCAGAAAACAATAGAAAACTACTTAATGATTCAGAGCTGCTTTCAGATGTGAACCTTGCAGCATCCACAAGTGAACTAGTTAATATGCAGCACAGAACATGAGAGCCTCTATTTATGCATTTTCTAGGAAGGGCACATGAAATGATGATGTAATCTAGTCGTTTAGTTAACAATTAATTTACCAAATACAAGATGCAGACGTGTCTAATAATTCCCCATAATGCTGTGTGTCAACATTGTGGCTGATGAAAGCGACATTTTGTGCAGGGTTCCAAAGCTATGGCGGAGGTCCAGGACTCAAGGCTGAATTATTCTGGCCTAACTCAACCTTTGTGAGCGAGACCACAAAACAGAATTTTTTACAGTAGATACAGTCTGCCCTTGTTCTGAACATTATTTTGTCAACGTACTGCAGATTCAAACAGAACACATTCAAACAGGAAAACTAACTGGATTACTATGTCCGAATTAAAAAGTTAAAACCTTTAGAGCAGAGGGAAAGGCCATCCCCAGCGGATCAGACAGAGGGCATACCACACTAAAAATTCGTGACAATTAGGTCCTTGCCACATCTTCAACTACCCACTTTCTTACTTTCTTCTCTGCGTGATTCAGAAGCTTACAGCTTTCTTTGTACAGGCCGTTCCAATATATCTTCTCCAAGATTGCAGTACCATTTCAATTTACTTACTTCAAGTCCTTCAATATTCCTTTTTTTTTTTTTTTTTTTTCCCCTAGGCAGGTTTAACGTGAGGTGCAACCCCCTCCCTAGTTTGGTTGGAACTTATGGTGCTAGTTTATAGTTGGCCACCTGTCAAACTCCATGCCTTCATACGGCCCGTCGCTAGTAGAGCATTCATTTTCAGTTCCACAGTCTAGATGGCCAGTCTAAATGGCCGACCATGAGAATTCATTCCCCTGTAAGATCAACAAGTTGCTCAGGAAAGGTTACCACCTAGCTAAAGGGAAGCCAGCAGGTTCCTTCTTTCTGCATGGGATAAGTTGCTCAACCTACTAGCTTACCTTTCGCTTTAGGTGATAACCCTTCCTGCTTCCATCTGCATGGGAGTAAGTGAAGCCTTCGTTGACTTACTACTAAGGGTGATATTCCTCCTACAGTTTGGGGATTAGCATTACTGTTGATGTCTTGTGATTGCTAGTTGTCAACTCCATATTTACCCTTTGTCTTCTAGGAACATTCTCGTTCAAGTCGCCAAATTTAGCGAAGTTTCTAGGGTAATGTAAAATCCTTATCTGAGCTTCTTTATTCCACCACACACCAACTACGCTTTTACAAGATTGTAACATATATCTAAGCCTATATGCCAAACCAATTGACACATCCTTTTCTTTACCTATAATTAATGGAAGTAGAAATTTTCGTCAGTAGAAAATTTCGCGAATTTTTTTTTTGGCAGCGCTGAGTCAATGAGTGGAGCAGCCAGATCAGCTGGCAGCCGCTAGAAAATTTCAAGCGATTTTTTTCTGGAGACAAAAATTCCACAACAGAAAAGAATGGGGCTTGAAATTTGCCCCCAATTTTCTCTTTCCGGTTGTTTTCCAGCAGACTCTGCTGGCAGTGCCGCTTAACCTGGGGCGAAAGATCAAGTGCGTCGCTTAATTTGGAACGACAGATCATGTGCGACCACAACTACAATCTGGTGGAAATTGACTGATTTTTTTGCGTTGAAAGAACGGGTTGTTTGGGGGCGAAATTTCAAGCCCCCTTTTTTTCGTTGGAACTATTGAGCATGATTTTCATTTAGATATTTTGTGTTACCCTTAAAAATCACTTTTATACTATTTATATACATAGGCCGTTGATTGGGTCCCATAGGCCGATCAGTCTGTACGGACGTTAAGGTCAATTTAATTTTAAAAATCACTTCTAAGTTTTTTTCCCCCTTGTTTTCTTTTGTTTCCAATCTTCTTCTTCGGAGTCTATTTACTCCTGTATATGCACATGTAACTACAACATAATATTATATTGAAAAAAACTTCCACTATCCATAAAGGAATATGCAAATCACTATCCATAAAGGAATATGTAAATCGACCGAAGTGCGAGAACTATACATTTTCCGCCTCGACCACGTCAAAATAGTTTTTAAAATGTCAAATTGGAAATATTACTTCAAATCTAGGACATCTAAAGTGCATAAAAGTGCATGACTTTGATTGATCTTAGACGAACGGAAAAGGAGCTATGAAACTTGTGTGGTATTAAGAATTTTACTAGTCTCTATGGAGCATTTAAATTTGCATTTATATTGAAAAAAACTTCCACTATCCATAAAGGAATATGTAAATCGACCGAAGTGTGAGAACTATACATTTTCTGCTTGGACCATGTCAAAATAGTTTTTAGAATGTCAGATTGGCAATATTAATTCAAATCTAGGACATCTAAAGAACATGTCTTTGACTGATCTTAGACAAACAGAAAAAGAGCTATGAAACTTGTGTGGTATTAAGAATTTTGCTAGTCTCTAGCGAGCATCTAAATTTGCATTTCTTCCGAATTTAATTACTCATATATATATGCACATGTAGCAACACACCATATGATATAAGAAGACACTTCCACGACCCATAAAGAAATATTCTAATAGATTGAAGTGCGGGAACTATACATTTTGCGGTTTGGCCATATGTCAATTTCATTTCAGATGGTGGATTAGCAATGGTTATTTCAAATATGATGTATCTTATTTTCTAATGAACCTATATAATTTTGCCATGTCGGAAAGTCATCGTTGCCATGTATTCCACTTAGTGGGAGTTAAATTGAAAATACCCATGTGGCATTTCCAGGCCCTTTTTTAAAGGACGTCCAAGATTCCTTGGCCCTAGAAAATGATGTAACTGTCCCTTCCTCAGATGTCTCCACGTGGATCTCTATTCCGGTTTTTTGTTCTATTTTTCTTTCTTGATCATTTGATGTGCTTAATGTTGTTGTTGTTGTTGTTTTAATGTTTTATATGTGGAATCATCCCTTAAAAACTATAACTTACAATAAGGAACTTCAATTCCCCATACTCAAGGACGTCCAAGCTAGTGGAATCTTGCCCTTATAATGTATCTAGTAGTGCATCAATGAAAGAAGTGGGATTAGATCATGTTTTCTTAGTGGATGACATTAAAGCAAGTCTACGAAAAATGACAAATGGGAATTAGTGGGGCTAACATACATTGGTGTATCAATAAGATACTTTCCATTCTTAAAGTAGTGGATAGAGATCACCAATCAGCTATGTCATGATTGGGTTTTGATAACAATCTCCTCGTTGCCAGCCCACTTTATGATGCCAACAATCCAATACCAACCTAGGATGGACACTACCTCATGTTCTCGTCACAATTGGACTATCAACTTTGAAGTAATCCGTCATACCTCAGCATGCCTAGATTAAGATGACCATGGCATCAAGCTATTGACACTACTTTAGACCCTCTTTACTGCATCCTCCTAATTGATGATAGGTCTCAAACTACAAGTGTAGATACTTACACTGGTTTATCCCCAATTAGATGAAGATGAGATCATAAACACCTCCTTAGCCAACCGACCTAGATGACTAACCTCTCTTCCACTATTTTTTTGAATGCCTCCCGCTACTGATGGTTTTCAGATTCTCCCACTCATACCTCTCACCTCACAATTCTAACACTCTAAACTCCTCATATATATTAATATAAATAATATCCACATTACCTTAGTACTTAAACTCACAAAAGACCAATCATACTTACCCATTCAACATTTTGAAAGGACATCATGACAAAATGTTCCTCAATTTATTCGAAGGAAAACCAAGGCCTTTCTCAGCCTTTACACAATGCAATACCACATGTACCATAAAACCAAGTATCTTGCATCATCCATCCAAATCCCAAAGTTCCAAGATTTGAACAACTGCAGACCTGTCATCTGGCATCATGCAAATGTTTCTCCTCAAAGGTGAACAACACCATTGTGTCCTGCTCTTTCTACTTCCTCGTTGGCTCATGTTCATCACCCACAAAATCTCTTGGACTTCTCACTAGATCTTGTTACCCATTAAAAGCATTGCTCGACATGACACACGCCATGTGGCCATTCACTTTGATCCTATGTACACCTGCTTTGTCGTTTTCTTTCAAGACAATTTCCACAACACCACGGCTATCTTTGAACATGCTAGTACATCTTATTATCCAAGTCAAAGAGAGCCTCCATCTGCACGTTCTCACGCCCCCAACATGACAAACCCCATCGACTTCTTGCAATTTAAAAATGCCTTCTCCTAAGATCTAATTGATCAAGATGGAAAATGACATGACACTGTTTCTTGGCCTAATTTTTCCGCCGCAAACACATAAAGTTCATCATTTTATGCTAAGAACATGATATCTTTGTCTAGTCCAAGACCAAGATGGATGATTCTACAGCCTGCTCAAAGAACTCCTAAATTTGTGCCCAGTTGGAACTTGTCGAGGTGGACATAACATTATGGACTCTGATGTGAGCGATGTGGTCTCTATTAGCCCCATGGGTTAACATGAGCATGAGTGGCATAGGTCACATGTCCCAATGGCATTGAATCCACATTATTACCTATGGCCTAGATTACAACCTCCATCTCTAGCAGGTGGTTCGAGTAGATGACCCTTCTCTACTACGCTTGCGATTTCAGACTGCTGTTGCAACCTCGGCTATCGAAGACAATCCTGGAATAGAGCAGTGGGCACGAATTGGTGGATCAGAAGTTGTGGAGCCAAAAATTGTCTAGGTTTAGGATTTGGCCTTTTATGTGTTAGGGTCCACATGAGGGCCACTTGGCTCCAATAGGGCACGTCCATGTGACGGGTCACCTATAGAATGGAGCCATGTGGAAATGGATCACCTTTTAAGGTTGGCTAAGGGTCCATTCAGACCCTCGGTTAAGTTAGGCCAAGTTAAAAAAAAAAATAACTAGCTAATTTAACTTAATTATAGCAATTGTATTCAGACCCAAAAAAGTTAAGATTTTTTTAAATACTATACTTAACTAAGACAAGAAAAATATCTTCACACTGAGCATAGTTAAATTAACAATTTCAACTTAACTAAACAACATGGATTGTTGTTCAGACATTGTCTTGTTAGATTAGTAGTAACCAAAATGCCTTCAGACACGTCATTAGTTAAGTTACAATTTTAACTTTACTAGAATGCCTTCAAACCAATCTAGTTGTGTTTACTACTTTAACTTAACCAATTGCCCTCGCACATGTTCTAGTTAAGTTATCTACCTATTTCAAAGATTTTGCTTTATTTACCTACTTTTAGACATAAACTACAATAGTATAAAGTTTGTATGCCAAACAAAGTACGCCATACTATCATTGGCAAGTAAATACCAAGTACTCTTTCAAAGATTCTCGAAGATCAAGACTCTTTTGAATCTCAAGACTCTCTAATGTATCGCTCTCAACTTCAGTGTTATCTTCAAGATCCTCTATCCTAGAAGTTTCACTCTCAACTTCATTGTCATCGTCAACCTTCCAGTTTCCAACTCCTCATCCACATCAGCTTCACCAAAATCAATTAGCAAATTGTGGCGGATAACACATGCATGTGCAACTGTTGGGACATACATGGGCTTCATTCGCATCTTCTGTCGAGGTATTTGAACTTGCCTTTCAATAGCCCAAATTCTTGATCGATGTATAAACATCCACGTTTCAGCTTCTTGTTAAATATACCCTCTACAAATACAACAACGTTTAATATTCAAAAAGAAAATTAAAAAAAAAAAAAAGACAATAGAAAGAACTACTATTCTTATCAACAATTGTTAATTGCCTAGGGTCCTTTTGGTATGGTACCATCAACCATGAAGAACATTTATAACCATCATCTCCCAACACGTATAGTTTCAGCTCCATCCTAAAGACAATATCTACAATATACGCTTGCAATAGTTGGCGTTCTTCAATCCTTTCCTTGAGTCATGAATTTCTCAATAACTTTAACATCATGTACAGATCTAAGATATCCACAAAATATATCCAGAAATCTTTGCTTTGTATTATATACCACTTGTATAATGATGCTAAATCTGCATTTTCTGTCATAGTCATCAAATCCTGCTAGACCTGCAAGTTGTATGATTTCAAAATGGGTACAATCAATTGCACCAGTAGCAAAGCAAAAGTGATAGTCATGGGTTATTTTGTTGGTTTATCCTTCACACAAGATTTGAAAAACAATAGAGGCTCTGACTTATGTTACTGCCTTGAAGGCATGTGGTATTTCTCTTTATGCTACAAAGAAAGCATGAATTTCTGATAGACAGAAAAATTGCAAGGGATCAGTTTGCAATATAAGAAGAAAGAAAGAAAGAAAGAAAGAATGAATGAATGATTTTTATCGTCCACTGAGACCAATCGGCCTATAGGACCCAGAAGGAGCGCAACAAACTTATTACTGTCCGGGTTAAAACCCCCCCTCCCTCCCACGAAGGGTTTTCAAGGGAAAAACAGTGGCAGTAATAGTCAAACTGTACAAGTATACATCATCATGAAATAAATATATATATACATGTGAAGTGTGTGCCCGAGGACATAGCTAATCTCGCATGTCCATAACCTCCTGAAGGTACGATCCCAGCACCCCTACGGAAGCCGTGCTCAATGTCACATATAGCGACTGGCCAGGCCTGACCAACTGAGCATAAGCGCGTCCGGATTTGATCATATGCTGGGCAACTTTGAAGGGTATGAGATTCATCCTCAATGACTCCCATTTGGCAGCATTGACAGAGCCTGTCCTGGTGTGGCTCACCAATCCATCTGCCCGTCTCAATTCGAAGATGGTGTACTCCTATGCGAATGGAAGCAATGAGTCTCCGCCTTTTCATGGGCAAGTAGGTATCCAGGTAGCATTGCGGGCCTCGTTCCAATGTGAGATTTATGTGGCGCTGGTAGTATGCTGTCTTGACCTGTTCAAGGGCACTGGCATCCCAAAGCTTGCTGAGGACAAGAAGCAAGCATCAAGATACTGCCTCAAGTTATGGCGATCTGCCTCTGTTTGCACATGTATGTACCTGTGCTCCTGCACATTCTATCTAGCCAACCATTGAGCTCTCTTTTCCCTCCAGCAGGCCTTGAGGTGCTGCGGCCCCATTGCCATGATATAAACTAGGTTAGGGAGACGAGCATCATCCATATTGACCACCTTCTGAAAATAGACAATGTGGCGATCAAGAGTCGCCCTCTGAAGAGGCAAGAATCCTGTCTCCTGCAGTAGAATTTGATATGGGACTGTGGACTTCACCCCTAGTGCTTGTACAAGAAGGCTTTCTGCTCCTGCTCTAAGTCATTCTAAGTAGCGAGGAATATTACTGGGCCCCATACTTCAACCCCGTATAAAAGGACATGCTCCACTAATACTCTGAACAGGTGTGACTGATGGGCCCAATCATACAACTCCGCTCTATGACTATTGTTTTGCATTGCATATAGTGTCTTCCAGTCCGCCGTCACTCATAGCCATATGGATGTGTCCCAGTGCATAGTAGAAGGAAACTCCACTCCCAAATATTTGTATGTGGATGCCACTTCCATATTCTGCCCTCGATAACTGAAGATGGGGATCCTCGGCTAACGTGAGGATGATATGACTGCCACCTTAGTCTTGGCCAGGTTGACGCGCATATCAGTTGCTTGGCAGAATGTGTCTAGGGCATCGAGATGTCATTGCATGTCTGCTGGTGTGTAAGCTAGGAGGCCCAAATCATCAGCATATATTAACTGCCTGATGACCTGGTGGAGAAGGCGAGCTCCATCACCCCCATTATCAGCAAGCCAGCTCTCCAATTGATCAATGTAACGCCCAAACAATGTTGGAGAGAGAGGGCATCCCTGACGAACCCCGATACTACTATCAAATGGTTGGCTTGTCGGCTGCAACCGACCCGAGCATCTTTCAAATAGCCTGTACATTGCATTCTGCAAATCTACAGGAACCCCCAGCTGTCGCAATCTTGCCCATAGTTTTTCCCGAGGCACAATGTCAAACGCCTTCGCAAAATCCACGAAGCAACAATATAGATCCTGACGGCGGTTCCTGCTGTCTTCAACTAGAGGTCGCAATGTGAAGATGTGGTCAATGGTTGAGTGACGGGGTCTGAATCCTGCCTGGGTGAGGGCCTGCACCTCTGCTGCCTTTGCCCAGCCCATCAACTGCTGCTCGAGAATCCCAGCAAGCAGTTTTTCAAACATCGAATTGACCATGATTGTTCGGTAATTGGCTGGGCAGTGCGGGTCACCTGCCTTATAGATGGAAACAACTCTGCTATTGGTCCACTGCAGTGGGAAGCCTTCCTGTAATGCCTTGTTGAACAAGGCGGTCAACATTGGTACTATGGACGGCCCTGCCCACTTAAGCAATCCTGCCTGTATACCATCCAGGTCTGGCGCTTTCCCATTGGCAAGACGCTGTAAGCCTTGTTCCACGTCCGAATCTGTGATTTCCAGCACTGGGCCTTCTTGCAGGGGTTGCTGCATGTGCACCCTGAGGGTCGTATAGCTGTTGCAAGTATTGCCTCCATTGCTCAGGAGTGATGTTCCCCGTGGGCTGTACTGGTGTTCTAAGAACCCTTCGTCAGAAGGTCCTGGGGTGACGTTCCAGGAGGTAAAATATTTTCCTTTTACGCGCTACAATGTACCTGGCTTTCTTATCTTTAAGGAAGATGCAGTACTGTCTGACTGCATGTGGGCGTAAAGCAAGGTCTGTGACCTGGCGGATGTGTTCCTTGCACTCTGCATCAAACCATTGATTACGTGGGAAGGTTGTGTTCCTGGAGGTCCGTCGCGGGCGACTTATCCCAAAGAACCTCTCTACCACAGTCCTAAGCACATCAGTCAATCGGCCTGTCTGTTGCTCTAGTGTAGGATATTGCAAAATTTTTGTCAGGTCATCTATAAGCATCTGGGCAAAGCCCCTGCATGTTCATAATCCAATCGCAGCTGAGGCATGTGAGGAGTTGTGCACAGGGGGTTCGCACAACCTGCCAAGCCAACTTCAAGTAAAGTGGTAAGTGGTCTGAGTTGATCTCTTCATCCCTATTAGCTGTTCCCACCTGGAAGTGCTTGATGACATGCATATCCTGCTCAGGCACCAGCACATAGTCCACCGCACTAGATCCTCCCCCCTGGTTTTCCTGTCTACAAGTGCTCTTGCGGGTGGATGGCCACTGTGCCAGTCCATTGCAGATTACCAGGTCAAAGATACCACAGAGCAAAAACAACTGTCTACTATAGCGCGTGACTTGATTGTCATCTGATGTCCATGGCCAAGCTCCTTCTGCATGACGCAGCTGCAATACATTATCAGTCAAGGGATCAAATCTCATGGGTGTTCTAGGCGTGCATTGAAGTCTCCAAGGAGTATGACACTGCCCAACTGCTTATGCTGCTGTATGTCATCATATAGATCGATATAGGGGTCCAGCCTATCCACATCCGAGTGGGTGTAATAGAAGTTTCTTTCTGCATGTAGAAAGTAGCATGCTGCCACAGAGAGGTCTGCTACTGCAGTTTTGCACACGCACCCACAGGTACCGGTTGTGCTTGTCTATCTTGAAGAAGGAGATTGACTATGCCAAGGTCATTCGGTAGTAGCAGGCAAACCCCCCATGCCCCCGCTTTCCTGTGCAATCATTGAAGATTGAGTAGCGCTGGTATCCTGGCAAGTCGGGTATCATGTGTCCTGCATGCTCCCATGTTTCCATAAGGAAGATGAGATCTATTCCTATTTGTTGGCAGGGGCTGCAGGTGGGGATTCAATGGCGGCTGCAGAAGGGGGGATGGCAGAAGTGGAAGCAACTTGAGATGTGCGAGCAACTGAAGATGACGCAACTTGAGCAGGGCATGCGGCTGTAGCAGGCAAAGCAGTGGCATGGTCAGGTACTGTGAACGTGACTACCCGTGGGGTGGGCGCTAGATGCCATGGCGTCTCGCCCCAATAATGTTACCGGCATGGGGAATGTCATTCGAGCAAGAATCAACATCTGGAGCCGGTTAATGAGGTCCTCCCCTGCCTCTTCTGTCAGGCCACGTATCACCACATTGTGGCTTCTCCGCCTCAGCTCCTGGAACTCTCTAATTGTTGGGTCAATCCTGCCCGGCACAACAGGAGTTGTTTGTTGTCCGCGGGGCATAGGCTGTGGCCTACGTTGGGGCGGTGGTGGCATGGAGCGGCTTGGGGGTGCAGTAGTAGACAGCCCTGGCTGACGCCGTGCAGACTCTTGGGTAGGTGGGACTGCCGTGGCAGGTATAGTAGTCTCTCCTTCCTTAAGCCGGGAGCTTAGCTCCTGCTGGAATTGTTGCTGCCTTGTCAATTCACGCATGCACTGCTGCAATTGCTCATGAGCCTCTGCATGGAGGCCCTTGCCTTGTTCAGCGATGGCTGCCCTCAGCTCCTGCACCTTCCAATCTCGAGCTGCGGAGCTATGCTCCAGTTTCCACAAGCAAGTGTCCAGTGTAGGGTTCATTGTAGATGAGGCCACTTCTTGTGTCTCGACCCTAGTTTGAAGGGATCTCAATTGTGACTGGCTCTCTTCAAAAGTGACTTGGACTTTTCATATCACAAATAGCAGCCTCCTCAGCCTCTGATCGAAGGCGGAAGATGGTTGCCATTGTCTTCTGCTCAACACATTGCTTGTCCTGTGTCATGGTTTCAATGGTGGTGGACAAAGAATCCATGCGGGCCTGCATGTCAGCGAGACTCTTCTTGTCCTTCTACCTTTCAGAGTGCACTAGGCGAAGGCCATCCTCCAGGTGCTGTATGCGGGTCTCCATGCCAGAAACACGTTGTTTTTCAGTAGCCAGGTGCCTCTTGAGCAATTTGGGTGCGGAGGCCTGCATCTACTTGCCGCTAGGCTAGAGTATCTGCCGAGCCATGCTTGTTGCACGAGACTTTGTCCGCGCTTCTCTTTTTAGTGTGCACCTGTCAATTTTGCCAGTGTCATCTGGTCTGCGATTGGGGATGGCATCTATGTACTCTCCCAGTCTGCCATGTCTGCGCTAGGTAGAGGGGACTGCATATCAGCACCATCCACATGCATATCGGTGGGGTTGGATGAAGGGACGCAAGGCTCGTCCGGCTCTTCTATCACTGGAGTTGCCATGAATAGGGTGTCACCCTACAGACGCTTGTCTGAAAGCCTCCAAGCACTTTGATCACACACAACCTCTGTCCCTTTACAGACGCCCGTCTGAAAGCTTCCACGCAGGCGCAGGCTATGTCACATTACAGACAGCCATCCGAAGTGTCCAAATGCAGAATTCAAGTGCAACCTCTACCACCTTATAGGCGCTTATCTCAGATGAATAGTGGCAATGATCGCTTCCTTATAGATCCCTATCTAAAAGCCTCCCGCATGCAAATGTTTGAATCCAGGGTGATGCCTCCAAGGGAAAGAAGCAAGTGCAGGCTCTTTCACCTTACAAACACCCATCTGAAAGTGTTCAAGTGCAGCCTCTAGTGCAACCTCTGCCACCTTACAGATGCTTGTCTGAAATGAAAATAAGCAATGGTTTCCCCCCTTACAGGCACCCGTCTACAAGGCTTCAGCATGTAAATCCTTGAATCCAAGGTGATTGGATAGTATCACACCCTCTGAATCCCGTCTTAAAATTGGGTTACAAAAACTTGTTATTTTCTCCGTTTAGATCCTAAGCAAATGTGTGCAAACCATATGTCTTTAGAATCAT
Source organism: Isoetes taiwanensis (assembly GCA_021234155.1). Lineage (NCBI taxonomy): Eukaryota > Viridiplantae > Streptophyta > Lycopodiopsida > Isoetales > Isoetaceae > Isoetes > Isoetes taiwanensis. The sequence goes on from JAJEKV010000002.1 coordinate 36,172,025, forward strand.
CACAGAACAAGCATTCCAATGATATGCATTGCTCCCAAAACAGAGCTGCAGATCAATAGATATGAAGAATAAAGTATATAGGGCTGGAAAATGGAACAATGGAAACCCTAAAACCAGCACTGAAAATCTATTGTTTTTGCTCTGAAGTCCTACCCAAACATCAGCAACATAAAATATTTTTGAAATAACTCTGAGAGAGCTTTCCAAAGATATATATTTCATGAGAAACCGAGTCACAGAGAAATAGATATGAACAAAAATGTAATATGAACCACAAAGTGGTGGTGCAGGCTGTAAATCTATGTTTTTGCTATGGAAACACCAAATACATGCAAATCACATACCTTCAGAAAGATCTCTGAGGGAGCTTTCCAATGCGATAAATTTCAGCTGAAACATTAGTCTACAGTCTCGCGCGTAGCGCGAACTGCAGAATAAGAAACAAAGGCACTTACGAGTTGTATTGTACCACCTTTGCAGTTGTGTTCAAGTCTGCACTTATTGTAGTCAGTGCAAGTTGAGGCGTGTAATGACTAAGGATTCGACATTGCCTGTAACTGAAGTGGGGTAGAAGCATGAAAGGGTGATTGAATTTTTTTGTATATTGATGTAAAAATTTGAACTGGGTTAAAGTGTTTGTAATGTACATTTTGAATTTTACATGGAGTTGCCTATCATTAATAAAGGCGGTTGACGTACAATATTCTCTATAATTATACCAAATCCTCCCGAAATCTTGTACTAGCTTCTCTATCAATAAAATCTAAATATCTTGCCTGCGAAAAAAAAAAAAAACTTTGGCGCACATTTTGAACTTTCCTTAATCGATCAAACATGGCTCCGGATTCTACCTCAACAAAAACTTGGCCCGAATCGATTATAGCTACTCCTAAATCGAATGCATTTCAAGAAACAAATGTATCTTGAAGAAATTGAAATCCCTTTCCTTCAAGCAGTAATACAAATCCCTTCAAGCAGTAATACAAATCTGGTTAATAATCTGATTTTTTGTGCAGGATGTTGTATCCCTTTCTGCAGAATGGATCGATGTCTTAAAGCACCAGTTGAAGAAGAAACTATGGAAGAAGGATTGGACTCTCATGCAAGCACTTCGAGGTCAGCATCGGGTTCAGATTTCAATCCTCCTGTTGATGAAGTTTTGGAAAGCACTGTTACAAGCAGGCAAAGAAAATCGAAACAGAGGGTTTGTAGGGGTGGATACGTGACAAAGCCAATTAGAAGAAAGGTGAATGCTTCGCAAATCTCATAATGAATGAGGTATCTAATTTGACTCCAAAACAAAGAAAGTATATTTGCAAGAAGATTATTGCAGACACAAAAGATTGCAATTCCTATTTGAGCCGGTCATTGGAAGGCCTCAAGAGGCTATCGTGAAAACAGTCCGGTAAAGAATTTAAAGGATGACCTCCAAGACGCGTCAAAAATGCAAATAGCAATGACAGATTCGCTGCAAAGCATTCATGCTATCTATGGTGGTTGGAGAGGAAGGAGAATTACGTAAAGACTTCACTAGCGACTAAGTTCTTTGAAAATACGTCCCTAGAAATATGAAACTAGCAAAGGGAGAGAAGGAAAAGAATGTCACTAGGTGGAACAAATCATGGCATTAGCGGTCGAAATCCAAGAACAAATACGATAGATCAGGGCTATGAAGGATATGGTTGCTTTCGGTTTTGGTTAGATAACTCAAAGGTTTCACCAAAATTTAGAGATGTCATGAAGAAGAGGACACAACCAATTCAATATATTGACATTACACGTGTACGATTTGTAATTTAGTCAGTAATTGCATCTTGTTTTTGAATAAAGATGTTTTTTATTTTGTAACACCGATGTAAAGTTTGTAGATTTCTTTACTTTTGGCGAATAAAGATGTCTTTTATTTTGTAACAACGATGTAAAGTTTGTAACAGATTTCTTTACTTTTTGAATGTAATGTAGATGCGATGCGCCCTAGTTGTTCTACATGGAAATGTCAAATTATTTCATGGCAACACGTATACATGTATATTTGTTTACATGTATATTACGGATGTATATTTGTTTACATGTATATTCGGATGTATTGTAGATGTAGGCAAGAACTAAAGAAGAAATTAGTGTGGAGATGTATTAATTGTCAAAAAATTATGTGACTTCATAGTAAATGAAATAAAATTCATGTCGAATGTACATGTATGTGTGGGAGTTTAGGGTCTTGAATATGTAAAAAGATTTGTATGTAATGTAATGTAATGAGGTGACTAATTTTATTTCATTGTAATTTTACAGTCAATTATTCGAGGATTTTGTGGATCGGTTATCCGGAGGTTCGGATTGGGCTTAGGCAATTTGAATACTTAAAACCTTCTTGCATTAGAAAGCTAAAGGAAAAAGAAACACATGTTGTTGCGTGAAACATGAGCAATCGGATCTGTACAAGCGGGCATTTAATTTGATGAGGTCAAGACTCCATGAAAATTGTTCGTGCAATTGTGGTGTGTCGCGATCCGAAGCTCATCTTTGGAATATGTCAAGCCAAGAACAAGACATTTGATAATGTTAGCACATTTTGGAGGGCTATGGTATGTGACAGAGCAGCAGGCAACGAGTGGCATAAGCTACAATGTATCAAATCATATTGTGGAAATTGTGGGAAACAATTAATTGAGTTGTGTCCAAGAGAATACAAGGAGCAGATTGATCAAACGCTTGATTGGCAAGTCTATGGTTACGTTAATGAGCCCTCGAAGAAAGGAACTTCACGAAGACTAAAGCTAATTGACAAGAAAGGCAGCTCCAGTAATATGTTGGATAACATGTTTGATCATATGTCGAAGTTTATATATCATAACTTTGTGGCACATTGGTAGAGCAAACAATTCAAGGAATCCATGAAGAGTCTTCGTGATGATACCGTATTATCAGTTGTTGATTTCTCGGAGAATTATACTTTGAAGCCATTCAACGAGATTCAAGCACAACGTTGGTACAATGAACAAATCAGCATATTGGCCCACATCACGATGTTCAAGGTACAGGGTAAAATGAGAAAATGTGTGCACTTCTTTATTTCAGATGACAAAACACATGATACTCACTTTGTACAAAAAGCATTCAAGATGCACCTCAATTGGCTGAAAGAAAATGGTGCTGGTCATATGAAATACCACTTAGTTTGGTCTGACGGGTGTGCAGCCCAATTCAAGTCGAGAAGAGCTTTCTATCATGTAACTAGATATCATCAAGAGCATAAGATCAGAATGCACTGGAATTTCTTTGGCTCAGGACATGGGAAGGGCACACATGATTTGGAGAAGGAGCCATAGCCAAACTATGGCTCGGGCGAACAAAGAAAAAAAGGATGGGAAAGTGATAAAAAATGCACAAACTGCATGTGAGGTTCTTGAAGAGAAAATTTCTGATGTGGAAAGGGTATTTTGGAAGGTGTCTGACATTGACCGTTCCCAAAGATTTGATGTGCTCCCAGTGAAAGGGGTGCAATCTCTTCATTGCGTATCATCCATAGATCCAAATGATCCAAAAAAAGTTAATGTGTAGATCTCTTTCATGTTTTTGTAAGGCATGCATCAATTTTGATTGGCCTGCTTGTGAGAATCTTGATCATTGTGGCGGTGGGAGTTGAGAAAACTAGAGCCTACAAACAGGGGACAATGTTGAAGAAGATGGGTACGAGGCGAGGGGACTTGTGGGCAAATGGCGTGGACAATGTGGATGAGACAAGGTGTTGGAGATTATTTTGCATCATTCACATCCCCGCACAATTATGAAAGGATCCCTTATTATCTCATCCAAAGGTACGTAGTGAAACATGCCCTCGAAGAAGACACCAAGGATGACTATGGAAATGAATTTTATTGTGGTAATGAAGTTATAGCTGGTAACTACTTTGAATTGATTCCTGGTTGCCATCAAAAAATACAGGCTTATTCAAGGAAAGAAAGTTCTTGTCCATCCCGAAATTCAATGGTGGGGTGAGATTTCCATTGGAGCCAGTCAAACATAAGATTAAAGGTACATCTTATGCATATGAACTGACTAACTATTGGCATGAAATGTTGCTGGGAAATTTGCCAGAGATTGTAGAATCTCTGTAATACGTTAACCTGTTGTTGAAGTAACTTTTCTATGCACTAAGGCATGGACTTGCAAACTGAATGTAATCGAATGTGAACCGTTAAAACACAAACATTAATATATTGTTTATATAGTTCCAAGACTGTTATACTTAGTGTAAGTTGTAAAAAACACTGTAAGCAGAAGGTCTCAAGATTCAAGATTCAAGACTCAAGATTCATCCAGAAGGTCCTGCAGTGTGAGATCAGCAATGGTCCTGTTCCCGAAAATTGTGAGAAGAGTGTCCAGGACAGCTGTTTGGAAGTTGGTGAAGTCTAACAGAAGCAAGACATGTGCTTCTCGCTTCTGTTGCCATTTGTGATAGAGATTGGTAAAGTATGGTTTGAGGCTATTGAATCTCCAAACCTCAGCCCTTTTCAGCACTTTGTTGATTGCTTTTGCATGCACAACTTCCTGTTTAAGTTGAATGAGAATACTCTCTAGTTCTGCTTTAGATAATTGGGATTCCTCATCCCCCTTGTCCGCTACTCCCATAGCTTCGATCGTAGCTTCCAACATTGTTAAGTCTCCTCTTTGCATCCATTGTAGAATATCATAAGCAATTGTTAGATTAGGAACAAAAGCATGTTTAAGAATAGGAGTACCTCACGAACTTCGTGGATTTTGCCTCTCCGTTTGATTTTGTTCAATTGGTTTCCCTGTTCGGCATTGATCTCCTCAAGAATCGGGTGCGCCAGGTGAGTTTGCATTTGAATTGGGGATATGGATTGTGATCTAATCATTCGATCTCCTCCCGCCATCGGAATCAATCAGTCACCACAGGTAAAAAAGGAATTTTTATCCCTGTCTATTCCCTTCTCCCCTATTTCTGATATGGCTCGTACCATGCCAATGATTTGTTCCTTAACCAATGATTTGTGCCAATGATTTGTTCAACATCCTTTTCTCAAAATCTTTCCCACTGTCCTCTTTTTTCTGACCCAATTGGCCAATGGTTGATGCTGGCATATATCCCACAAGCTTAGCTCAAATGGAAGGGCTATACTCAATAAGGAATATTCCTTTCAATGTAATAAGAAATATTCCTTGTAACTATGGGTGCACTTAAACAAACTAAAGAATATTCCTTTGAAGGTAATAAGGAATATTCTTGATAACTAGGCACTAAGGAATATTCCTTTCAATGCAAAAAGGAATATTCCTTTCAAGGTAATAGGAATATTCCTTGTAACTATGGGTGCACTTAAACAAACTAAAGAATATTCCTTTGAAGGTAATAAGGAATATTCCTGATAACTAGGCACTAAGGAGTATTCCTTTCAATGCAATAAGGAATATTCCTTTCAAGGTAATAAGGAATATTCCTTGTTATCTCTATATTGTTGACTCACGCTTTACCAAACACAATATGCATAGGTACACAATATGCCTTAAAATAATCCATTCATTTGGCATTTGTTGATTTGGTAATTGTTGATTTGGTAACATGTGGAACATTGAATGCATGTGGGATATTTGAGCCCATTACTAAAAAAAGGGTGGACTAGGATTACATCTTGGGCAAGTTATGACACGGCCCTGAATCAAGATTACAAGCCCGGTGAACCATAACTTTTCAACATCTAATCTCTATCCACACTTATCAATTAAGCAGCAAGATCCTATTTATATATGCGCACAATTTTTGTGATATATGCATGTGGGATATTGCTAACTTTCTGTTAGGGTTGTGCTAACTGCATACCAAGCAATTGGTCTCATAATATGGTTCAACCTATACATTTTACATTTGCAAAAATATTGAGGGTGGGTGGATCGGCTCCCCGAGGTGTGAAATCGTATGCATGGATACATCCCTTTCCTCTTCTCGCCTAATTCCCAAAAAAAAATCGTATGCATGCAAACATCCCTTTTATTCCCAAAATTACGCCTACTTGAGTTTCATTCCGTCCATTCCGTCCCCATCGTCTATTCCGCCATCTCCTTCACTCCTTCCCATTCCGTCCATCTCCTTCACTTCCGCCATGGCCAAGTTCAAGACCACACTCCATGAGAACACTATCCCGCCATTGTGCTGCTCCCCCCCAGCAAGATTTCCTCCTCTTCCTCCGGAGGATCCGTGTCTTCCTCCTGAATCCAGTATCTTCCTCCGGAGGCCACCCGTCTGATCGGTGAAGTTCACTCCACCAGAGGTGGAGAAGCTCATCATGGATCATCAGGCTGTTGCTTCGTTGCGGGTGATCGAGTGGGTGCATGAGGCTTACCTCGACGAGGAGTGACTCCTCGAAATGAAGATGTATGCCATGGAGGACGACCTTCATATAGAGCTGAAGATGGCCTGAAGATCAAGCCTTGTTTTTTGTAATCACTGGTTTCAATTTTTTTGGTAATAGTCCTTGTGACTATTCTTTGTAAAGCTTTTTAATTAAATACAGAACTTGTTTTGCAATAGTCCTTGTGACTCCATTTTTTGTAAAGCTTTTTCATTAATGACAGAACTCCTCTTCTCTATAGCTGTTGTGACTATTTTTTTTGCTGAACTATTTCTATCCTTTTCTGTATAGATATAAGAAACATGTTTGGTACTTAGTTTGCAACTCAAGTTTTTGGTGCAACTCAAGTTAATGACAGTTTTTGTCATTAATTATAAAATGCAAAGTACAATTACTGAAATAGTATACCAAAACAAACATTAAAGCCAACAAGCAATTTCAAGGTCAAATTTATGATCCGCACACTAACAAAATATGGTAACCAAAGACCAATAGGAAAATATGTTCGGTATTTTTCTTTAAATGCATCTTGAAGCATCTGAAGCATCTGCCAAAAATTTCTGGATGTTGGTTCAGAAACCTCTTGAACAATACCATCTGCATGAAATGAACACTAAACTGTTAGGGTGTGTATACCACACCAAACCATGCACCATACCATGCCCCACACTATCATATTCACCAGAACGAGCACATCCCACCACACACCACACCATTCACCACACACCCCACCACACACCACACCATTCACCACACACCATACACCATAGACCATACACCAACTATCATATTCACCAGAACGAGCACATCCCACCACACACCACATCATTCACCACACACCATACACCATACACCAAATGGTGGAGTGTGGAGCGGTGGTGGAGTGTGGTGGTGGGGGGTGGTGGTGTGGTGTGTGGTGGTGGTGGGGGGTGGTGGTGGTGGTGTGTGTAGTGGTGTGTGGTGGTATGATGTGGTGTGGTGGAGTGTGGTGGTGGTGGTGGTGTGGTGTTGTGGTGGTGGTGGTGTGGTGTGGTGTTGTGGATTGTGGTGTGATGTGGTGTGGTGGAGTGTGGTGGTGGTGGTGAAGTGTGGTGGAGGGGTGTGGTGTGGTACAAGGTCACAAAATATATCAGTCGAAACAATCAAGTAACTGTTTTGATTGACCAAAAAGGGTACAAGGCTTCTTTAAATCAAAAATCTTTTTTCTTCAAAAAAAAAAAAACTTACATAGTCATAAAGTATACTATCAGTAGTATACTATTCAGCATAGTGTCATTTACACATTCCTTATGATAGGAAATGTGAACAAAAGATATATATATATATAAGCTGTTACATAGTTCATCTTGCAAAATCGGATACTCGGACTCATGATCACGCTTCAATGACCAAAGTCGAGGATCGTGGATGGGCGTCCCGGGGATTCAATATTCTTTGATCACGTGCATTTTTTACCATTCAAGATTGGCATCACAATGCATGACCAAAGCATCTATTAGAAATTGTCGGATGTTTTGGGCACACTTCGTGGATGTCCATACCCTTTTATTATTCATGAGAGAACCATTTAGATGTAATGTGACATCCATAAATAAGGTTAGAAATATTTAAAGGAACATGAGATGCAAGACATACAAGGGAAGGCATACAACTTACTTCCATATCTCTACCGAGACAAGAGCTTCAACATATTTGTGCATAAATCCCATCACATACAACCCACATGATGTTAAATCAGTTTGTTTGTGGCACCTCTACTTGCTTGAATCCGATTAACATTATTTCTCTTCATGAAATCGACGCCTCTAGATACTTGACCCGATCGATGTGGTTAACATTTGTGTGTGCAGCCTACATATCACGAAATTTAGCGGACCAATTAGCGAAGAAAAGCAAAGCAACAACTTAAAGTATTACATACCCTTTGATTGCTTTCTCGTTCGTCGCATAACCTGTAAGAGGATTCAAGGCGTGAATTCACAGGTGCGGGTAGGATCTTAGAATCAGATGGTGCGGCGTAAAAACAAATCGGCACAAAATGGTCATTCTCAAGGATAGGTGCAAGGATATGATGGCATTTAGCTACCACAATCCCCTTCATCCCTGATTTCACTATTTCAATGACATTCAGTGATCCTTCAACTGATTCACCCTTTCTTTTGCTGCTGGTAGCTTCTCTAAACCTTATATAGTTGTAAGCGGGATAAAAAAGATTTTGCTCTTCCACTTTCGAAAGGCAATGTCTCATACAAGCACACGGATTAGATTAAGATTAACATTAGAGACAAGGAATAGCAACAAATACATTTCGGTTACAACCAAAGTTATTACACGCCATAAAGATCCACTAAGCGGCTACTCATTTTAGAGTTAGTTGCACATAAAATTGCTATGTCGATGCAACCACTTTCATTTCAGCCGGGCGGACGTTCTTGAATGGCGTGAATTCCATAAGTTTATCCTTGTCATCATTTTTGTTGTCAGATCCAAGATGTTAGTGCCATATTAACAATTGATCCATGACAATAAAGCATAAATTGATACCTTCCAATCTCTGTTTCCAGTGGTTTAGACCTGCAAAACGAGTAAAATATAATAAGCTACTGAAGTATAAGTAAGTCAATGTTAGTGTCATATTAACAATTGATCCATGACAATAAAGCATAAATTGATACCTTCCAATCTCTGTTTCCAGTGGTTTAGACCTGCAAAACGAGTAAAATATAATAAGCTACTTGGCGAAGTATAAGTAAGTCAATGTAAGCTAGCAATTACCGCTTTTGCGTGGATGTCCCCGCCTCGTTTGCACTCTCTTTTTCCAAATTGTTTTGGCATCGGCTTTGACCATAAATTTAGTCGCCGCCTTTGGCTGCAATCTCCAAGGCTTCTTCAACATCATCTAGCTCCTTTGAATCGTCGCAAAGTCTCTCGAGACAAGAAAGTGCTTCATTCTAATGTTTTGAAAGCAAGACAAAAAGAAACACGTACCTGCCAAAGAACAAGCCTTTTCCTCAACTTGAACTTCAACAGCAGCTTCAGGACTGTTTTCAATGTCGTCACCAACATCTTCAGTAATTTTATCTGTAAACACGTCAACGTAAGTTTCAAAATACAAAAAAAAAAAAAAAAATAGAAACCCTGAAAAGGAGAGAGAATTACTTTCTGGGCTTTCAGCTAGTTGCTCCAATAATAGCAGCTCGGCTTCAACAGGTGGGATCTCTTTTTGGAAAACAACCTCTGCTGCAAAATATTGAACATTAGTGAACTCTAACTACAACAGATGCAATCTTAATGTAATCAGAATGTAATCACCCTACCTTCCACATACCCCTCTGTCTTCAAATCCTGCCTTCGATTGCTTATGAGTCGTTGCAATTCTCTAAGGTGATGTAGATGTGGATGGACTTCCAACATCGATAGCAGCAAAGATCTTTTGTGCCGTGTACAAAGAATTGGGATGTCCGAGAATGGTAAATGCAACCCCTTCCCAATAACATTCTTCTTTTCACCAACAATATGAAATTTTGCTATATTTAAACTTAAGCATAGTGCACGAAACATGAATTGTTTAGTTTACCCCAGCTTTACTTCTTCCTTTCTTGATACTACCCATGTCCGCATTGACACAATTGGGTGTCAATAAGAAATGTAAACACTTGATTCGTAAATCAAGGGAGATGTAGAGTAGATAGAAGCAAAATCAAGAAAAACAATCGATGCAAATCAAAAGCGAACAAATGTTAATTACATGCAAGTAGGTTTTACTACTGTGCAAACTTTCTCACGATAATGTAACGACAAAATATAAGTACATTAGTGTACATAGCTATCACAATGTAAAGGAAAACCAAATACTAAATTCAAATGCATTTCGTAACAAAATATTTTATCAATACACCCTATCAAATACATCATTCAAAGATTGAATGTAAAGGAAAGTCAAATACCAAATTCATATGCATTTCTGATCACATGTAAATGCAAAGTACAAATCAATGCAATACACCCTATTAATACACCACAGAAGGAATTCCAAAAAGCACTTCATGGCACATGTAAATGTAAAGTACGTATAAAATACATTTCCTCTTTTTGCAAGAAAGACAAAACCACGCCAAATCAAATGTTAATACAGCTTATGTACATGATGGAAACTAACTACATCTAAGTACACTCAAACTAATTATGTAATCAAAATAGAAATAGATGTACCTTCTAAGGGATTCCTAAGCGATGTCGCAGTCCCTGGACCATGAACAATCATATACACATGTATTCGTCGTTGAAACCCTGAATACAAGATAAAATAGACAATATGTATGACCACAAAGTGGAGATATTACCATGGTCGAGTCAAGGCAACCATTGCAGCTGCTGCAAGTATTGCTTATATGTGAGAATGAAGCGCCCGCCTTGCTTTGCAGTATGGGAGCTGGTTGCAGGCCTATCGGTCCGATCTTTCCAAATGCTTAGTCATCTCCTTTATTCTATTCTCGCAGTTGGAATTAACTTCCAAATCCTTGCTGATTTTTTCAATGGCAGCTTCTAATTCTTGCAAATCAGCCTTTAAACAATCAATGGGAATCATTAGAGCATCTAAGTCAGCAATATAACTTGATTTCTCCTCCTCTAAATGGGATGCCAAAGCCATTTGCACATCAGTTGGCTTCCCGCTTGCTTTTAAACCCGCCATAATGTTTGATCGCTCACATATTTTTGCATCTTTACTCTGCACAAGTCTTGTCAAGAAGCTCTTATCACTCTCATGCTTCAACAGCTCAATTTCCATTGTTTTCCTTTTCTCTTTTAAAATCAGATTTCATCAAGCATGGAGGCGTAATCTAATGCTCTTGTTTCCCTCCACCTTTTCATCATTTCCAACCAAGTCCCCAATTCTACCCGAGGCATACATTTAATAGCTTTAACATTGGAAGACTTTATCAGAAGCAATTCTCAATGTGATTCTTTTTGAGAGCCTTTTGAATGAAGACTTGCACTTGCTTTCACCTCATCCCAATCAATGCTTACTCCTTTGTAATGAAGTGCATATGCTCGGGCAAAATACAATGGAATGTGATGATTTGCAATGTCCCTCCTACAAAAAAATGTGCTCATACACGTAAAAAAATCTGCATCCAACCGGGCTTAATCCTCGACTCTTGATAACCCCTAACAAATAGGGGGCTTCGAGAACCCCAAACATCCCGCACTATTTGCACTAGCCCCGAAACATGCTATCAAAATTGTTGCTCCTAAGCTCGCCTGATGCTTACCTTGTCAAACTTCGAGGTGGCAAGACCTCCCGATCTGAAGAAGACCCACTCTTGAGTTTTCGGGCGGCGGTTCTAGTGGGAGACCTTGGTATGGGCTTTTACAGTGTTTGTTAGCGAGGGAGATTTCCTTGAGATGTCTTTGTTCCAAGCTGCTTGGTCATGATCTCTTCCCCGGTGCTTCAGCTCTCTGAAAATGCAAGCTTTTGGCTATGGAGGTCCTGATCTTGGCTATGGAGGTTCGAATATGGATGCCAAGCTTTCGGCTATGGAGGTTCGAATATGGATGTCAAGCTTTCGGCTATGGAGGTTCGAGTGGGAGGAATGTTGAACAGAGCGCGGGAGGAGAGTTCAAAATTATTTGCCCTATTAATGATTCATTCCAAGAATAATAATTTCTGGGGGGGAGGGATTTCCTTACATTTTGAATTTGTAAATGTAAAATACGGGCACCTTTTTTGCCCACCCTTTCATGCTTCTACCCAGTGCTCCATGTACTCCTTGACACCTATCTTATCCATTTTCTCTATAAGCGCCTTCGCTGCCTCAACTGAGTGCTGCCCGTCAATGACAATGTAGCACACCATGTCGCTCTTCCTTAGGTCATCCCATGCCTTCCATGGGTATGGCCTGTCATTGACTGAGTCCATGGTAGAGCATCAGCTGGATTTGGTACTGTGGTGGGATATTCAACCATGGACTTCTGTATGCTCAGGCATGTTTGGGATCAAAGATCCTAGATATGAAAGATGCTCTAGGAGATCTTATCAGCTTGTCAATAGCTATCCTTTTTGTTACATCCAAACCAAGTGGATACCATTGCTTGAATTTCATAAGCTTGTCTACAGCATCAACCCTTGATTTCTTTTCAATATCCGTTTCCTTCACTGGCTTTGGCAAAGGTACTAGGGGCAAAGTTTTTGACTCAGGTGCATCGCCACTACCACCAAAACCAGATATGTAGAAGCTTGAAGATGGTTTCTTCCGCAAACTTCGTCGAACTGCAGATACTCCTTCACATACAGAACGAACTATATGGTGTGAGCCTTCAATGGGCCAGCCATACTTTGTAACACCATCTGCTGTCTTATCTGGCCTAAATCCATCTATACCTGCATTGTATTTGGAAATGCTGAGATTCTTCTTTACGGTCTTCTATATTATGAAGACACAGATGTGGTCATCAAGCTCCTCGCATGAAAGGATCAACCCTACTTTTTTGAAGCGCGTCTTTGTTCTTCCTTGAATGCAGGACCACATCATACTTTGAGCCTGCCCTGCTCACAATAACATACCATTCAGACCCCTCACCAAAAACTGTCTCTAGCAAGTCCTGACTTAGCTCGCATGTTATGACTCTGCCGTCATCAATTAGCTTTATGCCAAGAGTTCAATCTATCTCGTCAGTCTCTTCTTGTATTACCTTGGGGGGTTTCTTTGATGGTGCAGAAGTTGATGTAACTAGTGCTCTCTTGAAAGCTATAAAATAAATAATCAAGTTAGACATTGCTGAAGTATTTCTGTGTCAAGTAAGCAACTTGACCAACATCTCGCGCGTGGCATGACAAGTCTATAAATTCTGAGAGCAATTTTTTAGGATTCGCGCGTAACGCGAGTCGAAGGATCCAGGACGGTAAGATAGATGGAATGTGACTTCTCACGTGTAGCGCAAGAATTCACATTCCATCTCTCTTACCATCCTCGCGTAGGGTTGACCTAGACTATGACCTCGACAACCCTACTCTTACGCTTACTATAGAATCCGAACTTCTCGTGCTAAGTGCGAGAAATCCATAGACTGGTGGCACTCCACATAAGGCTTAATCATAGAAACACATTAAAGAGAGTATGCTTCATAAAAAAAGAAAATCCTACCCGCTTCCCTGTCTCTGATGATTACAATTGAAGATTAAGATACTAGAAATTATAATCACAGAGCATTGCAGATTCACTTAAGACTAAGCAGAAAACCCTAAACACATAATCAAACAAAGACTAAGCTGCAAACAAAGACAAGCTAAGAAGCAGAGATGCAGGGTAACAATAATCTAATCAAATCTAGGTTGCAGAGTGACAGAGTTAATCAAAGAGTCTCAGAGTTTCTAAATCTATTAATAAAGTTAAGCACACAAGCAGAAAGTTTCTAAAACCTAATAAAAATAGAGCCACAGAGTTCCTCATCTATTAAGAACTCGAACATACTAACCTTTAGTTGCCATATCGAAGTGCTTGAAGCTCTAGAAACTAGAATTGTACTCTGTTGCAGCTCGAGAAGCTCGGGTGAATCTCGAGAAGCTCGAGAAGCTCAAATCGAGTCGGAATTGTTGTAAAAGCAGGCCGAAAATGAAGTAGAATAGCTCAGAATGCAGGTAGCGCTAAAGAAATTTGGATCGCTTGAGATTTCGCTCAAGAAGAGTGCGTCTGTTTCGGAAGGCAGTCGAAGCAAAACTTCTGGAAGAAATTAGGAATGAAAAATGAGATTCAAATTAGATTGAAATTAGAAAATGTGATTATTACACGGGTCATAGAAACAATTAATGAATAGACGCCCGCCATTGAAACCCTGTACTACCCTTATCATTGTTTAGAAAAACAAGAAAATTAATTCCGACCGCAATTTAAAATTAAAATCTTTTAGCCCGCCCGCGAATATCCCTTTCCCCAACTACTTTTCAATCATTGGCCTGTACTAATGGTCTATTTTAAAAATGCCCGCCACTTAATTTGTGTTCTTGGCCTCGCATTGGATCATAGAATTTGTGTTTCTCTAATGCGCCTAGAGAGACACAAGAACTGTGTTTTCATTATAGTGTTTTAATTCGAATTTGGGATGTTGCCAAGAAGGAAGCTTGCTGAAGCGCTGGATCAGGCTGCCGAATCTCAGGTAGTTCTTCTATCAAGTGAGTGGATTGAGGCGCCATGACTTGTGAAACTTAATTAACAAAGCTTTGCAGGTCGAGGAAATGAGCAATCAAGCAGAAGAAATGAAATTTTCCATTGGAGAAGCATGCTTCTTGTTAGCAGAAAACAGGAAAGATGTCATTGGCAAGGGCATTGTTGATAACATGGCACCAACTACAGCATGCCATGGAGTGCCCTTGGGACCTGATTATATTAGAATTAGATTGACAGACTGCTTTGCTGCCACTCATCCATTACAAAGATCACATGCAGGAGCAGAAACACTTGGAGAATCAGTAGGGAGTTTCTTGGCTTGGCCAACAACACTACTCAGAGAGGTATGTACTGAAAATTTTACTGTAGCACTGTTGCTCTTTACTGTAGCTATTGTAGCATATTTCACGTGTCACCTTTTCATGTGCTACTCACATGCATACTCGTATGTCTACACAATAATGTTGCTACTGTATTGCTCATGCTATAAATATGAATTCCTCTCAGTGGCAGCGCATTAGTCATGCCCCGCAATCCGATCACATCCTGTTCTAATTGCAATTGTCGATCTACCTTGCCACCGGTTCCATAATATGTGGATTCCATCATTCGCTCCACGAACTATTTTGAAATTTATAGACGCCAGCAGAGGGGCTTGGAACTCGATCCTTGGTTGCAGGGAGTTGCAATGGCCTCTGCTAAAAGTTATCCTGCATATAAGGTTGTCATCCACCTTGTATGGGTTCCAGAGCATGGTGTTTATGAAGTTAAGAGAGTGACCGTGCCACCTGCTCATGATGAGCCTGGTTGGTGAAAGAATTGTCCTCTTCTTTTGTAACTGCCATGGTTTTTTCTTGTTGAATAAAAAGTCGCTTACATCCAGGCAAGAACTTGATTTGAAGTGACTCTGTAGTAGTTTTTGGGGTTAATTAACTAAATGTAATATGTACAGTAAATCTAACTATGAAATGAATTTTATACAATATATTAATCTCTCGCACTGAGCGCGAGAAGAAAAGACTCGCACCCAATGCGAGAAGAACAAAAAACTAGAAATAACCTAACCATGTTGACATTCGTCCTTCACAAAAAAACAATTGTGAAAGTAAAAATGTTTTTTATTCCAAAAAATATATACAACGGACCTTTATAAAAGCTATTCTGGTAAGACTGGTAGCAGTGGTGCAGGATCAATAATTATTGTCTTCTGTACAATATAATCTAGTCTATCTGGATCCAGATTTGTGATCATCAGCAGTCAGTTTATTTTGGCCTCCAGCATTCCTAAATGGTGGGTCCTTAGACTCTCTAACAAGTCTTTTTGTCTAGGTTTCAGGATTAAGAAATGGCTCAAAACAAATTTAATGCTAATAGATGCAACTGAATGGAGGTCTACATCTGCAATCTGTGCATTAAACTCGGCTTCTGTTAAGCCTGCCACTTGTTGCACCGTACTTCCACATCCATCTCTCTCCTCAGAGACATGGAGGAGATGGTCGAACTTCTTCACCAACCTGTTGAAATCCCGGAACAATGTTGCTTCCGGGATATCTCTATAGAGTGCCCCGTCCTGGGCTTTGGTGAGGCTCAAGGCCAAGTCTCGCTCGTGCAGATGACCACGGTTGGTAGCATCGACATGCACCAAACCGGTTTCATAACCTATTGAGGAAAAAAATTGCAGAGATTGGAATGGCGAAATGATATTCGTGCTGATTCAACAAATACGAAATTGAAAATAATGTGCTACGAAATGGGATATCTGGTGACGTGTCCAAATGTGATACTTTTGTATGAGTCGCGCCCAGCGCGACATATCTGTATTTGGTAAACTAATATAACTTTCTTATGTATTTTACAAAATTATGGTCCATACGTGTCGCACGCACTGTCGCGCGTAGCGCAGTGTAGGCATTGTATAAATATTTCATTTATTGTTATTGCATATAATACTATGTTTTCCTCAACCTTTCTTCTAATTTTTAGATTTCTATTGAAGCTACTGCTGGGGAATCCTG
The DNA here is from genome assembly GCA_021234155.1 of Isoetes taiwanensis. Lineage (NCBI taxonomy): Eukaryota > Viridiplantae > Streptophyta > Lycopodiopsida > Isoetales > Isoetaceae > Isoetes > Isoetes taiwanensis. The sequence continues at coordinate 36,188,576 of JAJEKV010000002.1, forward strand.
TGACCAAGAACCTCGAGCAGAGAATAATGATGCTGATTACATGGATGTGGAAAAGATTAATACAAATAAGAATGAACAACCACCTGAAGCAAATGCAGAAAATATTAAAAACCCAGTTGGAGCTAATGAGGAAAGAAGAATCGTAGTTTTCAGATTAACATGGAAGGATGAGAAAGTGATTTTGCATCATCAGTGCAATAGAGGAATTGTTGGTGAAGGTGTGCTTATACTATGGGATTCTATGCACTGCTATAATGGAAAGGCTATTGGTGATGACTTCGTGGAAGTCTCCATTTCTTCAATACAGCTTCATAACTTCAGTGTTGAGCTGAAGGACAAACACTGCTATGCTTGCAATAATATCAACAGTGGTTTAGACTTGCCAGCCTTGTTGCTCTGGCCAGTGGACTCCATTGAAATAATAGAAAAAGGGATGCTTCAAAGAATTGAGTATGTTGGAGAAAATAATGTGGTGGTGGATGAAAATGGCATTCCTTCCATACCTCTTTTGGATGTATCCATACCAGAAAGAAGGGCCTACAACTTCTTGAAGAGGAAGAAGAGGAAGGAAAAGGTGCGGACTGTGAAAGATATTAACAACTGTAGTGAAGAGACCATGCAAGCCATTAGAGGGGGGGATTGTGGCTGCCCCAACAACTGCTTTGGTAGATTCACAGTGAAAGAACTTGTGGAAGCCCGATCAATCTACAAGGAGAAAACTCAGGACGCTAGAAAAACTTATATTTACAATATTATAGAACATGTATTTGGGCCATCACCTGATATCAGGAACAGGGGATTTCCTATTGGTGAGAAATGGATATGCCGCAGTGCAGTGACAACTATACTAGGTATTCCAGTCTCTACATGGTGGCGATTAAGGCGGAACCAAAAGAGGGGGGCTCAAATAGGTTGGCATGGTAATCGGGGAAAGGCGAGGACAACCCCCAGGGTGCTTGCAGCCCAAAGTTTATTCGAGAAGTTTGTTAACTATCATGCTGAGAGTATGCCTCACAAAAGTGCGGTTGATGAAGAGGGATGCAGGAAAGTAGTTCGAATGTTGCCTGCATATTTCACACAAAAAGTGATTTTACAAATGATCAACAATCTTCTAGAGGAAATGGGTGTGGACAAGATTTCACAATCAGCCTTCAGCAAGCTCTGGAGTAAGCATTTTTCAGATGTCAAAAGAATGCAATATAACAACTTCTCAAAATGCAATATATGCAGTGGATTTGTTAGATAAGTTCGAGAAGTCAAAGCTTGAGGTGGAAAGCAGTGGTTCGGAAGGAAATGAGAATACACACGATGGAGCAAATGTCATGTCGATCAATATACTGGATATGGAGATGCTTGTCTACAATGGAACCAGAGAATTTTCTATACGTCATTCATGACAAGATAGATCAGCAAAAAACCTGTTTGCTCCAGTTTAGGGCTATACCAAAGTCTGTTGCAAGGTCTTTCCCATTGCAAATATCACTAGCTGGATTTATAACTCATGGCCAGGGAGCAGTGCATCACGGTCATTTTACATTAGAATTATGGGGTGATGGTCCAAACTTCCATGTTGATAGCATTGCAAAATCATTGCACGATTTGGAACATGGTTTTAATGGAGATGTTCATTCTTATAATTTATTGCAACATCTCTTCAAGACATTGCATGACATTGGTCCCATGAAACTAGAGGATTTGACCATAGGAAGGATGAATGGGCCAGCACCTTCAATTCATGTGAACCCAATACCGGGGCGCCGACTACCCAATAAGCTACTCTTGCAACTTGACAATTGTGCTGTGCAGAATAAAAATAGATACTTGTTTGCATACTTGTCGTATCTTACATGCTCTATGTTGAATACTTGATGCTGGCAACATTCACGAAGACATTGATGCAATGTTTGGGCATTATAGGATCAAATTGCAGAAAAGTGACGCCACCACCTATCCTTTGTCTTACACTACCTATTCGAGCACTTCATATGTACTTGCTGGTCTTGAAGCTCAATATGTTTTCCATTTGCTGCCCGAAAAAAATGGCAGCAGACTTGCTTAGCTAGTTTTGGTTTTTAAAGCTCATCAAACAGTAACATTTGTTCATGAGGTGCATATTCTCTAACTGGTTATGGCAGATGAAGATAAGAAAGCACCAGCAGCTATAGAAACGATTATCGTGAAGGAGGAGGATGCTCCCCCAAATAACAAGCGGAAAACTCGAGCCAGAAAGGATGCACCAGCTAAGAGTGCAGCTAAGAAAAGGTATGCACTTCATCTTAACTCACACCATTTCTTCAACTCACACCATTTCTTGTAGGCAAAAATCTGTTGAAGACACAACATCTCTTGAAGATTCTAAATCCGGTGAAGAATCTGATGCTGATGCAAGGTAATATTATGAAACATTTGTTTTTATGCACCTGCATGATACTTGACACTTCAATTTGATTCTTGTAGGAGCATGCGTGAGAAACTGTGTTCTTACACGCCTTTCGTGCCTTTCAAGGATAGCCCCCCTGATCCTCCCATGAAGGTGGTCGATATTGACCTTGAAGAACTCTCAGGCACCCGATCAAGAATGACAAGCCGCCTTTATTGAACTAGATGGCGGTGTATGCACAAGGTTTTGTAGATGTAATTCTGATTTCATCTCCTATTCTTTGTGTATTTATAATGAAGTATAATTATGACCTTATCTTCTTGTAGGTACCTGCATCATAATTTGCCATCGGAGTGGAAGAACAAGATTTTCTTTTATCCATCTTTTAACTTTCACTTGTTCAAGGAAGCTACAACAAGTAAGAAAAAAACCGAGGCCTCAAGAAACATTGTAGATATCGTGAAACAGGGAATGAAAGGGCTGGTTATGTCAAAATGCCAGTATGTTCTTCTATCCGTGCTTGAGAATGAGCACTTTGTGTTGGCTATATTTGCCTTTGCAGAAGGGAATCCTGCAGTTCTTCGTGCACCATCGATTCATATATTGAATAGTCCGGAAAGCTTTTATGCGACAAATGAGAAGGCAATTAGAGGGTATGCATTTCTATCTACTTTCTCCCATTCCTGTCTACTTAAATATTTACATTTCTACTTTTAAATGTGCATGTGCAGGCTTCATACGCAGATATTGACTCAATCAATGAGTCAAACCTCAAGCGGTGTTGATTTTATTCGCAAAATAATGTGAAGGGGCTTGAACATCTTGAAGTACCTCAAAGAGCCCGACCGGTCGAATTAAAACGGCTTGTATGTGATGGCCTGCATGCACAAATTTGTGAACGCAGTTGTCGGAAATAAGGAGTTGAAGGTAAGTGTCCAATTCTCTTGCAAGCTTTTAGTTTACACCATTTTTACATTTCTGTTTGCTTTAATGCACTATGCACAGGTTACAGCAGGCTGGTTTTCACACGATTATGCGCTAGGTCGGCGAGCATGTCTGCAAGAAGCCCTGCTTAAACAGTGTGAAGATGGAGAAGCCATTGATGTGTCGATTGGTAGCAGTGTTGTTAAAAAACCCCGTTTTTAACCATAGAGTACTTCTTAAAAAACTCCTACGTTTTCTAAACGTTTGCAACCATCGGGGGTTATCAAAAAATGTAAAAAAAAAAAACCATTACTAATGCCTCGAATGACTTTCATTTAGATTTTCTAGTCTAGCAAACAAGATTTTGGAACTATGAGCGGCCGCATGCATGTAGAAACATGCGGAATGCATGTAGAACCAGGGTTTTGGTTTTTTGCTCAATGAAAGAAAGGTTTTATCGCACCATGCAAACCAGAAACAGTTCTTGCGCCAATCCAAAACCAAATAACCAAGGTAACTTTTCCATTCTTCTTCTTTTACAACTAATTTTATTTCGATTCTTTTTTTTCTATATTGCTTCTGAAGATCTTACTACCATAAGTGATAAATAGAAGCAGGAAGTGAACCAAAACCGTTCCAAAGGTATAGCTGCTTCAAATAATTCTTTTTTACCTATATTCATTTCTCTTCTATCTACCTCTAGTATGATAATTATGTTAGTTGTTATATTATTAAGTTAACGTATTCTAAGATTTTAAAAACCAAAAATAAAAAACTTAAAAAAAACTTAAAAAACGTATGCTACCCGTATGGTATGCAAAGTATTTAACAACATTGATTGGTAGATGAATCTAACCATTTGTTTATGAGTTTTGTGGATGAACAGTCTGTTTTCAGATTTATCAACACTTGGTTTATGCTCTGATATCATAAGCCTGTATAAAATTCGGATACTGGTAATACCTTCGAACTGCCTAATGGAATCACTCTGCATAAAAATCAGACTTTGTTTTGGCCTAGTTGCCTTCAAAATTTCGGATGTACTTGGCCAGAGTGCCTCAACCAATTAATTTTGAAAAAAATGACATAAGTTGTGCCATATGGCATTATTCTAAAGCATGTATCCGGTTTTACGCCAAAGTCAATTTATCCCAAGTGTTTTGTATGTCTTTCATTTCTCCTGTTCTTAAATTATCCTCATAAAAGTTCTACCACTTATTGACAACTTAAGCTCATATTAGATGAGTGCTTCAAGATGATGAATGTGAGGTCATGATCTTACATGACTTGATCATTTGAGATGGGTTGGATGAGTGCTCCAAGATGATGAATGTGAGGTCATGATCTTACATGACTTGATCATTTGAGATGGGTTTGATGATAGTGTATGCTTGATACATCCCATTTCTTTTTTCCCACTCACTAAGTCCCCAATACTTGACTTACAAAGTGCGGTGACTTCGGACTTCGGACTATGTACCTTCACATTCTTCAAGGCAACCTCTGCTTTTCGGACTCCAACTTTTCATGGGGTCCATGACGAGGAGGTGAATGTACAAATTGACTTGATGGATACACTTTCATCCCCTCGAAATGTTAGTGCAAGGTATTTCAGCTTTTTGATAAGTGCACACTTTTTTGCTTCCATCCCATGCTGTGACTTCATGATACTGAGCCCATGGGATTGAGATGGACAAGTGCATTGACAATTTTGTAATCTCTGACCATGTACATGAGATATAGTTGTAAATTTTGACATGTACATGAGATACAGTTATAAATTTTGAAGTCTGACCATGTCAATATTTTGACATTGTGAACATGTACACTATTTTGACATTGTAACCACCCCTATCTAAATATATAAAATCTCTATCTCCTTCTTATTGTCAGACACTTCATAGAACTATCATGCCTAGCATCCAAAGCATAAATTACTCTTTTGTTGTATTGTCGAGCACAATTAGGAGGAGATGTTAATACGTTGTATAAGTGGTCAAGATGTCAAACATTGCACAAAAGTACTAGCACTTTGTGCACAAGGTGTTAACACTTTGTGCACAAGTGTTAAATAACTTGTATAAGTGGCAAGGGAAAAAAAACTCGTGTCCCCTTTTTTTATTTTTACAAGGTCAATAATGTCTTGCCAAGGTTCAAGACCTTTGTGCAACTTGTGTCAAGATGTCAAACCTTGTACTTGTTGTCAAGATGTCAAACCTTGCACAAGTGTCCCCCATATAAGTCCCCCATTCTAAAGGATACAATATAAGTGTCCCCCATTGTTTTAAAAGAGGCATACTGAGCTATGTCAGTATAAGTTGTACTGTAAGCACACATCAAACAAGCAAATTCAAAACCACAACACTAGGCACTTCCAAAATGGCTCTTACCATATATACACTCACGAAATTTGAACCATTAACCTAAGGTAGCCATTAACCTTGAGTTTTCAAGTACAAGTACAAGTGTCTCAAGTACATGTACAAGTGTCTTGAACCTACCTGCTGCCAATGTATTCACTTTAATATTGAAAACAAGTGATCAGAATTGTTCTGCTGGCCAAACACATGACAATAATTATGTAGCCTGATGTACAAAAAGGTAAACTTGATACAAGAACAGAAATTCACAGTACATCTACAATCTCAGGCAGATTTCCTAATAGCATCTCGTTGCCAATCTTGAGACAGTTCATATGCATAAGCAAAGCACCTTTTATCTTGTGCTTGATCTGGCTCCAATGCGGCGAACCCCTATTACTGGACTTCGGGAGGGACAAAACCTTCTTCTCTTTTAGTAACCTGTACTTCTGATGGCAGCTAGGGATCAGCTCGAAGTAGTTGCCTGTAATAACCTCATCACCTCTGAAAAATAAGTTTCCATAGTCATCCATGGTATCTACCTCGAGTACATGTTTTACTTCGGTGCATTGAAGGATATAATAAGGGACCCCCTCATGATTGTCTGCGGAGTCAGTGAAGCATCCAAAATAATCACCAACCGGCGTCTGGCTCATCAATATTATCCTCGTCATTTGCCCATAAATCCTCAGCCTCATCAACATCTCCAGGATTGATCTTACTAATTGGCTCTAGTTTTCGCAACTCCCACCTACCACAATGGTCAGCATTCTCACAAGCAGGCCAATTAAAATTGATGCATGCTTTGCAAAAACATGAAAGAGGTATGCACAATAATTTTGTAGCATCGTTTGAGTCTATTGAAGACACACAATGAAGTGATTGCACGCCTTTTACTGGAAGTACATCATGTGCTTGGGACCGATCAATGTCAGTCACCTCCCAGAATACCCTCTCCACATCTGATTTTTTCTCCCTCAATACTTGACACGCAGTTGCTGCATCTTTTACTATCTTCCCATCCTTTTTCCTTTGTTCTGCTTCAAGCCACAATTTAGAGATTGCCCCTTCCCCATCGTGTGTTCCCTTACCATGTCCTGAACCAAAGAAATTCCACTGCATTCTTATCTTATGTTGAACATGGTATCTTGTCACATGATAGAATGCTCTTCTAGATTTAAACTGGGCTGCACAACCATCGGACCAAACCAAATGGTATTTCAAATGGCCACCACCATTCTCTTGCAACCATTTGAGGTGCATCTTGAATGCATCTTGTAATGGTGGGTATCATGAGTTTTGTCGTCTGAAATAAATGAGTGCACACATTTTCTCAATCTGCCATTTACCTTGAACATGGCGATATGAACCAGAATACTAATTTGTTCATTGTACCAATGCTGAGCTTGAATCTCGTTGAATGGCTTCAAAGTATAATTTTCAGAAAAATCAACAACTGATAGCACTGAATCGTCGGGCTGAAGTGTTCATTATGCATTCTTTGAACTGCTTGCTTTGCCAATGTGCCACAAAATTGTGATATATAAACTTAGACATATGGTCAAACATGCTGTCCAACATCTCCTTTACATCGCCCTTCTTGTCAACTAACTTCAGCCTTGGGAAGTTCCCTTCTTTGAAGGTTCATTAACATAGTTATAGACTTGCCAATCGGCCAGAATCCTCGATGCTTCCATCCTTCTCTCTCGGGACACAACTCAATTAATCTGTTTCCCACAACCGTCACATTTTGTTTCCATGCAAAGGCTTGTGCCACTCCTCATCGGCCGCCCTCGGGCATACCATGGCTCTCAAAAGCGTGCTCACATTATCATAATTCTGCTTAGCTTGGCAAATCCCTAGGCATTAACTTCAAGCACACACATTGCAATTGCAAGTACAATTCTCGTGGAATTTTGACCTCATCATATTGAAAGCCTTCTTATATAAATCTGCTTTTGCTCATGCTTCACACAACAAATAGGTATTCCTCTCCTTTAGCTTTCTATGCAAGGAGGTTTTAAGTATTCGAATTGCATAATGCCAATTTTGACTTTTGGATGTTTGGTCAACAAAGATTTGGTATAATTCAAATGCGCAAAGTACACTGTCGAGAATCTTACAAAATATTAGAATGTACATTCTATATGTTTTTAATGTATCTTCCACATTCTTACATCTAAGTACTTTCTTCCTCAAAACCCCACATCCTTACATAATAGCTACTTTATGAAAAGCATTCACATATTTTCTTGACATCTACTACATTCCTACAGTAGCTTCCTTCAGTTTTATTTTCTTACATCTATAGCACATCTCTACAGTTAGCTTCAAGTATACCTTCAAGTTGGATTCAATGTAAAGCATGTCAATATAACTTCTACAAGAAAAACTGAATAACATTTCTTGATGCATGATGTGGAACATGCTTGTACAGAAAAAGACTATCACACCGCAAAAAAATGTAGAAAACATCTACATGACTACATACATTCCTAGCTAAAGTACATTTGATGTTCAGATCGAAAATTCAAAAAACTATGTGACTCCTCCATGACCCTAAAATACTAGCATGTACCTGTGTAATGTCGATGTACTGAATTGGTTCAGTCCTCTTCTTCATGACATCTCTTACCTTTGGTGATACTTTTGTATTATCTAACCAGAACTGAACAACTCTGTCCTTCATAGCCTGATCTATGGCATTTTTTCTTGGCTTTCGTCCTGCTAATGCCCACAGATTTGCTCCACACAGTGACATTTTTTTCCTCCTTTCTGCTGCTAGCTTCATATTTCTAGGATGCAATTTGAGGATTTTGGTCCGGTGTGGTCTGTAATACTCCTTCCTTTCCAACTACCATGGAAAGAACACTGTGTTTGGCAGCAAGCTTGTCATTGCTATTAGCACGTTTCACTTCTTGGAGGCCATCCTTAAGGTTTTCAAATAAATCTCTTTTCACAATAGCCTCTTTAGGCCTTCCAACAACAGGGCCAAATAAAAAGTCCAATCTACTATCCTGGAGCAATTTTCCAAAAAAAAGTTTTTTTTTGCTTTGGATTCAATCTAGAAACTTGATTTAGTATGTGATTCACGTAATCATTCACCCTTCTTCTAATCTGTTTTTGTCCCATATCCGGCCTCTCTCTTGCATCTTTTTGATGAAGATTGGTTGTCCCCAGAAGAAATGCATGTAGAGTCCTCCTCAATAGCAAAATTCGAATCTGATGGTAAGTCCTCCTCAAGAACAAGATCCGAATCTGTTGTTGCTGGTGAATTTGATTCTGCCATAGCTTCATACATTCCAAGATCGATCAAACAGGCATAGAAATGGGGATCCTATTCTTGGTTCCAATGAGAAAGGGGTTTCAATCCGGTAGCTTCAATCCTGTGGAGGGAGTTCAAAACTCAAAACGTGCCCCCAAATTCGTGGGTTGCCAAAAATAATTGCAAAGAATCTCACGTGGACCAAAAGCATTAATGATAGGCAGCCCATGTAAAATTCAAATTTTACCTTAAATTCACTTTAAGCTAGTGTATTTTTTTACATCAATTTGCAAGAAATACAAGACACCCTTTCATGCTTCTACCCTGTTCTAAACATAGTTTCTCAACATGTCCTCCAAGATTCTATTGATGCGCTTCGTTTGCCCATCTATCTGTGGATGATAAGCAGAACTCATCCATAACTTGGTGCAAATCGTGTTGAAGAAGTCTTGCCAAAAGGCGCTGATGAACTTCGCATCTCTATCAGAGACGATTGCCCTGGGTATTCCATGCAATCCAAAAATCTCTTTGGTAAACAACAACGTTGTATCTAAAGCTGTGTTTGTGGTACGACATGGCAAGAAATATGCCATCTGGATAACTTATCTACTACAACGAGTAAGGCATCAAAGCCCCTTGCTGTCCTTGGAAGGCCTGTTATGAAATCCATGCTGGCAACTTCCCACTTGGCGTTTGGCACCGCCAAAAGTTCCAAAGCTCTCGGGATTTGAAGTTGTTCTGCATTTGTCTGCTGACATAACTGACGCTCTGGATATATCTGGCTATTTGCCTCTCGATGCCCGGCTAGAAGTAGCTACTTCTAATCTTGAAGTAGGTCTTCATAAATCGTGTATATCCGCTAATAGGGCTATTATGCGTGACATATAAAATTAGCTTCCTTACTCTTGATGCTTCATGTACGCATAACTTGTTCTTATGATATAAAATATTGCCTTCCTTTTTAAAATGCTTGACAGCGCCTCTCTCCTTATCCGTCCTTGCATTCTTGCAAAGGCTAACCATACATGCTTTCCGTACTCGAAGGGATAGCTTCTTCTGTCTTCTTGCCAAATTCGCTTGACTAAGTGGAGATGGCCTTGCAATGCACTCGCGTCTCTTGAGGCCGTCGAGAGAGCGCATCAGCAGCCACATTTAATTTGCGTGGCTTATATACTATCTCAAAGTCATATTCTGCGAGAAATTACGTCCATCGTCTCTGCCTTAAGTTGAGGAGTGGCTGCGTTTTGATATACTAGAGGTTCTGGTGATCAGTATCGAACTGAAATTTCCTGACACACAAGTAGTGCCTCCATATGCGAAGAGCTCTTACAACTGCTAGAAGCTCCTGATCATGTGTTGGATCGCATTGTTTGGCCTCATTCATCTTCTTAAAGTCATAGGCTACTACTCTTCCTTCTTGCATGAGAACTCCACCCACTGCTAGTGCGCCCGTTACTAATAGCTTATCCTTGTTTGGATCTGGTAGGGTGAGCATTGTTGCTGTTGTCAAGGCTTCTTTGAGCTTTTTGAAAGAAGCTTGAATGTTCTATAGCCAATGTGCTACCCAGTCCTAAATTATCTTATTCTTAATGAGGTCCGTCAAGGGGAATGCCCACTTGGCGAAGACCTTTACAAATTTTCGGTAGTAGCCTGCTAAGCCAAGGAAGCTTCTCACTTTGAAGACCTTTTTTGTTGCTGGCCAATCTACTATGTTTTCTTTCATCAATAATAAACTATTCAAAAAAATTGTTCTAAAAACATAAACTTTATCATTTTAGTAATTTCAGCTTAAAAATTGTTTTTAAAATATTTTTTAAAGTGCCAAAAGCCTGTATATTGTGAAATCCTCATGATAGTTTGAAGTCAATCTCTTATCAAACCATCAGTACAAATTATTTAGATTACCAAATTTTAAACTCATTAAGTCACTAAAAATTGAAATTGTATATTTTCGAAATGTAATTCTAAATAGATTCAAGTGAAAATTAGTTTAGAAAGCAATTTTATGCATTAACAACTTTTAATTTAAAGATAAACTTATATAATTAAACTTATGAAATTATTTAGATCAAGAAGAGTTAAATTATCCATATAATTTTATAAGACCATCCTTGACGTGTTATCTGAATAAGTCCAAGTTTTGCTGAATATGTCATATTAGCATTTCATTCTTGATTATCTCCATGTTTACCAGAGAATAACATTTTGCTTGCAGGTGGATTCTCTAGTTATGGATTCAATATAAGGCCACTCATTTGAGTTAAGTTGCATTTTTTTCCAACCATTCCAGAATTCGAAGGGTAATCATAAAAGTTTATAAATAACTGATGGCATTTTCGCTATTCATATGATGTATTGGACTAACAAACAGTAACACAAGGTGTGGTCTGGGCTTCATGCATAAATGTACATGGCCAAGTTGATATTGTCAAATCATTTCAAGGTTTCAGCAGTAATGAAATATATCAATAATAAGCCAAAGCTTGCTAAGGTTGTGTTATATCAGTTGTAGAATAATCTCACATAGTGATGCTGGATTGTCTTTATTTATCAATTTCTCAAACGAAAACTTGGATAAACAGGCGCGGTTTTTCTTCATGCTGGCCTAAATTGTATGTATGATGTAACTATAATAAGGGAATGGGGCCAAGGCATTTTACAAATTTGTCTTTAGAGTTCTTCCCAAACCAAAGGGGTTTCAGGGAGATATTAATTTTAAAATATTGGATTAAAAGGTTTGTGTTAACTTGAAAATTTTCCCTATAATATAAAAGCAGAGTGCTCTAATTTGTGATCCTTTATTTTTCTCTTATTCGTTCTCCAGTATATTGTGGATTAGAAAGAGTTTGATTCTTATTTTGGGAATAGACTCCTTATTGTAGAGATACCATTTAGTAATGTTGACGACTTCCTGGGAAATCAAATGAAAAAGGAGGAAGACTTATTTTACAACATCAAACACAACATCATTATGACAAAACAAACCCTTTTTTATTCTCAAGAATTCAGCCAACAAGCATATCAAACAGAATTGAAGAAAGCAATGTGGACATCCAAGCTATTTCCTATTAATGTGTTGCACACGGACTTCAAGCACAAGACAAGAAAAGAATAGTCAGTAAACAAGTTGCTCCCATAGGTTGGGCCATTGAATGTACATTTACGTGGTCTAAAATCTTAGATGTCACTTCCAATGTATATCCAATGTTTCTTCCATTGTTACATGTTAAAGTTCACTTCCAATGTATGTTAAGTGCTTGTCATGAATTGAATTCCATTGCACATTAAATGTCTTTCCCAATTTCAACTATCTGCCACTTTCTTCTACTTATATCTTGCATATTGTGATTTAAATTCTGTCATTTACCTCTGAAATGTGACTAATGCGGTGGCGGCATCATCTTATTCCTGTCTTGTATATTATGATGGATATGTTCGTCTTAAGCCTACAAAATTTAAGGTAATAGACCCTAACATGCACATCTCTTAGATCAATGCTAAATCTTCAACATATTTAACAAGTAACAATGGCAATTTACCACTTTATATTGCGTACACGTTTATTGATTCTTGGGATTCACATGCAATGGCTTGCCACAATGCCAAAGGCTTGCCACAATGCAAACTATCAGTATTCCACAAAGTTGCTCAAATTCCTTTACGGAAACAAAGACCAAATGCTAATTCTCGTTGACATTTCACTTACCTTATATCTTGCAAAGTAGGTATATAAAAGTACTTTTAATATGTACAAAGTATATCATACTTTAATGGAAGCACAACAATTGTCCACGAGCTCGGCTTCAAAACCCAAACGTTCATTAGGTGGGAGAGTCAAAACCAAACGTTCATTAAGTTGGGAGGATCCATATATTGTGGATTAATCGAGTGTTGGAGGGATTATATACTCTACTAGCATTTACAACTGGCTTCTGCATTAGTTCTTAAAAGTTTTTCATCTCCAAGATGTTGGGTATGCACAACATCTTGGAGCACCTTGGCCACCACCACCCATAAAAGTAGCATTGATGCCAATGGACTGATCTTTATAGAAACTAAAACATGTCGTTGGGTCACTGGGTGTAGGGCAATCAGGGGTGTTGGTGTCTCTCCAATATCCTTCACGTTTAAGAGCATTCCAAAGAGAAAGCACTCTATGGATGTATTGCCCCTGGCCTGCTAATTCTAACCAACCCCTTGAAAAACCTCAAGGACTCTAATGCCAGATTCATGAAAATCATGTTTGCTAACTGGGCACCATGAGCGATATATTAAGACCGTGGTTCTACCCATGACTTCAACCCGCATTAAGAAAAATTCCTACTTGTCGAGTCAGACAGATAGCAAATATTCAATCAAGCATACTCACAAAAAAGGAGTCTAACAAGTTAAGAGATGTAAAATAGCAACCTATTGACAGAAGTCCAAAGTGGAGACTTCAACAGCAGACCATTGGCAACCCTCTACTTTTTGGCATTCAGATTTGATCACTTGTATCCAATCTGAAACATTAGTAAATCCTCAGGCACCCGTGCGCACTAAGAGTGTAACATGAAAATCATGTCCTGTATTAGGTGCTGGAAGATTGCATCTCCTTCTAGCCTGGCCATAAAGTTTTGCAAGATCATCACCAGGAACACCTCGTATCTCACCACTCCTTATTGTAGAGATACCATTTAGTAATGTTGACGACTTCCTGGGAAATCAAATGAAAAAAGGAGGAAGACTTATTTTACAACATCAAACACAACATCATTATGACAAAACAAACCCTTTTTTATTCTCAAGAATTCAGCCAACAAGCATATCAAACAGAATTGAAGAAAGCAATGTGGACATCCAAGCTATTTCCTATTAATGTGTTGCACACGGACTTCAAGCACAAGACAAGAAAAGAATAGTCAGTAAACAAGTTGCTCCCATAGGTTGGGCCATTGAATGTACATTTACGTGGTCTAAAATCTTAGATGTCACTTCCAATGTATATCCAATGTTTCTTCCATTGTTACATGTTAAAGTTCACTTCCAATGTATGTTAAGTGCTTGTCATGAATTGAATTCCATTGTACATTAAATGTCTTTCCCAATTTCAACTATCTGCCACTTTCTTCTACTTATATCTTGCATATTGTGATTTAAATTCTGTCATTTACCTCTGAAATGTGACTAATGCGGTGGCGGCATCATCTCATTCCTGTCTTGTATATTATGATGGATATGTTCGTCTTAAGCCTACAAAATTTAAGGTAATAGACCCTAACATGCACATCTCTTAGATCAATGCTAAATCTTCAACATATTTAACAAGTAACAATGGCAATTTACCACTTTATATTGCGTACACGTTTATTGATTCTTGGGATTCACATGCAATGGCTTGCCACAATGCCAGAGGATTCACATGCAATGGCTTGCCACAATGCAAACTATCAGTATTCCACAAAGTTGCTCAAATTCCTTTACGGAAACAAAGACCAAATGCTAATTCTCGTTGACATTTCACTTACCTTATATCTTGCAAAGTAGGTATATAAAAGTACTTTTAATATGTACAAAGTATATCATACTTTAATGGAAGCACAACAATTGTCCACGAGCTCGGCTTCAAAACCCAAACGTTCATTAGGTGGGAGAGTCAAAACCAAACGTTCATTAAGTTGGGAGGATCCATGTGGATTAATCGAGTGTTGGAGGGATTATATACTCTACTAGCATTTACAACTGGCTTCTGCATTAGTTCTTAAAAGTTTTTCATCTCCAAGATGTTGGGTATGCACAACATCTTGGAGCACCTTGGCCAGCCAGTCACCCATAAAAGTAGCATTGATGCCAATGGACTGATCTTTATAGAAACTAAAACATGTCGTTGGGTCACTGGGTGTAGGGCAATCAGGGGTGTTGTTGTCTCTCCAATATCCTTCATGTTTAAGAGCATTCCAAAGAGAAAGCACTCTATAGATGTATTGCCCCTGGCCTGCTAATTCTAACCAACCCCTTGGAAAAACCTCAAGGACTCTACTGCCAGGATTCATGAAAATCATGTTTGCTAACTGGGCACCATGAGCAGATATTAAGACTGTGGTTCTACCCATGACTTCAACCTGCATTAAGAAAAATTCCTACTGTCAGAGCTGTATTGCATAGCAAATATTCAATCAAACATACTCACAAAAAAGGAGTCTAACAAGTTAAGAGATGTAAAATAGCAACCTGTTGACAGAAGTCCAAAGTGGAGACTTCAACAGCAGACCATTGGCAACCCTCTACTTTTTGGCATTCAGATTTGATCACTTGTATCCAATCTGAAACATTAGTAAATCCTCGGGCACCCGTGCGCACTAAGAGTGTAACATGAAAATCATGTCCTGTATTAGGTGCTGGAAGATTACATCTCCTTCTAGCCATGCAACGAACCTGGCCATAAAGTTTTGCAAGATCATCACCAGGAACACCTCCAATGCCAATTCTGCTCACAATAGCATGCTCAAAACATACTGGCTTTTTATCATAACTCAACCTCTCAGGAATAGTAGGCAATCCAGTAGATTGAAACACATTAGATATCCAGTACCCCAATTTAGGCCTCAATTCACCCCAGTGATAGACAATCAACCTGGCTACATCTGCACACTGATTATCAATCTTCCACTGCACAAACTGTATAAGATTATACATAGAATGCCATGGATTTGTGAAGTCATAATGGGAGTCAGATATTAGTGTTGTTCCCGGAAGCCATACATGCCCATTTGGCAGTGCATTTTTGTATGCATATGCATACGTATTCCTAGCCCCATCACTTGTATCATTCCCTTGGAAGCAAAGAATTCTGTCACCAGATATATTTGAAGGAAATTTGAAGAACTCCGGTGGCCCTTGAATATTTCCTCTTCCTTTTATCACAGACATGAAGCCATGTTCTCCGTCCAAGCCCTTGCCATATAAATTTACATCCTTTAATGGTAAAAATGATACACTTTCAGACAAGTGTTGAGTAAGAATTGTCGTGGAGGCTTCTAAGCTCTCAACTTTCTGCTTCAAATACGAGCCCATCTGTTCCCAAGTCTGCAATTTTCTCTCGCTCGCTTCTATAGCATCTGTCAAAGCAGTCAATCTACTTAACGCTATTTGAATTGTAGAATTTCTCTCTGCATCCCTCACTGCTGAGGCACGAAATAATGAGCTGGCTCGTACAAATTGGTCGAAATGAAACCATCCCATCCATAGTGTAAACAGTATAAACACAAAAATGATCGCAAGATTGGGTAGGCTTTGTAATCGGCGTGGCCTAGAAACGGCCATGTGCGAACTCTGTATATACAACCCTGTTATTAAAAATCCTTTTGCAAGATTTGTTTGGCGATTCTATAAGCCAAATCTGCTCTGTAGATTCAATCTGATTTACTCCAAAAGATCGCTCAAAAGCTATATCATAGTAGTGCAAACCATATGTTTTGAAGATTATACAAGATGGACCTACTTGGAAATTTTAAGCTGCAAGAAAATGAATGAAAAGGACAACGGAGAAGAAAAACAAAGAAGAAGAATAAGGGAAAGAGAAGGCACTTGTCTTGTATAGGCTTACACATGGACTTGCGAAATCGGTGGTGCAGATAAAGTAGTAGCATGAAAGCAAGGTGTAGTGCTCCCTCGTGGAAAATTGGAGCCGTGCCAAAAGTGGTCACCGCCATAGCCGAGCTTGCCATCAAATTAGGGTTCGCACAATGCCCACTTTCTATGGTCAAAATGTGACAGTAGAATTGAAAAAGAAACCGTGTAATGTAGCCTGGCGACATCTTCACCTATATTTTCAAAGGCCCACATATGTTTAGGCCAAAACGTTATCTTGGTCCTCCATCGGTGCCAAAATCATTGCCATGGAAACATGTAACAAGAACATGTTCAATGAATTTAAACCATCGAATATGGCCACTTGCTTCGAACTAATATACCCTACATAAGTGCTGCAGCAATGCAAATTACCCCATATGTCTTCAAGTCCATCACATATAGAAGGAGTAGATAACGCCCTGCCCCGAGGGCGTTATTGGAAAAAAAAATTGAGGGCCATCAAAATGGCGAGGGTGTGCGCGCACCGACGCCCGAATTTTTCATTTTGATGGCCCCGTTCAAATTTTTTGCAATAACGCCGATAATGTTCCGATTTCCTGTAACACATTGGTTCGAGGGTTTGCTAAATCATCAATTCTTCCCGCCAAGGTCAACGCGAGGATGCTTAATGGAGCCGCCTAAGGTTTTGAGCTTGCCGGAATGAAGCCGCTTTCCATAATGCCTGGGAATGGAGCCGCTTGCAATTTTCGAAAGGTTTGAATATGATTTAGGAAAAGAAGGTCTATTTTACTCAATTAAATATTCATGTATGCATCAAGCTACCATGTTTGTTTTAAACAAATAAATGGGTATAAAACACATGGGCTATGGTCAAGGGCTAAACATGGTTCATCCGATCCTAATTCCTCCTTCCGGATGTTATAAGCATTCACCTACAATACTCTAGGATGTTATGCAAGAACGAAAGCAAAAACAATTGGTGAAGTGTTATTAAAATAACAACACTCGATGAAATGTCGAGATTCAATCTCAATTCAAAACCTGAGAACCAATGTGTTAAGGAATCATATGATCGAGCACCAAATATCGTAAAGCAATGTCCATTACAATCACCAATGCTAGAATGTTTTCAGTTTGCCATATGGAAGTAGTATTCAACATGAATATGAGGAAAACTACAAGCACACATAATGTTCCAATTTAATGTACAAAATATGTTTGCCATATGGAAGTAGTATTCAACATGAATATGAGGAAAACTACAAGCACACATAATGTTCCAATTTAATGTACAAAATATATTACTGTATATTTCGTGCCAATCATCAATTTTGTACTCAACTTAAAAGACCTACTTTGTATGACATTATTCCTTATCGGACTCTTGTATGTAATGGGAGTGTAATTTTTTTTTGCTTATCCTCATTGGAGGTGTACTAATAATTAATTATCAAGATAAATGCCTATGTGAACAAAATAATTAATTATCAAGATATTTACCTAGATCGATAATTAATTATTTTCAAATCGTTATATTTTCGTCCATTCTAGGTAGAACAATAGCAAGAGCACCAGCATTTTCGCCTACTCTAGCTACTGAAGACCAAAGATTTTCACGATAATCGATATCAGATTTAAGAACACGAACTTCAAAGCCAAGATTGAAGGATGGATGCTCTAAATCCATGCCATGGCAAATCAGAGCCAACCTTGGCACTCTTGCTCCCTTTATCTCGCCATCGCCTCTTTTAAAACAAATTCTTTGATCTAAACTAAAAAGATGATCTAAACTAAAACCGCATCTTCAAAACTAATGATCTAACTCTCTATGCCAAAATATTGGCAAATGCTCATATCTTTGTAAACTTCGCCATCTAGTATTACCGCCATCGCCAAAAACACCACGCCTCTCCCGCAATGGTGTTTGGGCCATCGCCATTGCTTTGTAAAATTATTCAAAACCTAAAAACAGGGCAACAAATGTCGACGCAAGGAAAAAAAAAAAAAGTGATAATTTTAGGTCCAAAGTTGGATGTACACTTTTATCTGACGTCATTTGGATCACGTTTGATAACATTTGATAAACGTTGCAAAACAATTATCAAACGCCCTCTTAACTTCGGCCCTTTAACGGGCCTCACCTTCGACGTATGTTGATAAAATGCATGACCTCCCTCTTGGAACGCCCTCGGCGGATATTCCGGGCACGTGGCCTCGGCCCGCCTTCGCCTTAGCCGGCCTTTTTCGACCTTACGTGCGGATATCTGGCCTCGGACGTAGAGCCTCGGTCATGCATTTTTGGTTATCAGCCTTAGCTAGTCCGATAACCTTACCTTGCCTTTTCCATAATGAGGTGGTTGAACATGCAATATGTGCAAACATTGAATATGCACAAAGCACATTGGAGTCTATTTTACTCAATTAAATATTCATGTATGCATCAAGCTACCATTCTCTTAAATAACACATAATAAATAATTATAGCACATGCTGCAATTTTTATAAACATGGTTCATGTAAAATTCCTCCTTCCGGGCTGTTTGACCATTGCTACAATCAGCTGCCACATGCAAAGCTCCAACAATTGCGATTAATTCTAACAAGAAATAAAATGTCAAAAGCCAAATCCCTTGGGATTCAATTGTGGAGGACAATGCTTTTGTTTACACTAAAATTTGTTATATGTAGGCAGTTGTGTCATTAACATTGTTATCCCTTTCTATCTTTTCTGTTTTGAAGAGTAAAAAAGAATTTGTAGACAAGACAAACTTCAGGTAGATGTGAAAGCATAAAGGAACATCATTTGAGTAGGTTAGACGTCCACATAGAGGTAAATGACTAAATTTTAGAATAGAGAATTCTTGTTGCACGATATGTTGACAATGTACTCATTTGAGATTTTGCACGTCCAGTAAACATAATTCTAATTTATGTTTTAGAATAGAATAAGGGAAAATTATCTAAATCCCCTATATTTTGCGTATTTTATCATAATAAACTTTGTATTTCAACTATTTTCATAAATGCCTATGGTGAACAACATACCATTGTATTATAGAGTATTTACCTAGATGCCCACTAATTTTTTCCAAAGTTACCCAAATATCCCTCAACTACATTAGAATTTACTAAAATGCCCCTGCTTATAAAAATAGGCACATTAACAGGTAACTTTGATAGAAGATGCCCTTTTACGATAATTGATTACCAGAACATACATTTTGAACAAATATATCCTTTTGAAAATATTCCATGTGATGTCTCATCCTGGTAGTGCACGACAACTACGACGGTTATGCCTAACCTCCTGGCAATTTTTACCCGTAATGGCCTCTTTTGTGAACCACCATCCCTCAGTACGGATGCATCTCTTCTTTGGATGCTCTGGTAGATGACAAGCAACTGGCGGTGATGTAACATCTTCATTAACTTCATCATCATATGTTTTGTGGTGTTTTAATTCTAGATGATCAAAATATTGGCAAATCCTCATATCTTTGTAAACTTCTATCATAATTTGCTAGTATTTGTACTATCTAGAATAAAAACACCACAAAATATACTAGTTATGGTGCCCGGCGTTGCCGGGCGTAACTACAATGCTATTGTAAAATTATATGAATAAGATGTAGGATTTAGGAACATATGCATGGTTGTCAATGATCCTCCTTTTAAGTTTTTGTCTAAGTTGGATGTCAGATTTACAACTATTGAAACCATTTGGATCATGTGGGAGTTAAACATAGTGCGCTTCAAGGTTGTATGATCAGATTCGCTAAAGTTCCCTCTTGGGAATAAGTTTATGGTTAGTTTAGGAATGCACCTTAAGTTGTATGATTAGAGTCGCTAAGGTTCCCTCTTGGAAAGAAGTTTACTAGTAGTTGAGGATTTTAACCTATGTTGGCAATGTAGTTGTAGTGATAACTGCAAGGATTCCATCACTTGAGGTAGCAATTTCTAACCATTTACAATAAATGAAAAATAATAACTTGAAATGATGTTTGTGCCTCTTAACATTGCAAATGCACATTCCTCCATTAGAAACAAATCCTAAATGTATTTATACAAATTGTGCTTGACTGGCAAATAGAACATAACATATTAGGAGGGGACTGCCCTGATAAAAAAGTAGCTTTAAGAAAAAAAGCATTCTACTTTCCCTTTAGCGTTGAAGAGAGACGAAGAGAGAAAAGACGTGTTAAATTAATGCGGGGGACAAAAGTAAATATAAAGACATAATGACAGACTACCCCCTTGAATAAAGGAATCCATTGGTCCAATTTTTAGGCCCAAGCTAAGAAAGGATTTGGCAATCCCCTTCCAAGATACAAAATTCCTTCAAAGATAAGATAAAATTTTAGACCCTACCCTAGACATTCAGTGCCCAAGTCTCAGTGAAAAAAGAAAGAAAGAAAACCAACTTGTACACTTCTTTGTAGCCGACAGAATCCTCTGGCAGAACCTTGTGAACGTCGAAGCACAACTGTCTATCCACTATGATCTTCTGAGAATGCTTCTTGTCCTCTATGTCCCCATGTGGTCCAAATAATTTCATTCTATGAATTATGAGTTTGTCATCATTATACCGTTCCTATCACATCGTAGAATTTACTGATATTAGAGGCTAGCATAACATAGTAATAATGTGGAAAAACAACAATTTATTCCTATCCTATCAAGAAATAGTTGAGCTTTTGCTGCTCTTATGCATATACCAGCACTCTGTTTCATCTTCTAATCAGTTACTTTCGATATATCATACCATATATCATTCGTTTATATGCATAGATTAATTATCTGCAAAATGTAGATTTATGCATCCTGGATGAGAGACTTAAGATATAGATCAAGGTTGTTTACTTTGTGAGCAATTACTTCCATGGAAAATAGATGATGTCAAGAGTTTTTGATAAATTGCTAAATTTTATGTTCACAGATCCAGTATGTACCTATAAAAAATGATGGAGTCTTCGTGATGGGTTTCACATGTGCAAAGATGGGGAAACATCTTCAGACAGTGCCAGCGTGAACTCATCATCTTCAGACATAGCATGTAGCTCATTTCCATTCATAATACCCTCAGGACTATTTTGATCAACCTTAGCAAACTATACCATCATCTACTGTTACCACCAGTAGCCATTCCTCTCTCCTATAACTTTTGTATATCTTTTCCATTGAATTGGACTTATTCTTACACTGACTATAAGTCTAGGTTTCTCATTGTCACATTTCTCATTCAATCTACAAACAATATCTTGCCAATCACAAATACAAAGGTTACCTCTTTGAAGACACATATATTTCTCAAGGCAGCAATCGACCAATGCATCAATGGCTGGGGCAGGGAATAGTGAGCAGTTCCTTTTATCGAGCAACCTCTGAGTAGCTCACTATGACATGTTAAGCATTTGGGCATCTGCATGGGCAGAAGCCTTGAGGGGTCTGGATGGTTTGCTGCAAAGGCCCAAGCTCGTTGGCCATAGGCATAGCTATAAATCTAGGTTAGAGCTTATCTTCATGTTTCCCATCTTTGTGATGTTCAAACTTCATTTACTCACACTTTGGTCGAATCAGCTATAATCACGATAGTCTACGCAGAAGGCTATACCAGATAGTTGAGAGAATTTTATCTGGGAGCATTGGTAGATTGCTCATTGATGATCACTCAATCCTGCACAATTGGTAAATGTAGATTGAATGATAGACATGAAATAAGAAATGTTTGTTTCGAAATAAACACCAAAAGTGTTACGAACATACCTTCACGTGGATAAAATTCATGGGCATCATATTAATGTCTGCCATCATTTTAGTTTATGCCATCTGCAAGTAGAAACATCAAATTTTGATTATTAAAATAGCAAATGCTGCTTATGACTTGCAGATCCAGAAAACATTGGTATTTAACTTGTAGATATATTCAATCCTTGTCTTAAAGGCTCCAAAAATGGTCTGCCATTCTTACAAACTCGGAGAAGTCATGAAGGCATTCTAGGAATAAGACTGACCTGAGCTGCTTCAAACAGCTAGACGAATTTTGGAGAAGAAACTCAATATCCTTGGGCTCCTCCATCAGTGAAGGAAGAAGGGGTTGGGGCTCCAAATGCCCGATGATAATTTCAGCTGCATAAGCTCGATCTGTTGCGACCTCCTCATTAGCCTATGGCTGATCAAAAGGGATCATGAAGGTAAGAGAAACCAAGGCTAGAAATCATTTCCTAAATCTAGCTTTTGGATAAGCATTTAAATATGTTGGTTGGGTGATATGTGTTAAATCTAGCTCTAGCATATGGATGCATGGATCTCAGAATTCAAAACCTGTTTATTTGATTCAACAACTACTTCATCTGCAAGTTGTTAGGTATGACAAAATTGCAGAATGGGATTTCGATAGACAATTTTAAGCCATCAAGAGATTTAGCTCTTTAGCCTCCTAGACTTTTGTCATAAATGGAGAGACATGGAAAAATAAAACAAAACATCTTCTTAATTATGCTCTTGAATCAAAATCGGAACTGCAAAAGGTTGTTCAGCCTTCATAGAAGAAAAACTAACCTCCAACCACTTCGGCTTGAAATGTGTAGCAAGACTTGGCTGCTGGAATTTAGATAATCCAAGAAGGAGCGCCCAATTTGAAAAAGCATCTGTTGCATCAAAGGGCACCCTTTCAAAACACCCACCAGCAATAACGTATAAATACAGTTCCATTTGTATTTGTCCAGGTATCAAGGACTTGGCTTGGAGGACGCAACACAAATAGAACTCTGGATTCATGATTCAAAGACCAAATAGAACTTCTAGTGACCAATTTGATGATTGGAGTCCTCTACAAACCTTAGCAATGGAGCTCTCTAAATCCACGGAGCTCTATGCAACGTACCAAAAACCGGTCCTTGAATATGAAATACCTGCAATAATGAAAGATGTTGTAGTAAGATGAATAACAACAATCTTCTGTTCCGATAGTTTATCATAGCAAAGAAAACCGATAATGGAATTCAAGCCATGACCGATATTTGATGAAGCTCAAAGAAATGCCGGCGCAAGTTCGCATCCACCCATTTGACGAAGAAACCTAAATTGCCAAAGGCTTAGAAATATAAATGCATGCCAATCCAATTGGCCAGCATGCATCCGTCGACAGCTGTCGGAACGGATAACGCATCCGCTACAGGCTCGGAATGGATATAGCAAGCTGGAAATCTAGAATTTGGAAATCATAGCAAAAGCCACAAACCCGATTTATGGAATACCTGAAAATATTTCAGGCTTAGAAGCCTCAAAACCTTAGGAAACTAACCTGAAAAAAATAAGGTGCTGCGCACGGAGGGGTGCCCTCGATGGCCCGAGGGTGAAGTGGCTTAAATCATACGTCAAAGTCATGTTTTCACAATCAATCAAAATTGCTACTTCAAAACGACAGAATACTTGATACCATGACTTTATGAGGATTGGCTTGAAGAAATCTTTGGTGCTCATCATGGAACAAGGACTGCAGAAACATAAGGACAAGTCTAATAGAGTAGAGAATGGAAATATATGTTTTGTTAGCATAGAAATGAGAGAACTACTTGAAGACATCTGATTGGATTTTTGTCACAGAGAGCTTAAAACATTTGAGGAGCGGGTTTTGTAGAGGAATAAAAGTTTGATGTATAGCCTAACTCCAAACCTCGCTCGCAAGAAAAGGTAAAACCCAATGATTCTAGACTCAAAATGCAAGATCTATGCAATGCACACATAAAAAATCCCTATCTCCATAGCTAAATCATCTCCCTCCCTCCCTCCCTTCCTCCCTCCCTCTAGGAATGATAGCCATATACAAGCATTGATGCAGGGGGTCCGATGCAATCTCTATGTTTTAAATTTGGACAAGTGGATGGGCAAGACTAAGAGTGTTAATTTGGAATTTGATTGATATGGTGTAAGAAGGGTATGAATATGGCATATGTATGCTTGAGTCATAACTTATTGCGCAGATGTGTCACATTTTCTGATCAAACTCACTAACACTTAGCAAATTGATCAAGAACAAGCATGACATCTTTGAGCTTCAAATTGATACAACTTGTGGTAAGAATATCAATGTTTCCTTGTCCTTTGTCTCTTGCAATTTGTTTGATCATAGGGGTTGAATGTCTTATCATTATTTCCTTGCCTGCTAATTGTTTAGTTGCACCAAAATCTACCAACCAAATTGCCTCTGTAGAATCAACATTCTATGTTGCCAAGTTTAGATACTAAATTTGCAGATCTTGATTAGTAAACACATGCATCTTCTTCTATAGTTGTAGTTGAATATTCATAAATTCTGGGATTCTTACCTCTTCATGTGTCCCTTCTTGCTACGACAGTAGTAAGTAAAAAGGTCCCTATACTAATTTTTACCAATAGAGTTACGAGTCCTAACTTGAGAATAGTTAGAAGCTTCATTTTTTCTCAATTTTTTTTTATCAAATAACTGAGGTTCAAGTTGACTAGAAGATATTTTGATCTTGGCCTTTAACTTGTGATGATCTTGAATAGTTTGATAATCACTTGAAAATCCATTTAAAACATCGAGTATTAACTTGACCTCATCCACCTTAGCACCAGCAAAAACTTTTCTCTCAATTCCAAAAACTTTGCTCCCAATACCTTAAGTCTTTGGAGATAATCTTGCCAATTTATGTAGTCTTCTAGCCGATGGTATTGCATCTTGGCTTAAATGGCTAATTGTTGATCATCTTCTTCTCTCCAATAGTTAAGAGGTGCAAAACCTTTAGAGCCTTTGTGAAAGATGCGAGTTAGAGGTGCAAAACTTTTAGAGCCTTTGTGAAAGATGCGAGCTCCCTGATTCTTAAATGTTGGAAAGCAAGAAAACCCTTCTTCTGTCCATCAGGAGTTACAGGATTCCAATTGCTTTGCAAGACCTTTCCAAATACTTTCTCCTCTCCTCTTGCTAGAACATAATCTTTATATGAAGAGAAATGCTGAGTGTGTGAGTGGTGTTGTGAGAGGCTTTGAATTAGACCACCTGCACATTCAATGTGTATTTAGAGTTCTGATGAGAACTCCAACGAGTGTGAATTTGAAGCTGAAGGCATGCGTCGGTTGGGACACTCATAAGCCTGCAGAAGGTGTCATCATTTGTAAGGCACTGAAGGATACTAGGCTCCATTGCGATGAGGGAATGATCGGGTACTATATGAAGGATCTTGGGAAGATGCATTTCTGCCAGCACATGAAAAGAGTTACCTCGGAGCAAATTGAGAGAGGAAGGAGCTCTATGACCTGTACAGGGCTGGAGATATCAAGTCTTTGCGGGACTTTGGATAACAGAAACCTGATGAAGAAAACATGACACTTGTGCTTTACCATGGACGCAAGCAGGTCTCACCTTCATTAGAACAAACTGTGGCAATGATGCTGAGGACATAGATTCTTAGCAGTGCATAGGTTCTGCCCCTGAATTGTGCCTTCACTTCGTAGCAACAGGTGGAAGCTGCATGAAGGGTCAACTTGGATCCTAGCCACACGACACTTTGTGATGTAAGGTCCATTATCTTTGGTACACTACTAGGAAATATACCAGTTGAGAAGATAGGAAGGAGGAGAAAGAGATTCTGGAATGTTGATAGAAATGCCAATGGGAAAGATGAGGAAGAGAAGATGGAGGATATGGAGCCCCGTGACGAGGCAGACCAATGATGTGCGCCTGCTATAGCCCCTGCAGACACCTCACCGTAGTCGTGGCCAGATTTCATTCAACTTCACATGAAAGATGAATCTCTTGCTGTCAATTAACTAGTGAGCTCTAGTTGTATAGTTTGTATGTTAACTTGTACCTATGCTTCGTTTTGTAGGTCTTATGAGTCTTGTAGATGTAGTGAAGGAGCCCCCTGAAGATGTTGTTGATGCAAATGGGCTCTTTCATCCTGTTGTGAACTTGAACAACGATTCTGATGTCAAATCAGCCGGGGACATTCATGCTTGCTATTTGCAGCCAGTTATTTATCCGAGTGCTTCCACGTTCAGGTGGATGTTGAGCTTCTTTCAAAGGAAATGCTTAATGGGATCAGGAATGTGAAAGAGAGTTAATGCAACATCATCCAAAGAATGCAGAACGCATTAGAGTGTCTTGAAATGGAGGACCAAATGGTGTTGTATTGCAGGCATGGACGAGAGGATTTGCCCAGTTTACTAGATAGACTTTCACAAGCGGAGTGGTACACGCTAGGATGTGGCCATCAGTTTCATATGAATTGTATAATAGATCCTATGCTTAGAGCCCAACCCTGCCCTGTTGGTTGTAACTGGATCTTTCTAGAAATAACATATGCAATGTTTAGCATGCCACAGGCACATGTGCCGGAGTTGGACTATGCCACAACTTACAAGCATGGCAGTTACAAATTTCATTTTTCTAACCATCTGGCAAACTTGTTTCATGACAAGGGGATGCCCACTCAAGTGACGTCCGTCTAGACGCTAATGCAAATCTCTCACCTCAACAAGCTGAAACTCCTCAACATGGACGAGATTCCACATTCCAACGACAATAGCATATAACATGGTCTTCAAAGGTTTTGACTTTTTTTCATTAGCACATTCATGGAAAAAAGGGGACACATAATTTTGCAGGGATTAGCAGTTATGATCGGCACAAATCGTAGCATTGATTTTGCCTTCTGCCATATTCAAGTGAAAGGGGTTAAAGTCAATACAATGACTGATCAACTTTGTCGGTAAAAATTGTTCTATATTTCAGTAATGCTTAGAAGAATAAAGTTTAAATGTGCTTTGGTAAGATGGAATGAAACTCTGGAAACGTCTATAAGTTGTGTAACTAAGAAGATTACAGAAAATGCACTATGAATACACAAGAAATTTGAGAAAGCTGCAAATGCATATTCATATGAGATGAACAGACACAGACACAGATGTCTTAGACGAACACATTCTCCATATAATTTGCCAAGCTAGCTGCTCCCTGCATAGCCTTGTGTGTAGAACTGTAAATTCTAATAGCTGTTGATGAACCTAGCAGTACTAGCTCGCATTGAACTTTGTAGTTAGCTGCTGATGATAGAATTCTAGGTGATGATATCCTTGAATTCTAGTAAGCCATGCCTCAAATTGGGACACTGCAACATGTTACTCAAACATATGATAAGCCAATTCTTATGGTTGAATATGAGATTCCATGATTACTATGCAAGATTCGTTCTCATGGAAAGGACATACCTGTGTTCAGAGGGTGTCCGTCAGACTATGCATTCATTATAATCACTTTCAAGTCTTGGTTTAAGGGCCGAGATATGATCAACCAAATATTTTATTTGATCTCCAATCTCTACTCCTTGTGGAACTTTGCATGGATCCATACTCGTTTCATCGGCAAGTTCTTTTTTCTGTTCTTCAACTCCATGCCGCAATATTGCATGTCATCCTGCAATGATTCAACTCAGGCTAAAGCAGCAAAGAAATACAAGACAGGAAACCAACCTCGGCAAAACCAGCTCTAGTGAAAAGATCTCGGATAGTTTCACGTGTAAAATAGTAAGAAAGTGTTCCATCTATAATGCAACAATGTATTTTTAGCAACAAATCTCATTGAAACCTAACAAATCTACCTCTTCTCTTACTTGCTATTTCATTGTCTCTAAAAGTCATCCAGTAAGAATTTAATCGATTTATCATGCTACTTTTAATTACCAGGGATGCTCATTTCATGTCAACTTTTAAGAATTAATATGCTAAGAGCTGCCAAATTTCTAAAAATTCGTACCCTCCTTGATAAGTAACGCTGCAAGGATTGAAGCTTTTTTACACAGATACACAAGTCTGATCTGTACGTATCCTCAAAAACATTGCACTGAATCACTCCTTGCCAATAATATAATTATTCTCTCCAAGGGATAGTTTACTTTGAAAGCTAAGATAACTGACCTCAGTATAGGAACGACTGAACTGCCTGTGCCACAGCCAACCTCCAGAACAATAAAAGGCCTCGCCCAACTTTTCAATTCTGGGAACTCCTTAACTAAATACCTGCGATCCTACAGATTTTATTCATAAGCAAAACTTTATTCCTGGAAAAGTTCTTACCCTATTATACATGCTGATCGACGAGATTGTGAATATATCTATATTCAAATCTAATCTATTTAAGTCAACATATAAGCAAGAAAGCATTTCATCCAAGCCTAAATAAGTTGGAAGTTATAAATTCCATTATAGTGTGTTTGGTTGTACTTACTTCATAAACGCCCTTTAACCACATTACTATTGTAGATTGATAAAATTTAGGCTCATATTCGTGCAAAACCTAGTTACATTAATCTTTGAACATTTCTACAGAAAAACAGCCTAATCACAAGAAATTCCTTTGCAGATTCTGCTCGCACACTCCTTCCTTCTTCAAGCTCCTGCCTATCTCCAGATAGCCTCATATACATATGATGACAGTTAGCAATTGCCTTCGCAAGTCCATGGCTTTCTTATTGTACGTGTTTAATGGATGAAATCCATCGAATCCAAGTAGGTCTAGTTTCTTAAGGTAAGCGACCTATATTTTTACTAAGAGTAAGCAAAAGTAGATAACAGAGTACATGACTTACTTTAAAAAACAATCCTTCTGAATGTCGTGTATGGAAGTCATCCCAAGCAGTCTTTTGGAATGGCTCTTGAGTAGTATTAGCAGAACTATCTTCTATTTCTCTGCATTCAAATGTTGCAACCGTGCCTAGCATGCAAGATGCAAACAGGTAACTGAAGAATCTTAGTAGAGAACCAAAATAGGATAAGTGTGAAGGTGTTATCGAAACAAAATATCATGCATTACACTATACAAATTGAAGAAGAAATTAAACGGCGGCCCTCGAACTAGATGGAATTTGCTAGTCCTTCCAAGTTCAACCATATTGCATGCCCCACTTATTTACATATAAACCTGCTATCCTGAAATGGCCATTTTACTAGAATTTGCAAGTGCCATTTCATGCAGAAGTATCAGCGGATGCGCATTGAATCTTGAACTAAGGTTGTCTAATCTCCTTAAGTTAAATGGCCCGAATGGTACAAAAACAAGGGTATCTGCATCAAACCTTGTTGTGTGAAAGGTTGCGTGAATTTAAAACCATATAAATTTATAGTCAACAATCATATTTTCACTGCGACAGTTGCAAAGATTTTGTTCTAATGAGTAGTTAAAATGAACGAAGGCGATGCCTCTTTCCTTCAGTTCCAGCAAATTGATAGGTAGTGTGCACGGCATATGGTTCAAGTTGCAACTGCCTGCATAATCTCTGTATATATATATAATGCGTGCCAACGTTAGAAATCATGATGCAGCATGCAAAAGAAATAGAAGCAATGAAGAACAAAGTGCCAGTGTCGCTAAACCAGAAAACACAGGACAAGGTCAAAATTTCTTACTAACCACATGTCCTCTGGTCCCAATGGCCCCTCCTTTAAAAATGCTTCCAAACAATTGTAAAGCGAAACAGCTTCTTGTCTTGGCTTTTTGTAAGTTGATGGTGTGTCAGCCTTACAAACCTCTGGTAATCTTTCTATACAACTCAGGTCATATTGGGATTCCAGGGCTTATCAACAGCAAAATACCTAAATCTCTGGTTACTATGCACAGAACTGACAGGAGAAATTATATGCTGATCCATAAGGATTTCTCTTGATGAACCCCTTTCGTCTGTTATAGACAGCAAAAAAGGAGTCCTGCGTGGGGAATGCCCTTCCCAAGATAGGCTACTTGTTCCCCCATTGTTATTAGGTATTTTGTCAGAGAATGGTTCTCTTTTTAACATCTCAGGCCCCTGTTCATGCATGGTATCTGTTATCCCTGTAATCCAGTTCCTGAGGACGTCCAGGCTTCTTCATTGGACAGAGTACCTGCTCAACAGCAGCTTTGACATCTGTGCCAGTGCAGCGCCTATCTTCACGTATGCATGTAATGAGGGGCAGTCCAAATAACCTCCATTGTTTTGCATTGCTTAAACTATAATAATCACTGCATATAGAAGAAAATGATGTTTTAACTCAATAGCTCGTGAAATTTTCTAGTGTAAGAACTCACTCTTCTGAACGGTGTTGGAGAAGCACTAGCAGAGGCTGCCTATCTGACACTTTTGGAAGCCTATATGACAAGCTTTAATGATCCATCGTATGCATAGAAAAGCCCAAGAACCCACGAGTGAAGCTAGTTGAGCGGTCTTTGTGCAGCTACAGGGCTAGGACGCTACAGCACCCACCATCGCCAGAACACCACCAGTTAGCCGATTTCAAGAGTGCTGCCCAAGAATAGAAATGACCGAGAGTTTATAGGAAATAGGAGGTTTGGAGCAGTCACCAGCATATCCTAGGGATATTCTAGCATATACCTAGGATATGCCAAAAACCCTAGGGGCAACCCAAAATCCAAAAAAATTTCGGAACCCCGGAAAAACCAAATTTAAACAATAGGATTATTCCTTCAACCTTGGCTAGTAATATAATAAAAAAGGGGGCAAGGGATAATATCATTATCAAGGGAGACTTTTATTAAAAATAATATTCATACATGACTATTATAAGGGACTAGCAAATATTTAAAAGGGGTCATGATTTCTGAAAAGGAAGCAACGATAAAGTATAGGAAAATGGGCATCGACCAAATATAGGAAAAGGCAACATTAAGAAAAAGGAAAGCTACTATTTAAAGGATAAACCCGCGAGCACTTTGGGAAGATGTGGACAATGGCAACTAGACAGCAAATGACCAGGCAGCGATCATCTTGATCAGCCGAGCATCCTGTTCTGACGGCCCAGTGAATCTGCAAACTAAAGCACAAATGGCCCAAATGAATTCAGATTGAACGGTCTTGATCAGAGACCATTCCTATCCTTAAGCCAGTTGAAACTTTCCATTGATCGGAGGCTGCAGTATAACAGTGTTGATTATGGCTCGAAACCAATTGCTAGAAGCTAGTGTTTGTAGTTTTGCATGTAACCCTTTTGGAGGTGGTTCCAGTTGGGAGAAAAAGCACATATGCTGTACAGGGAATAAATTACTAATCGCATATTTCTTATTAGCCAAAATGACTTTAGCTAAACTTTCTAGATATTAATCCCAAAACTTTCTGTGGTTTAGCTAAACTCTACACATTTTTCCTCTCATACTTTCTAGCATTTAGCTAAACTAACCCAATTATCATCCCAAAAATTTCTATGGTATGGCCAATAGAAAATATTAAACCAAATTACTATACCCTTTTTCAATATATTCCACTTATTTTAGTCATTTTCTTTGTGAAAACATTCTAAAATAATGCTAACTAACAAAGTCTAGGACTCAAATTAATTCATAATGCAAGAAACTAAACTACTAATCATATATTTCATATAAACTAGAATGATGTTAGCTAAACTAGCCCGAAATTGATTCTAAAATTTTCTATGGTTTAGCTAAACAATACAAAATTTCACTCTCTTACTTTCTAGCATTTGGCTAAAGAGCTCCAGGGTTGGTGCAGTCCCGAAAAAAAGTTAAGCTAAAATTATGATTTTTTCCCCAATTTTTTCCATCTACTTTAGCCAATTTTTTTTGAAAATCTGCTAAAAAATCGCCAAATAGCTAAGTTTAGCCCTTAAATTATTCCATGATGCTGTATCAATTTGTCCTAAGTACAGCCAAGATTAATCAAAATTGTCCTTGTTGTTTTGTTTAAGCTTTGATTTTAGTTCCTTCAAGATTATATTTTTCTTAATTCATATCAAAAAAAGAAATTTCTAATATCCATGAAGACCAATAGGCCATGGGACTCATATAATGAGCTAGTACAATAATTACTGGGAGGAAAAAAGCCATGTGTCTTTCTGCAATAAAGACCATAGTGACTATTGTTGGCTCAACAAATGAAGACGCGCTTCTAGTACATCCTGAATGTAATAATCCTAAGTCATGCACAGACAATTCTTTGCGAAGTTGTGAAAGTATAGAATGTCCTGCAAATGTCAAATAACAAGTTCCGATCATCGTAAAAATAGGAATCTTAGAAGTGTATAGTTTTCATCTTCAATAACCTGTAACATACAACATGCACATAATCTCGCCCCCTCGTGGTAATTGCGGCTAGTCTCCAACGCAATACTAAAGGTAAAAGCTTAATTTGGAGGGTGGAGAGGGAGAGAGGGAGAGGGTGGTGAGGGAGTAAAACGTGTTATTAAAATATATTAGAGTTAGGTATGAACATCCCTAACATAAACCTATCTTACGCTTTGATCTAATCTAATTATTCTATACGTTCAAATCCTAAAAGTAGCACCATTTTGCACTGCCTTATCTAAACAGCTCAGGAATTGCGTATATTTCGAGGAGGACGACAACCCACCATGGGTTATTATGAGCATATTTTGTATAATTGCACAATTTTGTGCACACATAGTGCCTAGATCTAAGTACAAAGCTTAGCCTAGATTTTATGTTGTAGAGTGTTGTATCAACGTGAAGCCGCCTATGTCAGCTAGAATTATAGCATTAGTTCATCCACAAATAGATATAATCAATGTAATTTCAACCATAAAGCCATCTAACCAAAAGACTTTCTCATCATGTGGAATTAGCTTTTGAGGCCTTTTTTAATCATTTTGCAGTTGGCTTCTTAGTCACCTTTGTCATTTTATTATTTCTTGTCTTTCTCCAAAAGTTCTGTTATATACAGACAATTTATAGTTCCTCGATTTATCAATCAAATAATTCCTTGCTCATTCCATTTCACATACGTCAAGTTATGTGCTCATAATGTGCTTTCTGAACTACCTTAGTCGCCATTTTATGTTGATATTTCTTGCCTTTATGGATTCTGCTCTGATGAACCGAGACTACCTTTCTAGTTTACACACTAGGTATGGTTACTACATTACTACATTAAAGATGTCTTGCTAGTTAGCTTCTTCAGTTTTTAGTCGCACGCCATCATGAATGATCCGAGGATTTGAGTTTCTATGCTAGTTGAGTTTGCTATTACTGAATGCAAAGTAGACCTTTGCATAAGGAGTTGGACCCTAAGCTTTTGAATGGCTCAGAATTGGCTCGTTTGCTTCTTGATAAATAGGCATTTACTGGATTCACTTGAGGCCATCCTGTTTCTTAAGCAATTCTTCAATTTCCTTCGTCTTCTACAATTCAAGCTCACGTTGTTGTTTCTCTAACTATTGATCAACATTTGCCAGTTATTTGGCATTCCACAACTATGGAAATGTTCCACCTCCAATTCTGGTGGTGTCATCATCCTTTTCTCTCATTGTTGTTTCAACACTTCATGATCTTCTCGGGAGATGTCATTCTTAGCACCGTCATATCTGCACCTATTGTGCTTCTTCTACTCCCCATGTTGTTTTCTGTGCTCATGCTTTTGAGGTTATTATGTCTGATTTGGTCATGGCAGCAGGGTCAATTGAAAAAAAGACTATTAGGAGTATGTTTTATAATATTCAGTTGGTATGATAATATAGGAGAGGGTGGGTGCCCTACAACAGCCCACTTAAAGTGCAATTACTTTAGTATATTGGATTTAATCTTTTTAAACCTCTTATTTTGATACAGGGTAATGAAATTTGAGAGTCTAGCTTTCAACTGAGACCAAACACCAGTCGTTTTTGATAAGTTGAAAGTTTGCTATGAAAAATAAGTTGTATGGTTATTTTGACCCAACATGACATCAAGTGCCCATCAATAGACCATCAAATGTCCTCCAATGAACCATTAACTACTCACACTTTGACACCTGTATTGTCCAACAAGTGCCGCACAATAAACTGTGCATCTCATCCAACTTACAATAGTCCTTAAGTGGGCGGTTAAGAGGCAAAATGTGAGTGTTTAGATGGGAAAAAGTGGGCATTTAAAGCGTAATGGGTGGGAAAACAACAGTCTTCCCTAACTAAACCAATATCTATTGATGATTGAAACAAATTGTGTTTGCTCTCCCAGAAGATAGTATAGAAGCCTAGCTTCTTGCTGATAATACATAGTATTACCAGAATAAGTAAACTCTAGGCTACAAATATGCTACACATTGGAAAGAAATATGTCATTCGAACGTGCGCAAAGGAGCAAAAAAAAAAAGGTAAAAAAAACTCGTTTTATTCCAATATATATTTGGCTACCAGATTTCTATTTTTCAGCTGGTCAAAAATGATGTCAACATCTTATTTTCACAAGGGAAGAAAAGATTTTTCGTTTGCTTGCATCTCCTGCCGATCCTAAATCCACGATCAACCCACAATCCCATTCGTCCATCTTATGATTCACACCTTAACAATTAAGTGTGTCTGTTCCATGCATGGCGGTATTTTGGTTATAAATGGGCATGGTCTCATTTTGTTGCACGCATTTTTGCTTGCTCTCTTCTGCTGTGCTCTCTACTATCTGTGTTTCTCTGAATCATCTTGTCCATTCATCCAATATGGTGAGGATCAATGCAAGGGAGTGGCAACATTATGAAGTGCTTGAACAGATTGAAAAGGGGGTTTTCTTAGTTAGATGCAAGGAGTTCTCTAGAGTTGCAGGGCTCTTTGACAAGGCTAAGAGGCCATTTGTTGGAAAGTTCAGAGGCAAGAGTAGCTACATGCAAGGGCATTTCAGAAGAGAGAATGAAGATATTGAAGGTGAACGTGGTTCCCAAGCCTTTGAAGAAAACTAGGAGGGATCATGCAGCCCATATTGCACAAATTGTGGCTACTAGTTGCAATGTGTTGAAATCTCCTAGAATTCCTCAATCCAATGCATTGAAGTTATTGTAAAGTAAGTAGTCCAAACATGTTGTAGATTGGATTGTACCCAAGTTCTTTTATGCTGAAGGCATTTCATTTAGCAAGGCAAAGTCCCCTTTCTTTCCTGATATGGTTTTATCTATAGCAAAATATGATTTTATACTTAGGAAAATTACCTGAATACCACTATATTTTGCATCTTTTACCAAAATAGCCCTTGTATTTCAATTATTTCTTTAAATTCCCCTGATCAACAAAATACCACTGTATTATAGCATATTTACCTGAATGTCCCCCAATTTTATGAAATTACCAAAATGCCTCTCAAGTATAATAGAATTTTTTAAAATGCCCCCTTCATAAAAATGGATTAACAAACAACTTTGACACAAGATGCCCCCTTTTAAGATAATTGATTACCAGAACATACATTTATGAACCAAGCTCAGCATTACGCTAAGATGACGCTGTGGTGGCCGCCATGTAGGGTCTCGACGCAATTTTCTTAATAACTTATGGCTCGTGTGTCAGGGTTGGGTGTTCTTTAGTGCTTTGGAAAGCTAGGGATGTGAGCTTTCCATTGGTGTATAATTCATACAGTTTTGGTGTGTTTATCTGGGTCGGATTTGGAGTTTACAGATTTCGGCTACCATGGCAAACCCTAGTTTGCCAATGTCTGGAACACGTTCGTCAGCCAAGAAAGTGGTAGGTGGTGCTTCTGCTTCTTCTTTTGTCCATGATATGAATTCTCCTTTGCCGCTTCCTAATTTACCTGATAATTCTCGCCTCAATCCTCTTGCTTTTGACCCTTCTCTTGTTAATATGAGTACAAGCTTGCAACACTTTCCCCCGCTGTCTAAATCTGCACCTTTGCCTACCTCTCAAGTAGGGACCACTGTAAATACTTCTACTGTTGCTTCTGCTTCTTTTGTGTCTACTTCTGCTGGGTGTGTATCTGCCCCTTCTGCTCCGTGGGTTCGTCTGATGCTGTGGCTAGAGCGCCTTCTACACGATTT
Source organism: Isoetes taiwanensis (assembly GCA_021234155.1). NCBI lineage: Eukaryota > Viridiplantae > Streptophyta > Lycopodiopsida > Isoetales > Isoetaceae > Isoetes > Isoetes taiwanensis. The sequence goes on from JAJEKV010000002.1 coordinate 36,224,846, forward strand.
AGCGATTGGATCAAACATGATTTGACATCTAGTGTGCAATCTGCTCGTGTTTCTGTTGCATTGAATATTATGTTACAGAATAACAAGAAAGAATTGAGCTCGTATCTAAATGAGTTACAAGCAAAAGATGACCGTATGGATGTTCAGTTGCCTCCTAAGGGTGTATTCTATGAGGCACAACAGTGTTCAAATGCTTTTACACAGGCTAGCCTACCGGTTGTCGAAATTGATCATAATGTTCATTTGCAGTGTGTTCAGAACCTTGTGTCTCATGCAGTTGTTTGCCATTTCACTGGACAGTTTTTGGATCTCAGGAGAGTTGTCTTTTGGCTAAAACATCACCTTCAGAGACTGGGTCTCCCTCATTATGTATCTCTAAAAGTTTTGGATAAAGATACATGTTTGACTCTTCATTTGCAGTTGACAGGCTTGTGGAACGTGGTGTTGATCCTCTTTGGGGACATTATCTTCTATATCAGGTTTATTCTCTTGGATTTTTGCCAAGTAAGTCTGGTGCATTGTGCATGCCTTGTTGGCTTGCCTTAGAGGATTTTCCACTAGAACTGCAAGTGTCTGATTTTATGATTGCTATTGCCAATGAATTGAATATGCATCTTACCCATTCTATTGTTAATGGTCCTCGAATTTGTGTATCTCTTCCTACTTGTGTTTCTATTCCTCAGTCAATAGTGGTCAAAAGTGGCCCACTTTTTTTCAAATACAAACTACGTCTGCTTAATGGACCCGAGCTTGCCAAGATGTTTCCCAATATTGAGGCTTTTGCTACTTACAGGTCCATGCATACTTTTGTCTCTACCTCCTCAACTGCTCCTATCCCATGTCACACATCATCCACTTCACTTGAATGTCGTGTTGTATCATCTTCTTCCTCATCTGCCTCTGCACTAATTAATCCGCCAGTTTTACCAGCCCCTGTGCCTTCTTCTTTAGCCAATTCTGCACTATCACCTTCTTCTATTGCATCTCCTTCTCAGTCTATATCAGTGGACCCTCTTAATGAGAATCAACACTCTCCTCTTCAGGACATTGCTTAGAAGCAAGAATTATTGGAAGAGAGATGGTCTACTCCACGCCTAAAGAAACTTGCACGTCGCAAAAATAGCTCGGCTCCTCAATCTGCGTTGATTCAGCTCCAATATCTGCTAAGATTATTACAGTGGAGGTCCCTGACTCAATGGCATTGAGACACCAGAGAGCAGATCAAGTTGCTGTTAATGATTCTATGGATGTGGAAGTTCGACCTGGTTAAAGTAACTTTTTTAAAAATATGATTATATATTATTTTTCTCTTTGTAGGAGAGGAAAATAGAGTCTGACGTCCTTCAAAAAAAAAAAAAGAATTTTGAACCAATAAAAGTAAATCCTTTTGAATATATTTTATATGATGTCTCATGCTGGTGGGGCATGACAACTACAATGGTCATGCCCAATCTCTTGGCAATTTTTACATCGTAATGGTCTCTTTTATGACCCACTGCGAATGCATCTCTTCTTTGGACGCCCTGGTTGACGAAGAGCAACTGGCAGTAATGTAACATCTTCATTGACTTCATCATGATGTGTTTTGTGGTGTTTTCATTCTAGATAGTACAAATAATGGCAAATTATGATAGCTGTTTCATGAAGATATGGGAATTTGCTAGTATTTCGCTTATCTAGAAGATGTTACATTACCGTCAATTGCTCGTCGTCAACCAAAGCATCCAAACATAAAAATGGTTAACAAACAACTTTGACACAAGATGCCCCCTTTTAAGATAATTGATTACCAGAACATACATTTTGAATCAATAGAAGTAAATCCTTTTGGATATATTTTATATGATGTCTCATGCTGGTGCATAACAACTACAATGGTTATGCCCAATCTCTTGGCAATTTTTGCATCGTAATGGTCTCTTTTATGACCCACCATTCTCAGCTGCGGATGCATGTCTTCTTTGCTCTGGTTGACGAAGAGCAACTGGCAGTAATGTAACATCTTCATTGACTTCATCATCATGTGTTTTGTGGCGTTTTTATTCTAGATAGTACAAATAATGGCAAATTATGATAGCTGTTTCATGAAGATATGGGAATTTGCTAGTAGTTCGCTTATCTAATAAAAATACCAAAACACATGAAGATGTTACATTACCATCAATTGCTCGTCGTCAACTAAAGCATCCAAATGAGAAGCGCATCTATACTGAGGGATGGTGGTTCACAAAAGAGACCATTATCATGTAAAAATTGCCAGGAGGTTGGGTATAACCATCATAGTTGTCGTGCACCACCAGCATGAGATATCACATGGAATATTTTCAAAAGGATTTACTTCTAATGGTTCAAAATGAATGTTCTGGTAATCAATTATCTCAAAAGAGCATCTTTTATCAAAGGTACTTATTAATGTGTCTATTTTTATAAGTGAGGGCAATTTAATAAATTATAATGTAGTTAAGGGGTATTTTGACAATTTTGTAAAAATTTAGGGGGCCTTTTAGGTAAATACGCTATAATACAGTGGTATTTTGTTCACTTGGGGCATTTAGAGAAATAATTGAAATACAAGTGCTATTTTGGTAAAACGCACAAAATATAGGAGCATTTCCTTTCAGTTATGGGGCATCAAGCTTTGATTCCTTGAGAACCACTCGTCTTTCAAAGGAAAGAGCAAACTTGGGGGTTGAAATTGTACATGTCAGATGTTCTTGGGAAAGAACAGGCTGTATAATCGTGAGTGATAGTGGGATTGACACTAAAAGAAGACCTCTCATCACCATCTTGATATTCAGCCAGTTGATACAGTCTTCCATTTATCCAAAGATTATTCTGGACAAGAAAAATCAGGGGCTTCCATTAGACATTTGATTGAGGGAGTAATTGAGTCTATAGGACCTGAGAATGTGCATTGTTTGGGGTCTGGGTTCGGGAACTCCTGGAAGACAGCCCTCTGTGAGGACCCGTGGATCTAACAGGAGAGTCCGGGGGACTATGTCACGCGGGATTTGCAAGAAGAGAAGAAGAAGAAGAAAACAGAACAAATGAGAGGAAAATGATAAGCTTTCTTGATATCAATGATGAACATACATGAGCTCTCGCAATAGAGAGGAAAACTGAAAGGAGACAAGACTCAAAACTCATCTAGAACTCATGTGCGAGCTCTAGTCATATATATAGTACAATGGCCTTGGGCCCAATATAGACACTCGACCGATCTCTGCCGACTCGGAAGGAGGCCCGATTTGCAGAATGTGGGCGGTGCCTCTTGAAGTGCCTAGAATCATGCCGACGCCGACGCTGGCGGTGACGGCCGCCACTTGTCCGAAGCCTTTTGATAGGCTTTGATCAAGGTGGTCTCGCCGCTTGGTCTTCCTCACGAGCCTTTGATGGTCGACCCGGTCGATCGGGAGGATCCTTGAGCTTGACCTCGTCCTGTCAGAGAGGATGAATAGTCCTTGCATCAGAGGCACAGACTAACACTCCCCACCAAACGACACTCGTGAGTGAAGAAAAGGAGGAAGGGTTTCGAGGGGGAAGCCATCTGGTTCGAAAGTGATCCTCACGGGAGTGAGGACGGGCACCATTATGGTAATCGCCAATGAGATCCCGGGCGTGTTTGAAGAGCGGGGAGGAGTGTTGTGGCCAAGGGCGGATCTGCATCAATAAGAAAGCGAGATCGCACTATGTCTTCAAGGGCAAAGATGGGCGCCAAGAAATGTAAATCGACATTCCATGAGGAGGCAGTGTCCGAGGCCAAAGGCACCGACAATCGCATTCGGATTGCAAAGGAAAAATGGGACGCCGCCGATTTAAGGAGCCGAGCAAAAGCATTTGAGAGCAGCACAAAACCCGCTTTGAAGATGGATCAAGGATCCGGTGAGGTGGTGGCATTCTCGCAAGAAGGTGTCAAGACCATGAAGCGCATCCGGCGGGCCGCTGCCAACCACGCCATTAGCAATATAGATCCAATTCGTGGTGGTATCCGTGAGTGGCACCTTCTTCCCAATGTGAGCGGCGAACAAAAACGTGGATCCCACCGAGATCCATCGAGATCCGAGGTGGAGTCCATCCGGCATGACCATCCATGACCTTGGTCCAAAAAGGAGGTGCCAATCGAAAGTCAGAACCCGGGCGGGGAGGTACGCCTGTGGGAAGCATAGGGAGAAGGAACCATGCCCGTGGGCGGGTGGCCGAAGCCGGTCTCCCGAATTGATCGACAAGATTCGGATCAAGAGCTTGACACCAACGATCCCAAAGAGAAGCGAGAGAGTTGAGAGTTGACAGAGGGCTATCCCATCCCGGGGGACCGCCTTGCTATCCAACAGAGCCCGTAATTGATTATAACCCGCGGGTGCCGCATATAAATTTGTGCATAGGGAAGATCCTTGGGATGTCCTAGATACTTCCTTATCTGTTGCGTGGCCGCTTCGCTTGCCGAGAGATAAATGATTGGCAAGCCTCGCATGTACTCCCCGATGAAGAGTGTGGGTCCGAGCATGATCAGCAAGATATGGATTGTTATCCCGAAGCAACCATTGCACAAGCAATACCCCGAAAGAGTCGGGCGGGCCCATCTCTAAGTGTTCCCGTATATCACCGGATAGAAATCATGAAATATGTAAGCCATGGGCTGAACAACTCAAGGTGATAAAGTCCGGATCGCACGCGGTATGAGATCAAAGACCAAAAGGGCACAAAGATAACCCTTTGTCTTCAATGGAGAGTTCGCCAACCAAGAAAATCTGCAGCGTTTCGGGGAATATTCACAGTCCATCCGCCGCATGCCACTTCGAAAGGAAGAGGTGGCGGCGAGCAACCACATAATCGTGATAGCAGGAAGGAACCGGGAAGTCCAAATGCATTCTCGGAATAATGGCGGTATGGCCAGCCAAGTTTTGCTTGAGCCTCATCGCCAGATCAATAGCTTGCTTGCACGTTGTTCAAGATCACGGATCCGGTTGTCCTTTCTAGCAAAGAAGTGATTGGTCACGGACCCGCTTTCTCGAAAGTGTTGACTGGGAGGAGGATTGCCCCCCGAGTATTGAGACGGCACCCGGCAATCTCCGGCGCCATCAAGAATCTTCAAGCCGCACCTCGTAAGCTGATCTTGAAGAGAGGCGAAATGAGAGGTCTGTAGAAAGCCGAGCCGGGCCAAGGAGGCAATTTGAGCGCCCCGCCTGTAAGGTTTTGAACTTGAGTGCTGAAATTTTCACAAAGTTCGAGTACAAGGCGTTGAGCTTAGCAATATCTGGCCCTTGGTACCCGGGAGAGCTTCTTTGGACTTGTTGTGCTCCAATAAATTCTGAATTTCTGATTGGAGCCGAGCCTTCTGATCCGCAAGTTGGCTGACTTGATCCCATGCACTTTTGAGATCCTGTATGAGCCCGTAAGAGAGCTCCGTGCTTGTCTTGAAGTTTGGCCTCCAAAGTTGCAACTTGGGCAAAGGCGCCTTGAAGGTCCCTGTACCGCGATCGAGGGCCTCTAGTGCCATTTGAACCCCGGTCATAAGAGCGCCTTGGGATTCTTGTAACTTGAACAATGCCAGCTTGAGCATCCCGCCGACATCGATACAACAACCGACGAGGGTGTTGTGGTGGTGGAGCCGGGCCGTTGCCCGGTTTGTGATGTTTGGGAAAGATGGTGTGAACCGGATGGTGTAGCCGAGGAGGAGACAAAGGACATGGGTGTGCTGATTTTGGACATGACCAAAGAGAAGAAGGGCGAAGTGCCAACTCGGTTAGTCCGTGGAAGGGACCGCCGAGTGGAATTATGAGAATTTTGTGGTGTGGGAGGGAAGTAATGACGGATGAGGGCTTGAAGGTGGCCTCCCACGAAAATTTCAGAAATGGAAGTGGCACCCGGCGGTCCACTTCTTGGAGAAGACGATAGAACATTAATTGGGGCCAATCGATGTGGTGGTTGGAGTGTGTAGCAAAGATGACCATGTTATAGAAAGGTTTATTGATATGGGTGTTCTTGATAGAATACCCAAGGAACTTGGCGCCACGTAAACTTAACAAAGGTTTCGTGGAGGCTTGTCGATATTGGTCGACGATGCACATTGGCATGATAAGGAGGTGCACCAAACTCGCGGACATCTAGATCCCGTATGGCGCAGACCATGATAAACAAGGGGTTTGCAAGGGAATATGAAATACCTCAGAAATCAAATGTTGAGTCAAATAAATGGTGGTGCCATCGACCACAAAGTGATGTATCCATTCGGGCCGTTAACGATATTGGCGATGAACCGCTTGGTTGGTCGATTTGGAGCCTAAGTTCCATTTGAGAGAATTCAGAAAAGCTTTTGTCGCTCAGCTGACTTCTTTATTTGGGCCAACAAGGGCTTCACGGAAAGTGGGCGTCAAGAAGGATACGTGACTCAAAAAGAGCCGGATCCTTGGGAGCAAAAGAGCTTGAAGTGTAGAAAATCTTGGTGCAGCCATGGTAACGATTTGCGTAAACTAAGAGTGATTCAAAGAGCGAGGACGAAAAGCCAAGTACCTGGAGGACGAAAAGCGCAGAGGAACTTAAAAGGTTTTAGGGCTTACAAATGGAGGCTAAGAGGTATGAAGAGAGCCAAACCGGAGCCGCTGATGGTGCCGTGTGTCGAAAAGATGCCAAGGAGTGTATTGAGAGGCAAAATTTGGCTAAGTCCCCAAAAACGTAAGGGAGAAGCAATGAACGGTGAGGATGAGACGTGAGAGAAGGATCGATGTGACAATTGGCCAAAGGACACATATTAATTGTTGACGGGTATGAAAAGAAGCAAGGGCATTTAATGCGGGCAACTCGGCGGGATATCATGAAAACGTAATGTGTCGAGAGTACCCCGCTAGATTTATACGGAGAAAAGATTCTCGCTTTAGAAAGAGCCTTGCATTGCAAACACGCTGGCTTAATTTCTGATTGGTCCACGCCGACAAGGAGTTCCTCGGGCCATATATAAGACAAACCGGGAGTAAACGGGCATCCGATGGCGCCGGCATGGCTGGCCGCCGGTTTGAACGAGGACCGCACTATGCCCACGAACCGCCGAGTGGATTACCCGCAAGATGAATTGTCCGACCTGGCGCCGCCACAATCGTGGCGTGAGAATGGACGGCTGGTGTGCCGATGGCTGAACATCCCGACCAAGACCAACGGATGGAGGTGGTTCTGCACCTTCGGCTGATCCCGAAAGCAAAACCTCTACCATCTCCTCTCAAGATCACCTCCTCCTCCCAACCCTAGGAGTAGGGGTTTTTCCTCTTAGGTTTTTAGTAGATAGGGCTCGAGCCCGCTTTTGTATATAGGGGCGGCCCTATAGCGAAATAGTTTGGCAAATACCGCATTTTGTAAAAAATTATCCACTATAATATAATATGCCGCCTTTCTAGTCACTTTCGTGGTGTTTGCTTCTTGAACTCAGACTTTTGTTGATTGTCGCCAGGTGATGAAATGTTTTGAGATCGAAAACCATTAACCAATGTAGGTAATGGAGTGCCATCTAACTCGCTGCCCGGAAAACGCTAGGTCTAACCACTTGAACAATTTGATAAGGGCCAAACCAACGAAAACTTGAGTTTCCCCGAAAATTTTTGTACTGAAATCATAAAGAAGAACCAAATCGCCTTCTTTGAATGTTTTTGTCTTCGACGCTTGTCATGTAAAGATTTTTGCAACTGTTGTCCATGAAGAACACCTAATATAAGCATCCCTTCAAGTTCATCCAACTGTTCTAATTGATAGACCCTTTCTTTGAGTGCAAAGCAGTGGATTATGAGCAGTAGCCGGTTGAAAACGGAGTGTTGGAAGGATGTATTCAAACGGCATGAGAGCTTCCCGGCCATAAACCAATTTAAAAGGAGTGTGACCGGTAGCAATCTTGAAACAAGTATTGTAGGCCCAAAGAACGATGGGAAGTTTTGTTTGCCGATGCGTATGAAGCGTCACAAATTTTCTTGAGAATGGTGACCGTGAGTTTTGTTGGTGCTTTCGCCAACCCATTTCCTTGAGGATAGTAAGGTGTGCTCTTGTGATGATGTATCGAGATAATCCGTCGGCTCCTTGATAGTATGATTGATGAAATGGACACCACGATCACCGACCAGCTCGGTAGAGGCAGCCGAATCGCTGCGATAATTTGTTGATAGAGGACCCTAGCCGTGGTTTGCTGCGGTGTTGTTGTCCGAAGTGCACAAGCTTCCGCCCATTTGGTAGCGTGGTCGGTGAGAACTGAATGTAACGGCACGGGTGTGCCACGCAGAGGATCTATAGGTCCCATAAAGTCCATTCCCCATTTGGTCGGCGGGAAGTGGCGTGGTGACCTGGTGTCAAGGGAAGAGCGTCCACGGGCGTGGGCGCCCCACCCGCTAGCAAAGCGCCACACGCGGCGGGCGTGCCGTGGTGTCACCATGAAAATGACCACCACCTAGCCCTTGATGAGCTTCTCGAACAATATCCGGAACTTCATGAGGTAGAACACAAATCGAAGGATGGTGTCCTTACCCTTTTGTAGAGATGTCCCCCGCAACCATGGTGTAGTCACGGACCTCTGGGAGAAATTGATGGCGACGGGATTGTCGCTTGGCGAGAGAGCCGCCTCGCCTTCTTGGTGGAAGAGCACCCGTGAGGAGGTACCGCTGAAAATCATGGAACCAATGTGGTGTTGCCGCCGTGACTAAAAAGAGCTGAAAGCATCGTGAAAGGCGCCCGAGACTCCAGTTGAGGGATCATCCGTGTGGATGCGTGAAAGATAATCCGGGGACGACATGAGATTTGCCCGCCTTATGAACGATTTCAAAAAGGAGCAAATTCTTGGAGAAGAAGGACCCAACGAGCAATGCGCCCGTGGGCGTGGACTTGTTGATCAAATAAAGGAGTGCTTGGTGGTCCACAAAGAACTTGATTTGACTGCCCAAAAGATAGTGACGGAAGCGTTGGACACGTAAAATGAGACCCAAAGCTTCACGCCTGGGCGAGAATAGTTGCGCCAGCGGTAATTGAGTTTTCTCTGGCGAAGCGATTTGGTTTGTCGCTGTCGCATCATATTCTTGAGAAAGAACAACTCCAATAGCAAACCGACATCTACATGAACATGAAAGGGCTTGTCCCATTGAGGAGGAACAAGAACCGGTGCCCCCGAAAGTAAGCAAAAGCTTCAAATTGTTGGAAAGCGAAATCCGCCGGGAATTCCAAGCCCGTGGATTCGTCACCCGTGAGTTTATGAATGGGATCCGCAATGGCCGCTAGTCCGTGTATGAAGGTGGAGTAATAATTGACCTTACCCGTGAAAGAGCGTGTCTCCTTGATATTTGCCGGTGCTTGAGCCTTGAGCACAATAAATCGATTTTGGCGGGATCTCGTGGTGATACCGCTTTCTTGCGACAACATGGCCTAACGAACACCGTAGGTGACACAAAAGGTGCATTTCTCGAGATTGAGACTAATGCCTGACTCATCACATTTCGGAAGACGAGTTCCAATTTATCCAAATGGTCAGCCATGGAATCAGAGGGCGAGAGAAGTCATCTTGAAAAATTTGCAAGAAGGGATTTTCCTTCATGAAATCATGAAAAACCGAGAGCATGATGCGTTGAAACGTTGATGGAGAGTTTGATAATCCAAAAGGAACCACCTTGTAGGCAAAAGTGCCCCGCCGGTGGTGAAAGTAGTCTTGAGTTGATCGATTCTTTGATTGAGATCCGATTGTAGCCGAAAAACCATCCATGAAGGAGTACATCTCATGTCCGACCACTTCTTCCGAACCCGGTGCGTGAAGGGAAGTGGAAAATGATCACGCCCGTGGCACGATTGAGTTTCCTAGTCCACACGACGCGGATCTTACCATTGTGTTTGAGGGCAATGACGATGGGGCTCACCCATTCGAATGTTTGACCTCATAGATCAAACTCCGGCAAGGAGTTTGTCAATTTCCGCCTTGACGCGATCACGGTAATTAGGGTTGAGCCTGCATCGTCGTTGCTAAACCGGTCGCATCAAATTTGGTAGGAATGGTGAGTTCCCCAAGCTTTTGTTGATTCCCAAGATCTCAGTAACTCCGTGCTTAAAAAATGTGTTTGAATTTTTGAATGGCTTGGCGGCCCCGCTACGATAAGGGCGGGAAGATTTGGCGTTAATGCGACGACGGTTGATTATTGCCCACGTCCACGATCTCTACTTCGAGTCCGAATATGGGGTATTACTTGATTTTTTGGACAATGTGTGCGGGAGGTTGGAGCATAACCGGATCGTGGCACTTTGCGTGGTAAAAAGAGGGGTTCTTGAGTTTCATCCAATGAGAGGTTGCTTCATGACAAATGCGTGTACATCAACAGAGTTGCGGGAGGTTCGGCATCCGAAAAGTGATCAACACGTTGGATTCGATTGCAAGGAGCCGGTAAGGGTCAAGCAAAGCGCCCACGGCTGGTCCCGATCAAGAGTCATTTCTCCCCAAGGATCGGCATATTCGGGGTAGGATGACAGAGGCAGACTCGCAGGTGGAGCCTGAACTTGATAAATATTCTGAGCTTCTTCAGAATCGGTTGTCTGAGAGAGAGGGTTCCGCATGTTCAACAGAAATGATCCTGCTGTTTTGCAAGTCCATGGTGGCATTGAGGTGACCATCGATGACTAACGGTCCGTGGCCCCAAGAATGGATACTCTTGGCCCGGCGGAGAAAAGGTCTCACGACCAACATTTCATAGTCACCGGATCTTCGCCAAAACTCCAAATTCCATGGGGAAGCGGAGATCACCGATATTGATGTGAAGAAGAGGTGTGACGCCTTGAGGTCGCGTGGATATGGCCATTAGCCAACTTGATGTCATATGGGGCACGAAAGAGTTGTGTGATGCCCATTTGTTTGCGGAGTTTATCCGTGATGAGATTGACTGCGCTACCTCCATCTATTTGAACATGGTTGACTTGCTGATTACCCACCGTGGCATGGACCGTGGGTGTAGAGGTAGCCACACCCCCCACTAAAACAGTTTGGGAGTGGTAACGGGTCCTTGAGAGCGGACGAAGTTTTCAAAATGGTTGCCAAGCTTAAAGGAATTTTGATCTTGGCTAGCTCCTCTTGGAGTTCTAAAGGCACATGAGAAAAAAGGATCTGCTTGGTTCCAATCGGTCTTTGGAGTCGCGTGGTAATGAAGCGAAGAACTTCTTTGAGTAAGTCAACCTCTGCAAAGAATATTGGGATACGTCCCGAGAGCGTGGAGGTTGAGATGTGGAAGGTGTATCTTGTCTTTGTTGAGCTCGGTGGTGGCATGAACATTTGCCAATGTCGCGGCCTTCAGCCAGCCTTGCATGAGGTTCAAAATGCTTTGGCGAACTTTGGGCATGACATGTGGCATGAGCTTCTCAAGTCGTGCAAAGTGAACCTTTTTTTTTCGTCCTCATGAGGAATGGTGTCAACCGCAAAGGCGGGTTGCGTGCCATTCGAATAATGGTCAAGGGGCGTGATGCCTTGGTGCCGGCGTGAAACTAAACCAACCCAATTTGACTACCGGACTGGAGGATTAAGTGCCCGAAAAATTTCCTCCTGTGCTTTGTTGATCCAAATGAGGTTGATTTGTTGGAGCTAGTTGATAGCGTGATTGCTTTGGCTCTTGGTGGCTTCTTAAGAACTGGTCTCGGGCCTTGTTTGCCATTAGCAATCCGAGTTGGTAAGCCGTGAGGCGGACCGATGTGGTCCGATTTGTGCCGGAAGTCGTACCTGAACTTGTGGAAGTTGAGGACACGGCGGGGTGGTGGTATGACCCCATTCTTGGCGGTGATAACACCGAGCTTTAGAAGGATCAAAAGGAGTACGGGTTGGATCCCCGTTGTTGCTCCCGCTTGCTGATAGAGTTGAGTGGGTTGCACCTGAAGTGGTGGTCACTGATAGTCACGATTGTTGCTGAGGTGTGGTTTGCACTTGATAAACCATTTTGTTGCGAATCGAATCGGTGTGGGATGAGTGCGAGTGCACTCTTCCGTGGCATGATTGCACATGTTGCATCGCTTGCAATGAGGCGGGCCATTGGTGGAGTTGCACTCATTTGCCAAATGGCCTTGGTATTTGCAAATATGGCACCGAATCCGATCGCTGGCTGTGGATTAGCGTGTTGAGGCCGAATGTACCGTCCAGTGGAACCATGACAGGTGGAATGAGCGGGGAGCTCTTGAAGAGCCACGCCTCGAGGAAACATTGACTGAGTGATTGACAAGGTCGATAGCCTGCTCCAAAGTCTTGGGACGCAGTATTCATCATGAGTCGAATAGCCGGAGGAAGTCCTTGGAGAAACCGCACCAAAATCCGGCTCTACGGTGGGGGTACTCCTTGAGCTTACTTAGCGAGAATGTGAAGTCGATCCAAAAAATCCCTGCGCAGACTCGTGGGCTCTTGTTGAAGTTCATTGAGTTGCTTGAGATGAAGTTGATCATCATCCGTGGTCCCATAATGAGACGTAAAAGCAGCCGCATTTCCGACCGTCTTGTTTCCAATGGCTTTTGTTGGACATGAGCCATTGATGAGGAGAGCCACCTTGGTGGAAAAGATGTGGAATTTCAGTTGAGGTTGCGCATGACCATTTAGGACAGCTAGAGCCTCAAATTCTTCCATGTGGGCCCGAGCACTTTGGTCTAAGGGTTTGCCTTCGTGTTGCCAAAGGTGGGATAAGTCGGTTTGAGTCCGAAGGTAGATGTGAAAGTGCTTGGCCGGGCAGAACAATATAGTGAGGATATTGAGGTTGAGTTGGATGTGGCATGGTGCCCGAAGGACCCCGATGAAGGGGGGTGATCACGGTTGAGGAACCGTTGCTTGAGCATTGGTTTTGAGATCCAGTAAGGTTGTAAACGTGAAGGGCGAAGGGGGGAATGTAGGGAAAGGATATTCCCCGGTAGGCTAAAAGAGACTTGTGGATATCCTTGCCCACCCGGGGGAGATGATGGTTGTGAAGGAAGAGGCGTATGGCCTGAAGAATGATGGATGTAGGCATGTTCAGGTGTATGAAAGTACGGTTGAGAAGGTTGAGCCTGATAGGGCTCCTGATAGTGATGAGGTGACTGAGGTTGTGAGCAATGTTTGCACGCTGGGGAACAGGGACGAGGACGAGACAGACACGAGGGGTTGGTGGCGCTGACTGAGCCCTAGACCGAAGATGGCCTCCCTCTATGTCATAAGCAGATCCATACATGTCGCTGAGCAGTTTCCGACCGATGGCGCTCAAGCGAGAGGCCGTCGAGAAAGGAGTTCTTCTCCGGCGTGAAATTTCTACGTATGGCTTACGGCAGAAAGTAGGATGGAATCAGACCCGGCAGCGGCGACAGTGTTTGGGGTCTGGGTTCGGGAACTCCTGGAAGACAGCCCTCTGTGAGGACCCGTGGATCTAACAGGAGAGTCCGGGGGACTATGTCACGCGGGATTTGCAAGAAGAGAAGAAGAAGAAGAAAACAGAACAAATGAGAGGAAAATGATAAGCTTTCTTGATATCAATGATGAACATACATGAGCTCTCGCAATAGAGAGGAAAACTGAAAGGAGACAAGACTCAAAACTCATCTAGAACTCATGTGCGAGCTCTAGTCATATATATAGTACAATGGCCTTGGGCCCAATATAGACACTCTGACTGATCTCGGTGCCGACTCCTGGAAGGAGGCCTGATTTGCAGGAATGTGGGCGGTGCCTCTTGAAGTGCCTAGAATCATGCTGACGCTGACGCGGGCGGTGACGGGCCGTCACTTGTCTGAGCGGCGCCTCTTGATAGGCTTTGACTGCGTGGTCTGCTGCTTGGTCTTCTGCTGAGCCTTTGATGGCTGACCCGTGGCTGACTGAGGATCCTTGAACTTGACCTGGTCTGTCGTATGCATGAATAGTCCTGTACCAGGAGGCACAGGACTAACATGCATCACCGATAATGCAACTAATTGTAAAGCTGCATTTCTTGGACGCCATGTATTCCGCATTGCATGAACTCAATGCTTCATGATATAGGAAAATTTCAATTTATGAAAGAGGTTAAAGAAAGGAAAATTGCGACGTTCATCAAGAACTAGGCATTCGACATGCTTTGTTTCGTAAGCATTGCAAGGTAAATAAGTGCAAGGACTGTCAGAACCTGTTGATACTTGCTTTGCCAGTAATAAATGGGTTTCAACTTGTGGGCAGTAGCTGGAATATGAAAGAAACCAATATGGTCAGAGGATTTGGTGGAATAGCAGTTATATCAGAGAGTGTTTTCAGTCTCAGGTATCTATTCAAAGCAAAGATATCTCTGGTCAATTCTTGTGGCTGAAAGTGGGAGAGGGAAGTGTTACTGTTTACATAGCAGTGTGCTATTTTGCGCCTTTGGGCATGGCAATTTATAACCAAGCTAGTATGCAGAAGGAGAATCCGTTACATGAACTCACATTGGAAGTGAGAAGCATGCAAACAAAAGGGAGGGTGCTAATAATAGGAGATTTCAATGCAAGGACAGGTGGACAGCAAGCAACATCGTTTGAACAAGAGGGAGATTACCAGCGTTGGGGAAACCTTATTCCTATTATCGGAAAATTTCTTGTAGCTTTCTAGTCCAATCGGAATTTATTGTTTTGAATCGGATCGTTCCTGTAAATAAAATTCACAATCGGATCCCATTTCTCAAAGACAAAATGAATTTATCACACAACCAATTCATTATCATTTTTTAACCAGCTATAATATTAGATTAACACCAAATCAAAATGCAATAGAAACAGTAGAAACAACAATAGAAACAGGGATTGATCCTAATAGAAATAGGGATTGATCCTATGAAACGGTGGGTAAACAACAAGACATCGCAAGTTTGGATGGATGACAACACTTATTGGCGACATCACAAGTTTGGATGGATGACTTGGAAGCATGGCAACAGATTCAATCAATACTACTGTGGGTTCTAAAAATTCGAATAGTGCAGTAACAGTGCCTTAACAACACCTTGATCTTGCCAATAAAGAACAAATCTGGATCTCTCCAAATAATAAATTAAAGGACGTCTTGATCTTGCCAAGAAAGAATAAGCTGGATTTCTACGGAATAAAAGACAGAAATAAGACGAAAATGGTATCGCAAAGCACTTTCTGGCTCTCATTCTTTACCTCCCAACCCTATATGGTATGCACAAAGCTTGTGGGCGACCAGTCTAAATGTCGATTCTACAACTCCACTGAACAAATATGCTAATTCAATGGGACTGTAGGACTGTGGGACAATGGGTTAATCCTTCTGCTGCTTCTGATGCTGTAGAGCTTCCCTCCCTTTTGTTATTTGCAATAAATTTAAACAGGCCGAGTAGGGATTGCTTAAAGAAATTATTTTGACATCTTCTATGCTAGTAAATGTCGGTTTGTATTTTTACTACCGGCCAATCTCCGGAAATCAACAATTTTTGTGTGGAATAGCTTCCGCCACTTTGCCCCGCGAGATGGTGAGTTGGCATTTCAAAATGGAAAATATGCCTTTGCGTCCGAGTTCCCCAACGTTGGAGATTACCTTTTGAACGAACATGTGGATTCTAGTTTCAATAATATATCAATGGATGAAGTCAAGAACTTGATGGGAGAATATTTGTTGGAGTTTTATACATGCTACGAATTGAAGATTGTCAATGGGATTGAACGCTTTTTGATGTCTTCTCATTCGACATACATGTCTTGGAATGGTGAAAGCACCATTGATTATCTCATCGCCCCAAGTTATGAGCATCTTGAGCATTTTGAGATAAGTAACAAGCTGTCGGAATCAGACCATATACCGTTAAAGTTCCATATCAAAGGTACAGCCAAGAGAAAATCTCCTCAGGCCTCGTTTGTTCCTAAGATTCGGATAAGGTATGAATTAAAAAAGGAATACCAGAAGAGCCTTGAAAGCATACTGGATATTATTCCAAAAATAGATACATTAGATTATGATGTTGCAGTTCTTAAGGACAGAATTTTAACAGCAGCAAAGGACACATTTGGGATCACTAGAAGATGTAAACGGGGATGCCCACATAATTCTTGGTGGGTTGAAGAATGTAGAGAAGCAAGAGCCAACATTCCAGCAGGCAGCAGAACGAAGCTCAAATGGTATAAAAGACTCATCAGAAAGAAGAAGCGCACATATATAGAGAGGAGACATGGAGAAATGGTGCACATGTTCAGGAGTAAGCCAAAGCTTTTTTGGTCCTCCATTTCTGTCATGCCAAAACAGCTAGAAATAAACACATATGATCTTCTTGCCCTGGGAAGCAAATGCATTGATCATGCAACCATGCAAGGTCCAAATGGAGTTTTTTTCAGTAAATGAGATCAAATATCAACTTAAAAGGATGAGCAATTGGAAAGCAGCAAACTTAGAGGGCTAACAGCAGAATTATTGAAGTGGGGGAAAGAAAAATTGTGGTACAAGCTTATAGATATGATGAATAGAAGAAAATACTAGAAAATACATCGGATAATATGCAAGAAATACGAGAGAAATTGAATATGATATGATAGGATATAGGAGAAGAATGCAAAAAAGCAAGTAGGAACACAAGAAAAAGAGCCAGAATGCTCAAGATTGGCATTTTCTTTTTCGAAGGATCACAAACTTTATTCAACAATCAAGAAATTATAACAAAATAAAATGCAAAGACAAGCCCATAACCCTAGCAAACAAAATGATCCAACTAAGCGCAACCACATTTCTATGCATCGGAATGAATCTGAACGTAAACTTCCCAAATCAGTACTTTCTTCTCTTGATCAAGAGAAGAACAACTATAAGCCATAATAATTTTATTTTGTATCCACAGAAGAAGAATCTCATCCACAGTGTCCATACCCTTAAAGATGTACAATCTTCTTCTCTTCTAGATCGACCATAAAAGCCAATCACAAGCAAGATGAAAAGTTCGATTTTGCAGTGTAGGCTATGCAATAGAATTTGCTGGCTAGATAGAGAAATGCCAAATAGGGCTAACAACCAAGTCGATGCCAGCCAAAGCCGCTCACACATGAAGAAGCAATGCTCGATAGTCTCAATCTTTTGCTTAGACAAAGAAAAGAGCTCTGAAATTTGATTATCAATTTTATGGATCAGCTTGTTGACTATGAGACATCTATGGATATTTTTCCACCACAAAATTGGCACTTTGGGATGAAACAACTTATCCCACACCCATGTCCAAATAGTTTTCCACTGTAACTGATGGACCTGAAGATGCCATCTATTAACCGGAGGCATGTTTCAAGATGCATAAGCAATCTATAAAGAGAAAAAATAAAGTGCCCTGGCTTGATACCTGATGACAACCACATACAACTATTTCATTTTATGAATAGAATCGTATGACAACAATGCAGCAATACAAGTCTAAATTGCTATACCCCATTTGTACAACACAAATATTGTTATGAATGCTTCCCATGGGAGGAGATGACCAGACTCATACCAAGCTGCAATAGTGCTTATATCAGTTGCTATCCATCGTGGTTATTTCTTTTGATGAACAATACCACTCAGAGGCACATTCTCTGGAGTGTTCTGCAAAGGAATCCACTAGCATGAAGTAGACAACTGAAGGCACGCCTCAAGTTTGATATGAAAAATGGACCTAACAGTATCCAAGCAGCAAGCAATCTCTTTAGAATGGGAAAAACATTAGGATAGGGATGTAGATGATAAAACTAAGCCCAAGGAAGGAGGGACTTAATAGTAGCCTTATGAAATGGAAGACAATGTTGAATTGACTACATCTACAACTTCAAACTAGGAGAACCATCCTTACCGACAAGAATCCCATCGATCCGAGACATCGGATCGCCATTCTAGAATGGGACGAGCATGCATGTTTTGCATGCATGCGGGCGGCGCATGCCCGTTTTGGTTGGGAGTTTGCTATTTTAGGCGCGTTTCTGCATCAACGTCTCATCGGCGCTTTCTCTTCTCTCTCAGTAGTACCTATTTCTCTTTGAATTGTTTTCCAGGCAGGGGAGGGGATTCTTCCTACTTGGTTTGGCCAATTTGGCGTTTCTTTCATGCTGTCCTTTTCCGGCCTTTAGCCTTCGTCCTGTGACCTTCGTCCTCGATCCTAGTTTGTAAGGAAGTCCTTTGGTATTCGGGCGGTTTGTTGGTTTCATGCGAGTCCCATTCTAGAATCCCATCGATCCGAGACATCGGATCGCCATTCTAGAATGGGACGAGCATGCATGTTTTGCATGCATGCGGGCGGCGCATGCCCGTTTTGGTTGGGAGTTTGCTATTTTAGGCGCGTTTCTGCTTCAACGTCTCATCGGCGCTTCCTCTTCTCTCTCAGCAGTACCTATTTCTCTTTGAACCCACCCTCCCCCCCTTCTTTGTTTATTATATTTGTCGCATGGCACGCGCGTAATCAGCCCCTCCACTCTGGGAGGTTTGTTTTGTTTTGTTTTTTTGGTGTTGGTGATGTGCAGGTACAGTTGGCGAGCGACATCTATTTCGACTTCTCCTTTCGTGGGTTTTTGGGAGCGATTTCTCTGCCTTGCGTTTGTCTAAGCCCCTTGCCGAAGGTTTATCACTAGGGTTTTTCCTCGAAAACCCGAAAGGGCGGGGTTTTTTAATCTCGGTGATAAGCTTTCGGCAGGTACACCAACCAAACATCTGTTAGCATTGTATTTTTGGGGTCCAAATGATATAATTGGATTTTCTCTTTATTTTTCGTGGGTAGATTCGCATGTATGCGGCTACCCACTATCCACCATTGTAGAAAATCTGTTGAGATGAATGAGAAGCCGGGCGGTTTGTTGGTTTCATGCGAGTCCCATTCTAGAATCCTCCAAATAAACTTTATCATGACCTTACTTTGGAGGTGAAAATCCAATACTCCAAGGCCACCAGCTGACTCAGGTTTAATGCACTTCGCTCAAGCAACCTTGACTATAGCTCCTTCCTCATCTCCACCCCAAATGAAGTTCATGACAATATGCATAATCTCATCCATCTTACATTGAAGGGCTAGTAGAGTAGATGCCATATAGACATGCGTTTTACTAAGAACACATTTAGCTATGGTGATTCTTCTGGGCATGGATAGTTTAGATGTATTCCAAGTGCTTTTGCAACCCATTAATAATTGCATCCCAAGCATTTGAGGCAGAGGCGTGAATATCAATAGGGATACTAAGTAAGTTAGTGGTCTTACCATGCAAAAGCACCTTCCATGGATAGTCCAAAGTACAAGGAGGGATAGGGCTGTCCAATGTCCACAAAGTAGTACACTTTTGCTAATCCACAAGAACCCCTAATGCTAAGGAGAACATGTCTAATAACAGCTTAGCATTATGAATATTTTCAGCCTCAGTAATTAGGAATAGAAAAGTATCGCCTGCATATTGATTATATATCTCTTCAGAACCATCATCCATTGGCAGATCTTGAATGATGCCATCCCGAATATCCCCAGAGAAAAGCTGGGATAGCATTTCTGCCACAATTGTGAAGACTAAAGGTGCTAAGAGACAATGTTGCTGAATTCCTCTATCCACTACAAAAATATTAGATGGCTCGCTTTGAAAAAATACAATAGGTCTTACTGACGTATGCAGCTCCATAATGTTTCTTGTAAATGACTTCCCAAATCAAATGAGAAAAAATCGACGAGAGGAAAACCGTTTGTGTTGAAGTGATAGATTCAGCCAAAATATCTCGAACTCTTTCTATCAATGTCTAGCAAAGATCTTATAAACAGAGGAAAGCAATATAATAGGTCGCTAGTCAGAAATAGGCTTCGATTCTTTACTCTTTAAAATGAGGGAGATACAACACATGTTCAAAATCTTATCAAGGGACCTAAATCTCTGAATTTCGCAGCAAGCATCATAATCACCATCCTCAATCAATCCCAACACTTCTGAAAGAATTCAATAGGAAAGCCATCTAGACCAGGGTTTTTCTACCTTTTTAAGAGAACCACATCCGCTTTTTAATTTTTTTCAACAATATTGGACTCAAAAAGCAACCTCTGCTCTTCACAAATCTTTGCTCAATATTGGCGTTGAACCGGAATAGTTTTGTAAATTTCGAACATCTCTATATATAGTGCCATATTATATAGACTCCAATAGTGTATGGCCACCATCTAGCATAGGTCAATGCATGCCACTTGGCATAGGTACATGAATGCACTTAACATACATAGAAGAAAACATTTAGCACAACTTCATGATAATGGTAATAGTGCGCTTAGAAAAGGTTGATGACTTGCAATCAAGAGGCCACAAGTTTGAACCTTGCCAACGTTGTTATTTTTTTGCACGCGGGTGATAATCATATACGTTGAACTCATATGACGACCATATACATTTTACTCATATGGTCGTCACAAAGCTTAGCGAGGCATGAATGTATCTACACACAAGTATAAATGCTCAAAAAGTTTCAAAGTTTGGACACTCTAGCTAGCACCAACAAATAGTTCCTTCAGAGTAATAGAGTAATAGCTTGATGACAATTGTATAAGGTATGACTTGAAATTCAACCAAATCCAACTTGGGAGATGGGCTCAATGATGGGTTGTGGCATTAACTAAAAGTTTCCAAGTCATCATGCTAAGACTTTTAATAGATTAGATTTAACGAAATAATGGTGGAATCCAAAATCCAAGCAACATTTATGGAGAAACTTCATTAGGGAGGGAACAACAGAGAAGTTGGGGTGCCATGCCAGATGCCCACTCCTTCTAACATGGAATGGAAGTTGGCATCATAATCCCTTTGCCAGTCAAGAACTCAACCCGATAAAGAACAACAATGTGGCGAGCAAAAACGACAGTGATTTTCATGGATGTGCATCGGCTCCCCATTCCCCAACTTCTCTATTGTAGGAGAATGAAAGTTGCTCCCCTATTTTGCCACAATGGAGCATTGGAGACCCACACCAACTACCGCTTGTCACACTGAAAAATAGAGCAAAAAATAAATGCAGGTTAAAAATTTCTATCCAATCACATTGCACCACGTGGCTTTTTTCCCCCCTGGGATATCAACTAACACCTGGGAGACGCCTCCAGTGGTTTCTTCGCTTCTGCTGCTACTTTTACCTGCATTCCATCAGTTCTACTTGCATACCATTGATACTCTTATGATTATTCCGATGATTTTACTTGCACAAAATGGTGATTAACCTGCATTTTACGTATACAAAAAGGACATACAGACATGATGGAAGTAACGAAGCCCATATATCCAGTGCGCTCCAAACTCCCTAAACCGATCCATCCAGTTCAAAATGCAACAAGGAGCCTTTAATGGCCTATTAAACCCCAGTCGACGAAGATCTATGGCAACTTTTGCTTGAATCGAGCTAGAATGAGTCAGAAACGGCTAAGAATTTAAAGTTCGCTTAGCTAAAACTGCGTTTGAGCTATGGCCAGCACTTATCCTGGATTGGATTGAAAAGTAAAACATCTTTTGTGTGAGATAAACCTAGGAACAAATCAGGACTAAATCCTCTTTTGAAATTAGACGTGAGTGGCCGAAACTAGTAAATATTGGCCACCGTGGTAATTGAACCACGCTACAACTGAAAAAAAAAACACTAAGTCCCCAAATGCTACGGATATGCCATAAATATGCCATGGTTCAAACACATGGTGGTCAATAGTGCCCGAAACTAGTAACCACATACATTTTGAAATGAGCAAAATGGAGGGGGAAATTTTATCAGCAATATGTTTGAATTTCTGCAAGGCACCATGCTGTTGAGCGCATTATATAAAACTGTCTTATTAAAATCACTTGCACTGTGCTGGTAAGCATCCTTCACCCGAGTCACACTGTTTTCGAGTGGCATGACCTCTGAGTAGTATCATTATTTCCCTCTTGCCGCTTCCTCCAACATTCAGTAGCATTTTACTTTCCTCGGCCTGTATGAGTATTATTTGTTTTGATCTTGGCACCAACATTCACCGGATCGAATCATTCGGCCACTAACAAACAAATACGATCATTTTAGCAAGAGTTTGTTCTTTAGAAGACATTTTTTAGTTCGTGATCTCGTCCCCAAGGCAGAAATACCAAGCACAAGCATAGCATTTACTTTAAAGGTCCTAAAGCTTCAGATTGTTAAATACTCTACAAGAGACATATAGACCTTCCAGCCCATGTTAATAACATATCGCAAGAAAACGCTAGAATCTTTCTATAACAGTCAGCACTTGGGTCTCATATATAACAAAATTATCTTAATTGTACAGAACTTCATTGCTCTGCTTTCATCTGAAATCAATTGCACATGTCATGCATACCTTTACATGACCACAGGGCAATAAGGCTCTACCTCCTGCTGCTTGCTGCTTCTTGAAAATTGAAAGTACAAACTGCACATTCTTCCTGCAAAGAAGCATACAAAAGCTATTAGATGTTCTTCAGGTTAATATCGCTCCAGTAAAGCAACTTACATCATTTTTAGATTCAGCAACCATCTTTAATTCAATTCAGCATCTCTCTTTAATTTTTCCTGCTTATCCAGCCATTCTTCAAGCACGCTTGTTTCTGGTTCTCATTTTCATACAGGAGCTGCATGCAACAAAATTGCCATCAGAGCATACACATGATTAAAGCACAGGACTCCTAAGATATCTATTAGTACTACAAGGTCCTGGATGTGGGTGCAATTGGTGAGACTGAGAGATTCCTTTGTGCTTTGATCTAAATATCATTGTAAAGCATAATTCATCCCTAATGTTTCTATGGACCACATTGTTTATTCCTTAAAAAGTGCATATCGATGAACTACCTATAAATCAAAGGAACCTGTTACATAACATAATGGACATGTTTACCCTCATCTTTTCTTTTTCTTGATCTTGCATAGTGCTTTCTCACTTTCCCAAGCCTGCTCATTGAACTTAGCCTCCTCTTCCAGAAGCATCTTCTCAAATATTTCTTGCTTATTTAGGGCTTCTTCTTCTTTTATCTAGCAACTCTTTTGCCCTATACATATCCATCCTACCTGTTTCTCTTGCTTCACAGCATTTTTTTACTTTCTCTTGGCAGTTCTCAAGAGACCATGCAATATTGAGCAGAGGCTGCTTGGTTTCCATGTCAACGGCCTCTGCCAAGAATCCACAGGCATGCCGGCATCTGAAAGAATCCTCTTTTCCTCGTCCTTCCCTTGCAAGCTGTTCTGCCAACCCTCTTCCTTCAGCATAGCAAAGAGGTTCATTTTGAAGACAAGGAAAAAGGTGCAATCATTGTTTCGAGCTCGCAGAACCTGAGCAAGATTGCCTTGCCTGCTGCAACATGGGAAGAAGAGACACAAGATCATTATCATGATGGGCATTCTCCATAACAAGGATTGGAGGCCACACCACTTTCTGGCTTGCTAATTGAGGACAGAGTAGCAAGACAACAAGCCTCATAGTCTTATCTGACTCACTTAACCTACACCATGCATTCCTGTTATTTAATAAATCTTCTTATCTAATAAGGATTGGAGGCCACACCTCTTTCTGGCTTGCTAGTTGAGGACAGAGTAGCAAGACAACAAGCCTCGTCGTCTTATCTGATCTCACTTAACCTACACCATGAGTTCCTGTTAGGCTGTATTTGAAGATGGGCTACTGACATTCTAATTGCTACTAAGACTTCCTATGCCAATACCGCATGAAAATATACTCGACGGCGGAGAATTTCAGTATGATGCTGACAAGGCCATGTTCACATACTTAACAGTAACAGTGCGGAAATAACATGTGGATACCTGTTTATCAGTTATCATGCTCTGCAATGATGATCTACTTCAATTACAGTGTACTGTCATTCTAGGGGTCGAGCTAAACTGGGCAGATGAGTTTTGAAGAAATCTGAACAACAGAAGCCCTCATATAACATGTTGGGCAACCAAAAGCATAAATGGGATAATCAAACAAGCAAATGAGTTCAGCATAAGTAACAGGCACTTCCAGATAGAACATTATCTCACCAATTGTATCAAACAATCCATGCAAACAGAACATCTAAGTACCCAACCAGGTCTGCAAAAGGACATCACTCAAAGTTTTAATGCCACAAAGGTAGAAGCAGAACACCAACTCTCCCTAAGTTCTTCTTTTCCATTTCTTCACCAAATAAAAATAGATACACAGGTACCCCTTGGACAGCTCTTAAACTTTAGCACTGCAACAAGGCAGAATAACCTGCTTTAAAGCCACACCATTGGTGGTCCATATGATAAATCCTCATGCATCAGCCTTCAACATCGCACCGTTCATGCATTTGATTGACATGGGAATTGTGGGAATGCAACACTTTAAATATCAAGTGAACGTTCATGCGGCCGTTATAATGCTCAGATAATTGCTATTGTATCTCATGGCGTCCAGGAGAAAAGAAACTCCATCACCCACTGCAGGAGCAAGATTCTCTGCTGATTGGTGCGTGCTCCATTGTACATTCTGGAAACCTGTAACTCGACCGCATTATTTCTGCATATACATTTGATAAAAGCACATAGGCTGCTGGAAGGGAAGAATTTAAGCAAACAATTTTCTTAAAACACCGTCTCGCAACATCCAAATTTGTTTGCATCCGAGAGGCACTAAGAAGACTTATCCAGCCAATGACATTGTGCTGCATAAAAGTTTGAAGTACATCCTCTGCTTCTTGGAACCAACCAGAACGCCCTAAAAGATCAACCATGCAATTGCAATGAAACGCGTTCGGTCGTACGCCATGGTGTTCTACCATTGCTTTGAAATACTGGTGCCCTTCATCCACTAGACCTGCATTACTACATGCATTTAGAATACCTGTAAAGATAAGCTCATTTGGCTTCATGCTTTGCATTTTATCAAAACACTGGACGGCAAGGAAGCCTTGCCCATGATCAGCATATCCAGCAATCATTGCACCCCATGACACCACATCTTTGTTTGGCAACTTGTCAAAAATGCCGCGAGTCTCAGCCAAGGAACCACATTTTGCATACATGTCTATAAGAGTATTCCCAACAACAAGATCATAATGGAGCCTGCTCCTGATTATGTCCTCATGAATCTGCCTGCCTTTCTCTATCATTGCAAGGCTGGCACATGCTTTTAAAATTCTTGAGAATGTTATTGCACTTGGTTGTACTATCTCCTGCTGCATGTTCTCATAGCATTCTAGAGCAAGGTAGCTTTCCCCATGCTCCACGTATCCAGCAATCATTGAATTCCATGATACTACATCTCTATCAGGTAGCTTTTCAAAAATCCTGCTTGCCTCCCCAAAGCTTCCACATTTGGCATACACATCCACAAGGGCATTACCCACAAACAAATCTTTCTGGACCCCACACTCCATAACCTGCTCATGGATGCGCCTGCCCCATGATTTGGCCCCCATGCTGCTACATGCTTTTAGAGTGCTGAGGAAGATAATGATATTTGGCTGTGTTCCCTTCTGTTGCATACTATCAAAATATTCTAAAGCAAGGACCCCTTCATTATGCTGTGCATACCCTCCAATCATAGCACCCCATGATACCACACTGGAATCAAATAATGTATTGAAAATCTTGTGAGCATCCATAAAGCTTCCACATTTTGCATACATATCAATCAGGGCATTTCCTACAACAACGTTAGACTGGAAGCCAGTCTTAACTACTTGTTTGTGGATTAGTATTCCTTTGTCCAAAGCTAAACACAGTGTGCACGCTCTTAGAGCAGCTACATAAACATATTGATCAGCTTCGACATTGGAAATTTGCATTTTATAGTATAATGTAAGGGCAGTTTTACCTTCTCCTGTGTCAACATGACCAGAAACCATTGCACTCCATGTGTACGCACTTGGTTGCAAAATCTTATTGAATGCTTGCTCTGCTTCGATTAGACTTCCACAAGAGAAGAAAAGGCGGATTAGATGATCACCCAAAACAGAAATTGAGTCAAGTTCATTTTGCAACATCAAGGACTGTACTCTCCTGCCAGCTTGTAAATCTTTCTTTCCACAGCAAAGAGTCAACAAACTGTAAGCATTGTTCCTAGATACGCCAAGGACACGCTGTTCCAATAATTCTAATGATTCTTCTATATGGCCCCTCTGACATAGCTGATTCACTCTTTCCAAACTCCTAATGATCGCCAGAGTCAACTAAGATTAGAAACCGCAAAGAGCACAGTTATCAAATAACAGAAAACAGCCCAGAAAACAGCGGTTGAATGAAAGCCTCATTCTAGAAAATGCACGTTAGAACAGAGGACGGAATAAGAGTTAGCTGTGGGAAAGCTGGTCATTGCCATTTTCCAAGCAATCAACATTTTGGTTTGCTTGCAGTCAGTCGTATTGCGTTGTGTGTGGGGTTGTAAACATGCTAATTGGACTGAGGGGAGGGGCATTTGGGTGCACTAAGGCCCTTTTTCCACGGTAGTCTTTATCTCTAAAAGTCACATATTTTATCCAATGATGTTTGGCCACCTATTGTCTTAAAAGTAAATCACTTTTCCACTATAAAAATAAGACATGTCTTATTTAGGTTCGGAATAAGTTTGGATACCAAATGGAGTCTTATTTTATTCCGGGGGATTTCCCCGCCGTAAAATAAGACACCTAGTTTTATTTGAATATATAACTAAAAATAACTAAAAATAAGACGTGCCTTATTTTTTCATGCTTTTCCACTAGCATTTTAGTGGGTGTCATATTTTATGACTACCATGCAGTGGAAAAACAAGTTTAGATTTGTGTGTCTCATTTTAGCCTTGGAGTCACAAATGGTGTCTTATATGGTATATGACAGCCATATTTTGTGACTGCTATGGAAAAAGGGCCTAATGGCGTTCAGGTCGTTCCTCGGTTACCCGCGTTTGATTGCTTTTGAGGCCCTTTTTCCACAGCAGTCTTATTTTATGGCTGTCACATTATTATAAGACACCCTTTTGGGTCCATGTCATACTTAAAAGATATGTCTTAAAAAAACAGTTTTCCATTAATTATTATAAGACACGTCTTATTGATATAAGACGTGTCTTATATTCACACTTTTCCACTACACAAAAATAAGACATGTCTTATTATTAAAAACAATATTATAACATAAAATGATTGCGTAAAATGATAAACATAAAAGATTTAACGTAAAATGATTGCATGAGATGCAAAGTAATGTAAAAATGCAAACTGAAATTGACTATACAATAAACAGTATAATGCAACAACAAACTGAAATAAACAACGAACAATATAATGCACTATGAACTGAACTTGAAGATGACAGAATTGAAATTAGACAAGTACAATATCAGACATACACAGACAATAACAGACAAGCACAATCTTTAATTGGAATGCCAATAGTTACTGACCCCTTTTTTATAACAAACCAACAGAAAGTTTTTAACAGATTAATAACAGACCAACATAACTACTATTAACATTAATTAACACAAACCATTACATTAGACATGCTTAAAATTAAATTCCCCCTTAAACCCCCTTTTGTTTGGGTGCATATTCACACAGGGGGTGACGTAGGGCAGCGAGAGCCCCTGTAATTATCTTTTGCACGTACAAAATCAGCATCATATAGTATATTGCCTGAAATCTTATAGTATTTTGTAAATCTTGTTATACAGTATAACAAATTCTATACATCCATACCCCACAAACGAGGAACTTTGTGTACGGTGTAGATTAAGAAATAAGGGGTGAATATGCCTATCCAACAGCTCTCATTGCCCGGAGTCACCCCCTGTGTGAATATGCACCCAAACAAAAGGGGGTTTAAGGGGGAATTTAATTTTAAGCATGTCTAATGTAATGGTTTGTGTTAATTAATGTTAATAGTAGTTATGTTGGTTGTTATATTATAAAAACAATTTGGCCTTTCAGGCCACAAAAGAAACAAACATAGATAAACTCTGAGGTAAACAAAAAAATAAGAATGAAAATAAAATAAAAGTAGAAAATGATTGATGTGTTATTGATGTATTACAACTGGGCACATTTGGGACTACTATACATGTTGCTTTTCCATGTCGCGCAACAGTGAAACCAAACCTATGGTTCACTCTATATATTAGCTGGGCCTGCAAATGACTGCTAACCTATTGTGAAGGCACGAACAACCTCCACAATAGGAGCCCGACACATGGGACAATTTGACCCATGTTGGAGAAGTTTATTAGCACACTTTGAACATGTGCACGTGCCCACATCTGTTAAGTCCAAAATACAGTATTATTTGGTGCTTCAAGATTGTAAATAATCTGCTTAACCATGACAAAACTGCCTAAAACAAATTCTTGATTGTTGGTTAAGCTGCTTCAGACCACGTGAGTCCATTCATATCGACCATTCAGAGGCTGATCATTCAGGAAATCATAGTTGTATCTGCTAGATAACAAAAACATGAACCATGGTATCATCAGCAACCATATATTAAGATAAGCCTACTACAAGGCAGCAGAAAAGCACAATGCTGATGATTTTAAACCAAACTCGGAGCAAAAGATAACATGATACAGAATCTACAACTAAACTTAAAGGCAGCAGAAAGCACAAACTTTAGTTTGGCCAAAAAGATAGCTATGGTTATGGCTATGGTTGTGGCGTGAAAGCACAAAAGTTGGGTTTGGGCAAGAAAAAGATGGCTATCATAGCTATGGCTATGGCTAGTACTGTCCCGATAGTCTTCTCGTTCTTGATGCTCTGGGCTTCAAAAAAAACTCTTCTATTTCTTGAGGAGTTGGAACATCAAGCAATCTTCTCACGCATGGCTCTCGGAACCGATATCTCTTCTACTCTTTGGCTCGAGCTCTAGATGAAGAACCGGGGGCTTCAAGAATTATTTCTTGGCAGCTGTAACTAGGGAGTATTTTCTCGCAGTTGTCTCCCTACGATTCGGTCTGCGAAAAGGCTGAAAACCGGGCCAAGAAATGGGTTAAAAATAGCACTAAAACAAACCACAAGAGCACGCTTGTATGTTGCCAGCGAGAATCTACATCTTGTGCCCAACTACTTGATGAATCCCCAAAATGGGAAATTCCTCCGCAAAAGATCCCAAATCGCCCCTAATTAATTTACGTTCTCTGGACTGATTTCCCATGGATGGTGCCACTATGACCACTCTGAACCACTCCATAGCAGCCTTTGAGGTATGCATATGCACTAGAAATGGCTGCCATAGCCACCAGCAAGGCCAGCACCGGAGACGCCATAGCCATAGATACTTCTGCTTTCTGCTGAACAATCAACTCCTGATATCAACGGAATTGTTATGGCAAATGAACACCTTCTGTCGGATTACAGCAAAAAATCTGCCTGGACCCAGATTTGCAAGCCCTGTTCCGTGTAAAATGCTTGAGGCTTGCATGTTCAGCCCCTAAAATAAAAAGAGGGCTTTTGTTGTGAGCCCTTGGATGTTGGACCATTGAACAACGACTAAGAAATGGTGCAGTCTAGATGTACGCATTAGTACATCTATTTGAATACGCCATGAAATCTTAGGAAAACCTTTGTGAAAAGCGTACAAAAACACAAAGAAAACCCCCCGTTATTATGCTACATATTGCTAAACCCAAGCCATTTTTATTGAACTAACAGAATTTCATTTATGACCAGCTTTCAGAAAAGTAGAAGAACATTATGCGAATTTGTCTTGGGTACCTGCACTTTAACAGGGATTAAAGAATTCGACACTGGATTGGAGTCAATGGGATCTGGTTTTGGACAAGCAAATAATATAGAAGAACAACCCTTACAGGTGATTTTTGACAGAAAGACAGAACAACAGAAGAATAGAAAGAACAAAAAAAACAAAGGAACAAGGAACACCGAAACTAGAAACAACAGAAATCCTTTTAGAAATAATAGGCATGCAATTCGACCTGCAAGTACAAGATTTCGGTCTTCAAATAGCTTGAATTTGGTTGCAAACAGCTTGCAAAAAGCTTGATGTCAACCTGATAATGGCTTGAGGTCGGCCTCCAAAGAGCAAATCGGCCACCAAACAGCCCAATGGACCTCCAAAATCCTCAATCGACCTGCAGCAGATGGATTTCGACCAGCCCAATCCCACCTGCAGCGACCTGCCTTCCTCTACAAATCCACACAAAGCTTCTGGAAAAAAAAAGGGTTGGTCTGGTTGCTTCGATTCCAGGAAGTGGAGCAGTTCTGGGCGATTACAGTTCCAATCCATAGATATTCTAGTCCAATTACATCCCAGTCTGTGAGGCAGCGATTCTTCTTCTTCTTCGATTCCTTATTTTTGTGACTCCCTTAATCTTCGGCAAGGAATGCCTCTCATTGGATAGGTGTGGCTGTCGTATTTTCTGGCGGGGGTTTTCCCCCGAAAGAAAATAAGGCTCCACAGCAGTACGGACTTCAAATGCGACGTGTCTTAAATTTTTTAGTGGAAAAACCAGCATGACTTTTATGCTTCCGTGGCCCAATGGTCTCTTCAGAAATATAAGACAGCAGGCCCATGGAAAAAGGGCCTTAGCTCATCAAATGCAAAAGTTGTCTTCAAATTCTAGTCATGATAGAATAAAAGACACACACATGTTTAGCTATGATTTAGTGGTTGTAGCCCTTGTACATACCTCACACATATATCTATCTTAGGCCTAGCGGTGTATTTGAGTGGATGTACTAATGCATACATCTTGAGTGGGGTGAAAATAGCTTTACCCAGGTTTTGGTGATTTCGTCGCGGAGAATAATCTCCCGCGGAATCACAGACCCTCCGAGAACGGGATCCGTTCCGGAGCTCCCATTTTTCGTACCTGACAGAGTCAGGTACCCTCTGATGGATCCTAGCCCTCCGTCTGCAGGGTGCATCCTGGCCGTCCGTTCTATATCTCCCCGCGGAATCACCACGACAGAATACTGCCGGACGGAATCACCGCCAATTTATTCCACATGACGGATCACACTCCCTTGATACCGCCGGATGGAATCACGTTCTAGCATTCACCCCCCCGGAATCACCCGTGGCAGATTCCAGGGGACGAAATACTGTCGACGATATCCCGCCAGGTGGAATCACCACATGAAATATTCCGCAGGATGGAATCACCACATTCCAATTCTGCGGAACTTGTAATTCCGCCAGGCAGAATCACCGAGTTGCACTTGCGCCGACGGAATCATCCCGTTGCAATTCCGCCCGGCGGAATCACCTCGTTGCAATTCCGCCCGGCGGAATCACCACAATGCAATTCCGCCCGACGGAATCACCATACTGTGAATCCATCGGATGGAATCACCGCCCATGATGGACTCGTCCACGCCGTCCTAACCACGTCGGCATGGGGTATCCATTGTGTATGTTCCATGGCTATTTTATTATAGCCTATTTAAATTTAAAGGCCCAGCTTTCGAAGGAACTTTTGAATTGAATGCCGGACGAGCGCCATTAATTGCCGTAAACTGTACTGCCTTCCACATCAACCGTAAACGATAGTGATCTTGTCCGAAGGAATCACAATCATTAGCGCCAAAAATCCCTCTCTCTCTGCTTCTAGAATTCTCTCTCAGAGCTTCGTTCTGGCGCCTCTGCTCCTCCTGCTCGAATTCTTGTCTTTTTTCTGTCACGACCGCAGTCCAGATGGAGCAAAGCCTTGGAACCTCAGTTAATAAGAACTTCAGGGCAGAATCTTCTGCTAACTCGGCTTTCGTCTTCCTTGCAAACAATCCCTTGCAGGAAGAACAGGTCGATTCATAGGTGGACTCCCCTCCTAAATTTCCTGCAGTTTTTGGGGCATGTGGAGGTGCAGGTCCCATGGCGGATCTATCTGTGGAGGCTAAGATTGTTAGTCGGACGGCCGAGTTATTCCCAAGTATTTGGGGGAACCCCTCAGTATCCCCGAGGTCCCTTCCAATTGCAGGTGGGAAAGAAAAGGTTGATTGCAAGGAGACAGAAGAAAAGGTTGATTGCAAGGAGCCCGAAATAGATTTTGGTGAGGATGCCATGGAGAACCCTCCTCTGGAAAATTGCCGGATACATGGAGGAAATCCCAAACTGGAAATTGGATGAGGGAGATGGCCGGTGGTATTGTCTATTCGGTTGGTGTAGCAGTAGCTACTCCAAAAAGTGGGATCTGAAGATCCACAGACTTACTAAGCATTGCATGACCAATGATTACAAGCTGCCAGCAGTCACAAGAGGTAGGAAACGAAATGCTCCAAAAATATGCAGAAGGAAGAGGAACTTTGAATCGGTCAAGCTGGAGCGGAGTGCGGATGAAGATTACCTGTGACAGCACAATCTCAGGCGAATTTTGGTGAGGGCCAAGCGAAGGGCCGAAGCTATGGCAGACGAGCAGATTGAGCACGGACTTCTTAATCCGGCAATGAGAACTGCTTAGGTCAAAATCGCCAGCAGATTTGATGGTTGAAGAGATGAGGGCCGTGATTTCTTCATCCAGAGAGCAAGCTCAGGTAGATCACGATGATTTCAGCAAGGAAATAGCACAGGCAGAAGGAGATCTTGCATCCCTCCCTCTTAGGAAAGTGAGCAAGCTCCCACTTAGGAGCTCGCCGAAAACTCCAAGGAAGAAGAGAGGGCAAAAAACAAAAACAGAGGATTGCATAGCCCCAAACCACATAGTGTTGAAACATCCAGCTACATTCAGAGTTTGCGTGATGAAATTCAATCAGCAGGTCTCCCCGACCCCAGAGCTTCATCGGAAGAGAAGGGCACCTTAATTGAGATCCCCATGATGCATTGGCTGGAAGCCACCTTTTTTAATTCTGTGTTTTCTTACCAATCAAGTCTTCTTTCTAGGAGGTGAACATGTAACTTCACATTCAAATACCCACTGACACTATGCAGCACAGCCATTCGGGTGGATCAGCAGCAAAATTTCGCGTCTATGGCAGATTTGCCCAAGATTTCATGACGGTCCCTAGTTCTAGAGATGATGTGGATTGTAGAATCAATGAGGAGTGTGTCGGTGCTTATCTCCTGTAAGTCACGGTTTTAAGCTCTACCCAAGCATTGAAATGCTATCATTCGCTGACTACATTGCCATATACAGGGCCTTAATACATGCTATTTCCCAGATCAAAAGATCCCAGCACGTTTTCGTGCATCCTGTGGCCTTTGGCCTATTCTTGCAAAACAGTTTGGAAGGTCAATCGGGTGCTTATGATATGTTTGTTAATTTAATCCCACCCAAACGCTTTATCAGGCAGAATTGGCAGATGCAAAACGTGGGCTTCTATTATTTCCCAGTCATGAGTAGGTAAACAATCCGTTTCAAATTCGTTCATGGCCAATTGACCCCAAAAACTGGTTGTGCAATTGTTGGCAGCAATCTTGGAGCCTATTCATATTGGTCTCAGACAAGGAGGCATGCCGGAGGCTCGAAACTCCTTGTCCAGTATTGCTGCATTTGGATTCAATGTCGGTCATGCATTCGAGCATACGTTGTTTCGCCACTTTGTAAGTTCAATTCTACCCCTTTCCGATCGAATTTGGCTTTCCTCTCATTCTTTTGCCTACAGTGTCGTGTCCGACATTATGAAGTGGTGGAATTTCGAGTCCTCGCGAATGCCTCCTGCATCCCTTTGAATGTCCCCCAGCAGGGAAACACCCAAGATTGTGGAATTTACACGATATGTTTCATCAAGAGGTTCCTGCTCGATATGTGCAACACCAAAGATCATTCTGTCGGTATTTTGTGTCCAATTTCATGTAATTTTGTTCCAACTTCGTGCTAATTCCCGCAATTGCAGGTTGTGGATACTTGAAATGGTTTGGGCGTGCTAAAATCGATCAAACAAGATCCAAATTTGCAGTGATGCTACAAAACTTCTATGACTGTGTAATCCAAAGGAAAAGCACCTTCCATTTGCCCGAGGGAGATTGATTAGAAACCGGTGGCCCTCTGACCCATTTAAAGATCAATGGCCCTTAATTTGTACTCTGTGTTTGAATGCAACAACAAATTTCCCAGCTTTACTGGGTTTTATCTCGGGATTCCAGGCGCAACTGTATCTGAATTCATTTGAATTTGAATGTGTTTGAGCGCGAAATGTTTCGAACTGTTAAGCGCGAAATGTTTGAGCGTGAATATTCGAATATGCCATAGTCTCCACCACTAGAAAACTAGAAAATGAATATCAAATTATAATTTGGGGACAGAAAAAAAAAAAAAAAAAAAACAATAGTCGAAAATGTAGCTCGGTGATTTCTTCGTATGGTATTTGTAAATTTTGCGTCCATCCGGTGGAATCACAATATGGTGAATCAATGCCGTGGAATGTCCACCCCCTCTAGTGACAAGAAGATATATCTTCATCTCAAATCTATCCTCCCTGATAATTGGTTGAATCAGTCTGTTCCTAAAGCTGGTGCACTTATTTTGAATGTAAGATAGCAAATTACTAGCCACTATAGAGGGGAAAAGAGCACCCAATTTATCACTAAACTAAGACAAAAAGGAGCCAGTTTAAGACAGAAAAAAATATGATCAATACTTTCATCTTGCAAACAACACGAGTGATAAAGGGCAGAAATATCATTATGCCTCCTTGAGATAGCTTGAAAGTTAGGGATACTCCTATGAGCAACTAGCCAAATGAAAAAACTAACCTTTGGAAAGCAAAAAGAATTCCAGACTTCCTGAAAAAGGGTTTTGCTTTTCTCCTCAGAAATAGAGCACTTAGAGATAGCTTTAGGGGGATGTCATATATGCTAATGATAGAGTAAATCCTATTAAGCTTATAAATGCATTTTCAAACTCCAGTCTATAATGTTTATTGCTCTATGGAATATTTGGAAAGCTAGGAATAGAATGGTGTATAGCAATAAGAATTTTTCTATCTTTTGGATTAAAATGCATTTTCAGCTGGATGTTGAATCAACTGCTTCTGCTCATAAAAGGAATTTTGCTGATAAATATGACAGGAAATGGAATTCTATTGGAGTATTTAAGGTTTCTTTTGATTTATTTGTATCTAATTTGAATGTCATTGATTCTAATTCTATTTTTTTATCATAATAGCTTATCTGAATCAATGTAAAAGAAATGGTGATGGGGATTTAGAGGACAGTTTCATAAGGAAAGGTGAAGACATGGACCTTAATGATTTGATGGAGAGACTATGGATAAGGAATGCTTGGATAGAAAGGCAGCTTGGGTCAGATTATTCTGCAGGAAGGTAGTTCAAATCTATTGTATGTTTGACTTCATCTTCATGTATCACTATTAGATGTCAGAAGGACAGTTCACAAGATATAGAGAATTGTACTACACACACAAACTCCTGACAGATTTGTATGGATCCTTGTTGCTGCTCAGTGACACAAAGAACTTAGACTCCTCCTTTGATGAAGTTCTAACTGTTGATCACTATAACTTTGGCTCAACAGACTCCCTTTACTCCTTCTTTAATGATAAACTCTTTTTTTTTTTTTTTTTTTTTTTTTTTTAAATGTTAGTACTTGAACATATGTTAACAATTCTTAAAAAATGCAGAATAAGGGCTTGTGCATGTGGCTGCATAAGGCAAATTCAATCTATTTGGGAAGGATCTAGAGTGACCCAATGCAAAAACTTGCCCAATAGAGTGGGAATAGCCTTTAAGATAAGGCAAAATAGGTGAAATGGGAAAGACCACTTAAATGTGGTAGTCCGTAGACAAAATTTAAAATAGAGCCATCAATGATGACCTCTAAATGTTAGGTCATCAAAAAATATGGGTGAAATCCGTTTTTGGAAAACCCTCTGGTATGTTTGGTTGCCTGTAGCCGATACATGCGCCCATAGATGCGCCTGGAGATGCATGCGCCCATAGATGCGCCTGGAGACTGTTTCGGCAAGATCCATGTTGCCATAGCATGTCGCTAAGGAAAAGCAGAGGCATTGCTGGAGACTGTTTCGGCAAGATCAGTGTTGCCATAGCATGTAGCTGAGGAAAAACAGAGGCATTGCAGGTGTATCAGCAGATCTGCCGCAGTGGCAAAGCCAGAACGATGGAAGGAGATGCATACTCAAAAACTATGGCTGTTTCAAAATATCTTTTCAAGGCCAAAGAGCTACAGAGGTTTTGGAAGGTTCAACCACAAAGTTTGTGGAAGCATCAACCACGATTCATAGCAAAACGTCTTTTGGCTAAAA
Organism: Isoetes taiwanensis; assembly: GCA_021234155.1. NCBI lineage: Eukaryota > Viridiplantae > Streptophyta > Lycopodiopsida > Isoetales > Isoetaceae > Isoetes > Isoetes taiwanensis. The sequence goes on from JAJEKV010000002.1 coordinate 36,260,905, forward strand.
GCATGATTCAGAAGCATATGCTTTGTAGCTTCTTCTGGAAATTTTGTGTGAGACACATTTAGATGAAGACTTGATTTCCGATGAAGGAAAAGCCTCTTATTATATGCTGGCAATAAGTTATTTTCTCTGCATATATTTATACCATGATGTACATGTATACATCTAGCATCTCTGAACAAATTTAACTGATATAGGCAAAGTACAAGGGAGTTAAAATAAGGGCCTTGATAAGTGTTACCGAACTTTCAAGGATATCTTTTGTAAGAAATAGTCTATTTGACATGTTTTTAATCAGTATAAAATCCTTTTATGAATAAATAGATCTTAATGATGCCAAAGCACACATCTGAAAAAGGTAGCAGGTGTGAAATGTTTTGGACTTCTTATTGCTTTTTTCTTTGATTCATTCATTTCTATTAAGCTGTTACTAATCAAGGGCAAAAGGTACAATGGGTGAGGGGCGAAAAGCCAAGAAATACCCAAAGTACCTTTTGGCCCTTGCATCATTACCGAGACTATCGCTAATGTTTGCATGGTTGGCTGCAAGTACGTGGTATTTCTTCTCCCATTGTGCCCATTTTGCTGTTATGGTGTGTTCTAGCTCAAACAGATGTATGGATCAAGGAAAAAAGCTCGTGATTGATCACTTTGCAAATTACTATGGCAAAGACTGGTTATTATGGTATCTCTATCAAATTAGTTATTAAGCATAGAAAAGTTGATATTTCTACAAGGGATCTAGCTGATAGGGCTCAGATTTTCTCACAATATTCAGGTTGCTCCAGAGGCTATTGAAGGGTGCATGTGGGTTTCCCACCAGAGTATTCATGAGCATAGGCTTGTGAATTCTATGTATAGGCTGCTTGTCAATAGTGATATCCTTCCGCCATCCACTAGGCGGTCCCTTCAACACACAATGACCATTAACATTATTAACATAAACCATTGCATTTTAACACATTTAAATTAAAATCCCCCTTAAACCCCCTTTGGTTTGGGTGCATATTCACACGGGGGGTTACTCCGGGCAACGAGAGCTGTCGGATAGGCATATTTGCCCTTTATTCCAAGATCTGGACCGTACATAGCGATCCTTGTTTGTGGGGTATGCATGTACAAATTTTTGTATACTGTATATTAAGGTTTCCAAAATACTATAAGATTTGAGAGAATGTACTTAATGGTGTTAATTTTGTACATGTATTGTAAATACATTTTTGGGGCTCTCGCTGCCCTACATAACCCCCGTGTGAATATGCACCCAAACCAAAGGGGGTTTAAGGGGGATTTTAATTTAAATGTGTTAAAATGCAATGGTTTATGTTAATAATGTTAATGGTCATTGTGTGTTGATTGGTATATTAAAAAAAATTTTGGGCCCTTCGGGCCCTAACTAAAGCAGAAAGAAAATGGGAAAATCTTCCACCTAACATGACACTATTACAAGTTCAAACTCCATATATATAAATTCTTGCTCAACAAGCAATAGAATGTGAAAAAACATATCTCATAAAAATCTTTGCTGTAGTAGGACTTTGAAGAAACCAAGGTAAATAAAAATGATGCAGAACATCATTTCCACGCAACAATAAACAACTGTGTGTGTTGTGGTGGCACGCTAGCTCTATGGTAAAAGGTGCAGGTCGTTGTAGAAGCTTACCACTGTTAAGGAACACCTTTTCCATAGACTTCACCATTTCATTCTAATTGTTGTCAGGGTCTAATGACAAAATATCTTTTAGGCCATTTAAAGGTGGTTGCTGGATATCACAATAAATTTCAAATGTCACATTCGGAGTACAAAGTCCATCCACACAGGCAACAACAACATCGGCGACATCGCAACGACATCACGACGACTTATGGATCTCGTTCCTTTATCCCCTGACAAAAAATAAAATGGATCTTAGTTATGTAGTAAGTGCAAAACTGATCATAGAAAACTAACCTTTTTCAGCAATGATTTTGTACTGGCCACCTTCCTTATTGTTCAATCCACCAGGCCTCACAATATAGTAGCTTAAGTGACCATCCTTAGAGTAAACATCACAAAGTGCATTCTCTCCCTATAAGAATGTGGCCAAGTTTGAAGAGAATGAATTAGAACAGATTTGATATGTTACAACTCAATGAATAACTAGGGGATAGCTATAAGCTACAGAAAGCAATGTAACATGGAGAAGCTACCAGCTATCGATTCAAGGCGTAGATGCATGATGATGACAGCCCTCCTTAGCATATGGTGTCTTTGGTTCTTGCATTCTAATTTCTTTGGTAATATAAATGGGTGAAATTGTCTTTCAGTTCTGAAATCTTGTTTCCCTTACCTTAAAGATCCTAGTAGAATGCAAAAGGCATGATAGGTTCGATTACTTACAGACTAATAAGTTTATCATTAAAGCAACCAACGCCAAACCACTGGCATGGAGTCTCATCGACCGCTTTCCAACTAGATAGAACCCCATTAGGATCTGATGTTTTGCTGGCTCGAAAAGCAAGCAAGGCTTGACCTGCAAACCGGATCCAATGAGCCCAAAACCTAATGAAATATAGCAAGTAATTTCTCTATACCATCATCGCAGGGCAAAAATCCTCTTCAATTACGCTTCAAATGCAAGTCATAGTTTGAGTAGATTTACCCTTGATGCAAACCTAGAAGCTTGAACTCAAAGGTTAGTCTTCCAATAAATTTGGGAAGTTTTAGCAGATGATCAGCCTGAAGAAAATAAGAAAAAGACCATTCTCGTGGAAGTTCTAGCAGCTTGTGACAAAGAAAATAAGCAGAGCTCATGCATTACGGTTAAAGGAGGGAGAAGGCCTTCATCTTGTCTAATATGCAAGGATCACCAGATTTCCACTCTTCTTGCCATTATCCTTCTTCACGAAATTGCCAAACCAAAACCGATTGGGGTCTGCCTCTTCTCTAGCTTGGGATTGGCAAGGTTACTTGCACATAAGCGTTTTCCACAACCATTGAGGTTCAGATGTACTGAGCCAAAGGCACATAACAGAAACAAGCATGAAGAGAAAGAAGAAGCGGAAAGAAAAAACATGCTGCAGTCGTCATGCAGGGAATCATGATAGGGGGCCCTCTCTTCTCGCCCTAACATCAGAAACGGTGGCCAAGGCTTGCATACATGTTCAGCCCTAAAATAAAAAGAGGGCTTTTGTTGTGAGCCCTTGGATGTTGTACCATTGAAAAAAAAAAGCTAAATCAATGACTAAGAAATGGTGCACTCTAGATGTACGCATTAGTACATCCATTCGAATACGTCATGAAATCTTAGGAAAACCTTTGTGAAAAGCGTACAAAAACACAAAAAAAACCCCCTGTTATTATGCTACATATTGGAGACGTATGTGGACTTGGGCTTGGGATAAACTACTTCATCCTAAGGTGGCTGTGCTTTGGTGGCAGATTCTTCACAGATGTCCTCGTGTGAGCGTGCTTGTCCACATTTGATCCTCGAGTGTCGGCCTCGCCTTTTGCAAGCAAAGGGGCCGAGACCATTGAGCATTGTTTCTTTTATGTGTTCATCTCCAGCTGTTTGGTCTTGGCTGCTTTCTCTTTTCATGTGACATTGACAAAATCGGCAAGTGCTTACGGGTCGCCTATCCGGATACTTGGAATAAGTTGCGGAGCCAAGCATTTCATTTAGCATCAGGATGGTTGTTATGGTCCATCTGGAAGCGCAGAAGACTATCTATCTTTCAGGGTTTGGATATTCCTCCTGCAGTTGTGCTCCAAGACGCACAAGCTAGAATTGTTAAGGCTTACCATTGCTCTTCGCTTGCTCCTGCCAAGCGACAGTTGATATTTGAGTCCTATTTGAGTGTGTTGTCTTATGCATAGGCTGGTGGTTCTACTCAGTGGATCATGATTATCCTCTGAGACTTTATTCCCGCCTCTGCATTTGTATTTTGCTTTTTGGCTTGGAGTTTCAATAAAGTTTGTCGTCCTTCAAAAAAAAAAAAAAAAAAAAAAAAAAAAAAAATCAGGTACTACTACTTTCAAGCATTAGATATGATGTGGTAACTGAAAATGCCAAACACCAAAGGGAAAATATCACATCTGGTTTGAACATCAAATTTTGGGATGTGCTTTGATTTTTGAATGTATGAAAGGATGTAAGATGACATCATACATATGTAATAAAACAGTTTTTTGTTACAGATTGACCATACGCATGATTTAATGTATATGAGCTATGATTTGTATGGATCCTTGTTGCTGCTCAGTGACACAAAGAACTTAGACTCCTCCTTTGATGAAGTTCTGACTGTTGATCACTATACCTTTGGCTCAACAGACTCCTTTTACTCCTTCTTTAATGATAAACTCTCTCTTCTTTTTTCTTTTTTTTTTGTAGAAACGGCAGTGGTATTATATTACATGCAATACATAGTAATACAAAAGAACAGAGTGAGACTCTGTTATACAGGCCATGACTTTGTCAAAATTGGCCTAACTCTCCCGAGGAGGAAATTTTTACTGAATTCAAGCACTGTTTGAAAAACTTAAAGCACGAGAAACTGAAAATATAATGCAAGTCACTGAAAAATAAAATTCTTTAGAGTACTAGTTGTTGCTGCCTCATTCATCATCGAGAGTTATAATTGCAAAGGCTCGATCTGTATTCTTGAAGAGCAGGTAATCTAATTCAGCCGCCCCATATGCAGAAGCATCCAGAATATGAAGAATCCATGATTCTCGCGCCGCCTCACATATGCCAAGCTTTTTCTCAAAATATGGCTTGAGCTCTTGCTTAAACTGCCAGATGTCTTCATCCATCAATACCCGCTTCAGCGTTCAAATCATGATAGTTTCTGTTTTAACCCAGAGGAGGGCTTCAAGAACCTCCTGATGAGACATGGGCTTCGTACCTTCTGGAACCTCCCTTACATGTCTACCTTCATGATGCTTCTTGACCAGTTAATCTGTCAGCAATATCAGAAAGGTTATTAAAGTAAAATGAAAAGAATGAATAGAACCCTTGAAAGGAGCCCAAAGCATCCCAATTTTTATCATAATTGGATCCCCTGATCAGTCTGTGAGCCATAGCTGCATCAGCCAGCTCTAATTGAAGAGTTGTCTTGAGGAAATTCAAATCTGGAGGAGAGTGATTGATAGCCACATTATTCCTGTGTTTCCAAACTGCCCACAAACAGAGAGTTCTGATTGTATCCAAAAAGGGAGAACCATTTGCAAGAAAATCAAATAAATCGGGCTCAGTAGCTGGGATAAAACCTATGTGAGTGCCTATCCAATTCCAAAAAGGAGTTAGCCAAGGACAAATAAAGATATGACTAGAAGATTCAGCCTGGCCACAGCCTAATGGACATCTATCTGAGACCTGGTCATTGTACTTGGCCCGATAGGCATTGGACTTGAGACTTATGTTCAGAAGAAGCCATCTAAAGAGAATGACCTTTTTTGCACACTGCAATTTCCACCCTTTCCTAATAACCCTGATGGCTTCCAATTCAGAGCAACCCCACTGATTGGAAACTTTTGTCCCTTGAGCATTCAACAGAATGGAATAAATTTTGGCCACACTATATCCTTTGCCTTCCATGGACCAATTTTGTTCCTTTATTTCTACACTTGTTCCCTTGGAATGTCGAGTTAAAGCGTTAGATATGGAGTCTTGCACCAGGTTGAAAATTTCCTGCCATGTCCTCCAACCTTCACCATTGACCATGCTTCCAATTGTGTATAATCCTTTAAGCTTCCACTCTTTATACTTTCCTCGGATGTTTCAAAGCCAAACATCCATCATCCTCATCAGCCAAACCCTGATGCCAAAAGAAATTGAAATCATCTGAAACATTTTCAATTGGGTAGGCCTTGAAGCACACAGACTCTCTATTCCATGCTTGTATGATTCTTCTCATAAGAGTAGATGTTCCTGAACTCGAATTAAGCTGGTAGAATGCTGAGTCGGGCAAATGATGAGGAGTAGATGGACTACCCACTAAAGAAGTTTTCCCAATCCAATATTTAGTGAGGAGAAGAGCTGGGGACTTTGATGTTGAGGCTAGAGACCTCCAAACCAATTTTGCTACCAAGACCTGAGCCTGGAGAAACAAATCTTTACATCCCAACCCTCCTTTTTTCCTAGGAAGAGTCAAATATTGCCAACCTACCATATGTGCACCCTGCCAGATGAATTCCTTCATAATAATCTCCAGCTTCTGATAGGTTCTTATCTGCAATTATTGCTGATGGAAAAAAGACATGAGAGCTAGCAATGACACTATTAATTATTTCTACTCTCCCAGCCAGAGAAAGTGATTTGGGATACATTTGTAGTTTCTTCTTATTTTTTGTCACTATAAGTTCCCATAAGCCATGCAAACTCATGTTGAGGGCCAAAGGTAAACCCAGCAGTTTAGTGGCAGATTGATGACCACAAACTTTGATCCCTTCAATATAGTCTTCCGAGCTATCAGAAATAATTGCACATTTATCCCTGTTCAACACAACCCCTGACGCTTTCCCAAACAAATCCATAGCAGCAAGAAAATTCTGAATGCAATCCCCCTGTTTTTTTAAGAACACAAATGTGTCATCTGCATACTGCATTACTGACAAGGTCTCACTCATACCTGGAAGCTTGAGGCAACTAATTTTGTCATTTTGCTGCAGTTTCATAATAGCTCTGGTTACCATTTCAGCTACTATTAGGAAAAGGTAGGGGGCCAATGGGCAGCCCTGCCTAACCTCTCTTTTACATCTAAAAAAGGGAGAAGGGGAACCATTAACCAAAACTGCTGAACATTTTGTAACATTGAAGCCAGCTATCTTTTTTAAAACACTACAAGAAAAAGGTGCATGTATTGTCAAATATAGCGTCAAAAAAAATGACACAAATAGAACTTCCAGTACTTCCCAAGTTGTCACACCTTTGACGCTATATTGATGTGATCATTTGTCACTGGGGTGACAAGTGTTGCATCAAGACTGTGACAAAAAGCAGAGCCATAAATCTTGACACTAATAGACTTTTCAACTACTTTATAGCACCCATAGTAGCAGGGTAATTTACCATAGTTTTTTGCAATTTAATGTTGTTCTAGTATCAGCAAAAACAATTGCATTTTAACAAGCTTGTGTCAGCGTTTCATACGTTTTCTCAAGAATTATGGCAAGGTAGAAGCACAAAGTAGAGCTTTAGGTCAATGTTGTGTCAATTTAAATGAAAAACTTATGGCAAAATAGTAGCTGAGGCAATGCAATCCTTTGTCGACCTAGAAACAACAAACTTACTACCTTTGTATCTAAAATGATTGAATTTTATGTCATCAATGTGGTCAAAGTAACCATGTGGTTGTGTCTAGAATTACTGAATATTATCTCATCAATGTGGCAAAGCAAAAACCATGCTAGTATATATGTTTTGTCAAAGTAATCACAAAGTTAGAGAAAGATTTATCAAATTAGTCAAAATGCATCATTTTCAAAACAAACCCATTCATGTTTTTTATAATATTGCACTGATTTGGAATTGGTCCATTTACTTGATCCTATGCACATTTTCAAGAATGTTGCTCATTCTCTCTGGCAGCATTTAACAGGAGAATGGGAAACCTTGGCTGCTAGATTGGATTTGAAAGAGCAAAAAATAAAAAAGAAATATTGGCCCATCGAGAGGAAAGGTAAGAAGACTCTGACATGGAAACAAGGTGCATGGGTTCTAGGAAAGAAAGAGCAGGTTGAAGTGAACAAGAGGATAGCAAAAGTACGCACACCAACTGGATATGGGGCTTCTTTGAGAAAGGCATTTACCAAAAAAGGTAGCCTCACTGGATTAAAGACGCATGATTGGCACAAGTTTCTCCAGGTATTCTTTGATTATTGTACTTTTTTCTTTTTTGTGGTAAATTATATTGCAACATATGCATTGATGGTACACGGACTTTGCAGCATATATTTCCATGTGTGATAGGGGACTTCTTGACTCCACAAGTGAGGAGCATCATATTTCGATTGGGAAAATTTGCAAGGTGGGTTTCATCTAAAGAGATTGAAGTGGCCGAGATACCAAAAGTGGAGGAGGAAGTGATTATATTGCTTTGTGACATTGAAAAAGAATTTCCCGCTAGTTTTTTTGACCTACAGGTACTACTAAGCAAATTCTATACAATTATGTAATTTTATTTCTAGCAACTTTAAGTACAATTAATAATGTGCTTATATATATAGGTACATCTGTTGATACATATTCCAAATGAGATAAGGTTGGCAGGGCCTGCTCCTAGCAGATGGATGTTTTTTTTGGAGCGTTACATGAAGGTGCTCAAAAATTTTGTGCGTCAAATGGCAAAACCAGAGGGTTGCATGGCTGAAGGCCATCTTGTACAAGAAACACTATTTTATCTAAATGATGCCACTACTTCATGCCATCCTGATGGTCCTAAATTATGGAAGAAAGTAGAACCCAAAGAGATTACAGCAGAAGTATTACAAGGTAATGGAGTAGAACGAAGTTTGCATGATGACATGTTTCTTGCGGTAAACACATTTGTTCTTAATAATACTGCAAGTTTACAATCATTGAGGGACTTGTATGAAACTGCTAAGGAGGACACAGGGAGAAGGTCAACGGGACGATCGATAGGACAGTCTACTCCAGATGTTATGGATAATGCATGGTTGTTGGCTCGTATGGACGAAGCTAGAGATTGTGGCCAAATTATTCCAGATGATGACTACGAGCTTGCCCTTGGTTGTAGTAGGAAGGTATTATAAACTTTTTATCCTAAGTTCCATTTTGTTTATACTATGTTACTCATTATTATTATTATTATTTTGTTCTAGGCGCGATTCTATACTTCAATGTGGGCATACGGACAACATTTTCGAGTCAACAGTGTTGACAAGTGTAGGGTTACATTTGATTCAGGGATCAGCTCAGAATTTGAATAAAAAAGTCAATCTAGCAGCATGGATCGCAACCTTCTGGAGAGTAACCTGAATTATATGGGAATCCTGACAGACATTATAGAGTTAGATTATCGTAGCTTTTAGGTAAATGTCTTGAAGGCACGATGGTTCAAAGTTGTATACAGAGGTCGTGGCAAGACAATTAGGACTCATCCATCAGGATTTCCAGAAGTGAATTCTTCAAAGGTATTGCCTGAGATGAAAGAACCTTTTGTTTTTCCAAGTCAGGTTGAGCAGATATTTATACATGAGAATCCTAATGACACAAAATTGGTGGATTGTCGTACATTGCCAACCGAGGGCTCGGCGTGTAATTGCTTTATCTGTAGCTGAAAATGATATGGATGAGCTCTCTCATGACGTTCATGCTAATGTTGATGATGAGTTTGTTGGTGGTAGTGGTGGTGACGTTCATGCTCCTGCTGTTGTTGCTGATGTTTTTGATGATGATGGCAGCAAAAGCGGTGGAAGTAGTCGCGAGGATGTTCTGGGTATTGCTAATGATGTTGATGACCCATTGTTGAATGATGCAGAAGGAGGACAATTGGAAGATATTGACATCAACATTCAAGAGGAGAGTGCATATTTGGGAGAAGGTTTGTTTGAGGATGCTACTGATGAACATGTTCCTATAGAATCACCATTGGCACCTTCACAGAGAGAGGAGGTTGATAAAGAAGCCACTTATGTGCTCCGATCTCCACTCGATTCGCCAATCCACATTGATTATCATCACGAGGATTATATTGAAGATGGAGAAATTACCGGACATGTACATGACCATTCTGAAGCAATTAGAGGTTTGGCTCTTCATTTATATCTAGATGATGATGAGATAGAGGACATTGAGCACGATCTAAGTGAACAAGTTGATGTGTTCACATGTGATTAATCAACATTTTAATCTTAAGCTATGACTACTATGGTATAAAATATTTTGATATTGCTAGTTACCCTTCACCATTATATATTCCCCTTCATATGATTGGTTCTTGGATATCCAAATCGTATTCCAAGTAATATCCCCTGGTGCAGTACTATATCTCTAATAATGTATATAAATATTAGAAAAAGGTTGTAGTGGCCTAGTTATAACATTGCTCAAAAATTGTTGCAAATGACCTCCTTAAATTGCAATATAAAGTTGACAAATGTTCTTCACAATTATGTCGAAATATGATGAAATTTTAGATAAAATTTTGTTATAAGTCTTAAGAGAACATAGCTATAATATTGTTTAAAAATTGTTGCAATAACTTACTTAAATTGCGATAAAGATATGACAAAAAGTAGGTCATTGCTTTGACGAAATACTTGACGCTATGCACTAGACACAATTTTGACACAATACAAGCACTTTGTGTCAAGCTAGTAGCATTCGACACAAAATTGTCACTACATTTATGGCTTGTCACAAGGGTTGACACTATACCCTCATCCTCTTGTAGTGAAACTGCCTCTGAAAATCCGAACTGAGACATGGCCCTATAAAGAAAATTCCAATCAATGGTATCATAGGCCCTTCTGAAATCTAGTTTAAGGAGCATACATCCTTGATTAGTAATCCCATTCCAATGCAGACCCTCATATGCTCCAATGAAATTGTCAAGGATACTTCTCCCTGGAAGAAATCCAGATTGAACTAGGCTAATCTTTTCCTGAAGAATTTTCTTAATCCTATTAGCAAAGATCTTAGCCAATATTTTATATGTTACATTGGTCAATGAGATTGGCCTCCAATCCGAGAAGATGGTAGGTTTGTCTACTTTTGGAATTAAGGCAATTAAGCCATCATTAATTGCTGGGTGTAACTTTTCAGCCTGCCAAGCACCCTGTATAAATGTGATGAGGTCTTTACTCATTATATCCCAAAAGTGTTCATAGAATTCAGGGGGCAATCCATCAGGCCCCGAGCTTTTCCCATGGGCCATACTCCTTATAGTTCCCAGGATCTCAGCTTCCATTGGAACAGCCAGAAGTTGTTGATCTTCAATAGGTTCATCCTCTGGACCAAGATAATCGAAAAACTCAGACATTTTACAGTTATCATTGTGCCTGGCTGCAAAAAGTTCCTTATATTTATTGTAGAACAATTTCTGAATGTCTTCCTGCTTGGACAACATGTTGACTGTCATCCTGCATTGAGACTATCCCATTATTCATTATCCTACTTTTAGCAGCTCTAAAGAAGAACTTAGAGCTACAATCATCCATCAGATTAATATACAAACTTCTGCTCTTGATTGCCAAACTTTTTGCCTCATGCTCCTCAATTAACTTAACCTTCCTTTCCAAAGTTTCCTCTCTTTGTTGTAGCAGCACATTAGTTTTATCCAAGAAGAGACTCTGCCTAACATCTCTCATTTCCAGGTATATCTCCATTTTTTCCTGTCTCTTTTTCCTACTCCATTCTCTACCCCACTGTTTAATCCAATTTTTAATCTGCTTACTTCTGCTTATGAATTCCTTCATTGAACCACTTATATTCAAAGACTCCAATGAAACATAGAACCTAGTAAAATCATCACAAAAGACTTTATTGCTCAATAGACTGATATTGAATTTAAATGGGGTATCAGCATGCCTATTCTGAGGTAAGATACCTGTGTCCAAAATCTGGGGATAATGATCAGATATAGAGTTACTGCAATCATTGTTTATGGTCAAATTATCCCAACCTACTAGAGTAGAGATGCTGATGTAGTACCTATCAAGGAGGCAATACACTCTATCCAATCCTTTTGTTATGAACATAATGGGGCAAAGAAAGGGCAATGCAAATAAAACATTAAGCTATGCTAATGTAACCCTTTTAAATTGCTGAGGTGGCGACGACCCATTGGATGGGTCACTCAAGAGCCATCGAAGCATGGCTTCAACGCAGGCAGCCAACGGATCTGCCCTTTGGGGCAATCGATTCATGCCCTGGAGGGGCTTGGGCAGCTGGGAGGTGATTTGAATCACCATTTCGGCCTGTTGGCTTTCCATCAAGCCAATCAACTGCCCATTTGGTGCCCTATAAAAGATATTGCAGATTTGGGCTTGGATCACGGTTTTGCCACAGGGGAACTCTTGGATTCATTCTGCTGATTGCTTGCATCAAACAGGGTCTCAGGGAGGCTCTCTACACCGTGGGGGAATTAGGGATTCCGAGGGAAGAGGCGGTAGGTGTGATTGATGCGGTTTGTGGCCCCGGTGCTTCCAAGATCCAGTAACACCGGGTATCGAGCCCCGAGTTTGGGGCTGATATGGAAAACATGGCAGCAGATCCTCTCATGGGCCTGGCTTCCCTTATTCCAGAAGAAGGAGAAGACCTTCTTGATGAGCTTGCTCCTACGGAAGAGGAGGTGAGGGAATTGGATGAGCTCACCTCTAAATTCCGTCAGGAAGATTTGAATAATCAGCAAGAGCATGATCAGGAAGAAGAATTGGCAGCCCATGATTCCCCATTCACACCGGAAGGATTGGAAGATCCCGATCCCTTTAACTTTCAAGGGGAATTGGATTATGCCAAAGCAAGAATCCGTGAATTAATGGGGCAAGTTGCTGAAACAAAGATTGAGCAAGCACATACTAACCAATTGCTCAAGAGTTTGCAACTTCAGTTAACCAAACAAGCCCATGATGCCGCAGAAAGGGAGAAGAAATTGTTTGACACCATAGCCCGATTATTGGCAAGGGGCCCAGGGGGCACCAATGCCAATGGGGGACCTAACCAGGCTCAGGGAGCCCGAGTTAACCAGGCTCAGGGAGCCCGGGGAAGGGTCTTAACCCAAACAAACCCCTCTCATGTAAACCCAACTATGGTTGCAAACCAAGCTAGCCAAGCTCAAGGAGCTAGAACTAGAACAATGGATGATCCCACTGAGGGAGTAGAAGTTCTAGCAGCCTTGTCTCTTGAGGAGGTTAAGGGGCTAGAAAAAAGAGATCATCCTGAATTCTGTGGCACTGAGTCAGCAGAACAAGCCATTCAATGGCTTAACTGGTTGGAAACTTATTTCCGAGCCACTAAGAAGGGAGATGCAGCTAGGGTGCTGCATGCTGCCCTCCAGTTGCGAGGGGCTGCTGCTTCTTGGTGGGGGATCCTCATGGGGAGAGGAGTAGAGATAAATAGTTGGGCCGACTTTTGCAAAGTCTTTAAGCAAGAATATGCCCCTCACCATGATGAACATCATGCGTTGATCCAGCTTAAAAGCATCCGACAAACAGGCACCTTACAGCAATACATCAACACGTTGAGAGGTGTATTTGCAAGGATCAAGGACATGCCAGCACGGATGCAAGTTAGCTATTTTGAGGATGGGCTTAAAGATCGTAGCCTTAGGGCACACATTAGGCAGGTAAATCCAGGGGATTTTGAGTCTGCCGTGTCCCTAGTACGCACATTAGCAAGCTCCCCAAGGGAGGAGGGGGAGGAAGAGAGCAAGAAAGCTCGTCGCTTCCAAGAATGGAAGCAAAGAAAACTTGAAAATAAGCAAGGAGGGTCGAATAAAAGGGCTAGAGTAGCCCAAGTGAACCCTCCAAGCAATGATAAAGGCAAAGGGGATGCCTCTTCAGGGAAGAAGCCCACTAAGCCGTTTTCTTGCTATAATTGTGGTGCAAGAGGGCATATGGCCAGGGATTGCCCAAAACCCCATAAGGACAAGAAAGCGATGGCCGCTACAACCAAGCAGGTTGAAGGAGGAACCAAGCAACTCTCCGCCATAGCTCGGGGGGAGCCCAGTTCGACTTAGCACAAGAACTAAACATGGAATTGGTTCAAGTGGCACCATACGAAATTGAGACTGAAGCTGGGAAGCAGGTTCAGCATTGGAGCCACGGGGTGGCTGGTGTGCACTTGACCATTGGGGATTATGAGGAAACAATGAGTTTTGACTTAGCAAAACTGACCAGATTTGATGTGGTACTGGGTATCAAATGGCTTCAAATGGTCAATCCTCCTATTGATTGGAAAAAACACTTGTTAGTTATTTCTAAAGGAGGGAAGGAAATTACCCTTCAGGGTACTCCTTATGTAGTTTCCCCCAAGTTAATAACGGCTATGCAAGCCAAACGTTGTTTCCGTTCCAACATTAATGAAAAATATCTTGTTTATGTTCTTGACTCCTCCATTGATTCAAAACAAATGATTGACAAGCTTGAGAGTTTGCTTAATGAATATAGGGATGTGTTCCCGGAAGAACTCCCGGAAGGAGTACCATTAAGAGAAATCTCGCATGAGATAGACTTAGAACCAGGGACTAAGCCAGTGGCCAGGGCGCCATATAGACTTAGCCCCCTGGAGCAAGAAGAAGTCAAAAGACAAATTCAAGAATTTCTCCAAAAAGGTTTCATAAGGCCTAGCAAGTCACCATTTGGGGCGCCTGTCATCCTTGTAAAGAAAAAGGATGGAAACATGCGCATGTGCATCGATTATAGGGCTTTGAATAAAGCCACTATTAAAGATCGCTACCCCATGCCTAGAATTGATGATATCATGGATCAATTAGTGGGAGCAAAATATTTCTCCAAGATCGACCTAAGAAGTGGATATCATCAGATTAGCATTAGGGAAGGAGATGAACCCAAAACGGCCTTTCGAACCAACCAAGGGCATTTTGAATTTGTGGTCATGCCCTTTGGATTAACAAATGCCCCAGCCACGTTTATGCGGCTGATGAATACTATCTTTCAAGGGTATTTAGACAAATTTATCCAAATATTCCTGGATGATATCCTGATTTACTCAAGGAGTAAGGAGGAGCATTTGGAACACTTGGAAAAGGTATTGATGATGCTCAGGGAGCACAAACTTTACGCCAAAATCTCCAAATGTGAATTCCTAAAACAGGAAGTAGCATATCTCTGGACATATAGTCTCGGAGAAGGGTTTAGCCCCGCATCCGCACAAAGTCGCGAGCCATAAGAGAATGGCCGGAACTTATAGATGTTCCGGATGTAAGGAGTTTTCTAGGTTTAGCCACTTATTATAGGAAATTCATTCCAAAGTTTTCAAAGGTGGCTGCCCCCCTTACAGACCTACTTAAGAAAGGTCAACCCTTTGTATGGGGAAGGAACAAAAGATAGCCTTCGAATCGAATCAAGGGTTTACTTTCAAGTGAACCAATTCTACAAATTCCGGATTTAAATTTGCCCTTTGAAGTTTACACGGATGCATGTGGACAAGCTCTGGGAGCAGTTCTAATGCAACAAGGGCATGTTGTGGCTTATGAAAGTCGCAAATTAAACCCGGCAGAAAAGAATTATGCCACATATGAACAAGAGTTATTGGCTATAGTTCACGCCTTAAAAACTTGGCGGCATTACTTAAGGTCAGGGACCAATAAGGAGCCACGCAAGTTTATTGTGTTCACTGATCATAAACCATTGAAATTTCTGCAAAGTCAAGCGTAAATAAGTCCCGCATTTCAGCGGTTAGATTTCTTACATGAGTTTCACTTCGAAATTCGACACACCCCTGGGAAAGATAACCCAGTTGCAGATGCACTTTCCAGAATAAAATACATTAATGGGATGGCATCTCTAGAGTGGGATCGCTTCCAACAAATCAGGGATTTGTATGAGAAGGATCAAGATCTAACCAAAAGAGAAGGTTCTCTCACGGGCGCAAAATGATGGTTTATGGTTCTATAAGGGACGCATTTATGTTCCCTTAGTAGAGAATCTTAGGAAGGAGATTCTCTATGAATTCCATAATACCCCGCAAGCAGGGCACGGGGGGGAGTGGAAGACATACGAATTGATTAAAAGACAATACTTTTGGCCTGGTATGAAACAAGACGTAAAGTCTTATGTATCCGCACCGTCTGCCTGTATGTCAAGCGGTAAAAACGGATCATGGCAAAATGCCAGGATTATTACAACCGTTGCCCATACCTTTGGAAAGGTGGGAATGCATAAGTATGGATTTCATAGTTGCACTCCCACGTTCCAATCGACAACACACCCAAGTGTTAGTGATGGTCGATTGTTTGACAAAGTATGCAAAGTTCTTAGCATTACGGGGGTGATGCTCTTTGGGCCGAGATGTGGCCAAAGAGTACCTACGGGTTGTGTACCCTATGTTTGGTCTGCCACGAAGAATTGTGAGCGATCGAGACTCTAAATTCACAGGGCACTTTTGGAAGGATTTCATGAAAGGGCTGGGAGTAAGCCTTAGTATGAGTAGTGGAAACCACCCTCAAACCGATGGACAAACCAACGAATTAACATGATCCCGGAGGATATGTTAAGAAGTTTTGTGTTTGAAAAAAATCCAAGTGGGAGGAGTATTTGCCCTTTGTGGAGTTTAAACACAACAATGCATACCATACAGAAACCAAAATGAGCCCCTTTATGGCAATGACGGGTAGAAACCCAAGGTCATATCTTTCGACTAACCAAGCCTTGAAAACCCGATGCGGCTATCCATATGTTGGAAGATATGCAAGCCATATTGTATCGGTGTAGGGGCAAACCTAAGGAAGGCTCAAGATCGAGCGGTGAATGCCAACAAACATCGTAGAGAGGTAACCTTCAAGGAAGGTGAGTATGCCTTCTTACGAATAGTCTACCCCTCGGCACTCAAGGTTGGGACCTTGAAGCCACTAGTCAAAGGAAAGATTCCCAAGTTGACGCCCCGATATGCTGGACCCTTCAAAGTGTTAAGAAGGATCAATGAGACAGCATATGAGTTGGAGCTCCCAAATGGAATAGGAGTGCATCCTGTATTCCATGTAAGCCAACTCAAGAAAGCAATATTGTCCACGGACAATGTGATTGCTCCGGCGACAATACCCCTAGCCCTTAGCTCTGAGGTAACTCCCCGAGGCGATTCTAGACACTGCATTCGAAGCTGCGCAATAGAAATATTGCAGAATACTTGATCTTGTGGCGAGGTCAATCACTCTCCGAGGCCACATGGGAGAGTGAAGAGTATGTGCAGCAAAACCCTCACCTGACCCAGAATCCGTGGAGGCCACGAAAAGATTAGAAGGGTCGAATAGGAGGGTAGTTACCTAGTATAATTTGAGGACTTGCGTCAGGGATAGCAAGTAGGGACGTCCAGAAAAAAAAAAAAAAAAAACTATGAGCTACGAAACCATGGTCACAAGGTGATCCAGGGAACGGGTTTCCGAAGGGACTAGATGAAGAAACCATGGTCACAGAGTGATCCAGGGAAAGGGTTTCTAATGCACATACACCCACAATCCTTGGGGACCAAGGATTTAAAAGGGGGAGGTATGTTATGAACATAATGGGGCAAAGAAAGGGCAATGCAAATAAAACATTAAGCTATGCTAATGTAACCCTTTTAAATTGCTGAGGTGGCGACGACCCATTGGATGGGTCACTCAAGAGCCATCGAAGCATGGCTTCAACGCAGGCAGCCAACGGATCTGCCCTTTGGGGCAATCGATTCATGCCCTGGAGGGGCTTGGGCAGCTGGGAGGTGATTCGAATCACCATTTCGGCCTGTTGGCTTTCCATCAAGCCAATCAACTGCCCATTTGGTGCCCTATAAAAGATATTGCAGATTTGGGCTTGGATCACGGTTTTGCCACAGGGGAACTCTTGGATTCATTCTGCTGATTGCTTGCATCAAACAGGGTCTCAGGGAGGCTCTCTACACCGTGGGGGAATCAGGGATTCCGAGGGAAGAGGCGGTAGGTGTGATTGATGCGGTTTGTGGCCTCGGTGCTTCCAAGATCTGTAACACCTTTCCTCTTGTTGCTCCAGGAGTATGCATTAGAAGAGGAAGGGGCATGATATACAAAATTGTGTGCCAACTTATCCCATTGGGATCTCTCTCCTTTTGACATATTGATCTTTTTCCCTGCCTTCTGCTCCCATGAGGGGGTGTTATTGAAGTTTCCACTTAGGACCCAATTGCTGACAATCTGTCCCTGCAACCAATCTGACATGTTTTTCCATTGTTCCTCCCTTTCTTCAGGGGAAGTAGAAGCATAGACATTAATAATGCCTACTTGTTCCTACTCTATCTCCAGAAAGACCACCTGCCATCTACTTGAGGGATGTAGAAAGGAGCCTAGTTTTTTGAACCCATTCCAGGCAATACAAATGCCACCTTTAGTGCCATCTGCTGGGGCCCATATGGAATCTCCATTGGAAAATATCCAATTTCCCAGATTTGATGTCTCAAAGGCTGGAAGCCTGTGCTCCTGCAGCAGAATTATATCTGCCTTGAACTCCTTGAGAGCAATTAGAGCCCTTTTCCTCTTCAGGGGACCCTTAATTCCTCTCAGATTCCAAGAGACTATCTTCATTGGAATTTGGAACTTCTAGTAATAGGCCCATGCTCCCTGGGGTATAGACCTTTTTTTGCCTCTTTTTAATCTGTGGAAGTGGAGTAACAAAGGGCTGTTCATTGGATTTCTTAGCTTAATCATACCCAGCTTCTTCCTCACTACCTTCCTCAACATCCCAAAACTTTCCAGACAATCTAGATGAGGGATCCTTCAACTCTTTCAGCTATGCAGCCGGTGTCTTAAATACTTCACTTTCCAGGGCTGGTGTTTTCATAAGTTTGTCCATTGCTAATTCTTGGCCAGAAGGACTTAAAGGTCTCTTGATCTGTTCACAACAAGTTCCCTGGCCTACTGGAGTTACAAGCCTTTGGGGTTGGATCCCCAATTCTTGGCCAGCCGGACTTATAGGTCTACTGTTGCGTTCAGAATCAATTCCCTGGCCTTCTGGAGTTACAAGCCTTTGGTTCTGGGCACTGTCTTGGCCACTTGGATGAAATTGAGTCTCCAATTGGATCAGATCCTTAGCTGGGGCAGCTGGTGTGGACTCCTTTTCTCCCTCACCAGTAGAGTGAGGAAGGATGTCTGTTAAAACATCCTCTGTGACTGGTACCAAGTCCATTTCCTCTGGGCCTTTAGGGAAGAGCTCCATAATAGGAAGAGGAGAGTCAATATTGCTGTCAATTTGAGGCACTAGAAGGGGAACCTTGGGCGAGCTAGGTTCACCTTTCTCCTTATATCCAGATGACTCCTCAGATGAGGTGTTTAATCCCTGCAAAGAGGTCCAGGCCGGATGGAATAATTCCGAGAAATTTGGAGGGTCAAAGGAGGGATACCATTTCTGGAAGAAAAACTGAGTGTTGGCTTTCGAAATGGTACCCTGTTTGAGAAGAAGAGTGGTTGTCTGACTGCTTCCACATTCAACCATAAAAAAAAGGAAATCTATCCAATATATACTGTTGATTGCGACCCCCTGTTCCATCCTTTCCAGTTCCCCTTTTATAAACTGCAGCCTGACTCCCTCGTGACGGATACATCCTATAAGACCTCGGGACTTAAGGAATTTAAGTTTATTTTCTACAGCTGCATTCCTAAGAGGCTTACCAACAAATGCCAGTTCTTTCTCTGTTAGCAATTCCTTCCGCACGTCCTCTTGCATCTGATTCGCATACTCCAAGATTTGATTAACTGCATCCTTCTGACGCTGTAGAGTCCCCACTCTAGAAGATCGTCTGGTGTTCACCATGTCTGTAATGGAGGTAAGGAAATCACCAAATGCAACGAAATCCTTCACCTTCTCCCCCTTCTCAAGCGTAGCCAGATGACCAGTTGTTTGGGGTCTGGGTTCGGGAACGCCTGCAAGACAGCCCTCTGTGAGGACCCTTGGATCTAACAGGAGAATCCGGGGGACTATGTCACGCGGGATTTGCAAGAAAAGAACAAGAAGAAGAAAAACAGAACAAAGGAGAACAATGAGAGGAAAATGATAAGCTTCCTTGATATCAATGATGAACATACATGAGCTCTCGCAATCGAGAGAAGACTGAAAAGAGACAAAACTCAAAACTCGTCTAAAAACTCATGTGCTAGCTCTACTCATATATATAGTACAATGGTCTTTGGCCCAATATAGACACTCTGACTGATCTCGGTGCCGACTCCTGGAAGGAGGCCTGATTTGCAGGAATGTTGGCGGTGCCTCTTGAAGTGCCTAGAATCACTTGACCCGCGCTGGCGCAGCGGTGGTGGCGGGCCGTCACTTGTCTAAGCGACGCCTCTTGTTGACGGACGCAGGCTTTGACTGCGTGGTCTGCGGCTTGGTCTTCTGCTGGGCCTTGGACGACTGACCCGTGCCTGTCTGTGGATCCTTGAGCTTGACTTGGTCCGTCGTATGCATGAATAGTCCTGTACCAGGAGGCACAGGACTAACACTCCCCCCCACCAAACGACACTTTCGAGTGAAGAAAAGGAGGAAGAGTTTAGAGGCGGGAAGCCATCCGTCTGGAAAAGTGATCCTCACGGGAATGAGGGCGGGCACCATTATGATCTTGGCCAATGAGATCCCGGCGTGTTTGAAGAGCGGGAGGAGTATTGAGGCCAAGGGCGGGATCTGCATCAATGAGAAAAACGAGATCGCACCATGTCTTCAAAGGCGGCATGGGCGCTTCTAAGAAACAAACCGACATTCCATGAGCGGCGGTCACGGAGGCCAAGGCACTACGCTTAGCATTCGGATTGTAAAAAATGGGGCCGCCGATTTTAGGAGCTGAGCAAGATGCATTTTAGAGCAGCACAAAAACACGCTTGAAGGTGGATCAAGGATCTGGTGAGGTGGCGGCATTCTGCAAAGAAGGTGTCAAGACCATGTAGCGCATCAGCAGGGCGTTGCCAACCACGCTCATTAGCAATATAGATCCAATTCGTGGTGTTATCAAGAGTGGCACCCTCCTCCCAATGGGAGCGGCGAACAAAACGGGGATCCCACCGAGATCCGGCCGAGATCCGAGGTGGAGTCCATCCAAAGATGGCCATCCATGACCTTTGTCCAAAAGGGGAGACGCCAATCGTCGAAGTCGGGAACCCGGGGCGGAGGAACACCCGGGGAAGCATAGGGAGAGGGAACCATGCCCGTGGGCGGGGTTCTTGAGCCTCGCTCCCTAATTCACTGACAAGGGCCGGATCAAGAGCTTTACACCAACGATCCCAGACAGAGGCAGAGAGTTGAGAGTTGACAGGAGGGCTATCCCAGCCTGTGGGGACTGTCTTGCTATCCAGAAGAGCACGTAATTGATTGTAACCGGCGAGGTGTTGCATATAAATTTGTGCATAGGGAAGATCCTCAGGATGTCCCAGATACTTCCTTATTTGTTGCAGCACTTCCGCTTGCCAGAGAGGTAAATGATGTGCAAGCTCAGGCATGTACTCTTGATGAAGAGCGTGTGTCTGAGCATGATCAGCCAGGTAGGGGTTGTTATCCCCAAGCAACCATTGAAGGGTGGGGTCACCCTGATAGTTCTGTGGTGGCCCATCCCGAAATCTAGATAGAAATCATGAAAAATGTAAGCCATGGGCTGAACAACTCTGAAGGTGATGAAACCCGGATCTTCGCAGTGAATGAGATCAAAGACTAAAAGGGCACAGCAGACACCTTTGTCTTCAATAGAGAGTTCTGGCCAAATCCGAAGAAAATCTGCAGTGCGCAGTGGAATATCCACGGGACCATCAGCCCCATGCCACTTCAGAAGAAAGAGGTGGCGGCGGGCAACCACATAATCCAGATAGCAGGAAGGAACTGGGAAATCAACAGGCAGGTTGCTAACGATGGTGATATAGCCGTCCAGTTTGGTCTGAGCCTCATCAGCAGACTGAATAGCGTGCTGTATGTGACGTTCCACGTATTTATACGGTCTACTATACGGGACACGTACAAATACAAGCACGTCACTCCCTAAAGGTACGCTACCATGGGGGTATGGGAACTTAATTGCAACCTAGGGGGTTACCGTACAAAGGATTAAATTAGCTATGCTAATTTAACACATCATTAATAATAACCTATAACCTAGGAAATTAGGATAATTACCAATTGGGAAGGCGCCACCTGCCCCAATCGATTGGGCAGCATGGGGATTGCCAAGTTTGGATGCCAACTTGACCCCTATCCCTGGGATTGACTCCTGAAGTTCGACCAAGGAAGGCCGGGGAGGCTGGCGCCATCAACCACTGCAGAGAACCGCCATACCCGGTCGTCCTCAGTGAAGCCACAAATTGAATCTTCAACCGCCCGAGGAGATGGAGGCCCCCCATGGGAATGAGTCCAAAATTAATTCAGGTAGGTGGCTATGTGAATTCTAGATAACACTTGGTTGTGTCCGTCTTTCTCTGTTCTTTTTGTAATTCAGTCATAGAAACTAACCCTTGTTTGTGCAAACAAGTTCTCTTTATATTCAATTCTGGTTCTTACTCTGAAAGGATGGATTGTTAGTTCTTTGTTTCATCTGACTCTGAAACGGGGGAATTACGGGAGGGTAGAGGCCTCTGAACCGTGTATAGTAGTATGCTCCTAGATAGCGCCCTGTAAAGTCCCATTATATGCGGCCTGTGCACAAGAACCCACCGTCCTAGATGCTATGGTGCGGCTTAGCACCGGACAAGGAACACAAGGGTGACATGAGGGGTGGGGTCTTGCATGAGCATACAAGGCTCCTGAGACTCCTACAGTGGGCTAGGCCTGATAGCCGGTCACGTAGAGGGCCGGGTATGGGTCTGACACTCCCTGGGTGGGAAGGTGTGATCCGTATGGAGCACCTTGCACTTTGAGTAGATTTAGGGTGAGTAAGTCGGGATGCGGATCGCGGGGTCGCCGATGCGGCACGTATTCTCTAGCTCACCCATGGAACCCTTGTGATTACGGAAGGGGACGCCTCCCCGGCCTGCCTCATCGGACCAGGCGTCATGAACCTGGAGTAGGCTCAGAGGGTGATGCCCTGGGTCTGCGTCTCCGGAAGGCTATAGCGAAGCCATAGCATGAATTGACCCATCTGCAAAGTGTGCACGGGAGGGGCGGATGGAGTGGACAACCCTAGCCAATGTTCTCGCCAGCCAGCGCCATGCCAAGACTTCGGTCTGGCTGATCTCTTGAGGCCCAAATTGCGGTCGATCCCCGCGGGGAGTCCGAGCGGGGGTAGAACCCGGGTTTGGGTGTTTTCTTAGGATTAGATGCATATTCTATGCCGTTGGTATTTTGGATGGATGTGTCACCCTTCGTGGTGGTTATTTATGTATATTCGTGCTGTGTGCTAACCCTTGTATTCATGCTTCCGCGGCGTAGGAGTCCCATTGAAGGCATGGGCGAATGACCCCTTTCGTGTCCTTCTTGGGCCCTCATTTCATCGATGGCCCGAACCAGGGCGGGAGGCCACACTCATGGTGAGATGATCGCCATGGGAGGGAAAAGTCCCAGTATGTATACGTCAGAGGGTCGTATATATTACAGGGAGCGTCCACAAGGTGGTATCGAGCCGTGATTTCGGTTGTTCGAAATCATAGCACTGGCCAAACACTAACTCGTAGCACGGTAGTTAGGAGGAGGCTAAGTCAATGTGTCGTTAGTTCTCTTTGTTGTTTGGTTTGGTGTTAGGTTAAGTTAAGAAATTGTAGCTTTGAAGTGGAGGGGCCAAGCTTGGAGGCCTAGCAGGTGCCAGTGGGTAACTCAAATGACAAAGATGATGGCTCCATTGGATTGGGCGCACTCGAATTACCCTAAAACAGTCAACTCCAGGCGAAAAATAGTCAAGGGCAGGCCCAAAAACGAATTCGGGCGCCGCTTGCTTTTTGTCGCTTTGCAGTCAAGTTAGAAGCACCCGAAATGCTGTCGGCGCCCGACCCGTCAGACTCAAGTCAACGCGGGCCCGCCTTGTCAACTCGGGCGCCGCTTGCATTTCGACGACACCCAGTCGAGGCAGAAACCCGTATAATGCCATCGGCGCCCGACCGTATGTGGCGCGTATTTCCGCCGTATTTTTTTTTAATAATAAAATTTTTAAGTTAATAAAAATTTTTTTTTTGAAATTTTAAAAGTTAATTGGCCGTTTAGCAAACCATTTTCTGTCATTTGCTTTTGCTTCCGCGCCTCCAACCGCCTGAGCCGCTCCCCGCCATCGCCACCGGGCCGGACCTTGATACTGCGCCCTTGTGCTTTGTGCCTCCTAGCGCCCCCTCTGCCATCCTCTTCGCCGCCAGCGCCTCACTATTCCCTATGGCTATTACCAAGAGCGCTCCAGATCCAACCACCATGAGCATCGTGGAGATCTATGCCATGATTGCTAAGCACATGGCTACTGACCCAGCCCTCATCGACATCTTGTTGGATGAGCTGGTCAATAGGTTTGAGAACAATGATAGGATTCCATATCCTGTCTATCACTTCTCAGAGCCATTCCTCATCCGGCTGAACCTACGCCAGCTCCCCTATACCCTTGTTGAGCAACCTGATATGGTGATGATGCTCATCAAATTTTATCCTCCCGAACAAGAAGGCCATACAGAGGAGGAAGATGTCAGGACGGAGGCCGACCGGATTAGGGGTTTTGCCAGGGAAGACGACCACCGGGAAATTGAGCGGTCTGACACAGCAGCCCGGGGTAGGGAGTACCGGTACCTCGGAGACGGCTTTGCCGTCATCGATGGCGTGAGCCATTGAGGTTCCCCATACCAATGGCATGAGGGTTCCAACGGCTTTTGTCCGGGGAGAAATCCCCCCGGCATTAGCATAGACTATCTTACCACTATTCAGATAGATATGGGCTGCTGCCACAAAGGTACCATGGCGAACTTAATCGCCGTGTGCAAAGCCCAACTTTTGCTCAGATCCAAGAAGACCCGAGGAGAGCTTCGTGAAGAGCGCCAGAAGTTGGAGCAAGAGGAGCCGGACCGAGCAGGGATCAGCGGGACCAACAGGGAGGAGGTGCATCCGGGAGTGGCTCGACCCCAAAACCACGCATCCGAATCGTTAAGCTCGAAGGAAGGGGAGTTGCTCATAAGGCCGGCAGTCAATACAAGGATAAGTTAAAGACTGGCCGGGGCTTTTGGGAAGAAGACCAGTTCTCTCGGAGGCGGCGGAGAGTGGATAACTCCCGGCGGTTCTTTGGGGCTAAGGCGGTGCCAACATCGTCGGGGCCTCGGCGCGGCCGGAAGCCTCATCCGGTTCCGACCGGTACGTGGCATTCGCGGGGAGATCCGCCAAATTTCAGAAGTCCACGGACCTTACGATCGGAAGCTGCCTTTTCGAGGGTGCGGGGAGATCGCCGCGCAATTTAAGACCGATCTCCGTTTCCGGACCTTTGCAATTTTAGCTCCAAAGAGGTCTGAAGCCTACTTGGTAGCACTTTTGGTGATGCCAACCTTTGCTTATCCACGCCAAGAGGGTCACCATAATGCCTAAGGATTTGGCCCTCGCCCGTAGGATACGGGGGGAGCAACCTTAGCCTACTTGCGGGGATCCGCATTTGTACATATTTTTTGTGATAATTAATAAAGAAGCTTTTATTTTGAATTAAAAGTTTAATGTTTTTTTTTTCCATGTTAAATTTAAAATAAAATGCTGACGTCAGCTTTATTAAGAGGGTTTAAAAGGGGACTGTAGAGTCATTTTAAACGCTTCTTTTCCTCTCTCCTCCCTTCTAGCGCCATGGCTGCGCCAATCGAATCCTTTGCTTTGCCGGTACCTTGATGGAGAGAAATGGGATCCACAGGTTCCCTTCGACCTGCTGCAGCCTTTGCTATGCCAACGCATAGACCTCCTTGCCAACATGCAGCGGCATCCGGACTATGCCGGATTCCTTGACTTTTACATGGAGGAAATGCTTCCTCTGTGTATTCCTCTAGGGGATCCTCCCCACTTGTATTTGGAGCGGGAGATAGTTCGGCAGATGCTAGGCGGGGACACACATGCCTATGACGTCTTGAAGGGGAAACTCCGATGGGGTAAACACCTACCGGTGGTCCAGCATCAGGGGCAGCAGTATCTGGAAGCTACTTTTGCTCTAGCCATCCTCATGGACCAATACGTTGAGGATGAAACCTTGCCTGCAGAGAAGAGCCAGCTGCCAGAACCCTCCGAGGAGGGGGATGACGAGCATATAGGAATGGGCGACTTTGCCCGTTGGAAAGAGCTAGCAGAGGAGCTACCACCGCGCCGTGACCAATCTATAGGCTTGTCGGGGTTAGGCGGCCTTCCATTATTTATCACCGTAGGGGGAATACCTTCTCTTGGATGATATTATCCGGGGCGTATCATGTGGTGGCGGTTTAGACGCAAAGCGCAAAGACCATGTACTTTATGAGCTTGCGAGTATTGTATGGATGATTTCATCGACTTCACTTCTACCGAGCTTCCTCCCGAGGTGCACCACCTTTGCGATTCCGTCGGGAGACCCTAGAGCCGGCGGAGACTCTATTACGTCTTCGCGACTTCGTGATGCAGGAACCCGGTTTAAGAACTTTGCACTGGATGCCTTCCGCGGCTATGGGACCTCACGCCCCAAACATTAATATGGTTGAGGTTCCCTCCGACTCCGATGATGAGGGTGAAGATTTATATCATAACCTCAAGCATAAGAAGGAGGAGCAAACAGAGCTCAAGGAGGAAGAAGTCCCCATGGACTTGATAGGGAAGTGGCGCGATCCGAAACTCCACAAGGGAAGGTCTTTGGGTAACCACCTCACCCGTTTCTTTTGTCGGCCTTCAAATGCAGGCGGGGTTCTCTTCATAGCCCGGGATTTAGGGCCAGAGGTGAAGCTTCATGGTGGGCCCTCCGTGCACTTTCTACACTTTCCCGCCACAAGAAGCTTCCCTATCGTGACGCTTCACGTATCTACTTCGTCTGACGGGATCTTGCCCTTACGCCTTGGGCGAGATATTGCGCCTTGGATGGGCATGAAGCTCCTCACGGCAGCCCCATTGGCCGTTGCCTATCCACCGAGGTTGCATCCGCTCTTGGCGGCGCCACCGTGGACCCTGGGGTAGCTCTGCTGCGACACCGACCGCCTCCACCACCTCCTAGGGCTAAGGATAAAGAGGCAGGGCCTAGTTCCTGAACTACGGGTGTTATATAAATTTTGTTATATATATATATACACATGTAGTTATGAGATTTTGGATTGGCAATTGCTTAGACCATATTGAAAAATGTGTACCTTATCTACTTATTAAATACAAAGTTTTCTTGATGAGTATAACTAAATTGTTTTTTTTATGACATCCTCTTCCAAAGCATTAAAGTTTAGGGTATAGTGGAATTACAAAATGTTCTCTATTCATTCCAACTATGTTGCAGAGGAAACCATTTGGGAGTATGAGGAAAGAATCACCGACATGGTTAGGAGGGATGATCCCGGGCCGCCAGACCAGGACTACGGCCAGAGATATGGTGAATATCCAGAGTGGGAGGAAGGCTATGAAACTGAACCACCGCCACCAGGGGAACTCTATGACCCTGACAAAGGGCTGGAGATAGTTAACATCCTTAGAGATCGAGCTTTCGAGGATCTGAAGATGACCCTGTGTCGTACCTGGGACTATTGGAATATGACCAGGCACGAAGCCTTTGAGGACGCCAACGACCATCTTTGGCAACTCTTTTATGCGATGCGAAGGCTCTTTAACCTTCTGATTATCAGCCCAACTTGGGAATACCAAGCAATCATTGTCCAAGCCTGGGCACGCTATAAACTCGTCCGAGCTGTACGGGAGAGTACCCGCTACGCGATCCTGTACCCCTTCGCCAACCCCTAGGCTTGGTCTCTTCCGTTGTGTTTCGTTGCTGTGGTTACGCTGTGTGCCAGTAGAACTTTAAAAGTTCCCATTGTATCATATCTACTTTTGTCTCAATCCATGTATCAATCAACCCGTTGTTATAATCAACTTGAATGAAATACAAGTATTGTCTTCTATTTGTATATACTTTTGTTCAATTAAATTAAAAAGGGATTGCACATTAATGTAAAGCTGCTTATATATTCATGAATGACTCCTATAGATGGTGTAATGCGTAATCTCTTGGCAACACCCTCCAACGCCCGGTAAAGGGCTCACCCCCGCGAGGGAATTGATGTTAATGAAAAGGCAACTTCGGCGAAGTTCTGCTTATGTGTTGCATACCAATCCATCGCCACATACTCGGGAGGACGGACCGAATTACCTCATGACCATTGAGTCCACTCACTGCTTGACCCATCTCCTCCCGAGCTAGCCCCTCAGACTGCATGCAGAGGAGGACTCATGCTAAAAGCGTCATCGGTTCCTCTAGGGATAGCGCCGCTTCCTCACATTCAACCACTTCGGGTTCTTCGGTTCCTCGCCATCGATGGTGACCATTCAAGGCGTAAGGATAAGGAATACCGAAAAAAGCTGATGAAAATATCACTAGTATATGGAAGAATCGGAAGTTGGCTCAGTTTTGATGGGAAATCCAGAGGAGGCTTGAATGCGGAATCTTGGTTGGACCGAAAATGAAGGAGTTCGAAGTCCTATGGAATGACGGAGAAGGATACAGGAAGGTCGCCACCACGAACCTTACCGGAGCTGCCCGTATTTGGTGGAAGGGTTACGCCGAGCTAAACACCGGATAGGAGCGGATGCAAGTTCGTGAAGTTTGCTAAGGCTTTTAAATCGCATTACGTGCCCCCGCGGCGCACAAATGCCAACAGATTCGCACCTTCTACAAGTTGGAACAGTAAGGGCATGTCCGCGTGGCCTACAATCGACGAATTCATGCGTTTGAG
Organism: Isoetes taiwanensis; assembly: GCA_021234155.1. Classification (NCBI taxonomy): domain Eukaryota; kingdom Viridiplantae; phylum Streptophyta; class Lycopodiopsida; order Isoetales; family Isoetaceae; genus Isoetes; species Isoetes taiwanensis. Next base: position 36,289,381 of record JAJEKV010000002.1, read on the forward strand.
GTTGTATGCGTGCGTGAATGAATGAGAAAAGAGCGGTAGAGGGGCTACATTGAAGGATTGGCCCCATCCATTAAACGAATGGTCAAGGCCATCGACCCAAAGTCGGGGCGAGGCGGAAGCTAAGGCATTAAGCCTTGAGGAAGACACGCCAAGGAGCCAAGATCCGCTGACCGCTCCTTACTCGCAGCCCACCGCCGGCCCACACCTTACAAACCCCGCTCGCCAAGTCCGGGGCCCTCAAAGACAATTCCTATGGACGCCGAGAAGAAAGTTGCTTTTAGCACGCCGGATAAGCGTAACAATGCTGGTAAGGAAATTAGGGGCCTCTTACCCATTCCTAAAGAGGCCGAAGAACAGCTCCGGGGATAAGGCATGCTACCGGTGCATGAGGCCCGGACACTTCATGCGAGAATTGTCCGTGACGCCACGCAGACGCTTCAACCGGCCATGGCCGGACCCTCGATTGGGAAGATTTGGAGTCCAATCTTGCTGCGGAAGACAAGGCTCCCGAGTTCATTCATGGTGCATCTCATATTCTTGCCGCTATAGAAACAGTAACGCCGAAAAAGTCACCTTACGCTATTTCTACAATAGGCCAAGTAGACAGTAAGCCCTTCATAATTTTGATGGACACGGGTAGTAATGCATAATTTTGCTTCTCCTAGAATGGCCCGTGCTTGCAAATTTGGAAACATTGAGATCCCGACCTAAGCCCGGTCCACATTAGCTAGCGGTAAGATCGACACACTCATGGCCGCCGTGATTAACCTTAAAATGCAAATTGCCGTGCACCGGTTGCCTTGGGTGCCGAAGTTAATGGACATTGGCAAATATGATCTTATTGTGGGAATGGAGTTTTTAGCGTCTCGCTAGGGCCCACATAGACCGTGGAGAAACGGGAGGTCACCTTCAACGCCGCTAATGGAGCACGTGTGACAATAAAAGGTGATTCATTACACTCCGCTATGCGCGATCAATGTCAATAAAGCAGCTAGGAAAAGCTATACTGTAGAATGAACTTCTTTGCCTCATTAAACTTGCTTCCATTGAGTCGGACTCCAAACAAATAAAGCAAGTAATCGACGCGTTACCATCGGACATTGCTACCCTTCTTCGAAATTTAGCGATCTTTTTCCGGATGAGATCCACAAGCTTCCTCCTTTTAGAGGGGTGGAATGTGAGATAACTCTTGAACCGGGTACTAAGCCTACCAAAGAAAGCCCCGTGCATCAATGAGTCCTCCTGAGTTAGCGAGCTTAAGAAACAGCTACAAGAGTTACTGAATTTGGGGTTTATTCGCCTAGTGTTTCACCATTTGGCTTCCTATTCTTTTGTCAAGAAGAAAGATGGCTCCTTAAGGATGTGTATTGATTATAGGCAACTCAATAAGCATACCATCAAGAATCGCTATGCTTTGCCTAGGGCGAGATGATCTTATGGACCGCCACAAGGAGCAAAATATTTCTCAAAGATTGATTTAGCTCCCGGTACCATCGATAAGGATTAAGGAACAGGGACATCCATAAGTCCTTTTCGCATTACGGATATGGGCATTACGAATTCACTGTCATGCCTTTTGGATTGACCAACGCCCCTGCAACGTTTATGCGGTTGATGAATGACATCTTCCGCCAATACTTGGATGACTTTGTTGTCATTTTCTTTGATGACATTCTCATCTATAGTAAAACCTTGCAGCAACATGAACAACATCTTCGATTAGCTTTGCAAAAGCTAAGGCGCCATCAGCTCTTCGCCAAGTTCTCTAAATGCAAGTTCGCCACTCCGAGGGTAGACTATTTGGGGCATATTATCTCAGCAGAAGGAATTGCTACAGACCCAAACTAAGATAGAAGCGGTGAAGGATTGGCCCATTCCAAAATTAATGTTTGAGAGGTCCCGAGTTTCTTGGGACTTGCGGGGATATTATCCGAAATTTGTCAAGGATTTTGCAACAATTGCCGCACCTCTTACAAATCTCACAAGGCATGAGAAAGTAAAGGATTGGATGGAACATTGGAAAACAAAAGTCCAAGTCGGTTTTCGAAACTCAAGGATGCTTTAACATCTCGCACCCGGTCCCTTACCTTGCCCTCGATCCTAAAAGGATAAATCGGTAGCCACCGATGCGAGTAAGATAGCTACCGGTGGTGTCTTAATGCGTGAGGGGAGAGTTGTTGCTTACGATTCAAAGAAGATGAACGATGCGAGCAAATGATATCCTACCCATGATCAAGAGTTGCTAGCGGTTATGCGTGCTCTCCGTATTTGGAGACACTACCTTCCGGGTAGAAGATTTCAGTTGGATACGATCATCGAGTCTCCGCTATCTATCCACCCGACCAAATCAATCTCCGTCGGCAAGATGGATGGAATTCCTCGAGGAATATGACTTCAGATTGTATACAAGCCGGAAAGCACAATGTGGTTATGGATGCTTTGTCGCGTCATCCCTTAATAACCCGCACCCATTGTAATGCCATTTCCACACTCACCAAATGAGTTTGGGAAGCGATAGAACAAACCTTGGCCACGCAGATCCCGAATTCTGTAATATTTGGGAAAGTTTGGGTAAGGAAGCCCGTACCGATAAAGAACGTGAAGCATTCCGTTCATATAAGAAGGAGGGCAACTTATTATATTACAAAGATAAGTTGTGTGTTCCAGCGACTTCAGGGGTGCGAAAGTTGATTCTCCATGACACCCACAACAGCCCTATAGCAGGACATGCGGGTTTTATGAAAACTTACTTTAAGATCCGCTCCAGCTATTTTTGGCCTTCCATGAAGAAGGATATTGCTAGGTACATCAAACAGTGTCAGGTTTGTCAGCAAACCAAGGCGGAGCAATTAAGAGTTCCTGGGGAGTTGCAACCTTTGGATGTGCCCAACGCCAAGTGGGAAGTCATAACCATGGATTTCATTGTGGGGCTTCCACGTACTCTCCGTGGGTATGATGCCTTAATGGTCGTGGTCGACAAATTATCAAAGATGGCTCACTTCCTCCCATGTCGCACCACCGACACCGCCTTCACACGCCTTGCTCTTTGCAAAGGAAATTTTCGTGTTGCCGCGGGATGCCAAGAGTAATTGTATCAGATAGGGATCCTAAGTTTGTCAGTGCATTCTGGAAGGATTTCTTCGCCACCATCCAGACCAAGCTTGCCATGAGTACAGCCTACCATCCTCAGACAGATGGTCAAACAGAACGTGTCAATCGTATTATCGAAGATATGCTAAGAAGCTATGTATGGAGTAAACAGTCACAATGGGCGGATTATATTTACTTGGTGGAATTTGCCTACAACAGTACAAAGCAGGAGTCTTCTAGAATGTCTCCTTTCATGATAAATTATGGCTATCAATGTCTTACTCCAGACACATGGCATAATCCTGTTTCTAAAGTGGAGGTCTCTCAACAACTCCTTCTAGAAATGCAGGCCTTGGTGGAAGAAGTTCGGGGTTACTTATTGGCCGCACGTAGTCGTCAGAAGAGTCTAGCGGATAAGCACCGAACCCCACGAATCTTCCAGGTGGGCGAATCGGTTTGGCTTAAAATCAAAGTAAAACAAGCCAAGCTTAAAATTGGTAACTGTAAGAAGCTGGCACCCAGATGGGCTGGGCCGTTCAGGATTACTGAACGTGTGGGAGAACAGGCATATCGCTTGGACTTGCCACCCCGCTTGAAGATCCACAAGGTCTTTCACGTGAGTCTTCTGAAGCAACACACCCCTGATCCGGAGGAGGTTTTGGATACCCCTACCCTCCTAGAAATGACCAAGAGCAAAATGGAAATAGTGCCCAAGCTCTTCTTGATCGAAGCTTACAAAAGGACGGGAAGACTCAAATATTGCAATACTTGGTCAAGTGGAAGCACTTACCAGTTGAAGATGCTACCTGGGTGATGAAGATAGACCTTGAGAAGCACTATCCGGACTTCATGCGGGAATCTCAAGGCCGCACCATCAACGATGCTATCAACCCGCCCCGTACGGTAAGCTTGAAGGCTTGATTGACCGAGAATCATGTTTTAGAGGGGTAGACGCATCGTATATGATAGTAATAACCGATGATGAGATCACCTTCGTGTTCTCTAGCACGTAGTTTATTGTTGATGTTGACATGACCACGAATTGCTAGGAAGGCATCTAGTAAATAGACTGCGTTCGTTCTGGCTATAAGGGGAATTGCAAGCCGTACACATGATAGATTCCCTTCTAGATATTTTTTTCTTTTATTTCTAGGGGGTGGTCCCTGCAACCACAACTTAATCATACTATTAACCTACGGGTATATGGTTGTATGCAGGCCAATAAACAAGTCGTTACCTGCATTGTATAGAGGGTTGCTGATGACCCAACTTGTCCCGTATTGCTTTTGTCTACATGTATGAATTTTGTTGTCAGAATGCTTTAAATCGGACTCCGGTCCTAAACTCCTTTGATCATAAGATTCTATCGAGCACCCTGGTGCTTGTACTTTGATATTTTAACTTCAATGTATTACTGTCCAAATTACTATAATCTCAACGTATTAATGTTATATTCTTAACTTCATTCTCTAATTCGCTTAACTTTACGTATATGTATTCAATTAGCTAACCCTAATGCTGAGGACAGCATTATTTTTAAGGAGGGGAGAATGTGACGTTCCACGTATTTATACGGTCTACTATACGGGACACGTACAAATACAAGCACGTCACTCCCTAAAGGTACGCTACCATGGGGGTATGGGAACTTAATTGCAACCTAGGGGGTTACCGTACAAAGGATTAAATTAGCTATGCTAATTTAACACATCATTAATAATAACCTATAACCTAGGAAATTAGGATAATTACCAATTGGGAAGGCCCACCTGCCCCAATCGATTAGGCAAAGATGGGGATTGCCAAGTTTGGATGCCAACTTGACCCCTATCCCCGGGATTGACTCCCGAAGTTCGACCAAGGAAGGCCGTGAGCCGAAAGCGCCATCAACCACCTGCAGAGAACCCGCCATACCGGTCGTCCCCGTGGAAGCCACAAAATTGAATCTTCAACCGCCAGAGATGGAGGCCCCATGGGAATGAGTCCAGCCGTAATTCAGGTAGGTGGCTATGTGAATTCTAGATAACACTTGGTTGTGTCCGTCTTTCTCTGCTTCTTTTTGTAATTCGGTCATAGAAACTAACCCTTGTTTGTGCAAACAAGTTCTCTTTATATTCAATTCTCGTTCTTACTCTCGAAAGGATGGATTGTTAGTTCTTTGTTTCATCCGACTCAAACGGGGAATTACGGGGAGGGTAGAGGCCTCTCGAACACATATAGTAGTATGCTCCTAGATAGCATACTGTAAAAGTCCCATTATATGCGGCACGTGCACAAGAACCCACCGGGTCCTAGATGCTATGGTCTGGCTTAGCACCAGACAAGGAACACAGTGGTGACATGAGGGGTGGGGTCTTGCATGAGCATACAAGGCTCCTGAGACTCCTACAGTGGGCTAGGCCCGATGGCGCCGTCACGTGAGGGGCGGGTATGGAGTCCGACACTCCCCTGGTGGGAAGGTGTGATCCGTATGGAGCACCTTGCACTTTGAGTAGATTTAGGGTGAGTAAGTCGCACGGATGCGGGGGTCGCTGATGCGGCCTGCGTATTCTCTAGCTCACCCATGGAACCACTTGTGATTCTCGAAGGGGGACGCCTCCCAGACCTGCCTCATCGGACCAAAGTCATGAACCCGGAGTAGGCTCAGAGGGTGATGCCCTGGGTCTGCGTCTCCGGAAGGCTATAGCGAAGCCATAGCATGAATTGACCCATCTGCAAAGTGTGCACAGGAGGGGCGGATGGAGTGGACAACCCTAGCCAATGTTCTACGCCAGCCAACGCCATGCCAAGACTCGGGGGTCGCTGATCTCTTGAGGCCCAAATAGTGTCGGTCGATCCCACGGAGTCCGAGCGGGGGTAGAACCCGGGGTTTGGGTGTTTTTTTAGGATTAGATGCATATTCTATGCCGCTTGGTATTTTGGATGGATGTGTCACCCTTCGTGGTGGTTATTTATGTATATTCGTGGCGTTGTGTGCTAACCCTTGTATTCATGCTTCCGCGGACGTAGGAGTCCCATTGAAGGCGTGGGCGAATGACCCCTTCGTGTCCTTCTTGGTCTCATTTCATCGATGGCCCGAACGGACGGAGGGCCCCGCCATGGTGAGATGATCGCCATGGGAGGGGAAAGTCCCCGTATGTATACGTCCCCAGGGTCGTATATATATTAAGGGAGCGCTACATCAGAAGCCGTTGTTCGAGGTCACGGATCCCGTGGTCCTTTTCTACCGTATATGGATCGGGTCACGGACCCATTTCTCGGTGAAGTGTTAACCGCGTGAGGAGGATTGCCCAGAGCATTGAGTCGGCACGGCAATCTCCGCCATCAAGAAGTTTCGCTTCAACCTCCGTAGTTTCGATCTTGGAGGGATGTGAGCCGAGAAGTCTCGTGGAGAGCTGAGCCGCCAAAGAGGCAATTGCCATAATTGTCACAAAGCTCGGAGTACAAGGCGTCGAGCTTAGCAATATCTTTCTCCTTGTCACCCAGGAGGGTGTCTTTGGACTTGTTTTGCTCCAATAAGTCCTGAATTTCGGATTGAAGCTGAGCCCCGCTGATCCGCAAGTAGGCTGGTCCGATCCCCGTGCACTTTTTGAGATCTATGCGGGCCTGTAAGAGAGCCCCATGCTTTTCTTGAAGTTGGGCTTCCAAAGTTTGAACTTGTGCAGTTGCAGCTTGAAGGTCACAGTGAACCGCATCTGAGGCCGTCAGGGTCGTGTGAACCCCATTCATAAGAGCTTCTTGGGATTCTTGTAACTTTAGAACAGCAGCTTGAGCATCCTGGCCGATATCGATACAAAATTTGAACGAGTGTGTGTGGTGGTGGAGCCCCCAAGGCTGCCTGGTTTGGCGATGTTTGTGAGACATGGTGTGAACCGGAATGCTTGGATTCTCAGAGCGGAGGAGGAGACAAAGGACATGGGAGTGCGGAATTTTGACATGACCAGAGGAAGAAGGGCGTGAAGTGCCGACTTGGTGAGTCTGAGGAAGGGACCGCTGAGTGGAATCATGAGAAGGAGGAGGTGTGGGAGGAAAGTAATGACGGATAATGGCTTGAAGGTGGCCTCCCACAGAAACTTCAGAAATAGAAGTGGCAGCCCGAAGACGGTCCACTTCTTGGAGAAGACGGTAGAAACGAAGAATTGGGGCCAATCAATGTGGTGGTTGGAGTGCGTAGCAGTGAGCACAATATTATAGAAAGGCTTATTGATATGGGTGTTCTTGATAGAATACCCAAGGAACTTTCGCCACAGAAACTTAACAAAAGTTTCATGGGGTTTGTCTATATTTGTCAGGCGATGCACATTGGCGTGATAAGGAGGTGCACCAAACTCAGTGACATCTAGATCCTGTATGGCAGACCAAGATAAACAAGGGGTTTGCAAAGGAATATGGAATACCTCTGAAATCAGGTGTTGAGTCAAATAAAATGGTGGTGCCATCGACCACTGTGGTGTATCCATGCGGGCTGTTGATGATGTTAGCGATGAACTGCTTCAACTGGTCAGGATTTGGAGCCGGAAGTTCCATTTGAGAGAATTCGTAAAGTTTCTGGCGTTCGGCGACTTCACGATTCGGGCCAACAAGGGCTTCACGGAAAGTGGGCGTCAAGAAAGATACAGACTCGAAAAGAGCCAGTTCCACAAAGCAGTAGCTTGAAGTGTAGAAAATTTTGGTGCAGCCATGGCAAAGATTTGCGGAAAAGAACAGTGATTCAAAGGCGGAGGACGAAGGCAAAGAACGGAGGACGAAGGCGCAGAGAGTCGAAAAGGTTTAGGGCGCGCAAATGGAGGCGAAGGGGTATGATGAGGGCGAAACAGCGACCATGGATGGTGCCAGATGTCGAAAGATGCCAAGGAGGCGATGGAGAGGCAAAAATTTTGGCTAAGTCCCCAAACAACAAAGGGAGAAGCAATGAACGGTGGAGATGAGACGTGAGAGAATGATCGGATGTGACAGGTGGCCAAAGGACACATATTAATGTTTGACGGGTATGAAAAGAAGCAATGGCATTTAATGCTGGCAACTCGAAGTGGGATATCATTAAAACGAATGTGTCAGAGGGTACCATGGCGAGATATGCGGCGGGAGAAAAGATTCTCAGTTTAGAAACAGCCTTGCATTGCAAACACGTTGGCGAGTTTTTTATTGGTCCACGTCGACAAGGAGTTCCTCGGTTGGCTATATAAGACGAACTGGGAGTGAAGCGAAGACATCCGATGGCGCTCAGCATGGCTGCTGCTGGTTTGAACGAGAACTGCACTATGCCCACTAACTGTCAGGAGTGGATTACCTGCAAGATGGATTGTCTGGACCTCGCACCCTTTGCCACAATCGTGGCCTGAGAATGGATGGCTGGTGTGCCGGGATGGCTGAACATCCCGATCCGAAGACCAACGGGATGGAGGTGGTTCTGCACCTTCGCTGGGACCCTGAGCAGAACCTCTACCACCTCCTCCGCATCACCTCTGCTCCGAACCCGGAGTAGAGGGTTTTTCTTCTTAGGTTTTTAGTAGATAGGGCTCTGAGCCCGTTTTTGTATATAGGGCAGTGCCCATAGCGGAAATAGCTGGGCTGTGCCCACATTTTGTAAAAATTTCCACCTATAATATAATATGCCGCCGTTTTAGTCACTATCTGTTGTGTTTGCGTCTTGAACTGTATCTGTTTGTTGATTTTCACTTGCTGTGGTATGAAATGTTTTGAGGCGAAAGCCATTAACCAGTGTAGGTAATGGAGTTCCATCTAACTCAGCCAGCTGGAAAACGCTGGGTTGAACCACTTGAACAATTTGATAAGGGCCAAGCCATCGAAACTTAAGCTTACCCGGAAAATTTTTGTACCGAGAATCATAAAGAAGAACCAAATCTCCTTCTTTGAATGTTTTTGTCTTCAGACGTTTGTCATGTAGAGATTTTTGCAACCGTTGTCCATGAAGAACACGAATATAAGCATCCCTTCGAAGTTCATCCAACTGTTCCAATTCTTTGAGTGCAGCAGGCGGATTATGGGCAGTAGCCAGTTGAAAACAAAGTGTTGGAAGGATGTATTCAAACGGCATGAGAGCTTCTTGACCATAAACCAATTTGAAGGGAGTGTGACCTGTAGCTATTTTGAAACAAGTATTGTAAACCCAAAGAACAGTAGGGAAGCTTGTTTTGCCGGTCAAGACGAAGAAGCGCCACAAATTTTCTTGGGAATTGTGACCAGAGTTTTGTTGGTGCTTTCTGCCAAACCATTGCCTTGAGGATAGTAAGGGGTGCTCTTGTGATGATGTATCAGGAGATAATCCGTCAGCTCCTTGATGGTATGATTGATAAAATGGACACCACGATCACCGACAGCCCGGTAGGGCAGCCAAATCGCGATAATTTGTTGATAGAGGACCTTGGTCGTGCTTGCCGCAGTGTTGTCCGGAAGTGCGCAAGCTTCCGCCCATTTAGTAGCGTGGTCGGTGAGAACCCGAGAATGTAGCGAACGCGGGTGTGCCGCTTGGAGGATCGATGGGTCCCACAAAATCCATTCCCCATTTGCTGAAGGGAAGTGGCGTGGCGACCGGCGTCAAGGGAAGAGCGTCACGGGCCGTGGGCCGTCCCACACGCTGGCAAGCATCACACGTGCGGGCGTGGGCGTGAGCGTCTTTGAAGAGCGTGGGCCAAAAATACCCAGCTAGAAGGATTTTTGGCGTCGTCGTGGCGTCACCATGAAAATGACCACCACCTAGCCCTTGATGAGCTTCTGGACAATATCTGGAACTTCATGAGGTAGAACACAGCGTCGAAGGATGGTATCCTTACCCTTTTTATAAAGATGTCCTGCAACCATGGTGTAGTCACGGACGTCGCGGAGAAATTGATGACGACGGGATTGTCGTTTGGCATTAGAGAGCATCATGTCCTCTGGTGGAAGAGCGCCTGTGAGGAGGTAATCTGAAAGTCATGGAACCAATGTGGTGTTGCCGTGACTAAAAAAAGAGTTGAGCGCCGTGAAAGGCGCCCGAGACTCCAAAGGAGGGATCATCCGTGGGATGCGTGAAAGATAATCCGGGACAACATGAGATTTGCCGGCCCTGTGAACAATTTCAAAAGGGGCAAATTCTTGGAGAAGAAGGACCCAACGAGCAATGCGGCCCGTGGGCGTGGATTTGTTGATCAAATAAAGGAGTGCTTGATGGTCAACAAAGAATTTGATCTGACTGCCCAAAAGGTAGTGACGGAAGCGTTGGACACAGAAAATGAGACCCAAAGCTTCACACTCGCGGTGGCGAGAATAGTTGCGCCAGCCAAATTGAGTTTTCGGGTTGGCGATCGGTTTGGTTTGTCGATTAATGCGCGATCATATTCTTGAGAAAGAACAGCTCTAATAGCAAACGCCGAGACATCGACATGAACATGAAAGGGCTTGTCCCATTGAGGAGGAACAAGAACCGGGGCCTGAGTAAGCAAAAGCTTCAACTGTTGGAAAGCAGCATCCGCCTGGGAATTCCAAGCCCGTGGATTCATCACCGTGAGTTTATGAATGGGATCTGCAATGGCTCGCTAGTCCGTGAATGAAGGTGGAGTAATAATTGACCTTACCAAGGAAGGAGCGTGTCTCCTTGATATTGGCTGGTGCTTGAGCTTTGAGCACACAACTGATTTTGGCAGGATCTGTGGTGATACCTGCTTTACTGACAACGTGTCCTAACAGAACACCTGAGGTGACACAAAAGGTGCATTTCTCCGGATTGAGACTAATGCCTGACTCATCACATTTCGAAAGACGAGTTCCAATTTATCCAAATGGTCAGCCATGGAACCTGAGGCGAGAAGTCATCTTGAAAAATTTGTAAGAAGGGATTTTCCTTCATAAAATCATGAAAAACCGAGAGCATGATGCTACTGAAACGTGGATGGAGAGTTCGATAAGCCAAAAGGAACCACCTTGTAGGCAAAAGTGCCCCACCTGGTGGTGAAAGTAGTCTTGAGTTGATCAGATTCGTTGATTGAGATCTGATTGTAGCCGTAAAAACCATCCATGAAGGAGTACATCTCATGTCCAAATGACCTCTTCCAACCCGGTCCGTGAAAGGGAAGTGGAAAATGATCACGCCCGCGGCCCTTTGATTGAGTTTTCGGTGAGTCCACGCAAACGCGGATCTTACCATTGTGTTTGAGTGCAATGACGATGGGGCTCACCCATTCGTAATGTTTGACCTCATAGATCAAACTCGCAAAGAAGGAGTTTGTCAATTTCCGCCTTGACGCGATCACGTAATTGGGGTTGAGCCGCATCGCCATTGCTATAATCGGGCGTGCATCCGATTTGGTAGGAATGGTGAGTTCCCCAAGGCTTTGTTGATTCCCCGAAGATCTCTCAGAGCTCCGTGCGAAAATGTGTTTGAACTTTTTGAAAAGCGTGACGGCCCTGTTACGATAGGGGGTTGGAAGATTGGCAGCAAGGCGGACAGGCTGATTGTTGCCTACGTCCACGATCTCGACTTCAGGAGTCTGAATATGGGGTATCACTTCGTCCCGACAATGTGTGCGGGAGGTTGAAGCATAACAGATGCGTGGCCCTCTCGTGGTGAAAAAGAGAGGTTGCCGAAGTTTCATCAAGCTGCAGGTTGCTTCATGACAAATCGTGGACATCTACGTGAGCCGCAGAAGATTCCACATCCGAAAAGTGATCAACCCGCTGAATTCGATTGCAAGGAGCCGTAAGGGTCAAGCAAAGCAGGCACCGGTCCCCGATCAAGGGTCATTTCTCCCCAAGGATCAGCATATTCGGGGTAGGATGACAGAGGCAGACTCGCAGGTGGAGCCTGAACTTGATAGATATTTTGGGCGTCCTCAGAATCGGTGTCGGAGAGAGAGGGTTCAGCATTGTCGACGAAATGATTTTGCCTGTTTCCAAGTCCATGGTGGCATTGAGGTGACCATCTGTGATGACTAACTGATCCGTCGCCCGATGAATGGATACTCTTGGCCTGGCGGAGAAAAGGTCTGCCGACCAACATTTTATAATCACCTGGATCTTCTCCAGCCTTCCAAACACCAAATTCCAAGGGGAATCTGAGATCACCAATGTTGATGTGAAGAAGAGGCGTGACGCCTTGAGGTCTCGTGATATGGCCATTGGCCAATTTGATGTCATATGGGGCACGATAGAGTTGTTTGATGCCCATTTGTTTGCGGAGTTTATCCGTGATGAGATTGACCGCCTTTACCTCCGTCCAATTTGAACATGATTGACTTGTTGATTGCCCACCGTGGCATGTACCGTGGGAGTAGAGGTAGCAACAGCCCCAACCAAAACAGTCGGGAGTGGTAACTGGTCCTTGAGAGCAGGACAGAGTTTCAAAATTGTGGCCAAGCTTAAAGAAATTTTGATTTTGGCTAGCTCCTCTTGGAGTTCCGTGAGGGACATGAGAAAAAGGATCGGCCCGGATCCACAAAAAGTGAGGAGTGCATGGTAAAGATGCAAAGAACTTCTTTGAGTAGGTCAACCTCTGCAGCCGATATTTGGATATGTCCGAGAGCGTGGAGGTTGAGACGGGAAGGTGCTTCTTGTCTTTGTTGAGCTCTAGTGGTGGCATGAACATTAGCCAACGTATGGCCTTCAAAGACTTGCATGAGGTTCAAAATGCTTTGGCGAACTTTAGGCATGACATGCGGCATGAGTTTCTCCAAGTCGGTGCAAAGTTTAACCTTTTTTCTTCTTCATGAGGTATGGTATCGGCAAAGAAAGGCAAGCTTGCGCACCATTAGGAATAATGGGTAAGGGGCGTGGCGCCCGGTTCGGCGTGAAACCAAACCAACCCAATTTGATGGTCGGACTGGAGGATTAAGAGCCCGAAAAATTTCTTCCCCGTGCTTTGTTGATCCATCCGAGGTTGATTGGCGTGAGCTGGTTGATAGCGTGATTGCCGAGGCGCCGCGAGGTGGCTTCCGAAGAACAGACGCCGCCTTGTTTGCCATTAGCAATCCGAGAGTTGGTAAGCCGTGAGGCGGACCGATGTGGTCTGATTTGTGCCGTGAAGCCGCACCTGAACTTGTGGAAGTTGAGGACACGCCGCGGTGGTGGTATGACCCCATTCTTGACGGTGATAACACCGAAGCTTCGGGAAGGATCAAAAGGAGGACGTGTGTTGGGTCCCCGCTGTTGCTCCCGCTGTTGATAGAGTTGATTGGGTTGCGCTGCAAAGTGGTGGTCCGATATTGCGATTGGTGCCGAGGTGTGGTTTGCACTTGATAAACCATCTTGTTGCGAAAAGGTGTAGGATGAGTGCGAAAGTGCACTCTTCCGCGGGCATGATTGCACATGTTGCATCTTTTACAATGAGGCGTGCCATTGGTGGAGTTGCATTCATTCGCCAAGTGGCCTTGATATTTGCGTGATATGGCACCGTGAATCGACCGCTACCAGCGATTGGCGTGTTGAGGTTGAACAACGACCGGGGAACCATGACGGGTGAAATGAAAGGGAGCTCCCCAAGAGCCACGCCACGGGAGGAAACATTGACGGAGTGATTGACAAGATCGATAGCCCGCCCCAAAGTCTTGGTAGCGCAGTATTCACCATGAGTCGATAGCCGGAGGAAGTCCTTGGAGAAACCGCACCAAGATCCGGCTCGTGTGGGGTACTCCTTGAGCTTGCCGAAAGGAATGTGAAGTCGATCCGCAAAATCTCCGGCGGACTCGCGGGCTCTTGTTGAAGGTCATTGAGTTGCTTGAGATGAAGCCGATCATCATCCGCGGTCCCATAGTGAGAAAGAAAAGCGCTCTCATTTTCGACCAATCTTGTTTCCAAAGGGCTTTTGTTGGACATGAGCCATTGATGAGGAGCCACGCAGCGGTGGTGGAAAAGATGTGGAATTTCAGTTGAGGTTGCGCATGACCATTCAGACAGCCGAGTTCTCAAATTCTTCCATGTAAGCCCGAGCACTTTGGTCTAATGGTTTGCCTTTCGTGTTGTCAAAGGTGGGATAAGTCAGCTTAAGGGTCTGAAAGGTAGAGGTGAAAGTGCTGGGCTGGACAGGAACGGTATAGTGAGGATATTGAGGTGGAGTTGGAGGTGGTATGGTGCCGAAAAGACCCTGATGAAGGGGTGACTGCGGTGGAGGTACTCAAGGTGCCTGAGCATTGGTTTTGAGGTCGGTAAGGTTGTAAACAGGAAGAGTGGTGGGAAATGTAGGGAAAGGAAAATTCCCGGGTAGGCTTAAAAGAGACATGTGGATATCCCCGCCACCCGGGAGATGATGGTTGTGAAGGAAGAGGCGATGGGCCCGAAGAGTGATGAATGTAGGCATGATCGTGGGTATGAAAGTAAGGTTGAGAAGGTTGAGCCCGATAGGGCTCCCCGAGATAGTGATGAGGTGACCGAGGCCGGAGCAATGTTTGCACGCTTTGGGGGGGAACTGGACGGTGACAGACACGAGGGGTGGGTGGCGCCGACTGAGCCCGAGACCGAATGTGGCCGCCCTCAATGTCGTAAGCTGATTCATACATGTCGCGAATAGCTTCCCTTCGATGATGTCGCTCCAAGCGAGATGCCGCCTCGAGAAAGGAGTTCTTCCGGGCGCGAAGTTTTGGACGCACATGGCGGCATGTAAGAAATGAGGATCGAATCGCACCCGGCAAATGCGCATGTGTTTGGGGTCCGGTTCGAACGCCGCAAGAAGACCCTCTCCGTGAGGACCCTTGATCTAACAGAGAATCCGGGGACTATGTCACGCGGGATTTGCAAGAAAAGAACAAGAAGAAGAAAAACAGAACAAAGGAGAACAATGAGAGGAAAATGATAAGCTTCCTTGATATCAATGATGAACATACATGAGCTCTCGCAATCGAGAGAAGACTGAAAAGAGACAAAACTCAAAACTCGTCTAAAAACTCATGTGCTAGCTCTACTCATATATATATAGTACAATGGCCTTTGGCCCAATATAGACACTCGACCGATTCTGGTCGGACTCCTGGAAGGAGGCCTGATTTGCAAGAATGTTGGCGGTGCCTCTTGAAGTGCCTAGAATCACGCTGACGCTGACGCGGGCGGTGACGAGCCGTCACTTGTCTGAGCGACGCCTCTTGTTGACGGACGCAGGCTTTGACTGCGTGGTCTGCGGCTTGGTCTTCTGCTGGGCCTTGGACGACTGACCTGTGCCTGTCTGTGGATCCTTGAGCTTGACTTGGTCCGTCGTATGCATGAATAGTCCTGTACCAGGAGGCACAGAACACCAGTGATCTCCTGAATTTGATTGTGCCCTTTCTCACTTAGGGTACGGATCAAATCTATCAATTCATTAACTTTGGCATCAATCTTGACATTATTCCCTTCTGTCACTGTTACCTCCTTTTCCCCCAAGTCTGACCCTTTCTGCACATTTCCCAAAGACTGTCCCATCTGACCAATCTGTTGCACATTCCTAGACATTCCTGCCCCCAGTCCCAGAAAACTAAGGATTTTTTTTCTTTTTAAATTATTTTCCCAATCTTTCCACCATACTAAACTACCAACAAATTTCTCCTCTCAACCCCTGAAATCTTAACTGTAAACTTTCACAACTATCCTACTGTCAATCCATGAACAATGTGTATGGAAGATGCCTGCTGCACTAGCATTCCTATCACCTACAAACTCACCCAACCAAGATTCAAGAAGCTCGACCTCAGATTGAGGAACCACAGAAAAGATAGGAGTAAATAATTCTTCCGGGAAAAATCGATTATACACCAAGCTTTCCATAGACGTGCACTCTCTCCTTCAAGCCATCCACAAGAGAATCTCTCCCCTTGAATCAGGATCGTGAAGAATTTCATGGTTTAGGGTAGAAGAGGCACTGTACTCCTGCCTGTGCTCCCGCCATCACCACTTTTATTCCATTGCACGTGTCTTCAATGATAAACTTGACTCTCTTTTCTTATAATCTAACTCCCATGCCTTCTTTTTTTGTTATCCTCTGGAAGTCATGCCCTACCACTAATTGCTCAACTTTAACTCATCATCTTGTAAGAGTATTTGGTTGGTAAGTTATTTTCCGTTTTGGTCACTTAAGGCAATGGAGTCTAAAGTTGGGGTCGAGGCTGGAATATTGTGCATTCAGTGCTCCTGCTCATTTTTGAAGGATCATCACCTGCTTTACTTTAAAAGATAAACGCATTGTCTTTCCAGTTTCTAGTTTAATAGCAAGCCTCTTCGTTTTAAGGGAAGGCTATATTTACAATGTTTCATGGTTCATTGTATTCTGCTATTTCTAGCAGAATTATGTATTGCTTTTCTTGATTAATGAAAAAATCTACTCTTACTCTCTCTCTCTGGGAGATTCTTGTGGCCAAGACCCAATCACAAATGTTGCGAGTCCACTCTTGACTCATGTAGGAGGCCAACTTTGGATATTGTGGGTGCATTCTCTTTAGGGTCTCCAACTTCCTTGTGGCCTCTTGTCTAATAGCCTCATTGTAATCATCCCCGTAGTCATTGTTACCTGGGGGGACACTTTGTTCCATACATGATCTCGCCTAACTCCTTAAACATTTGGTTCCTTCAAATCCTTGTTCTTCACATGCGTTGTCAACTACTTCAACCAATCTCTTCTCATATGCCAAATGCAAAGGTGGACACGTACGCTAGGGAAAACCTACGGTGGAGAAAGTTGACACATGGTCAATGGACCAAAACAAACCAAAACTCAAATGAAGATAACTAGAGAATGTGTTACCTTTTTTATTGCATGTATTTCGGCATCACAAGAATCGGCGATAAAACATGAGGGCTTCCATGTTGAGTCATGAAGTTCGACCCACACTTTCATGGCTTCTAGCCATCTAGCTATTGTCTCTTTCTTCTGGGTATTCGTGACGATCCAAGCCAGTTTGAAAACAACAGCAATCATCTACTAGCATAATCATAAAAAGCAACAAATTCTAAGCAAGCAAGATACTTAAATAAAATTATCTATGCTTCCAACCTGAGTAGTAGGTGCTGGATTGCCCATAGCTTGAGATGCCATTGGAATGCAAACACCTGGGGAATAGATTTGCTGGCACCTTCCCCTAAATATAGGTTATCCCCTGTAAATGTTTTATCAGATCCCTTTTGTGCAGTGCTTGCAAGCACAATCCCTTGCTCCAAATTCATAGAGGTCTTTATAGTAGAGGAAACGCCCTTAGCAACAGTAGCAGGATCAGACTGGGCTATTGGTGCCACAACCTTTTTGTGGAAAGAGAAGGGCTTCATCTTTTTGGCAGCCTTGGCCGTTTTGGTATTCTCTTCCTCAATTCTTCTTCTGGTAACTATGATCAGATCCCTTTCTTACGGGCCATGCCCAACACTAGTATGGGTTGGGCATATAGAACAATGAACCACTCAATCTGGGTAGCAAAATCCCCAACAATCCTGCTATATAAAGCAAATTTTCAGGCCTGTTTACTAAAGCCCTTGATACCGTCTGTCCTACAATCATCAAACACGATTGCATGCCTGGAGGCCAGCTCCGATTCAAGAAGGTACATGTCCAACTATTTTTTTCCCGGATCATGCCTTAGGCTTACTTCTGCCGCCGTTTATTCGCAACCCTAAATTATAGAGTTATGTGTAATTTTGACAGTAAGCAACAAGCATTCATATAATTCCAGTTTCAACTTATAGAATACATGATTTAAAATTTGTCAACTTGTTTTGGAAGTTCCGTGGTCCACATATATCTTGTTCCTAATCATTACTTCACGTACCATGCTCTAAGCCCACAACATTTAGATCTGTCCATATAACATCTATCGGCCATATGCAGGATACAAAATCTTCTAGTTTTATCAATTGTCTTTTTTACTTGCCTTTGTAATAACATGCATCTTCAAAAGTCTAAACAAGTTCCAATGTCTAGATAATTCAACATTGAGAGACCTTACCTTTTGTGAGCCTCATTCATCATTGGACCATTATTGACCCCTTGAATCATGGAACTAAGTTGAACCATCGTACTTGGATTCAATTTCTTCTCTTTTCCAGCCTTTAAAGGTCTAAACAAGCCTCAAGAGTTTTTCTATTGACAATACCGAGTTCTCCATGTAAGCAAGTGCATCCATATCTTTAGAACCATTGAGGGCAAAATGAGCTTACTGGACGCATTATTATGCCTTGGCCAGTAAGATACAGCTATATCCAGCCTGTGCAACTATAGGCAAGCAAAAAGTGTTATAGAAAATTTTCCTGGTGGTATTTGCTACATTTTCGTAACTTATACAAGTCTAACAAATCAAATAAACCCATGTATCCAGTGTACGTGCATTCCATATTATCCACAATATAATAATAATAATAATAATAATAATAATAATAATAATAATAATAATAATAATAATAATAGTTCTTGGATGGTTAATTATGAATTTATGCCATATTTCACTGGGATCTTCAATTGGGGTGATTCTTCGACTCTTTTTATGTGGAATCGTGATGTGAATGAATAATTTCCATTCCAATTTTACTAGAATGTTCATTTGACTCACTATCCCCATCCCCGCCCCCTCCCAAGTCTATAACTTAGCCTACTTTATGACCCTGCTAATAGGGAGAAAAAAAAGATTTCTCCCACTATCGAGGTTCAAAGTTGGAATTCTCATTTCATTCCTTAACTAGGCCAGTAATCTATCTTTCCAGGCTCATGGCCAATACTGGATCTTGGTCAACCAAGGTCATTGCTCTAATACCATTGTGACGCTCCCCACAAAATATATGACGCCCCGTCGTATATCTCACGGGAAATCCTCCATCCGGCAAAGTCTCCCACATGGGCCCTCCATCCATCCCGTTTTGAGATGGCCAGGACACAGGAAGGAGACACGAAGATGTCTTGCGCGCTCGTCTCCTATGGGTTCCCATATAACATAAGCATAAACATAAACATCAGCACTAGCAATAACGATACAATTAGCTACCTTGAAGGATAATACCATCCATTCATCAATAGATCTAGCATAGAAATCAATACATCATCCATCACATGAGCTCCTACCTAGGCTCAGACGCTGGGGAGAGTAGACTGACAGCTAGGGTCTCAGGATAGAACAGACCGAGTTATAATAATGACTTAGGCTAGCAATAGACAATGGCTAGAGTTGACTACTCCATCCGCCCCTCCTGTGCATACTTTGCAGATAGGCTAAATCAGACTTTGTTGTGATTGTAACCTGCCAGAGACGTAACCCCTTGGTCTCACCCAATGAGGCTACTCCGGGTTGCATCTCCCTGGTCCGATGAGGTAGGAAGGGTTGCATCTCCCCATCCCAAAACCCAATGGTTTGATAGGCGGCTAGAGGATCGTGATGACACATGCCCTTACCTGGCTGAACTCCCCAAAACAAGTGTCAGGCGAGCATCTGCAACTCTTGAGGGTCAGGGCGATACCATCAACCCAGGAAGTGTCGGACTCATACCCGGCCCTCTCAAAGTGACCGGCTATAAGCCTAGCTCGCTCCAAGTCCTCAGTAGCCACGCTCAACCTTTATCTTGCCACTGACTCTGTTATGTGGTGCTCAGTCACTCTATAGCCTCCATAGCTTGGTGGGCTCTATGCAAGGCCGCATATCATAAGAACTAAGGGATCTAAACTAGAAGCATTGTCTAGACAAGGCTACTAGGTCTTCCCGATATAGGAGATACAATATAATCAACCAACATTGTATATCCACATAATATGATAAAAATAAAAATAACATCCAATGCTAATCACATGCATCTAACTTACTGTTAGGGTTCATTGATTAGGGTTCGAGATATAAACTGGGGGTTCTAGAATGGTTCTACTAGAGATACAAGATATATGCTAACTCATCTGGAATCCTAACTTCTAGATGATCTACCAAGGAAACTACTTCAAATACTTGCTCTAGAGGAACTTCCACGTACTCCTGGCGTCTCCACCGCTCCCCGAGTGTTTTGGAGTTCATTCCACTCCTTTTGATGCGCACATGCTCTTGGGGCTGCTGTGCGATGCTATGCTACAACAAGACGATTCCCGAAATGGAGTTTTGAGTGCGAACAATGTTTCAGGATTGTTGGAGCCAAAAATTGGTATAGGGTTAAGGTTTGGCCATTAAGAGGTTAGGGTTGCCATGTCACGTCATGTGGCTCTAGTAGGGTGCGTCCATGTGGCGGGTTGCCAATAGGATGGAACCATGTGGAAATGGTTCCACACCTAAGGTTGGCTAAGTTATGCATAATGATTTAGCCATGTTCCCTTCTCTGCACTAAGGTATACAAGGCTACTAAGGTAGGCTTGTATGGTGACGTGGTCTAAATATATGTATTTATACCATATATTTTAGAGGAACATCACATCCTTGCTGAGGCTGCTATGGCTCATAAGGCTTTAGCTGGAGCCAACTATGACCACCAATGGGATACCTTGGGGACCTCCAATAGTTTCTTTCAAATTTTCTATTTATTCTTTAATGACTTGGATTCTTTATTTGACAAACTTCATTCTGAAGAGCATTACCTGGGAGGGACATGTACATGAGGTCGACCCATCTACAATGCAACTTTCAGGCTATAGAGGCCCTCTTCTAGGTCAAGACTAAAGTTATGAGTAGCATCACTCTTACATGGGTTCTCGCATATGATGACATTTGGAGGTTCAATCGAGAACTCAAACCATATTTTGAGGCCAAGTTGAAGATTTATGAGAATGCTCGAGATTCCTGGATTCTGCATTTACTAGATTCGAATGGTTATGGCTCGAACAGGCTTGATAGCACACTAATATTGCATATGCTATCATCACTTTGGACGGTGTGCCTGATCTGTTGTGACTCCACTCTCTTTTAAACTTTGATTTCACATAAAACTTAAAACTTCATATATTTAACAGAAAACTACCAAAATACCCCTATGAGTTTATGTAATTACCAAAATGCCCTTATGAGTTTCAAAAATACCAAAATGCCCTTGACTCAAATAAATACACTGTATAAAATAAACATACAAACAAATTACCAATTTGCCCCTGCATACCAAACTTAATTACCAAAATACCTCTACACACCAAACTTAATTACGAAAATGCCATTACATAACAATTTTGATCAATCTACACCAAATTAATCACCAAGATGCTTACACACAAAACTTAATTACCAAAATACCCCCTATATACCAAACTTGATTACCAAAAAATGCCCTACACATCAAACTTAATTACCAAAATACCCCCTACATACCAAACTTAATTACCAAAATGCCCTTATATACTTATCCTAAATCTATATTAAATGCCTCAAGAGTAGAAGTTTAAATTCAACGAAGAGATTACATAAGTCACAATCATCACTGAATTGGAGCCTTAAAACTGCATGCATTGTGTCTCTTCCATTACACCTTCCATAAAGATATTTGCATTTAGGTTTTGGACGCCATAACAAGACTGTGTAGGGGTATTTTGGTAATTAAGTTTGATGTATATGGTATTTTGGTAATTAAATTTGGTGTAGATTGATCAAAATTGGTATGTAATGCCATTTTAGTAATTAATTTTGGTGTGTGAGTGTGTTTTGATAATTAAATTTGGTGTGTAGGGGCAAATTGGTAATTTATTTGTACGTTTATTTGAGTCAGGGGCATTTTGGTAAATTTGAAACTCATAAGGGTATTTGGGTAATTACATAAACTCATAGGGGCATTTTGGTAGTCTTCCCTATATTTAAATAGTGGTTTCCTAAAAGGTTTTGTTCCCTCCTTTGGAGGTAGTTAGATAGTCGCTACTTAAACCTTGTTTCCAAACAACTTGTTTTGGGTTTTTTTATACTACTATGTAAACTTCTTACAAAGTATTATAATCTCAAAAAAAAAAAGAAAAAGAAAAAAGAAAATAAAAAAGAAAGAAGAAGAAGAAAGAAAGAAAGAAGAAGAAGAAAGGAAGACATCCATTAGATTGGGTCCCTGTGGACTTAGAAAATGAAATCAATTCAACTCAATTCTAATCTCAAGCTTTCCTTTAACAATTTTTACATTTCAGTTTCTACTTTCACATTTTAACTTCCTCGACATGAACATTCTTTTTGTCAACTGCCTTTTATTTTCTTTTCCTCGACTCTTTTTGGACAGTCTTTTGCTAGATGTCCAAATTTATTGCAGTCATAGCACTTCCTAGTCTCACCTTCATTTGATTGCCAATTAGTGTATATCCTTCCTACTTCCACCTTCCTCAGTTCCCCCTGATTGATTTCCCTTTAACTTTGTGTTGAATGTTGTGGAATATAGATTAGCTTGCTTGAGAAAATGTTTCTTCTTGTATATCAAAGCAAATTGTTCCCAAGCTGCTTGTGCACTCTCAGCTGCCCCTACTTAGGCTATCAAATTGTCATCCAAATATTTCATACGTCTATTGGCCTCCCAATTCCTCTGTATGTTGCAAGAGATTATTTGTATGCTTCAAATAACTTTGCATCTGTATCTACTGATTCAAGCTTCTTTGCAGATATCATGCCTTTGACTATCTGTGCAGCAGTAGGCTTTCATGACGCAATGGGAGGTTCATCAATGGAGACAATATTTCATATCCCTTGCTCGGCCAATTTCCACAAAACTTGATGAACCAATAGAAAGCATTAGAATGAGAAAGCTTCTTGATTCTACCATCTTTGCCTGGAGTCCCCAAATGATCGTGCTGCTCTGATACCATATTTGCTTATACAACTTTGTCACACGCCTCTATCAAATTGTGGCTAAATTTATAAAGGCTTAACATTCTTCTGCGAGAAGCGCATTCGAAGGTGTCTAGGAGCTCAAACAACAAATAACAACTGTAGTTGGTCAACCAGACACGCGACAATTGTCACTTCTTGTCAAATCCCAATAGGGTGATTCCCATGTGCTTCAGCGTCTAGAGCTGCCTAGTCAGTTAGTAACGTGGGCAACCACGTAGAGATCATTTATTTAGTGTACTAGCACAAATGGGAGGCCATTGGATAGATAGGGTTGATTGTGGCTTCCGTTTTCCTCCAAAATTTTCGAGGAATACACTTAGGTGGGTGCCAAGTCATCAAGGGACGTCAAATCTACCTTGTGGTTCAAATTGTGCAGCATTCAACGGCGGAAATAACTTGCCAGAAGAGAAGACGATCGAATCCCTCTGCCCTCGATAAGCCTTATACTTAGCCGCTTCATTGTAGCATCCGCATTTTGACTCCTCGCCTTCTTTTCCTGCCTCACAATTCAGCTATATTGATTTGATTGGCTGGTGTCGGAAATGTGATCCACCAGGTACTGAATTTTGCTTCGTGCTTTTGTGTCTATGGTTTTCCTTTTTCGCAACTTCTTCAGCTTGACATTTTCCTTTCATAACTGTCAGCATGAGCTTATCTGGATTACTGGGTGATTGGCCTTGTAGTGTCCAACCTTTGAGGCTGTCCTTGGCGTTTCATAAAACTGTCATAATGTCTTCGGAGGGATTATTATATCTAGATTTTCTGAATTGGGTAGGTTGTGAAGTTTGTTAAAAAGAATTATCTAACACAAAGTGGTCTGTAAGATCACAAAAGACAGTTGTGAACTTATTCTAAGTAACATTCCAGGAATCAATGATTTTTTTGTGAAAGGCAGAAATATTTCTTATTATCCTGGTTGTACGTTTGAAGTTTAGTGTATGCTAAGTTAAGTTGGCCTGTTATCAGATGTGTTTGGTCCTTTTATCATTGTATGTGTCTCACTATGCGATATGTTCGCAGGCAAAAGAATAATGTCGTCATTGCGGGCCGGCATTCATGGGGACTTATACCATGATTATAATACTGCAGTACGCACTCATTATGGGTAAGAATGCCTATTTTATAACGTTCTTGTGTCAGGCCTTTAAGCAGATTATAACAATGCGGATTATGTCTAGTTTTAGAGACCATCTTTGTTGAATAAATTTTGGTGCAACGTAAGGTAAACGGGGGCAGGAACGATAAGGCAATCTTGGTGTTGTGTGCCTGTTTCAGACCATACATTGAAAGTGCTTCCTTCTTACTAAATTTTCCCCTTCTTTTCTCTTTAGCAACTTTGTTTGACAACTAGCAATCCATCTGGTCATGCAGCCATGTTATAGTTAAATGTTCGCTTGAATCAGGGTAAAATCTTTTCAGTACTTTAAAGCACACATCGTCTCAAAACCCCATCCCTCTGCACTTTTATGGATGACATAGGCTCATCCAGAACACCCTAGAAAGACACAGCACAGCACAGCTAGAAAGACAAGCTGTGTTTTTGTATTTTCATATTTGATTTTCTCCTTCCTGGTATGAACAAACTTAGATGTTGTTCTTCTATTAAGGGAGATGCTCAGTTACTTTCTTGGTCCTTGCGCAGTTACATTTCGAGATCATGGGTTGTTACGAGGTCATCACTCCAGAAGCCTTTGGGGTTGGGCAGGAGGATAGGAGGATGTTTTAAGAGTCACAAGAACAAGTGCAGTTCAAGGGGATCACTATTGCTTCCTTACACAGAAGATCCTTGTGCACCCATAAGAGCGATTCTAGCTGGAGAAGGTATTGGGGACATCAAGAAATTGGAAGAAGAAACAGAAAGAGTTGGTGTTCTGCTTCTTAATCTTGGCGGCCCTGAAACTTTGAGTGATGTCCAGCCTTTCTTATTCAATCTATTTGCAGATCCTGTAAGATGACCTCATCCTTGTTGTATTCATGCTGCAGCATTAAAACATTTATGTCTGATTGGATACTTGTTTAAGTGTATGGCTATGAATTAAGAGATTATTAAGATGTTGCCAGGAAAGAGTATTCCATCCTCCTGAATCTCCAGAATGTGGCTTTTTTGTAAAATGTTCACATCTATCTTTCTTGTTGCTTATCGTGAACAACATTTGTTTATGTTATTGTCCCATTTATGCTTTGTTGCAATGTTGTGCAACAGGATATTATACGATTGCCTCGAATGTTTAGGTTCCTTCAGAGCCCGCTTGCTCAATTTATCTCTACTCTTAGAGCTCCAAAAAGTGAACAAGGATATGCTGCAATTGGAGGAGGATCACCATTGCGCAGAATAACTGATGAGCAGGTTTCTGCTTGTCATGTCTGTGATCATTAAGTATTAAAACATGTCTTATATCATTGTTATATAATAATTTTTTCCCAGGCATCGGCGTTGCAGAAATCTTTAGAATCAAAGAACTTGCAGTGTCATGTATATGTTGGGATGCGATATTGGCATCCCTTCACAGAGGAAGCAATTGAACAGGTAGATAACTCCTTTTTAATAGAATGCTAAACTTCTATATTCCTCTTATTAGCCCCTTTTTATATTCAATCTAACAGGAGCTCATAGGATGACTAACTAGTGTGCATGTAGATTAAACGAGACAAGATAACGAGACTTGTTGTCTTGCCACTCTATCCTCAATTTTCAATATCAACAAGCGGCTCAAGCTTGCGTCTTTTGGAGAGAATTTTCAGGTAGCTTGCCAAAGAGTATCCTAATTGACAAATTTTAAAATTAGGCATTAATGTTGTATGTTTGTTTTACATTATTTGTTATTTCATTCAGGGAGGATGATTACCTTGTAAGCATGCAACATACAGTGATTCCATCTTGGTATCAACGTCGTGGATATGTAAATTCAATGGCTACGCTTATTGAGAATGAAATTGTGAAGTTCAAAACCCCAACTGAGGTATATATCGAACCTGAGTTGTCTCGTGATTCTTACATCTTTAGTGTCCCCAAAATTGATTTCAAATGATTTAAATCATTGAAATTATATGCTTTATGTGTAATGTTAACTAGCAAACTACCTCTATATATGGTTTTTCAGGTGCATATCTTTTTTAGTGCTCATGGTGTTCCAGTTGCATATGTTGAAGAAGCTGGCGACCCCTACAAAGCTGAAATGGAGGAATGTGTCAATTTAATTATGGATGAGTTGCGGTCAAGAGGAATAGAAAATGATCACACACTTGCATATCAGGTGCTTAGATCAGCCCACTATGGTTGTGAATGATGGCCACTTTTTTGTTTATGATTTCTTTTTCTAAATTTGTAGAGTCGTGTTGGACCAGTTGAATGGTTGAAACCATACACTGATGAAAAGATTAAGGAGCTTGGAAAGATGGGGGTCAAAGATCTTCTAGCAGTTCCAATCAGGTTAATGTTCTGCATGCATTATATTCTGCATATCTTCTTATATTAGAGGTTGATGTCATATTAGAACATCTGATGTTTACTGCCGCGTTCTGTTCACTAGTTCCAGTTTCTTTCATATCTGTTGGATCTAGAAGGTTAACGTAATGTTTGAAATTATGCAGCTTTGTGAGCGAGCACATTGAAACTCTAGAAGAAATTGATGTAGAATATAAGGAACTTGCTTATGAGTCTGGAATCCGTAACTGGGGGCGTGTTCCTGCATTAGGATGTGATCCAACATTTATATCCGACTTGGCAGATGCTGTACTTGAAGCTCTCCCTTATGTTGGAGCTATGGCCGTTTCAAACATAGAAGCTAGGCAGGTAGGTATGCAGATATTTCCTGGAATTCACATTGCCATCCTTTATAAATGAAGAAAACGGAGATTAACTAGCAGTAAGTTAAGACGTATAATGTGTTAACTTATTCCCATGCTGATGTTGGCATTCTGCAGTCTGTTGTGCCACTTGGCCGTGTTGAGGAATTACTAGCTACATATGATATCCAACGAAGGGAGCTTCCTCCTCCAGTACCAGTATGGGAATGGGGCTGGACAAGGAGCGCTGAGACTTGGAATGGTAGAGTGGCAATGTTGGTGGTTCTTGTTCTTCTTTTACTTGAGATAACCACAGGAAAGGGCTTGTTACATCAATGGGGAATTTTACCAATTCAGAGTTAAACCACCCTTTTTCATTCTTCCACAAACATGTGTATTCTGGCTACCAAGACCATTGCCATCCACGGATTAGTTTACACTTTGGTCAGAATAGAGGAATTACGTTAGAATATGGAGACACAAATAGTAAATCCCTTCTCATCATTTTGCGCCAGTTGATCTGACCGTCAACTCCAGCCACCTATAAAGTATAAAAGATGACACATGATGTTAGAATGACCCACAAGTTTTATATCAAAAAAATAGGAGGCCTCCATTTTTGAAGAACATTTTTGTAAACTGCTTTCAATACCTGGTAGAATTCACATTTTAATGCACATAATATAATGTAATATTACTTCTGTATAACCTTTCATACCTGTTTTTTGGAATTTTTTGTTCAAGTCAGGAAAAGTAGACCTTAAGTTTTGTGGTGCTCACTAAGAAAATTAGACGATTCTTCTATCTACAGACCAGTCCTAATTCTGTATAAGGTTTTATGCATTTTTATTGAATTTTTTGGGATCAACATGTACTATATAATGCCTTAAAGGGTCAGGAAAATGATCAAAATGCCATTTGAAATTAGAGAAGAAAAGATTCAGAAAATACGAAATGGGTCTATCGATAATAGAAAGGATTATCCATAAATACAAAGGATTATCCAAACGCTCAACTGGTTAGTTGCTAATCATGTGTTGCCACTTATTAGTTCCTTGCCTTGCAAAAGTCCGTTTTTTGGCCACGTGTTAGTTCCTTGTCTTCCAAAAGTATTGATTTTTATTACTGGTACAAAGAATTTTATTGTGGGGCTGTTGCAAATATTTCTCTTTATCTCTTTAACAACTCACTTTAGTAATTTAAATTGCATATTTGGAAACATGTCAGTTGAATCCGCTACTAGCCTCCAGCATTTGTAAATGTAGTGCGTGGTTAACATTAGATTTGTGTTAGTTCCGAAGATGACGCAAGATTTCAACCTACGATTTTACCTTTGTTCTAGTGCAAGGTTTGTTTTTGACGATAATAGAATTCCCTCTGTTGAGCTTAGCTTTTCTCTAGAACATGGGGAGTTTGGAGGAGTGTAAATGTTAGCTCTGTGAAAAGTGGAATCAATTGTTGTGATGATGTTTAAGCTTACATGATTTGGAGGTCCATATGTTTACGCATGCTGATTCACACCGGTGTCTTACATGGATGTCCAATTTGGGGATCTGCAATATTAGGCAAGACATGGAATAAGTAGAAGGGGTGCTTAAGCTTTTCTCGCAAGAGGAGATGGGGATTAAGAAACAAGTACTATATGCAATGCTCATCGCAAAAAAAGGGGATGCTTCTGCTAGAGGCAGGAGCTCTATATCAGACATTAATGTATGTAAATAGACTTGAAGGGCTAAATTCAGGTAGACTCCCATATATAGCAGCACAAACCTTATGCAAAAAAAAGGCTGGTACAATGATGTTCAGTGTTGGGCAAGCAAATGGGGATGAAAGAATGTGATTGGCCAGACACCGCGGAAGGAATCCGAGACATTGTACAGACACAAGCAATTGAGAAAAAATGGCAACAGAAGGAATCAAAGATGGAGTTTTATCAAAGGAAAGTAAATCCAATGCTGGTTTATACAGAACAAGATTATTTAATGTTTCGCAGCCATGGATTAGGAAAATAAGGGAGGTACAAGTTAAGCTCATATAGGCTGAGAATAGAAACTAGAACGTGGGAATGCATTTTACGAGAAGAGTGGACACGTTGTTTATGTGAAGGCGGGCAGATTGAAGATGAGAATCATGTCTTCTTGATTTGTATGAGTTACAATGATATTAGAGGAAAACATATGGTTACAACTAGAAGTTGTAAAGTTAAATGGGACCTGCAATATCAGGCAAGACATTGATAAAGTAGAAGGAGTGCGTAAGATTTTCTTGCAAGAGGAGATGGGGATTAAGAAACAAGTATTACATGCAATGCTCCTAGCAGAAGCCGCGATGCTTCCCCTAGAGGCAGGAGCTCTATATTAGACATTAGTGTATGTAATTAGACTTAAAGGGCTAAATTATGATAGACTCCCATACGTAGCAACACAAACCTTGTGTGAAAAAGGCTGGTACAATGATACGTAGCAACACAAACCTTGTGTGAAAAAGGCTGGTACAATGATGTTAAGTGTCGGGCAAGCAAGTGGGGGTTGGAAGAATGTGATTGATTAGATACCGTGGAAGGAATCCGAGACATTGTACAGACAAAAGCAATTGAGAAAATGTGGCAATAGAAGGGATCAATAGCAGTCTTGCCTGGGATGACCTTTGGGGTCCATGAAAACAAAATAGTATCTAACTCAACCCAATCATCCCCTTCAATAGGGTTTCTCTTCTACCTCTTTGTCCAACAGTCTCTATACCTTTCTTCCTCTGCCACTGCATTTAACTGGTGCACTGGACACCACCACTCCACACGAACTTTGTTCACATTGCGGTCACCTACTTCTTTGCAAACCTCTGAGATGGTGTAACCCATCCACACAGGGTATATCTCTTTGCGCTTTGGTACTATAAGTGCAAATTGATGGCAAAGCAAGTCATCTTTGGGATCATAATCCTCCAGCCCGAGATATTTAGGCCTTCCTTTCCTAGGACCAACATAGTGTTTTTTCGCTGAACCGGAGGAGCCATGGACTTGCGAATACTACTAACCATATCATCAGCTTCCTCAGGTGTTATCAAGTCTCTCCACTTAGTCTTAGGTAGCCATCCATCTTTGAGTTCATCAGAGGATGTGTCTACTTGTCCCAATAATCCATGTACCTGTGTCCAACAATCTATCAATGCAAGGTTGGTATCATCGGGGTTATTTTTCCAATACTTGATGTATTCAGAAATGCCGTCCAATGTGCTTTGCAATGAATCCACCTCTGGAAAAGGCTTAAGAACTTTTGGTTTACCCCTTGGAATCTTAGGTTTACCATTTTCATCTTCGTGCCATATATGTACTCCCTCATCTGGCCTCCATTTATCATCTGAAGGTCTCATCTTCCATTGCATGATTGGCTTATTTCCCATGACCCAGAAAGTGTACTGAAGAGGTCTAGATTGACCTTCCATATCAAGAGCATAACCTTCGATAAAATTCTTCCAATCAGGCACCTCTTGTATGATCAACCCTATAGGAGAAGGTGAAATGCATTCACTAAGAACTTCCATTAGTCTAGGAAGGTTGGTCACAGTTTGAGATTTCAACTGCAAGACTATACTTCCCAAACAATGCATCCACATCCTCATGAGTATGTCCGGCATTAAGAACCCTAAATTCACTCTTTTCAAAGACACCCACGGCTGTTAAATAAGATAGGAATGAGAACATATACCTGTTTTTATTCTGTCCAGCACAATTGTCAAGTTGGAGGAGGAACCTTGGTGGTAGATCTCGAGGTTGGGGACGTGAACTTGAGGCTCCAACATGTTCAGAAGCACCTGACTTCCTAAACCTTGCTATAGTAAACTTCTCTAAATTATTAGGCTTTCTATCCAACAATGCACTTAAGAGTGGTTGGCTACCACCTCCAGGGTTGTGGAGGTCACCAGAATAACCACTCTCATAGTTCCTCAAGCACCTCATCACACTTCCAATATAAAAATCAGGACCATCACTCCACAATTGCAAACTAAAATGGCCATAATAAATTGGCACCGAGCCATGCACTATTGCACCTGTCAGAGAGACTTGCAAAGGATAAGCTCTATTGATTTGCTTGGGTATGTAACTATATTGTGGCAAACAAGTCTTCGATTGATCCATCTTGTCATGTATAATATTACAAACATAGTTATTGGGTTCCAAACATGATAATGTTCTCCACATCCAATAAGTGGATCTACATGATAGTTGGTCTGTCATGTGATCTTTCATTTGCTCCCTTATCTTAGCCCTTTGGCTTGGTTGCTTGGTCTTATCAAGAATCTCTTTCAACTTAGCACACAAGTTGCACTTTGCAAAGTTGTTCGAAGTGTCTATAGTGACATGCTTGAAGTGCTTGCTCCATAGTCTACTGAAGCTGGGTTGAGATATTGCAGGTACCTGTAGTTCTCGAAGCAAAGCATTCACTTCCTCCAATATGCTCTTCTGGGTACAATGGGATGGCAATCTCTTCTCGACAACTATTTTTCCCTGTTGATCTTTCCTACTTTTATGTGGCATATTCTCAGCATTGAATTCAACACATTTTTCAAAAACCTCCCTAGCAGCCAGGATCCTAGAAGTTGGCCTCAACATGCCATTATTTCCATGTAATGCAATTTTACTCCCCTTTGCATGACTTGCTTGCCAATTTTGCCAAGATGAAATTGGAATGCCATGAATATGTATCCATGCAACTTTACATATCCATGTCCCTAGCAGTGGGTATTTTTTTTTCTTTGGAAAATTTTCATCTTGAAGTGCAAGCCTCATGAATGGAGTACATGTAAGTCCTCCTCTCATCACAAGTATACTCTTGGAAGGTGGCTCTTGCTTCTACCAATTCATCAATTTCAAACTTCTGAACACAATTAGCCCAACAACATTCCATTCCCCTTACCTTAGTCAGAGCTTCACGTGAACAATCACTACTTGACTTGGACCTCTTGCTAGGATAATGTTTCACCACTGAGTGTGCCCTCTTCTCTGAAAATGTGGTCCTGGCAGCTATTGGAGGTGCATTAAGAAAATCAGTGTCATCCACAACCTCTGGCTCTGGTAAAAGGAATTCTCCTATAAACTCAATGCAGGCTATAGGCCATGGCATGATGCATGGAACCTCCAATTGTTTAATACAATGCAATCCTGGTGATTTGATCCTTTTTCCTTCCATTTTTCCTCTAAACTTGTTATGGCCACACCCACTTTATCCTTTCATCATTGACAGCCTGGATAGGATCAGCTAGTATGATAGTTCCTTCACCTACTAGCTCCTTATTGCATTGGTGCTTCAGTTTCACCTTCTTATTCTTCCAATCCAACCTACTGTAGAGGATAATTTGCTTAGTAGTCTCAGCCTCAACACCCTTTGGGTGGTCCACAGCATTGACCTACAAGAACACTGTTTACAATGGGGTAACAATGTGATAAGAACATGTGGTAACAATGTTGAAACATGTTGGGGGGATAGGTATTACATTTTTACCCTTTTTAGGATCCACACACTTCACCTATATAAAGTGAAATGTCTTAATATTAGTTCGAAAAAAGGACAAAGTAATTTTGAGAACCGATTAAAGGGAACTTTAAGAAATACCAAAAAAACCATTAAATGGACAAATATATGTTGTAAGTGCAGCCAAAAATAGGTTGTAAGTATAGCTTAGGTGTAGGTAATTATTGCAAAATTAATGGTAACATAGGGCGTATGCTAGTAGTACTAATGAGGTAAGTATAGGTCGTAAATCTAGATAGGCCAAAGTTGGTTGTAAGTATAGCTGAGGTCTAGGTAATTATACAAAATTAATGAAAACATAGGTTTTAAGTATAGCTGACATGTGGGTAATTCTATAGAGAATTAATGATAACCTAGGGCGTAATTAATTCAATAGAAGTAATGATAGCTAATTCGTATATGATATAAATCTTGTATGATGTGATGGAATCATAATTACAACCGCGCCTATTAGAAACCTTGCATGCAACTACTCTATATCTTGCATGAAACCCTCCATTCTTTCAACCGCCAATCCTTTCTTCCTTCTAGCGCCTTCATTGATTTCTAGCGCCTTCTACCATGGTGAGCCATGCTGGCCGGCCTCGTCCCGCTCCATCCCGCCAGACTCGCCTCCAAGAGGCGAAGAGGCAGATCAAAAAATTGATAAAGAAATCCATCCCCCCTCCCGCAGATGCCGCTGTGGCTGCCTTCCGCACCACAGTCCGGATAATTGCGAGGAGTTATTTATTCAGGGCAAGCTTCGCCCGGGAAAAGATTATTTGAGCACCAGCACCAGCAGCCCTGAGTCCCCCCATACTCCCCTTGATTCAGATGAGGAGATGGAGAATGAGCTTGAAAAAGAAGAAGAAATAGAGGAAGCAGATGAAGAATGGCGGGAAGAATTAGAAGAAGAAAAAAAGCAGCTGATTATGGATGCCCTCTCCTCCTCCTCAAGACTAAGATGTCAGAAATGGGGAAGAAGACATCCTTGGAGAGATGGCAGATGAAAGCTCAGAGGAAGAAGAGGAGGAGGAAGAAGAGGAGGAGGTAGAGGGCTGAATTTTTTTTTTTGTTTTTGTTATTTAGTTTTTGGTTCAGAAGAGCGAGCTGGGCATCTCCAAAAAAGGCCTCCTTAATTATGAATGGAGCTAGGCATCTTCTTAAACTGCCTAGAACTTCTGTAATTTTGTAACACAGAGCTGGGCAACTCTAATAAAAGGCCTTATGTAAAATTTTTTCATGGCAATACAAGGATTTACTTGACCAAATATGTTTCTTTAGTTTCTACTCTAACTTGAAAGCGTAATCGAATTTCGCAGGTAAGTCGCTTTTGAATTCGCAACTCTAATAAAAGGCCTTATGTAAAAATTTTCAATGGTAATACAAGGATTTAATGACTGCAATATGTTTCTTTAGTGTCAACTCTAACTTGAAAGCATAACCGTAATTTCTTCGTAAGTCGCTTTGAATTCTCGCTCTTTCATTCTTAATTGTGAGAGAGTCGGTGAGATCAAGCGCGAAAATATGTTTGTGTGCAAAATGTTTAAATTGTCAAAGCGCTCCAATACACGCCTGGCGTGGATTGCATACAATAATTAGCTTTATGCGCTTCACGCCACGCTGTATTGAGACCTTTACACAAACATATTTCGCACAAATCCGCGCGATTTCACTTCGTAAAAATTAAGATAGCTTGTGATGTAAACATTTTGCACACAAACATATTTCGCGCCTGGCGTGATTTCACTTCAGCTCTCTCAAATTTAAAAATTACAGTATAGCTTGTGAAGAAATTACAGTACTGCTTTAAAGTACAATATAGGATACACGCATTGCGTGGATTGCATACAGTAACTAGCTTTCGTAGCTTAATATTTCTTCTCACAAAGACCTGCTAATTTTTTTAATGCATTAAATGAGTTTACAATTCATAAGACTTTTGCTAATGCCAGTACTGCATTTAATTTACAAATGAATGGTATTCGCTCATGGCGCAAAATCACTAATTTGTTTTTTCTCTCTAACTTACAGATTCACGCCTGGCGCGTATTCAACTGAACATACGCCTGGCGCATATTCAACTGAAGTTCCTCCTGTGCCAGCATAGGCTACAAGCATAGAGTAGTGTCGTGCTCTGGAGGGGCTTGAAATGGAGAATGTTAAGCTGATAATTAGAATTGCAAACCTCGAAGCTATTTTGGGTAATATCCCAATAGCTGCACCATCTTATTTGCCGGAATCTTGTATGCCAGTTTATTTTTTTTCAACAGCATTTGAGACTATTGTGCCAGCATTTGAGACTACTGAGGAACAACACACAGATGAATAACACATAGATGAATAACACACAGATGTAATTAAAACAATGTAAAGAATGCAGGGTTTTTAAAGAATATCCCATCCATGTAAAGAATACAGTGTTTTTTAAATTCCTGAATGCTCTGGTCTGCAGGCCTTATAGTTTTGAAATATTGAATGAATGGTCTGACATGCAAGCGTTTTAATTTCATACATATGACATAATCAGCTTGTGCATCTTAGTATAAGCACTCAATCTACTTTTTCTGATCTATCTTCCTTCTGAAAATGAAACTCACCTTCTTTAAGCGAATTACTGGCCATGCAACAAAGATTCCGATGCTTTCACCCATCTTTGTTCCCATCGATGCCTTCGGTAATGCTTCGTCGTTGAAATGGCAACTGTTTACTAGAATCTTCACATGATCATTTCCAAGAGGAACTCCATGGCAGATTGCTTCCGGATTGACTGATTCTATCTTGCAATTTCCCACCCTCCTCTTCAAATTCGTCGTCAGCATGTAACATTCTTCTCCAACGCTGTTCAATGTCGCAAGATCATGGGATTAATTTGGAGCTTGGGTTCTGGAAGAGTAGATGAACTTACATGAAGGCGCTCGACATCGCTCAGGCGCCGGCTTCTTCCCAGTTGTTCCGAGTTCTTTCGAGTTCTTCCTGTTCTTCCAAGTTCTTTCGAGTTCGAATGACAAGAAAGGCTGGCGGCAAGATTAAGTGGTAGTTTCAAATTATCCGTTAATTGTACTGCTTTTCTAGCCGCTGAGTGAAATCTAATTATGGAATTTGACAATACGGCGGTCGTAGAGCCATTTACTACTCGTACGATCGCGTCCCGTCCATTAGGCCCAATCGTAAGATTGCTAACCGTCGATTAAAAGTCGATCCGCGAAATTTAAATAACCACTCCCTTCTATCGGACCGTCGATTAAAAGTCGATCCGCGAAATTTTAATAACCGCTCGCTTCTATCGGACCGTCGATCAAAAGTCGATCCGAATGAAACCCGTCGATCGAAAGCCGACCTAATCGCCTTATGGAAATCTATATAAGTTTTTGAATACCATTTCTTGCTTTTTGATTGTCGACTTGCTCCGAGACGCTCAAGAACTCCGAGGCGCTCAAGATCATCGCGAAGATGCCGCCCAAAGGTCGTGCTGCTCCAAACTCAGGCCGGGCCACGAGAGAAGATGCTCAAGGTCAGTATTGTCATCATTCTGTGTGTTATTCATTCATTGTTCATTGCTCTGATTAGTGTGCAGTGTTTGCTCTGTATTTACTGTATTTACTGTATTTGCTCTGTATCTTCTGCCTATACTGCTGTCTATTATTTCTGTAGCAGTGACTTAAATTTCTATAGCTGCTCACACTCCTGTCTATCAGTTCTGTCTATAATTTGTCCACCTGTGTGTAAAGTAGTATGACCGTGTTTAGTTGGCCTGCCTTCGAGTGTCTGTTCGGCATGCTGTAATTGGCACGCCTTATGAGTGCATGTCTGTAATTGGGGACTGTATGCCATTCTGTACTTTAGCCTGGCCGGAATTGATGACCATCGAAATCGCGCTAAGCATGTATTGCACCCTCGTTTGCAGGGAAGAAGAGACAAAACCGAATGGTAGCTCCTACACCTCCTTCTAAGAAAGCAAGAGGCTCGGAAGATACTCCAGCGAGCTCCAGCTCACAGAAGAAGGGAAAGCCCAATGAGGACGCAGTATCCTATGCATTGTCGATGGATGATAGCGGATCCATTATAAGAGCAGACACAGATCCTCCATGCCCCGAGGAGAAGATGGATGACAATGCGGAGTGGTATGTTGATGTAGGCAAAACAAATGGTAAGGTGGATCTTGTGTTACACTCCAGAAAGAAAGAGACCGATCTTATGAAGAAACAAGGTATTCTTATCACTTGTGAGGAGCAGAATGACATATGTTGTCAACTCCTAGTGGAGGTTCTGAAGAACCACAAGAAAGATCTCGTCAGATTTACACATGCCAGGGCAACTGCTTTCAAAGATGGTCTGATGAAGAAGGACGTGAGTGCTGAGTCATGTTTCAAGTACGGATGGCCTCAAAATACTGTCCTCACTCCAGTTTCTATTAGTGAAGGGGTGTCTGCAGTGAGGAGAGCTTTGCGAGGACCTTCTCCAAGTTACTACCTGGAGGAGATGAAGCATCAAAATGATATCAGGGATGTACGAAGATTGCTGGACTTAGGAAAGGACATCCCAGCTGCAATAGTTGATGGCATTTTGGCAGAAAATGACTCCGAAAAGAAATTGCAGCTGGAGGCAATGAGTAGGCTAGTCAAGTATGCAGACAACTACCCACTTGGCCAATCTTTTACACATCCCATCTATGTTGACCGTCTGGTGAGATCACATAAGTCAAGTCTTGTTAGCAGGAGGTATGACCCTGAGCATGCAAGAGAAATATTGACGGCGATGGTGAGGAATCCAGGCCAAGTTCCTATGCCAGCTGACGTGCTTCCTTGGGAGAAGAAAAAGGATGCTCCACTCCAGTGGACAACACTAGAGAAGCTAACAGTGGAGAACCCTAATGTATGCTTCCTTATTATTGACGGACAGCATTCTATTGAGGCACAACGATCCCTATCCAACCAGGCTCAGCAAACCGGACAAACAATGTATTTGCTACATTACAACCACAGGAGGTGTCGGTTTCTAAGCCCCCATACCCCTGCAGAGGACCTGGCAGAGATTAGTGCAACACTGAACGAAATGGGCGAAGTCTTTCTTTATAAAAGGTTAGTATATTTGGTGGAATAGAGTCAGATATATCAAGTAGGAATAACAGTAGTAGACTAGGTCTAGCGTGTGTCAAGGCGTGCCAATTCACGCCTGGCGTGTATTCATGCTACCAATTCTCGCCTGGCATGTATTCGTCCGCAAATTGTCAGCATGAATACACGCCACGCGCGAATTGCCAATGTACTGCATTTTGATCGGTAGGGACGAATACACGCCGTGCGCGAATGCGATATGTTGCCAATTCGGCCGGGCGTAGTTCATCTTTCACAATTACCGGGCGTGTATTCGTCCGCTGGTGTCGCATGAATACATGCCACGCGCGAATTGCCAATGTACTGCATTTCCATAAGGCGGTATGTTGGCAATTTGGCAATTCGCGCGTGGCGTATATTCATGCTGACAATTCGCGGACGAATACACGCCAGGCGCGAATTGGCAGCATGAATACACGCCAGGCGCGAATTGGCACGGCTGCCTTTGACGTTTCTTGATTATCCTGTTTGCTTGATCTAAAAAGCGGTTAATTTTATATGCCCCGCTCATATTGGTCGACATGCTTTCCTTACACGTCGCAGCCCTTACGTGGAGCAACTCCGTCATGCCCGCCAGCAATGGATAGAATATGGAAGACCCCTGCAAACAAAACAGGGAGGAACGAAGTCTGAGGAGTTTAAGGCATTGGAAAAGACCTTGGCTCAGACTATCATCCAAGATAGGAAACCAAGGGCAAAAAAAACAGGAAAAAAAAGCTGGGGAAAGGAAGAGACATCCGGGCGGCTTCCGGAGGTCCCACAGATGCCTACAAGATCGCCTTCGCTAAGGACAAAGTCTCGCGCGAAGTGGAACGAAGTTCGGATGCTTATGCTCGAAAACGCCTACTACAGACCCAATGGGAAGAGTGCCTCCTCAAGATACTTCAATATTTGATCTCAAGACTACCGAGATGAGGAAAGTACAGGGCCTTCAAGATGATGAAATCATTTGGTTGTTAAATCAATGCATAAACAAAGAAGTTATGTACAAGAAGGCTTCTTCAGTTAAGGACAAGATGTCCTTCATTGATTGTTGCACTTCAGAAGCTATCTGGTGATGTAACATTGTCTGAATCAGCCTGCTAGACAAGTATGGCGTGTGTCTGCTGATGACATCAAGAAATACGTCTTTTGGTCGAAGGAATTTCTGCAAAACAGGAAATCAAAGAACCAACCGCACACCGCAAAGCTATCAGATAAGTGATGGCTGAGCTGAGAAGAAAGGTTGCCGTCCTGAAAGATGTTAGTGGTGACTTACCTGCACTCCAATACCTGGTCTCTACTGGCTATAAAGGTCTCCTACCCGATACAACAATAGGCCCTCGTAATATTTCTCTGTTTGTATTGGATAGCAGGACTGCAAAAGGAGAGAAGGGATGACTCAACAGAGTACAAAGAGTTTTTTAGTAGCTGCATAGTCTTAACAACTCAGAAGCTCTTTACTATTGTCATCATATGCCCCCCAGGAGAGCCTCATATGCATGCTTTGGTGGCTTCATACGACTTGGAAGGCTTAAAGGTCGTTAGGGAAGGCTCTCTTCTCTTTGAGACAAAGGATACTGATTTGAGGATGCAGTATAAAAGCGCTTGTATAATCTTCATAATGATATCCCTTGTGCCAGATGACGACTATGAGGTAGCTAAGAGCAAAGGGGCATCGGATAAAGGTGCATGGCAGTGTTTTCTTTTGGATGGAACCCAACTTGAAAAATGTCTTCTACAAAGCAGATGATGAGGATGAAGCAAATGAAAGCGAGGAATTTGATGTTCCTAACCTCTACCAGAAAGACATCACTCTGGAATTGCTGACAAAAGAAAAGGGACCCTTGAATAAACATGGGTTTGCAATCAATCTGGCAAGCTATCTTGTTGAGGCATTTGCACTACTTGATACCACTTGCTGTGAATTGCATGTTGGAGGGTATATTGGTAGAGAGGCCCTGAAGACATCAAGAAGATGTTTAAGTTTCGTCAACGATGACCAGTCCAGGGATTTCCTTGAAGTGTTTTTCGAAAAGGTACTAGCCACGGCTGATTGGGGTCCTGTCAAAGATAAAAACCCGTGGGCTTTGGTACCTTACAAAGGGCAGAAGTAGAATACTAGTTCACAAAAGCCTCCGAGTGCAACTCCAGAATGTTCAAAAAGCAATGCAGCCGAAATGCTAGAGCGGGAACGTGAGACCATGGAGAAAAATTTGAAGTCCATGCTTGATAACATTCCAACTGGTAATGTCCAGCTTGGGGATACGACTGCGGCAGTTGCTGATACCAACCAGGATGATCATGCAAGCTCAGATGCAACCACTGAGGTTAGGAATCAAATCCCTGTGGTAGCTTTCATAGAAGAGAACGTGTCTGAACTTAACGGTGGCGTTCATGCTTATGACAGTAAGCATCCGAGGAGTGAAGTAGACGCTACGACTGCTGCGGATGACGGCGACGATGAAAGGTAATTCACGCCAGGCGCGATATGTAGCTTATTTATGAAGGATAAAACGCGTTTGGCGTGTATTGCAGACCACTTTTGCATGGCTAACTTTGTTTTCCATAGTTCAGGGCTCCACCTGCTTGTGACAAAATCATTGTCTTCGATCTGAATGGTGTCTTGTGTAAAACGTTTCCTAAGAAGCTTATTAACAGGGATGACTTCGAGCAAGTCCCTCTAGAATCGAATACTAAGTGGATCTATCCTCATCCACACTTAGAAGATATGATGAATGAGGCGTTCAGATTGTTTCGAGTTGCCATCTGGTCCTCAATGGAACGCAGAAATGTTGATGAAGTACTTAGGGTGTTACCAGGCATGAATCGAGACTTTGTGACGATTTGGGACCAAAGTAAGTGTATAAAGTTTCCACATCCAAGAGATCCGGATGGCAAACCGGTCTTCGTGAAACATCTTGGTACTATGATGGATCAGCTTGGCATTCAAAAGAAAGAGGACATCATAATAGTAGATGATGATGCTCTTAAGTGCTTTTATAATCAAGGTCAGGCTCTAAATCCACCAACTTATACTCCACAAGATTACTCAACAGATGAGTTTCTAGTACTACTCATGTCCATCATGAGTGGCTTGGCTTCTGGTAAAATAGTATCAGATGTTGTCAAAACGCATCCAGAACTAGATCGGACTAAGGAGATGGATCCCTATCTTGAGAGTTATTTGACAAAGAAAGGACTAGTCCCTCCATGATGTAATCTTCATATCAAGTGAATACAATGTAAAAAGTGTTCTCTGTATATTGATGTATTGTTATCTACAAATGCTAATCAAACACCACATTCTTCTCACTAAAACAAGAAAATGTTAAACCACCCACTACTACAATGCAAAAATTTGCAACAATGCAAAACAGCATGTCACACAACAAAACACTATATTGAGAAAAGGGTATGCAAAAGTGGCGTGCTTTTGGAACAGACATAAATCCAATTTAAATGAATGATGGTTCAAGCCAGTATTTCACATTCAAGTAGAGTAAGATACTCATATACTGAAAGTAAGATTACAATGAAAGCACGAATACAATGAAAATGCACTGAAAGTAGGATTACAATGAAAGTAAGATTCACATCATAAGATACTCATGGACTCTAGTACTTTATTTTGCTTGTTCGGCTATCTTCTCTAGTGACTTCAGAACTTTATCCTTCACAGAGATTGAAATCTTCATGCACCCCTTTCTCGGATCCACCTTGCCCTTTCTGGAGTTCCATGACATCAACACGGATTTTATTTCCACCCATTGGGCCAGATCACTTGCATCATACTTATTTTTTATTAGAACAATCTTTGTAGCACTCTTTTTCAGTAATGACTCCTTTTCCACTTACTGGACGCCACCACTCCACACGCACCTTGTTTCTGTTAGGGTTATTAGCTTCCCTACAAACACTCGAGATAGTATACCTTAACCAAATAGGATAAGTATCTTCATCTGATGGCCATGGGGATTTCACCATGTTGAACAAGTATGTTGCAATACTGTGACTGGTTAGGGGTTAATTTTGAATTGAGGCGTCCGTATACGATCGAAGAAGAAATACGTCTCGACCACCATTTTGCCGTAGGTGGTCGAGAAGGGGAAGATGGGCGGGAAGGAGCAAAGCCGTATCATACATTAGGAGAGTTAGGCACTCCTCCTGAAGATCTGAAGATCTGAGCAATCTTGGCAAAAACCCCGGGCTTCAATGTCATTTGGTTTAGAAGGAGCAGGAGGAGCTTGGATCACAGGTTTGCTCGAGATTTTTAACACTGTTTATTAGGTATCAAGACCGGATCAAGGCAGAGCTAGGGTATCAGAGCAGAGCTTGGAGCCGAGATTTGAGGGCAGTGCTTGAGCTTGGAGACGTTTTGAAAGGTAGATCCATGAGTCCATGCATCCAGGCTTTTAGAGTGGTTTTTAAGGTTGGAATGGTTTTTTAGAATGTTTAGGATTGAAATGGTTCAAATCTGCATGTTTATATTTCAGGCGAGGTTTCTTTTCCAGGAGGGAAGAAAGATCCAGAGGATGTTGATGATATTGCAACTGCCCTAAGAGAGGCCTATGAAGAGATTGGACTAGATCCTTCTCATGTTCGGTCTGTAGCACTTCTAGAGCCAGTCTTATCGAAGGTAAACTCTAATAGCCTGCACAATCCATCAACGTTCTTGTCTAATGCACAAGTGGCATAAAATGTGATGTCCAGTAAGACCATTTTATCTCTTATCTTGTAACATGGACAATCTGAAACAAGTTACCCTGATGGGTCTGTGTTGACTCAATGGAGATTTGGAGAGGGTTTTATGATAGTGACCATACAGAGCGGTATAGGTGCATCATGTACTACCAGAGGCTGATACAATGTGGGACTGGTTGTATCAGCTCTGATGCCCAATGAACCTTTTAAAATTGCACATGGATGATATTTATCAGATTTAATAGTCAACAAATGCATCCTGACATCTTGACTGTTGAGAACTTGATAAAGGAAATTGCTTGATTCTCGTACACAGAAAACCAAGTATTTGGTTTCGAATGTACACATACTACTACTACAGCAAAGGAATCTAGGAAACATTACAACAGATGTTCACCCAGGGCCTTGTTTCATCAGAAGTTGATGAAGGTTTATTGCTGGTTGGTATTAAAATCAATCTTGTCATGGGATGCAAAATATACCCAAAAGTGTGATCTTTCAAAGGAATGTTGTGTCAATCTCAATGGTCATCATGATGCTTTCGGGATGCTTTCTTGTTTTAGAACATATTCAAGAAGTAATAACATCACGTTTTTCTGTTCTAGTCATTTTGCTTACTTGCACAACTTGGCGAGGAATGCTGAGAATGCATGAGTCTAAATTCTCTGCCCCTTTATATGCAGCATTTGCTTCGAGTTACTCCAGTGATAGCGATACTTCATGACAAGC
This sequence comes from Isoetes taiwanensis, assembly GCA_021234155.1. NCBI lineage: Eukaryota > Viridiplantae > Streptophyta > Lycopodiopsida > Isoetales > Isoetaceae > Isoetes > Isoetes taiwanensis. The sequence goes on from JAJEKV010000002.1 coordinate 36,331,975, forward strand.
ATAAGTCTCAGCCCGTTCGAAATGAAGCTGAGGTCGATGCAATTTTTGATGCGCCACTTGAATTATTTTTGAAGGTTTGTGCCAGTAGGGATGCTCCCTTCATCCTTTTATCCTTGCTAGTTTGATTTGGTCTTGTAGTGCTTCATATTTCGTATAGTTGCATATTTGCGTGGTACACTGCACACGCTATTTTTTCTTCTGTAGTTCTATTCGAGTCTGTCTGGGAATTTGATGTCTTCGTCATCTAGAAGGCACATAGGACATAGTCATATTTATTCTGTTTCATTCAGTATAGTCTGGTAGAGTGGCAAAAGCATGGTAGAGCTCCAAAAGCATAGAGCAAGTCGTGATATTAAATTGTCATTCAGAATGTTCTCTACTTACGTAACTTGAGAACATTGTTTGTTAATTTTGTCTCATGTTGGTGCTGTCCAAGTTAAAAATTAAGTAGTTTAACAAAGGTTTTCTTGGAACCTAGAAGTGTTCCTTACACTAGTGTTCTTGTAACAGGATATGTAATAGTGTATTTAGTATGCTTAAATGTTAATGCGTTGCTGTTACAAATTGATGCAATAAGCAGAACAGGAAGAGACAAGGTAAGTGAAGATATAAGCAGAGAATCTGAAATAATCATTGGATGAAATATAGATACAAAAAGGAGAAACTATGGCATGGAATATGAAGTTATCATGGAGCAACACATCTGTAATTTGGTTTAGTCAGAATGTAATTGGGTGAAAGGCGATAAGCTAGGATTCAACCTACAGCTTGCTATGGCTAGCATTCATGTGCTAACCCACATTTTACTGCTGCAGGTAACAAGGCATCTCCCCCAGTTCATGGATGTTGGAACTAGCAGATGAAATGGATGAATATGACTATGCACATCACTCTTATTGTTTGTATGAATAGAGCTTAACATTTATTTCCGTTTTAAGTTTTACACTACTGAATTTTCAAGTCTATGCTGAACATTTTGTGCTGCATGTTGCGTAGATAGATAGATAGACTGTGACAGCAGATCATAGGATGTCTTTCCTTGAAAGACATGAATTGAATTTGCTATGACATTGGAAGTTTTGGACTAAGTTTTGTCACAGCTGAGTGATAGAATGCAATAATAATAATAATAATAAAAATGTAATAATGTAAATGGGCATGCTCACGGCAAAGCTTGAAAATAGAAATCTTATTATCTTTTTACACCTTACAGTGTGATGGACGTCTTGAGGCCTATAATATATGCATACAAACTATGGCATCCATGGGCAAGCTAACACCAAAGCTTGAGAATAGAAAGCTTACTATTTTTTATAAAGAATGTATTTCTAATCAACTTTCATAAAATGCCAACCCTTACCATGATGTATTTTATTATGCATTTATTTAAACGTTCATGTGAACACATAACAAGGGCTCCTAAACACATAACAAGGGCATGGATTTGCTCCTTAGAAATGTGCAAGGATAGCCGATTTGAACCCGATTTGAAACCTAAATATTAACCAATTTGAAACCTTAGAAACTATTTGGAACTTCAAGTAACTTCGGATCTTAAGATCCTAATGTCCCTCTTAATGTATTTGAATGGGGCTCTCATAGGCTAAGGTGTCACATGCATAGGATTGATGCATCAAGGGTGATGTTCGAGACCGTCAGATATTTAGAATGCCGCATGTATTGTTCTAATGCCCCATTTGTAAATATGTAGTGCTGCAACCTTAAACTAGGGAAACCACAGGGAAATGAGAGATCGAGATGCGAAACATGTCTATTAAAGACATTGAGAAAATTTTTCCCTTCTCTAAATACCATTTTTCTCTACATAAGGCTAGGGTGCACAAACTTAAGTACAAAATTGGGTAGGGGTATGTAAAAATTAAGATAGTCCATAAGTAAAACTACGGAAGGGGGCATGGAAACTGGCTTTTCCTATTTACGTATGTAGATGTTTTCCACCAAAGTCGTATACAGGGGTTTTCTGGTGATCCCTTGCACACAGATGAGGTATCTCCATATGCCTAGGTGAGACCCCCGGGCTGATGGCCTGGCGATCAAATATTGGCCATCCTTCAAATCCATCTTAGGATCATATGGAGCAAGTCCATAATACTTGGGACGCTCTTTTCTAGGTCCAACATAGTGCCCTTCATCCTCTTCCACCTCCTCTTCAGACTCCTCTATCATCAAGTGGATCGGCTGTTGATCAGGTTGGAATTGACCATGGTCGAGCCTCCATCGACTTTGAGGTAGCCAACCCTCTCGAAGGACGCTACTACTTGTGTCCAAACTCCCTAAAAGTATATGAACTTCATTCCAATAATTTACAAGTGCTTCATTGCACGCTCTTCTCTCTGGTGCTATGTGTTTATCTGTTAAGGATTTCTCCCAGTACTTTATATAATCTATTATCCCTTTCATAGTCCGTTCACAGTCCTTCACTTCTCCTAATGGTTTCATAGCTTTAGGCTCTCCCGTCGGCACCATTGGTTCACCTACCACATCCTCTTTCCAAATCAATATATCCTTATCTTTCGGTTTCCACACAGGATCTTCAGCCCTCATCTTGTATTGCATTATTGGCTTTCCATTCTTCACCCAAAACCTTTCAAATTACAAAATCATATATCATGAAACTCAAGTAGTACACAACTTTTATTAAAAGTGATTGATACATAGTAACTGTTTATCATTTTTCCACCAACATCCCCAAGGATATGAGAACCTTATTCCTTACATCCTGAGGTATTGTAACTCTCGCTGTTTTACTAGGAATAGTTTTTGGAGTCCATGAGTACAATACGGTTTCAATGTCTAGCCAAAGATCAGGATCACTAGGATTTCTCCTCCACCTCTTTGTCCAACAATCTGAATATCTTTCTTTATCGGTGACATTACTCAACTGATGTACTGGACACCACCATTCCACGCGCACCTTATTGAAGTTAACATCACCTTCTTCTTTGCAAATATCTGAGATAGTCCATCCCAACCACACTGGATAGGTCTCTAGATCTGCTGGTTTTACTACTACAAATTGGTGGCACTCCACGTCAGTAGAAGGTTCATAACAATCCATGCCTAGATATTTTGGCCTATCCTTCTTAGGACCAACATAGTGTTTATCAGTTGAGGAGGAGCATATGCCTTCACAATGCTACTAATGGTACCATCATCTTACAAGACCGGCTAATGTTTTCCACTTACTTTTTAGGGAACCACCCTTCCAAAGAAATTACGAGGGATGTGTCTACCTCATCCAACAAGTTGATCACCTTCTTCCAATAATCTATCAATGCACGATTAGTCTCATCTGAATTAGTTTGCCAATGCTTGATGTAGTCATTGATGCCATCCTTAGTCAAGCCCAATTGCTTGACTTCTTCAGTTGGTTTTAGAGCTTTTGGTTGACCAGGAGGTATCATAGGCTTGCCATTTGCATCCCTAAGCCAAATTTCTGCCCCACCTCTCCACTTCTCCTCTGAAGGTCTCATTTTCCATTGCATGATTGGAATCCCTTCTTTCACCCAAAAAGTGAATTGAAGAGGTCTAGAATGACCTTCCATGTCGAGAGCATAACCATCCACAAAACTCTTCCAATCGGGCACTTCTTCTATGATAGATCCTATAGGAGATGGATTTGTACATCCATGAAATATTTCCAATAGCACGGGAAAGTTGGTAAACTGTGTCTGTGTCTCAATACATGACTATATTTTCCAAACAATGCATCCACATCCTCATGAGTATGTCCCAAGCATTAGGAACCCCAAATTGACTCTTTCAAAAATACCCACAAACATTAAGTAGGGTAGGAAAGAAAACATCCACCTATTCTTATTTTGACCAAAGACAATTATCTAGTTGCAAGAGGAGCTTTTAAGGGCAGATCTCGAGGTTTAGCACGAGATGTTGAAGCTCCAACATGTTCATTAGGTCCATTCCTCCTAAATCTTGCCTTGCTAAACTTTTCAATACTATTAGGGGTTCCGTCCAACAATGCACTATGTAGTGCCCGGCTAGTCTGTAGGATCCTGTGGTGACCATTGTAACCCTTCTCATAGTTTCTTAAACACCTCATGATACTCCCAATGTGAAAATCTGGACCATCACTCCACAACTCTAAACCGAAAATGGCCATAATAGGTGCGAGGCGCCCATGCAATATTGCCCCGATCATTGAAATCTGCAAAGGGTATGATCTTCCACATGACTTAGGAATGTACTTGAATTGTGGAAGACAAGTCTTCTTTGGTCCATTTTATCATGTATAATACATAGATAGTTATTAGGTTCCATTGCGGATAAGGTCCTCCACATCCAATAAGTTGATCTACATGATAGTTGATCCGGTCATATGGTCCTTCATATGTTCCCTTATCTTTGCCCTTAGACTTGGTTGCAATGTCTTATCTAGTGTCTCCTTCAGACAGCACATAAATTGCACTTGGCAAAGTTGTTTGAAGTTGCTATGGTCACATGCTTGAAATGCTTATTCCATAGCCTACTAAAAGCTGGGGCTAGGATATAGAGGCCACTCCAAGTTCCCCGGCAATGCATTTATTTCCTCTAATATGCTCTTAAGGTACAATGGGATGGCAATCTCTTTTCAACAATAACTCTACCACTGTTCATCCTTCTTACTCTTATGTGGCATGTTTTTTTCGCATTGAAATCCACATATCTTTCAAATATTTCCTTTGCAGCTATAGTTCTTGAGGTAGGCCTTACCAGGCCGGTGTTCCCATGCAATGCAATTTTACTACCATTTTCATGTCTCTTTTTTGCGGTTGTGCCAAGAAGAGGTTGGAATTCCATGTATAGCCATCCATGCTTTTGAACATATCCACTTTCCATTCAATGGGAATCTTTTCTTCTTTGATCTTTCATCCCGAATTGCATAGCCAAATATGGTGTACATGAAATTCCTCCCGCTATCACACTTATGTTCCCCGGGAGCATGTAGCTCTTGCTCCCACCAACTCCTCTATTGTGAACATTCTAACACAAGAAGCCCAACAACATTCACCTCCTCTAACCTTCATCATAGCTTCGGAGAACAATCATAATCGACTTGCATCTTTTGGTGGGATAATGTTTGAAAGTTGGAAGTGGCCTCTTGCTACACTTGTGTGAACATTGTTGACAATGGTTCTACATCTATAGGAAACGTGTAGTTCCCCTCCGGTTGAATCTTGTCCCTAGGCCATGCAACAATAGTTGGAACCTCTAGTTGCTTCACACAAGCTAGGCATTCTTGTTTGCACGAACCCTTTTCCTTCCAATTGTCATATAATTTTGAGATTGCCACACCTAACCCTTTGTCCTCCCCTAATCTTTCATCATTCACTTTGCATTGATAGGATCTGCTAGAACAATAATCCCTTCTCCCATCGCCTCCTCTGTTGCATGCATGCGGGATCTTGACCTTTTTTGTTTTTCCAATCGACCAGTATAAAGTACAATTTCCTTTCCTTTGGCATCATCCTTTTCATTTGAGGCCTTTTCCTTTCCTTTGCCATCATCAACATCATTTGGAGTCTTTTCCTTTCCTTTGCCATCATGAACATCATTTGAGGTATTTTCCTTTCCTTGGCCATCATGTTCATTAGTTGGGGATTTTTCCTTGCCTTGATCAGCATCATTAGGGCTTTATTTTTTAGCATTTTGCATGCCATTGACCTAGAATGCATAAAAATATATAGTAAGTTAGCATATCCAAATAACCTCTCAATAACATGTTCATAAATGAAAGCCTCATATGTCTTATTCTATTTGATCATTCTATTTATATAATGGGATTCCCCAAGTTATTTTCCTCAACATTATATATAAATAAAACCCTCTACTTATTAGCCTTATAACTTGTATCCTATAATAACCTTTGTAATAAATTTTAACCTTGTAAAAGGGATAACCCTTATGAGGGTTAACCTTAAAAGGTTAACTTAACCATTAAAGGGATAACCTTGGTATCCTATAATAACCCTTATAAATAAATTTAACCTTATTATTACAAGGGATAACCTTGGTATCCTATAATAACCCTTATAATAAATTTAACATTGTTATTACAAAGGGATAAACTCAAAATCCTTAAAACAATTAACCCGTGCAATAAATTTTGCGAAGTTATAATGGCCTTGATGCGAAATTTTGAAAGCAGTTATTATTTCAAGTTAGCATTAAGTTTTCGAACTTTTCTCTCTCACTTTTCGAATTCCAGGCGCTTCTGCTTCCAATTCCAGGCATTCCAGGCGCTTCCAATTTCTCGCTTTCTGCTTCCAATTTCTTCTCGGCTTCTATTTGCTTCAATCTGCTTCTCGGCTTCTATTATCTGCTTCAAACTTGGCTTCTGCTTCAATCTCGGCTTCTCGGCGTCTATCGCTTTAAACTTCGGCTTCTATCGCTTTTATCTGTTTTTATCATTTAAACTTCTACAATCTGTTTTTATCTGTTTTTATCTGCGCTTTCGAGTTTTTCGGCTTCTACAATCTTCTGCTTTAGGGTTTTCGGCTCAAAGGTTTTTCGGCTAAAAGGTTTCTACAAAGGTTTCTCGTCTGCTTCTCTGCTTCTCTTCTAATTGCTTCTCGACTTTTAAACTTCTATAAACTTCGGCTTTTACGCTTTTTTCGCTTTAAACTCGGCTTCTATATGCTTTTCGGCTTCTATATGCTTTTTCGGCTCAATACAAGGTTCTATACAAGGTTTGTAGGCTCTATACAAGGTTTTCTGGTTTTTTTGGCTTTTCGGCTCTCTACAATCTCTCTGACTTTGAATAACTTTGGTTTTTTGTGTTAAAGCTTCTCAAAATTTGCTATTGCTTTTCTCCAAATTAGTTTGCTATTGCTTTTTCTCGGCTTCTTAAGGCTTCTCGAATCACTTCTTAAGGTTTCTCGGGTTAGTATTTACTGTTATTTACATAAAGTAGTTATTTTCCATAAAGCATGTTATTTACTTTTACATGCATCAGTTCTATTTCATATCATATCTGTTCTCTATCATATCATATTACTCTATCTGTTCTATTTCATATCTGATCTATGATCTTGCTCTATGATCTAGATCATAGATCATAGATCATAGATCTTCACTAGCTCTTCCTCTATCTGTTCTAAATAATGAACTAAAACAATGAACTAAATATTGAACTAAACAAGGAGTATTATTATTATATATCTGCTCTAACTGGCTTTATATTTTGAATTCTGCATTCTGCATTCTGCATTCTGCATTCTGCATTATGCATTTTGTTAGAATAATATGTTGGAATGGGAGAAATCGCGGCTTGGCATTTCTATTTTTGGGTTCACGTTTTCCACTAGGTTAATCAAATCAGCGCCCGGTTTTTAGTTGGCATTTCAATTTCATGCGGCTCTATACAAATCGCGCCAGGCGCGTGTGAAATAGATCTGTGCTAATTACTTTCTCTCGTTCTAGTGCCATGGATTTTCCTTATGCATGGACACTGGCTGGTTCAAATACACTGGCTGGTTCTAGTTCCCTGGACGACCATCAACTCGGACCCCCTGCACAAGATATTACTTGAGTGTCTTTGTTCAAAACGTTCAAAGAGAGTTGGAGAATCCATTAGACGGCTGTGTCGGGGGCCATGGGTACACTTCCATCGCATCTATGGACATATCGGACTCCTCATGCTCTTAGTAAATAAGTACAAGGATTTGATTTATAGTATCGGGGATCGATACAACACTCGGTTTGGAGACTCGACATCCTCGGGAAAGATGAGGATCCCGTCATATCGGGGTGGTTCGGTGGGACTTCTTTAAGGGATTGGGCAGATGAAGTGGGCACGTCGACATATTGTAGAGATAGAAAGAATTGGCGCCGGCGCATTTTTTTTAAGAAGAAATGTACATAACTTTTTGGAATATGAATACAAACTCGGCGCTGGCGCATTTTGCACTATACTTTTACTGTCATTAGTTTATTATTTTTTTTTATGCAATGTCGAAAACATTGAATCTGTGATGCCCTCCAGCCCAAGAGTATGACCAACCCCAGAAACTACATATTTTCATTAATGTGTAGTTTCATGGGGTTGATAAGACTGGCTAAAGACCATCCGCGAAATTCAAAGTTCACAACATCACCTTGATGATATGATATATTCTTTTTTTTTTTTTGAATATCCAAATATACATACCTTTTTCGAGACGTTCTTTTGGCCATGCTACAAATGTGCCTTTCCTGTATATATGCCACCCGGATGTCTTCTTGGAAGAGCCTCATCTTCATAATTGCGGTTTAGAATAGAAATCTTCTGGCTTGTTTCCAAGAGGAACACCATGACACATAGAACTTGGATTCAAATCTTCAATTTTACACAATCCTACTCGGCTTCAAGTTTCTTTGTTAAAAGATAGCATTCTTCTCCCAAAGCGATAAAGAACCGGAATGCATTGTAAAAAATAGAGGGCGAAAAAATTGAGAACAAGAGAATGCATTCAATTCACCATAGTTCAGCCGAGACATCGAATGGGAATTGAAGGCGGCTCGATCGAATGGATTGAAGGCGGCTCGATCGATCGAATGGGATCGAACGGATCTTGGGCGCTCTGATAGTCGATTGTTCTTGGGCGCTCTGATACTAGGAATGATCTTGGGCGCTCTGATAGTAGGTGGCCGATTAGGTGGTAGTAGATTGCCACATATGCGTTTCTTGAAATTAATAATTAATTGTTATCTTGAAATTGCACTAAAAAGAAAAACACAATTTAAATTTGTAAATGGCGGGGCCAGATTAATTAAAAATGCGGTATAAATTTAAAAGGCGCTTAATTTGAATTCTGTTTGTAAATCGGCGGCCTAGATTATGAACGCATACATATAAGTTTAAACCAAAACCCGATCTCATACTATCCGCGACTTGCGTTCTATGGCGTCTAGAGGATCACATGGCCGTGGCCGAGGCGCGGTAGAGGTGGGCGACGACTAAAGCACAAATCCATGCACGGAGGTCTTTGAACAAGCGAGCAAGCCACGAATCCAACAAAGCGCCTCGGGTAATTGATCTGTTTTTGTTTTGTAATTGATTTACGTGTCCCTTTTATTGTTAGGTTTCTAGGATGTTTTCAACTGTGTATTTTTACGTGTATCGTGTCTCGTGTATTGTCTACCTTTCATATTGTTTTACGTGTCATTTCTCTTTGCTTTTACTACCTTGTTTTGTGTGTTTTTGTTATAATCTTCTCCTTTACTCCGATATGTTTTTGTTGGAACAATTCTCCATTTTGTATAATGTAGGCCGTGTAAGTCTTTATACATATTCTCCGTTCTTTTGACAAGTCTTTTTGTAGCCTAGTATGTCTCTTATAAAAAGAAGTGTCATGGGTCCCCTCTTAAAAGCAGCTTCGGCGCGATTTATAATTATGAGTGGTTTTGGTTGTCTACGCTACTTTCCACATGTACAATTTATGTTTTTTGAAAGTAAAGGCGTCTATGAAAGCAGCTCGGGCGATTTCATTACTCACCACATGATTGTAACTTTTCAGGGGATGTTCTAAAAAATGTGAAAAAAAAGCAAAGCTTGCGCGGTCGGGGACATCTGCAGAAAAAACCAAACGGATGAAGATGTATCGGTTCTGCGATTTGGCACACGTTGTGACCATTGGCGATCTGACCAGAAATAATGAAGGCTCGGGTAGAGCCTCCATGTCGAAGAAGATCTACGGAGGGCTCTGAATGGTATGTGGAGATCTTCAAGACTAGCGGAAAAAGAGCGGATCTGATTTTCATGTCTAGAGTTAAGGAAACAGATCAAATGAAGAAACAAGGTATTACGATCACATGCGAAAAACGGGGCGATTCTTTACCGTTCAAATTATTACTTGAAGCGGGTCGAAAAAATAAAAAAGTATTGAAGAAGTTAAATTACTGCGATGCTAGTTCCTTTAAAGAGACGCCCTAAGAACGGATGAGGCGCAGATAACCTCTTCAAATTTGGCTGGTCGTGGTGATCTATTGACACCAAAAAAAAATATGTGAAGGTCTCACCGTGAGAAAAGCAATCGATTACAAGGCCGTCCGTACAAATTAGTACCTACAAGCTTTAAAAGAAAGGAAGATGCAAGTTCTAGAGCCGGGAAACACCCGGGGCGTTCTAGGCATTACGAGATATGACTAGTGATGATGACAAAGCGAGGCGATTAGAGGCCATGAGCAAACTCAAAAATATCTTGACAAGTATCCACTGGGCCTTAGCTTCGCATCCTATCCATGTCGACCGGGCTTTTCGTCCACGAAAGGCTATGTTTGTCGTGAGAAGATTTGACAAAAGCTGACACGCAATGGAAATAGTCGGCTGACATGATAGAAAACCCAAAACGAGGTGCCAATGCGGCGAGATGTGGTGCCTTTTGATATGAAGGCGAAGAAGGTGTTGATATGGAATAAACTTGAAGATTTAGCTGGCAACCTCGATATTCACTTCATGATAATAGATGGCCACATTGATAGGAGCCTTGAAGGTTTTGATCGATCAAGCACAAAAATCGAAATCGGTTATTCTATAGGCGTATTGATCGAGAAATTACCCGATTCCTCGGTGGCTCCACAACGCTGGCCAAGTGCCGAAATCGGTATTTTGAATGACATGGGAAAGACATTCCTATACAAAAGGTATTTTATGTTCCACACATAGCGTTCCAAATCGCGCCAGGCGCGTTTTCGCTAATCACGTATTTACAAGAAACGCCTTTGGCGATTTCTTCATATGGGCTGCGATTTTCTAAATCGTGATTAGCAAAAGCAGCTGGCGGCCCTTTATGTTGTTATTTGTGTGACGGTTTACAAGAAGCGCTGGCGCGAATTCTTCATCATGAAGAAATGGCGCCCGGTGGCGTTTCTTATAAATCGTGATGCTGCGCTGCTGGCGTTTTATATTGTTACTTTCCGCGACTGTTTATTTTTTTATCCTACGGCCCATATTTTGCGGTCCGGTATGTGGGCGATTCGCGACGCTTTCGTAACCAATGGATCGAATATGGAAAACCAATGCCCGGCCGGACAAAGGGCAATCTAAGAGTGCGAATTCAAATTACTAGAAAGGACAGCGTGCCAAACCATAATCTGGGACAAGAACAAGGCCACTAGATCAAAGAAGAAAAAAGGGGATGCACAAAGCGGGCACGAAAAGCAAACGGTGCCAAAGGATGCCTACAAGATTGTTTTTCTTCTGACCCGGTATATGGGAAAAGTGGAGCGAATTTTTGGGACGCCTATTCGGAAAAGAAGTTGCCGCATTCGTATGGCGGGTTTCCTCCATAAGATCGTCTATTTTTGATATAGGTATCACGAAAATGAGAAAGGCACAAAGGATTGGATGATGCGGTAATCTCGTTCTAGATAGTTGCATCGAAAAGGAAGTTATCTACAAGAAAAACGTCTGCGAAAAAGCACTTGACATCTTCGAAGATGCATGCGAATCGATAAAAAATATGAAAGTCCTGAAAAAAAAGCTGTTGGTGAAGAACCGCAAAGGCTCTCGGGGAGACATGATGTTATCGAGAGATAGGCTTAATGCAAAAGTACAACGTATCTAATGATGACATTAAGAAATATGTATTTTGGTCAAAAGATTTTGTGAAAGCGACAAAAGGCAGCGAAGAATGTGGCAACTCTTAAGGGGATTCACCACGAAAGTTAAATCCGACCCTAAAAAAAGAAAAGTTGCTTTGGTGAAGAAGGCGGTGGAGCGAGTCTCCTTTTTCTATAAGGTGTCCACTTTGGTTATAAGTGTGCCATGCCGGAGGTGGGTGAAGGGCCAACCGACATCACTCTATTTGTTCTTGATAGCCGGTAAAGCACGAGATGGACCACCGGGATGATTCTGGCACCTTCTTCAACACATGCGGTGGTTTGGCGGTGAGATGCATTATACTATCGTGGACAGTTTGCCACTCAGGCATTTCCCTCGCATATGCACTAGGCTGCGCAAATGATGTCGAATGCATTAAAGTGATGAGGCAAAGCGGTAATGATAGATGAAAACAAAGATAGTGAGTTTAGTAATGCGAGTAAGATCTCACATGTGCTAGTCCTTATGATAGCCATTATGGATGATAAAGAATATGAAAGACTCAAGGGGAAACCCGGAAGGTGAGAAGATTGCTTGGCGGTGCTATCGGCTAGATGAACCCCTATTGAAGAATGTTTTTATGTCGAATCCAATTCGCGAAGACAAAGGGAAAGGGACTGCGGATGTGGATGTGGACTGGACCCGAAAGAGGAAGAGGAAGAGGAAGAAGAAAAGCTGGTCGACCACGCCCTTAATTCACCAATCAAGTATGAGCTCTTGGCCGGCATAAGGGGAGGCTGAATAAGTACAGGTTTTCTTTGGCCCTTTCGAGTTTTACGATTGAAGCCTTACGCCCTTTAGAGTCTACGTGTTGGGAGTTTCATGTTGGAGGTTATGTCGGGGGGAAGCTCTGAAGCTAGCTAGAAATGCCAAAGTGTGGTCTCGATGGTCAAGCCAAGGACTTCCTCGATATTTTTTCGAGAAAGTGCTAGAGGTGGCACCTAGGGGTCCGCTAGGTAGTGCAAAAAATAAAGCTTCCAGCTCTAAGTCCGGCTTACTGCGGATCACAATGCAGAGAAATGGAAGAAATGAGAAAGCATATAGAGGGCATAAAGAAGAATATCGACAAACAACGACAACTATGCGGTAGAAGGCGTGCCTATCATTCCAATCACATTGGAAAATCGTGATGAAAGTGGATGTAGGTAACGCCAAAACAAAGAAGACAAAATCCTAGATGATCTGATGGATTGAAAGCTCAGGTTAGCATAAAGAGTAATGAAGTATCAACCATAGTTCAAACACTAAGTGATGTGGTCGACACTTCGGCGGGCCAAGACAGTAGAGAGTAAGCTCATCATTGCGGATGTTGAGCAGGACCGAAAGGTATGTTATTCAAAGCGAAATGAAAATCGCGCGCGGTAGCGATTTCAATTATTCCAACAACGATTGAAAATGGCCAAAGCGCGATTTCAATTTTCTTTCCTTTGTCTCACAAGTGTGTGCTTTATTATTACGGACCTAATCGGTTTCCTCAAAATTACGGTGTTCGATTTGAATGGAGTGCTCGCAAAAAACGTTACCTAAAGCACAATTTCCTTTATCATGGTATGCACAGAAACCATTTGAGACATATACGAAATGGGTATATCCGCGGCCGTATCTGAAGGAGATGTTAGACCAAGCTTTCTTTTTATTTCGTTGTGCAATTTGGTCGTCGATGGAGAATAGAAATATCTGAAGTTTTGAGAGTAGTTCACGAGTTACATAGAGATTGGGCATCTGTTTGGGATCAGAGCAAATGTAAGTCATTCAATAACCCAAAGGATCCTACAGGTAAAAAAATATTTGTGAAATGCTTGAGCGACATGATGGATGACTTGGGCGTTCAGGAGAAGGAAGACATCATTATAGTTGATGATGACGCCTTGAAGTGTTGCTTCAATCAGTCACAGTCACTAAATCCACCATCCTATCATCCTGAGGATTTTGACAAAGATGACTTCTGCTTCTTTTGTCAGCATCTTGCCTTGCGAAATAGCTTCTGGGAAAAAGGTCGAAGAGATACAAACACTATACCCGCAACTTAATCGGACAGGGGAAATTGACAGGGACCTAGAGAAGATCGTTCTAGAAAGGGAACTTTTTTGATATATATATATATATGTATACAGGAAATACACTTTCCAAAAAGTTTTGAATATGAAATATACTTTACACCAAACTCTTTCGAATATATATTGTGTTCTTATATCAAAGATTATTGGTTACAGTAATGCGTATTGTTCTTTTATATTACGTGTATGGTTTGCTATACTTGCAATAATTTGTATGTATATACCGTCAATAATTTAGGTGTCTATAAATACGTATGCATGAAATTGGCAAACCATCGGCTTCGGCTTCCGCCTTCTGCTTGTTATTATGGCACATTCTATTACATGCCAGATGAACCACGCAGACCTCTGCGGTGCTTGAGAGCTAGAAATAGAACTTCGGGGACTGGCTTGATGTCGTTGCTATGAATCCTCGCCCGCTTCTATCCCCGATCCCTTTGATGTTGTAATCCATCTTATATGGAATCGAGCATGGTTTGTTCATGATCGAAAGGATCTCGACACCGCTGCTTGGCTGTCGGCGATGATTCGGATTAGTTTTTTTAAAGTTTATGTTCCACTATAATACGTTATTTATGGGAATAAAATCGCGCCACGCCACGATTTGACCCTGAAAATCTACGTTACGTAGCAACTTGCTTTGTTGTTATTTATTCGTAAAACACTACAATTTCAATGTTTAGATTTAGTTGTAAATTTGATTGTCATAATTAATAAGCAATTTCCTACTTTTATATTGCCAACATTCTTTCATAATATGGGTCATTTGGACCGAATATTTGGATACCCTTGCATTTCAACATAAAATGCATCTTCCTAGCCGAAAATGAACTTCGGTGCAAAAGTGTGGTTAATTCAATATAATGGTCAATAAATAGCTTATACGGTAGCGATTTTGGAATAGACATAATCCCAATTTAATTGAATGATGGTTGACACTTTCTTGTTCTTAATGGTGATGAGCGTAATTCGCGAGAATGCCATTTCCTTGTTGGACGCGTTTGTCTTTGGCTTCAGGTATTCTTTTTTTTTGGGGTGGCAAAGTGTAATTTGCCTGCCATGGGCCCTAGACTCTCGAGTCTTGATCTTACGTGGTTGCATTTCCATGGAAGGTTCTTCCTCATGGGAAGGCAACTAAGCTTCTAGGCATTCCGGTTGGTATACACCTCTCATCCGGAGGCGCGTGGGATGTCATTATTAAGGGGTTGGAAAGGCATTTGTTACGGTGGTCCCTACTAAAGTTATCCATGGCTGATCGTTAACCGCGGGGCAAAAGTCGGTTCACAGTGGTACACATTTGTACATGGCATCCATCTTCCGGCACCTGCAGACAAAAGATGCGACTCATTGTTAAATGCTGTCGAAACTTCATCTGAGGGGTGGCCTTTTGAAGAAGGAGTGATGTTAAAATTAGTTAGGCGGGTGCATTATGCCTAAACTTTGTGGGGGGCTGGGGATGATGCACTTTCTTCTCGAGACAAGGTGCTGATTTCTAAGTTCATATGGCGATTCTCAATAATGTGATAATTCTCCAGTGCGTCTCATTCACCCGTCTTCTGATGTGCATTTCCTTTGACTCTCCATCCATTAAGCCTCTCCTCCCATGGGCATTATTCTATCCACTTTCTCCATATCCTAATGCATCTCCTTTCCTCAAGGGGTTGCTAGGCTGCTTGGGAGGCCCCATAAGCACTTTGTTTCAGTTCCATCCAATGGCCCACACAGATCCCTCTGACCCGGTTGTTGGTGGATCCCTTTGGGTGGCGGCCGGCCCAGTTGTCCCCGGTCTCTTCTACGTCCATCCATTGATGCACGCGTCGGTGGCGGCGGCCAGTGTGCTCCAGACTATCACATGGTATAATGAGACAAGATTGTTGATGTGGAATGAGTTCAAATTGAAGTTCTGGACCGGAGCATTTGGGAAAAAGTAGCCGCTACACTTCCTCCACACCCACAAGGCGTGGCTCTCCGGCTCTGGGTGGTTCATGAGCGGATGTTAAGGAGGAGCACCGGTGCACTTTCGATGTATGCGATCCGCTTCATCCTTAAGTGTTGCCTCCATTGCCAAAGTGGCCTTTAGTTATCCCCGGCCTCATCGTAAAGCGATGCAGCGATGGGTATGGGATAAATTGCTTCATCCTAAGCTATCTATTTTATGGTGGCGATCACTCATAGATGCGTCGCGGGTAAACACATTTGTTCATCGATTTAGTCCGAAGTCTACGTGATGCGCCCTCTTTGCATGCGAGGGGATGAGACAATTGAGCACTTCTTTTCTTGTGTCACCATATTACTTGCTTGGCATTGGCTTTTCGTCTTTTCCATTGTGACTTGAATAGTGGCCGGAGTCCTATTGTCGGTCTATCCTAGTTCTTGAGACAAGTTGGCAAAGAGGGCTTTCCACTTCATCCGCTTGGATCATCTGGTCCATCTGGAAGAGCGAAATCTCCTCATCTTCAAAGGGACGTCTCTTTTCGGATCATAAGTGCTTAGCGATGCCGTAGTCGCATTGTGAAAGGCGTACAAGTGTTCTTCCTTAAAGGATGACATCAAAAGTGTCATTTGGGAGCAATATCTTCAGATTCACACCTACTCATAGCAAACAGTTGTGCTCGTGGTGATCTGTGTTCTGTGCTTTTCTATGTTATGTATGTGGTGGGTAGTGTTGCTCTAGTGGATATCTTCTCCACTGGGTTTTGAGTCCCCCATGTACTCTTTGTATTCTTTTGAGTAATAAAGGTCCACGTTCATAAAAAAAAAAATCATCTATAATGATGCAAGAAGGAAGCCAATCAGGATCATCTTGGCAGCCCCTACATACACTCTCTTCCCTCTCAACTCTTTTCCTGCGTCTACCCTGTGGACGTGGTCCATCCTCAACCACATGACTATTTCTTGTCTTGTCTTGAGGCCCATATGAACACCAATATCTGTATTGTGCAGTACATTTTAATGTAGAACTAAGTGTAGTTTTAATAGAAGCACAATAAATGACTTCAAAAGGAAGCACATGAATCAATCAAAGTCCATACCTCTGTAAGGTCAAATAGGAATCCTTGTAGGGTCTTCTTAACACTCTCTCAGGCTCAGAACTCCTCAGGTAGAAATTGGAAGGTGCTTCACAATTCTTCTACTCCCCAAGAATAAAATCTTGGACGCGGTTGGTGTGGATGTAGCAGGTCCACACCAGCATCTGGCCACCCCCTTGAATAGTAGGTATCTGATGCTCTTCAGGATACCAGTGGAGATTGCTAATTCATTTGGTGGTGATTCGGGTTGTATTTCAGCCCTTAGCTGAAAAAAATATTGAAAACTAAATGGCCATGCAAGCTTAAACCTTAAAATGGGTTGTCCATCAATTACCTCTTCTCTCTTCTCCTCTAGTTCATCCATGCCTGCTGCATTCCGCTCCTCAACTCTGCTACCTCGCCATGCAACAGAGAAAACAAGCTCAGACGTGATCCCAGAGGATGGTCTCAGGACCTCCACGTATCTGAATTTTAGTGGTCAGTCCGTGCATCGGTTGGCAAATTTAAACCTGGACCACTGGATTATTCCACGCTTCAATCTCCACCGTCCAAACGTTATACTGGCCTCCGGACCCCCGAAACCAGGACCCCCGAAACCAGGGTAAAAGTATCCTGAACCGTGTGTCATATGCCCAATCTGCCAATGTGAGCAAAGCAATATTCATATGAGGTGCTCGCGATGGGAGCAATGGCAAAGTAATATTGGTATAAGTCTTGCCAATATGAGCAAAGCAATGTTGGTGTTGAGGCACTGGCTCGCGCTAGAAATTTGAGGATGGAGTGGTTGGGTCCCCAACCTAGCCCAGTTTCTTGCAACCCCAACTAAGATGTCACAAATGGAGATGGACCACTTGTGTGCAAGACAACGCTCTAAGGTCACGTGCCCAGGCCCTTTTCATTCGTCCTCTCGAGACCATGAAACATGCAAGCTTGGCTCAAATATACGATGTTAGAAGATTGTCCAAGTTCATATAATGGGACCTGGTTGGACCGATAATGGCGCCTTGTTTTTTTGTTTTTACATGTTGTGGGCCTTTAATGTTTTGGATTTTAGCCAGATTTTCAAAGAACGGGACGATGATATAAATGAATGAGCTAGACATCTGTGCTCGTGTCTTTATTGGATGATTCATGCTTGACTCTGGTATAACTACGAGAACTCTGATAATGCCTAGCTAGTACCATCTGCATATGCTGATAGAAGCAGAAGACCTGAGAACATGGTTTGGACGTGTTAGATGGAGCATATGAAAGGTACGTGCAATTAGGAAGATAAATGTCTGTTTAGATGTCTCATAAACAGCAGAGTTTCAGTGATAAATAGTAGTGCAGGTGCTTCATTTCTGTGCAAAATGGCATCAGGCCAAGATAAGGATTGTGAGATCATCATACATTCTGCTCCATTCAGCATCAGCATGGCTAAAAATTGCCTTGATCCTTCGAGTACCCCTGTTGCACACTACCAAGCAGACATGCAACATCTTTGCTGCATTTCTTGTTCTTTCAAGGACCGCACTGCCCTAAAGAATACCACATTACTTCAGAAGGTACAAGCAATATTTTTTCGCCATAGCTCTTCTGCCAGATATGACATGCTATCTTGTGTTCAACAGGTTGGCACAGAGGTGATTGCGACTTTCATTCTAATATTCTTAGGAGCAGGAGCTGGCATGACTAATACACTGGCACATGATAGAATTACACTATTTGGAGTGGCTGCAGCAAATGGACTTGCTGTGATGATGATGATTTATGCAACTGGTCATATTTCAGGAGCTCATATGAATCCTGCAGTAACAATATCATTCGCCACGATGCGCCACTTTCCCTGGTGCCAGGTAGTGATACAGACAACACTAGTATATTGACATATCCTGGTCCAGTTTTCTTTCAAGGAATATTGAAAATGCAGTCTTGTCTTCTTTATGGCATCACGTTAATTGTGACAGGACCTGTTTAATTAGATCCATCCTTGTTAGCAAACAAACGTCATGTATATGGCTTGGATTCTGGATGGAAGGACCACCCTTTCTTGGTCTTTAGTTCTTTTTTTTTCCTGTCTAGCAAAGGACTAACTTGTTCTCTTCGATAGTAAATATTTCTCCTGCTGCGTTTGCAACAGAATAGAAAACCCAACTAATGATGTCTTTGGATGTCACAGGTCCCTGCCTATGTTATGGCCCAGCTCATAGGCGCAATATCTGCATCCTTTGTGCTGAGGAATGTTTTAGGCAACGTGGACAATTTATCAGCAACAATTCCTTCAGGAAGTGCTCTTCAGTCTTTTGTGCTAGAACTCATCATCTCCTTTATTCTCATGTTTGTCGTCTCTGCAGTCTCCACAGATACCAATGCTGTAAGCATCATATTGTTTGTTCTTCAGCTTTTAATGTTTTTTTTGATGGGTTTTCATGAACCTGTGTCAAATCTTTAGATTGGAGAGCTTGCTGGACTTGCAGTAGGGGGTACCGTGGCTCTCAACTCTATCATTGCAGGGTATGCAGTTTTGCCACTATCCATATTTTCTGTGCCATTTTTTCCTTTAAGTTCCTTCATTTTGCTTTTACTTTGTAACCCACTCTGATCTTTCTTGTGAGTGTCCCAAATGGCATCAGGCCCATATCAGGAGCATCGATGAATCCAGCTCGAAGCCTTGGCCCTGCAATAGCAGCTAACAATTTCACGCATATTTGGATTTATCTTGTCAGCCCAGTTCTGGGTACTTTAGCTGGAGCATGGTTTTACAATCTCATTCGTCTTGTGCAGTCAGAAGAGAATGAAAAATTAATGCCCTCTGCTAGGAAAGGTTCCAATCTCAAGAGAAATGACTTTGTATAACATGTTTATGATTGTTTTACTCTCAGTTGATCATGTATTTGTTTGTTTTAATATTGTTATACAAAATCACAAAACGACAGACTGATACAATTATTATATTCAGCATGGAGATATGATGAATATATGATCAATATTTTATGTAATATCATGAGAACTCTATATATTCTGATTGACGTTGAGTTGACAGTATGAACAAGCTAAAAAATTGACTGATATAAACCGAGGAAAAGTTAAACGTCATACTTGGAAGTGTAGAAAACTACAAGGAAGGAATTTGGAAGGAGTTTTAAGAGGTAGGTAGAGAAAGTCTGGGCAATCAATTGATGCTGGGAAAAGAAGATACTTCTGACAGTTCCATCTCAAGGTTTGTGTCAAAAGTTTGAAGCCAGATAACTAATATGACAAACAACACCCATGTGATTGTCCTGTTATTCTGCCGTCCTGGTTCTGATCTGGGTTATCAGCCTCATGTTCTGAATTTCTGTGATTCTGTTCCATGGCCAATCTCGTAAATTGGCTCCGGCTACGCCGTGGATCATAGAACGTACGTTCTGGAGGTTGATACTTATATGTGGCTGACATGTTATACCAAATATATAAATGCCCATGAATTTTCCGTAGTCACAATAGATAGAATAGAATAGAATAGAATAGAGCAACGACGTACTTTCATTATAAGCATTATAAGCATGTAAATCCAAACAATCTCTCTACAAAATTAATCACCGCTAGCATCAAAATTGAATCACGGCACAGCCAGCATCAAATTGACTTGGTACTCCAGTTTTTCCTTTCTCGTGTTCATACTCAATGCATCCATCAGAATTTGTGGAGCATATACCTATTTCGGGCTTTCACATTTAATTAAACTGGCCAGATATCAGAACCTAGCTACATAGCTTTAATGTCTGATTCACCTGGTACTTTTTTGGCCCTGCGCTCAAACCACTAACAACACTCCACCACCACACCCACACGCACGCTACCATGACCATATCAATCGATCCTTGGTGATGTCAAACATAGCCATTGAAGAAAAAGAGAATGTTTAAAGAATATGTGCTCATCATTGGCCGGCTTCGCAGAAGTTTATTAAGATGTTGCCATATGGGCCATATGTGGAAACTGGTTATATGTTTTTCATTGTATATGAGTTCAGTGCAGTGCATAAACTACAACTCAATCAGGTAATCAGTCTTGCTTCTCTAGCTATCTTTTAATTTGGATGTTTGAAGCTTGTTACAAAACAGATCAACTTATGGGCCAAATACAACTGTTTAACTTTCTCTTAAATTTTGATTAGACTGTTTTTCTATAGCATTTATGCTACCGAGGTAGCATAATTATTTTAACCTCGTATTTTGCAATTCTATCCTTATTCGAAAACAAGGTTAGATACGTTCTAACTATTTTGTACACGGAAATATTGGTGTATATCAATTCAGTTTATAACAGTATGTGTACTTATTGAAAAGTATTTATGTTGTATGCACATGATTTATATTAACTAAACTTCTAAAATATGGATGCCATAGATGTTGTTTGTTCTATTCTATTCTATTCTATTCTATTCTATTCTATTCTTATTCTTTTTTTTTTTTTTTTTTTTTGAAGGGCCCAAAGCCAAAAGTTTATTAATCGGAGAAAAAAAGTACAAAATTTACATGTCTCATCTAAGCGTGTAAGCACCGCGAGATGCTTTGAGAACCACGAGCACGGAGCACAATGTACTTACTCCAGAATAGGAGACTAATGATAAGAATCAATTCGAAGATCTTTGAATCGGATCGTTCCACGATTCGAGTCAAGGGAAGAACAACCGTAATTTGTCGATATCTTTTTACGGGCCCTTTGTAATAACAAATGCGAGATGAATAAATGCCACGAAAAGATGTGGGTTAATGCAAAAGCTCCCATATCGACCATAGGAGCCAACCGGAACCAAGATGAAATGCCCTTTATTTAAAATTTGGAGGCCATGCGTTGGGATAGGGCGCCTTAAAAGGATCGGCCCGGCGGTCAATGTCTTTTGTAAACAAACCTTGTAGCGGGGACCCGCGGCGGTTGAACCTCGGGACAATCAAAGACAATGCTCAAGAGTCTCAACGTCAGAGAGCCGAGGCGGGCATCTTTGCAAATATCACGAGGATCATAGCGATGTCGAAAGGCATTAACCCTTGAGCACGTGGATAACACCACCACCACGGTCTGAGAGACTTTAGGGTGAAGCAACCTATCCCAAAGCCATCACCATGTACGACACAAAATGAAGCGTGTAGGTGCCACCATCGGCAGCTGGAGGGTTGTGGTGCTAAAGAAAGGCGATATCTTGATCGACAAATTGCTTGCCTTTGTGAATATTTTCATGACAATCCCATGGCACCCTTTCCAGCAACACCAACTTGCACTATGGGAGAGGCAAATTTTTCTGCGACCTTCTCCCATAGAGATGCATCCCAGCGAGAGGCGGGAACTTTGCACGAAATTCAGGCAAGGCAGTGGCGACCCTCCTCATACCATGCTTGAATAGAGACAACACACGCAAGGACCCATGCGTCTCTGTGTAAGGGGATGAACTGAGGGCCGCCAATGGAGGTCTTGAGGGGGTGCAGGCGATGGTGCCCACCACCATGGAGTCTCAATAGGGTGTGGATAGAGGGCATGGCGAGGAAAAGATGTCGGCCCCTCCCATCGCCAACAAATACATAAAAAGGAGAAAGCGCTTGAAAAGGCTGCGAGTCACGAAATAAAGCCCAAGGTAGGGGCCGGTTTGGCCCGACCTTCTTGCCTAGAGGGATCTGATGACCAAGAGCTTGTCTAAGAAAGGCGTGAACCGGAAGAGTCATCCTCACCATTAGGGTCTCCAAATGAACTTTGAAATAAGCACTTTTGCTCTCTGCGAAGAAATCCACACGCCCATTTTGGAAGGATGCACTTTGACCAAGCCACCTTAACCACAACACCTTCCTCGGTACACCTTAAATAAAGTTCGAACTATTGCAATGAGCTCACGCACTTTGATGCCGTGGTGCTAGCGATAAGGATGCCATATAAACATGGGTACTACTAAGGGCCGACTTGGCCCTTTGTAATGCGACACGCAAGAGAGACAACTTAGCGGTGGACCACGGAACAAGTGCTTCTCCAAACCCCTAATGATCTCCTCCCATGCGGCTCCCATAGTAACACGGATGCCAGGCGGAATCCCCAACAACTTGATGGCTTTGTCCATGCACCGTAATTTCCATGGATAATCGTGAACACATGCGGGCCCAGGATTATCCAATGTCCACAAAAATTTGTACATACGCCACCCACAAGAACAGGAAGCCGGTGAAAAAAGTGTCTAAAAGCATTTTGGCGTGACAGCAAGATTCTCATCATTAGCGACTAGGAAGAGGAGCGGCGTCGTGCATATTGATTGCAAACCTCTTGTGTGCCGTCCTCCATTTACAAGACCATGGAGAAGTCCCTCTGTCGTTGCAATGGTAAATATACTTGTGACAAAGCCTACGCAACAATTGTGAAAAGCAATGGTGCTAAAGGGGCATCCACGGCGAATACCACGGCCAGAGTGAAAAGGCATGTGGCGGCTCACCATGGAGCAGAGACGGTCGCCCGGCGGAGTATCACGATGTGAATTGTTCCCCCAATCCCAGTCTTAGCATACAACGACGCATGAATTCCTAGCTGATATCGGATTTGTTATGTAACATTTATGGGAATAAAATGCCAGCATAGTCTTAGTCCTAATATGATAGTAGGCTAAGGTCCTCTTAGTTTTTTCTTTGATTCAATGCCTTCTTCCACATATTGGCTGGCCATCTTTTCTTGCTACCGGTAGAACACGTGCGTGTAGAAAGGCGCTACTTTGACCATATTCTCCTTATGGACTCTCACAATGATGGAGCTTATGTTCACATGTCAGGCACTTATTCTGATGCTTCTATGTCGAAAAAGGCTGCACAAGTAAAAGAGGATGGACATCTTGTGCAAGCATGGGAAAAGCCTGCAATTGAATTTAAGAACAAGGTGCATGAATTTATTGTTGGTGATACAAAATGATCTCTTAAATGAAAGGGCCTTCATTGATTTGACTTGGAAAGATGTTAAACAGTTGCAGGCTTCTCTATGGGTGCACAAACATGGATAGACATGATGGTCCGATTTTCTTTATTCTGTTGGAGCAGGTATTGGATAATGGTTTGGAACTTTTTCTATCACTTCTAGAAATTCTGGATTCTAGAGCAATAAAATCAAGATGTCATAGCCATTTTTATATCATTTTCAATAGTTCCTGAAAAACTATCTTACTTTAGGTTTTACTTATGCAAGTTCTGGCAGGTTGTGCATGATTGACATCCAGACATCCGTTTTCCTGAAAAAGAGTTGTAATGTTTTTGTGAAGTTATCTTTTCTCTTATTTTATCTATTATAAAGGATCTTGTATGATTTATAATTAGAGACGTAATGACCAGAGATATGTTATACAATAAACAAGGACTATGTTACCCTATTTGCTCTATGTTTTATTGAAAACATTTATCCAGGAATCAACAATGAATTGGTTGCTCACAGTTGTGGATTATGAACTCTCTATTGCAGGCCTTGCTTTGGCACCTGGTTGTACAGTCATTAAGAAGTCATTAAAACTTATATTTTTGACTACTCTAGGCACTCTAGCACTTGCAATAAGGAACATGGTTACCTGTTATACAGAAAAGATGCTCTGTGCAGAAATCCTAGAATGCAGAACAAATATAAGATTTCAAATTTGGTCCACAATATCAAGACTTCCAAACTCAAATGTTCTCAGTTCTTGCATTTCTTCATTACCTTTATAGTTGCAAAGTCATAAATAAAGCTTGGTGTGTAAAGCTAGCTACCTGGAAGTCTCAGCTTATCTATTTGCAAAGTAAATCTCAAATTTTGAATCACCAGTATGAACTGCTGGAGCTCGTTCTTGTTGAGCTGCCTTCTTAAGTGAAACATGAGTCCAACCATCACTATGACACTTAACACTAGAGTTGTCTCTAAATGGACAAAAAATGGTTCATTTATATTGTTCACTTTAAAATTCATATAAAATCAGCAACTCAATTTTCCAAGAAGCCCTTCCTATAAGTTAATATATGACAGTCATATTACACAAGAAAAATACCTACAAATGCATCAGCTCACATATTTGAAAGTTATGTTTAGGTGAATCCAAGGGGGTCTAGTCAAAAACTGTCTCATGTTTACATAAGGTAAAACTCGACAAAATTTTTTTCTTTTTTTTTCTTTTTTTTTTCTTTTTTTTTTTTAAGACGAGATTGTTGAAGGTGTTCCTGGCAAAACCTTCAACTTTAATGGTTTAGAACCTCCAGGTTGCTTAAGGCAACCACTCTATGTGAGAAAATTCCAAGGCAAAATGCTCAAATAACAATTTTCAACCACTTTCCCAAATCAGAAAAAAGACTGCCTTACAAAAGATGATCCCATATGCAAACAAACAAGGATCTGCTCATGATTTCTTATGCCTAAACTACTCAAGATCTTGAGGAATGCTAGGCAAAAAGTCAGATGTTTTGTGATCAGTGCAAATCATTCAAATATGCGTCTCTGACTAGGTCAAAAATTGGTCAATGTCCCTGGCCGAGAGTGATTTTTTGCAACTCCAAGAAGGTAGATCTTTTTGGTGTTTTGATGCTTGGATCTCTTCTTAATATGCCTGCACACAATGTCAAGTACTCTTTTTACATAAATGAGTGCAAAATATCCTGAAATGTTCGTTTTAGGCCTGATAGACTGTCAGAGACTATGAATAGCAAGCTGAACTCTGCTAAATCGATCTTTTTTGGGCTCTTTTTTGTCTCTTGATATGAACTCTGCAGCTACTTATGCTTTGCAAGGTGAGGGGATGCAATTTAACTAGTGAAAGATGCAATCAAAGGCCAAAATATGCAAATTTTTGGCTTAATTCTGCAAGCATCCCTTTTTTTTCTTAATTCTTTTTTTGCAAAAAGAACCTTTTTTGATGCTTTATGCCATGGAGGAATCCTTTTTGCAAAATTAGCTTTCTGACTTTTGGCTCAAAAAGGGTGTGGAGATGGTGAGGTGGCAAATAGGCAAGGTGAGTTGGCAAGGTGATGATGACATGGCAATGAGAGATGGTGAGGTATCAAACGAGTTGGCATGGTAACTTTTTTCTAGTCAAAACTTTTGGTGAGGTGGAAGTGATGAGTGTGACACGTGTGTGGCGATGTGGAAGTGTTGGTGGTGATGATGTGGCAAGACAACATGTCCCCTTAATGGTCTAAATAACTTATTTTGGAGAATTTTGAAGAAAATGGACTTTTTAATGGGGGGTTGACATGCGTGTGGTGTGACATGGCAATGGTGATGATGTATATGATGACTTGGCAACTTTTGAGTGGTGACAAGGGTCAATTTGGTACTAGTGCAAATAAAATTGCAAACTTTAGGCAATAACATGATTCTTTGACTTTTGTTGCTTCCCATAGGAATTTTTGCACTTTCTCTCTCCATTTTGACTTCTAGAGAGAGGATTTGACCTTAGACCATGGAGATGGCCAAATTAAGTGGAATTTTTTTATTTCACAAGATGTGGTGGTATAGTGGGTGTGTGAGGTGTGAATGATGTATGAAAGAGATGTTTTGACTAGAAAAAATTCCCTAAGCCAATTTGCTATAGGAAATGAAGGCTAGGCAAGGGGTTTGAAGTCATATGGGATCTTTTGCATGGAAAAGAGATGAAGAGCTCAAGATATGGATCATATGAAATAATCATGCCAAGAACTCAATAGAAATACCACATACCAAGAATACTCAAGGGGTCTTCCAAACTTCAAATTTGCTTTGCTTGAATTACCGTTTCTAGCATACTTGTGTGATCTTTCATGAATGTCTTCACCTTGGTCTTCAGGTGTCCACTTATGATCTCTAGGGATGTGTTCTCTTCAAATCAATGGTGTTTGTGTATCTGTGCTCAAATCAACATGTAGGCATAAGTAAACCAATATGTATCTTGCTCTTCTATGCTGCCATAGCATGGCACCATCATGCCAAATAGAAAGAACAGGCTAATCTCCCAGCCTCTTGTTTTGGCAAATGATCAACATGGAATTCCTGCTAGCTGCCAATATGGAGGTATGTTTGGCAGCTCAATGAACCTGCAATGGATTAGAAGAAAAGGGTGTTGGCAAATGAACCAGATGATATATATGCGATTGTGAATGTGGAAAATAGGCGAATATGCATGACAAATGTGATTGTTATTAGAGAAAAAGGAACTGTTGGATGGGAGAATGACAACAGTCTAGTGGATTTGGTGAAGAATCATTAATCTGAAGTGTCTCAAGTGGATCAGGGGCAACTCTTGAGCAGGTTATTTTGAAATGAATGTATGAGAGTACACCTGCATGTGACAATATATTTTTAGCACAATGAGCTGCTGTTATGGTGGCAATGGCAGCAGCTATGGATATGGAGAAATATGAAGGAGAGTGTGTGAATATGACATGTGTGACTGCAAATTCAAATGCACTTGCATGGAAATTAGAACTTAAGCAATAAGAACACTTAATTAGAGCTTTGAACAAGCTGACACATGCATGAATCTCCCTGTCTTTGCATTAGTTTCAATAGTGGAAACCTCGAATATAAAAGTTTCAGCTAAATAACTTCTTTGATTTAAAAATATAAACTATTTCCCAAACACTCTTGCATTATTTTTTCTCCTTTTCTTCTTTTATTTTTGGGTTGCCCCTAGGGGGGCAAACCCTCGTTATCAATGGGTATGTGGGCATATCCGGATATATCTTAGACATATATGCCTAGCATATCTTGGTATTTGCTAAAAGCTGGCGGTGTACTGTAAGTGCTCGGTCATCGGCCCATTCCTTCCGCGAGGCGTGGCTATGGCGGGAAGAGGGTTGCAACCATCGAAAAAGATGGTTGGCTTTGTAATAATGTTCGGGATGGTGTCAAACCGTTGCATACAACGCATAGCCCTGGTTTTCTAAGGTTGAAACTCATAGATCTAGGATCGGCCTATGTCTAAATATATGGTGAAAATGTGGTATCAGTCTTTGGATCTGAGGGATTAATGGGCCAGGATCACAAGTGCATGGAAGCCATGGAAGCTTTAGCGCCAAAAGGGCTCGTCAGCTGCTTGTGACTTTCATTTCTATAATTTTTGTACTTGAGTCGGGGTAGAAAAGTTTACAATAGTGATAATTATGTTATCGTCTTGATTTCCACCCGGAAGTTGCACCTCCACTTGAATCATAGAAAGTGGAAAACATGAAACTTGGTCTTGGAGGTGATCATCAAAGAATAAATGGGTGCTTGCTATAGCTTTATCGGGGCACACACGCGAGCTGCGACGACATGAGGCACGAAAATCTATGATAGAAGAGGTATCAATTATATTTGAATATATGAAAGTAAAAGTTGAAATAGATTAATCTATCGCACAACAAACGTCCACAAAGGTACGCTAGACTAAATCACGAGGAAACAAACTCACAGTGTCATGTATCACGGAAGATCATTATTTAAAATTATTTATTGTTGATCACATTTCTAAGTTTAATAATGTTTCTTTTCTTTATAGGCAATGTGTAGGGGTCACTTCAACTATTCAAAACGTTTTGGCCTGGTGGGTGCACAAATAATTCATGATACTAACCTTTTTAGAGCACACCCAAATTTGAGCTTTTATTTGGATGGAGCACCACGGTCGAGAATAGCATGGATGCATGTGCCAAATGGTTACATTCTCTTGCAAGTCCAAGATCCAAGGTCAATGGCATGAAGGGACAAGAAGTAAGTGCTTATGTAAGTAGCTACAATCTAGTTCTAAAATATGGAATTACTTATGGTAAAATAACGTTGCAGATTTTGCTTTTCAATTGCATGTCAAAATGGGACCCCCAACAATTGTTACCTTCTCTGCTGAATACATGTACAAAACAGGGTTGCTACTTTCTTTACTTATGACTCATCCATAAGAACCTTTACTGGGCCATAATGATTTCTAATGTGCTTTATTCATATCCACGGGCATTCTAATCCAGGCATCAAATTTTGAAAACGCCAAGCAGCAGGCAATATTAACAGTTGCTAAATTACAAGCTTCCTTAGATCAATCTCACACACTTTGTTAGACTATGGACACTTCATTAGACTATGGCTAACAGGTTAAAGAAAGTGATAGCTCAAGTGATGTAGTGATGTCTTTCTCACCAGTCTTTTTCTTTTTGTGGGGTGACTAAAGATCACCTGTTCTACAAACTGCTGTGCGAACTAAATTGAGTTGATTTAAGCCAGGTCCTCTTATGTTTATTATAAGTGATCCATTTTCTGCATGAAGGATGACAGAAAATGCTTTCAAGATGTGCAAGCGAAGATATCATTGATTAAGTAGTTATCTAGAGAAAAGATGCCAAACATCAAACTTAATGGAGATGTGGAAAAATGAATTGTTTGTGCCTCATTCAGTTATCCTTCTCCAGTGTGGCTGGTTCGAGTCTACCTATTGCACCTCCATGGCTATCTTTCATCTGTGTTGAAAAACTGGGGCATAAAGGTATTGTGGCTCTTGAATCAAATTGGAGTGGCTGGCCAACTAATCAGATGTTCAGTAGTGCTGTGAATAGATTGCATGGATGTCTCAGGTCAATATCTTGATTTTTCAGGGTATACTGGATCTCTATTTTTTGTTGCTTCATGAGCAAGTTCACCGCTCTCATGTCCAAAGACGTGGGAGCACAAGATTCTGAGAACCTGTTACAAGGGGACCAACAGAATGTTCCACAACAAAGTTTGAGATTTCCACAATGAAATGGTTTACTATTTCCCCATAGACAATGCCGGGCACGCGTACCAGCTGAGGTTGCATATGCTAGGACTCCGGTGTAGACTTAGGAACTCTGGCCTTATCAAAGGAAAATGTTGTGCTATTACATCTCAAAGGATTTGGAATTATGTAATGTTCAAAAGAAGCTTTGCACCTTATCGGAGGAATGGGTTAGGGATAAGATCTAGGCCTACCACTTTGAGCAATTTGACCTCATTCCCTATTTGACCGTATATAATCACGACATTCTGTGCATTCCACTGTTTGACCTAGCAGTAAAATTTTTTAGAAGAAAGAGAATTAAGCTACGTTTTAAGGGGAGGACAGAGGCATCATCCATGCAGTGCTAGGATAATATGGAATTAGCAGTTTCTTGAAGAGAGGGCATGCATAACAACCTCTGCTCTCTATGTAAATACTTTGAAGATCTTATGTTTGTCACTAGCAGAAGAGTTTTACACTCCACTGAAATGTTTTTCAAGTTATTTAACTTTGATAACTTCTTTCTCAAGTTCGATCATGTCATGGATATTTGTACATAAACGAGATAACTTTGATATGAGTTATGACGTGCTTACTCTTTCTTGGTTAAAAATGTGTCTTTTAATTCCAAACGACACTTTGTGCCAGCCCAAAACATTCGGGAGGTAGGCGAGGGACATGCAGAATTTTATGTACAACACGTTCAAAGAGCAGTAGTTATAGCTGCACGCACTTGTATTGTTTTCCTTTAGCGTAGTCTCTGAATTTCTAAGAACATATGCCGGTTTTAAGATTGAGATCCACGTGGGGATGCTGTTGAGCTATCGGGGTTCAGTTATAATGCCATTGATGCCTATAACAAAGTGGGCCTTGAGATCTTTCATGGCAAAAGCTTTTAAGCAACAATGGGAAGCAATGCAACAAAGCTATTGGAATAAGGTATTAAAATATAATTCAACCTCCAATTGAAATATATAAAGAAATCTTATTCGAATTATCTCAATGCATTATTCTTGAGGAACCTGGTTCATTGGTATTCAAAATGAAATTGAGGGCCTTAGAAGTTCTTTGTTTCCCCGATGGTGGTGTGTGTATGGAAAATGCCGTTCATTATTCAAGGCGAGTCTACCACGGCAATCATAGGGAGTCTAAAAAAATGGTCTTAAGCGGGATGTGGCCCTATATAAAGAACAATATTGGGCCCACGCGGTCTTTGTCTTGCCATCATTACAACGGCATTAAGGGCTAAGGTTGTTTGCCAGACAAAATCACAGGATTCATTTCGCGGTCGAGTCTGATAGACCTTCTTTATTTACCCAAGCCCCCCGGACCCTTCTGATTACACATCAGCTAGATTAACCAAAAAAAACTTCGAAACTAATGTCATTTTTACAGGTGTTATTCTTTGGTTCCCTATATCTTGGTGCAGATCTCTTGAAGATTTTAAATGGCAATCAATTGGCGATGTAGAAGAAAAGAGATTAAAATATGTTTACTGTGGCATTGTAATAGTGGAAAACAAAGGAATACAATGTAGATCATATGAAAATAACATGGCTTAAAAGCCTTCTGCTGGGTATTGGCAATATGCAGATAGCTACCAATAGATGTTAAAATCTATCTAAGCATAACTATTTGGGAGAACCATGAAAATACTTGGATATACAAGCGACATGCAGATTATGGCATATTTTGATTTTTATATGTTGTAGTGTTGCATGATTTGGATCCAGTATTTAGGAAAGTATTTAGGAAATTTTCTCGATCTGAAATGTTTGCAAAGCCAATGGACTTGCCACTTCCTATGGTATAGACCTATTAATTTACTCTATGTGGACAACCTTTTACATATCATATTCCATATATAATCACTAAGTAAGGTGACCGTGTCTATTTCAACATGCTTAGAGATTTAATTGGCGACGTTATTGCATCATTCCCTCTAGCTATAACCTAAGAGTGTGCAAGTGATTACATCTCAAACTTGGGCTATAGAAATCCAACAATACACTAGGAAATAAATTATGACTCAAGCCTGCTTACATCATATTGATACTATTCTTGCACCATAGTAATGCAACTCTAGATTAGCACTCTTGCTCTTGGCATGCAACCCAAACTTAAATCATAGAAACTATACTACACTGCACCTCTTGCATCAATATTCATATATGGGTATAATTCCTGACGATGTGGTTTCTAGGTCTTGCAACTGATTGTTGATGCTTGAGAAGATGAAAACAACAAATTAAAAATCAGGCAAACAGACCCTCGGTCCACTAGAGGGCAACCCTCCGTGCGCAGCACCTTGTTATGTTTTGCAATCATAGTCAGTTTAAAAGCAAACTAGACTAACCTACCTACCAATTCTAAATAAGCTTCTAACTAAATAAACTTAAAGCAACATGTTGTTGCCAGTATCTCTTCAAGTGCAAAATGTTGATGGGATTTAGAAGCTCGTTGCCATCAAGCACATCCTTCAACCAATAGGAGTCTTTACCTGCTTTCCCAATTACTTCAAAAAGCCCTGCTCTTAAAGGTTCTCAAATTTTACTGCTACATCTTCCCTTGCCTTATTCCATTTAAGAACCAATTCACATGTTTTGAAGGTACCTCGGAGCTTATGAGCAGCTTTAAATGCTGCTATGTCTTTGGCTTTCTTGATCAGAACTGCATTATCAGCTTCATATCTGTATTTCAAGGTACATCAACCTTATACACCTTTCTCTTAGTGCATCCTCCATTTTCAGAAATTTATTTGATAGGCCAATCTAAGAGATGGGAATCAAAATCGATTGCTTTAATTCTATGCCATAAACAAGGTTGAAGGGTGTATGCTTAGTAGATGCTTTAATGGTGGTCCTATATGCCCATAATGCATCATGCAACTTCCAAATACCAATCTCTTTGGAAATGCTAATGGTTTTAATGATTGACTTCCCAAAAAAGCTTTTAGCGTGCTTGACTTTGAGTGGCCAGCTGATGAGGCAAATGGTTTGGTTCATGAATTGACTTCCCCTATCGGAACAATTTTAAAGGGATCCCAAATCGAGCACAAATATTCTCATGGAGGAAATCTTGATGTGGTGGCTGTTTGCCTCTCTAAGTGGATTTGCTTCAGCCTATTTTGTAGAAATAATCTATGGCCACAAGGATAAATTGGTGTTGAGCTGATGAGGGAGGATCTATTGGACTTATAAAATCAAATCCCCATGTTTGAAATGGCCTAGAAGTAAGAAGTCTTTGGCTGATCTTCTTCTTTAATGTATTTGATTAAAACACGACAAACCATCTAAGAAGAATAGATCTCTTTTCAACTTATTGACGTATAATACTTCTTCAAAAGAAAAGGCAAAAGTAGCAATCTTTTAATGGCTAGCCTTGTTCAAATCCTATAATCAATGCAAATTCTTATGGTTTTGTTTTTACTTCCGGGGTACAATGCAAGATAACCATTACGGATTCACTATTTTACGAGATCACACACATCTTTCATCTTATATAATTCTTCCTTGATTAGGAGCTAGGAGATGCATTTATTCTTCTTCTTTTGCTGCAGCATGTTTTATTCTTCTATTCTATTCTATTCTATTCTTTGTTTTTTATTTCAAGCTCCACATACTTCTTTATCAACACCAATCGGTTCATTTGTAATCAGGCAAACCCATCTTTCCATTCATCAAAATTTAGTGACAAAAGACTCATCATCCTCTTTGATTAAATCCCCAACATATATAAATTCTATCTTGACCCTTTTTATTTACTTTTGCCTATTTTGCATTTTTTCTTGCATTTGATTACCAAAGATAGGATAGGTTATGAGAGTTGTCCCCTTTCCAAATCTTCTTCTTGAAGATTTCTCTTTCAGCTAAATGTTCAAGTGGAACATACAATACATCGACCTTACAATTTTGCTCTCTTGGCACATGGCATAATTTCAAGACTTAAAGTTTGCCAATTCTCCCCAAGGCTTTGTCTCTTAACAAAATCCTTCATGTCTTCATTTTTGCTTGATACTCCCCAATATCGTGCCCAAACCAAGCTGTGAATCTCCAAGATAACAATCTCATTAATGTTCAAATTTCTTGGCTGTGAAGTCCCATATCAAAAGCCTTGTATTCTGCCATATTTGGAAAAATTACGCCTACTTTTGCAAAAGCAACACATTAGAAGAATCTTTAAGAATAGCGGTAGAAGGCGAGGGCCACACTTAATCTCTTTGAGACACCACCATCAAACCACAAATAAACCAAATTTTTTTTTTTGAAAGATTTACCTCCATAGGTTCTAAGTTTGGAAATTGATAATTTGTAGCTAGCTCATGATATTCTCCGCGAGGTTGGCACGGAATATCTTCTTCAATGTAAAAATTCAAAGCTTCAAACTCTCCCCACCTTATTTGTAGAGTGTTGCTCTTCTTTTACCATTTGAAAATAGTACACTCTCCCCTTGACCACACATGCCTTGCATCTCGGTGACAACCATTTCCTTCCCAAAAGAGCGGATCATAAATGCTGACTTCTCATCTATTCCTTCAAAGCAACAACCACAAAGTTGGCGTATGCTATCCCTTCCACATCAATTGACACGTTTGCCAACTATTCCCGCATGGGGTTTTTGGTGTTTGGCAGGGAATGATTTTTTAAGACCATGAGCCTTTTTGTCAATTTTTAAGACCACACAATCTCATGATATGATGAGGCGTGGGGCTCATCATTGGAAATGACCGTTAGGCTTAAATTTCCACACACCTGCTGTGCTGAGATTTTCTTGAATGTCCATAAGCCCTTATTCGGGCTTTCGGATCCCTATTTTAGCCTGTTTAATCTCCTTTTGGTTTTCAGCAATAGCGGGTTGAAGCGGCATTCTATGTTTGTGCATCTCAAAAGGTTCTATTAAGCTTGGTTTAACCTAAGCTCGATCTGTCACGATCGCTTTACTTTGAAGCAAAAGCGTGGCGGCAAAGGGACAAAGATTCAATGGCGGAGGAGGGCGTCGAAGTAAAGCAGGGGACCCGGATTTTTGTCTTATCAAAACGGCTTGGGAAAGAGCTCATCACGATGGTCAGGGTGCAGATTCGAAGTTACACAGTCTCACGAACTTCGTTAGATAGAGTTAACTCAGCTCAAGAAAACCATAGAGGCATTAGCGGCCGGGTTGGGTTAATTTGGAGAAGAAACAAGTAGTCATAGGGCCCGATACAAATTTAAAGGATGAAGTCTGGACAATTTTGGAAGAAGAAGAAAAAAAAAAAGAGCCTCGGGTTAAAGGTGATTTGGCATTAGGAGGAAGGGCAAAAGAAGATATTAAGATAATCTAAATATACAGTTCTGTGGAAGTAGCGGGCGGCTCCCGGTGATGATGTAGCTGTGCTTGATGCACTTGGAGGCTTGAGGAAAAGAGTGAAGCCGAGCGCGCATCTTAGTAAAAATTGCAGAGGGTGAATCAACAAGGTAGAAATGTTAAAAGCTGGGGAGGCCCAAATTTGAAGAGGATCGATTTTTGGGGTACGTGAGAGTTCAGCGGCGCTGGCACAAACCGTCACTGCGGCATTGAGACAAGTTAAAAGAGCTAGAAAGAAAGAGAGAAAATGGGGCATTTTAGGGTAGGCGGGTTATCATAAGAGATCGGAAGAATAGGAATTCTTAAACCCAATGAGCATAAATCAGGCTGCCTATATGTCGATTTGGATGTTTAAATGCTAGAGGTCCAAGGGCTTGAACTCTTGTCTTATTATGTTAAGTGAGGAAGCAGCTAGATGTTTTCTTTATTGTAGAAACGTAGTAGGAACATGAAACACCGCGGGGTACCAATAGTCGAAATTATAAAACTTTTAAATGCGGAATAGGAAGCCAAACCCGGGGAAGACCTTATGGAAGCATAGCTTGTTATGTGCATGACGGTTTGCTCAAGTTTGTTTGTTTAGAACCGCGAAGATCTTAAGAAGATAAAATTTTGTAGCAATTAGGTATCATCTCTCTTCCATTATAGCGACGAGGTGATAAAGATCTGATAATAGTAGAACGGTATATATTTCATCGGTAGATCAACAACAATGGCGTAATGTCGGACTTGGTTCATTTGTATCCGCGATGGAAAAATGATTCACATGTCTTTGCTTGTTGGTGATTTTAATTGTTGAATGAGGCGGTTTGCAAGCCGAGATCAAATATATTTGAATGGCTCACCTGACAATTTGGAAGTAATGCGATCAATAGGTCGTTTCGCGGGAAAGTATGAACATAGGTGAAGTTAATGAAACGGGCGAGCGCTATTACATTTTTGTAAATATTTGGACTTGATAGTATTCAATGAGGTTGCCTCAGGTCTGTCCGGGCTTTACTCGCCTCGAAGAGTGAGAATCTGCGAGGTCCGGTTTACATATTAGTGGTAGCAGGGTGTTTGGTGGTAATCTTTGTAGCACGGGACGCTCCATAAGTTCGAGAATGAATTGCGCCGACTTTGCGAGTACGATCATGCTTGCATTCCGTTTCAATTGGGTATAAAGGATGGCTGCAGAAAGTGCCTTCCAGGTTTTGATATAAATGGAAATAAAATTTCCAAGAGATTGAGAGGTATGTTCGCATTTGTCACTGCATATATACCGAAATTTCTTTCTAAGTTAAAGTAGCGGTAGTAACAAGTGCTTGACTGGAATATATAGGAAATGTAAGTGGACACTGGCGAAGCCTTTAGGGAATGCGGACGTGCAAGGGTAAAAGCAAGAAAACAATGCAAATCTTGTAGAAGGATTAAAGAAATATATAGCCATAAATGGTTTAGATAAAAGTCAGGGCGTACTATGATATAGATCTGGGGATGGATCCACAAAGGTTTTGGAAGGTTGAAAGCTACTTTAGTATGGGTTTACTCCTCGCGGTCTTGTGTATGGCGTAATAAATTTCACTACTAAGGGGTGTTGGGGTTGGGCGCTACACGAATGCACATTCACGTTTTGTGTAGATCCACGGTGATGTCGAGAAGGAAGGAATTATAGATTGACTATCAAGAGGAATTTAAAAAGCACTGGCATTCAACTCACGGGAAGCTGGCTGCAAAATTTGTTTTTTAGCGAAATGTAGCGTTGCGCTCTTTGGCAAGCGAATTTTGGAAGGTTTCACCCCGCCGGGGCTGGACCATGGTATCGTTTCCATTTATTTATAAAAGGAACCGCGAATGACGGAAACTATAGCACCACCATTACCGCCAGATAATCAAAACAAACCGAAGTCTAAGAATAAAACCTTGATTTCTTTACATTTTATTGATTTTGCAAAAGGCTTTTCGATCACCGGTTCAGCGGCAAAACTAATTGGTAAATTCTAACACGGTGGGGTACCAAAAGGGGTATTGGTTGTCGGGTGCAGAGCACCCAGAAATGTTCCGGGGAGGTGAGTCACTCCGGTGGTATGTGAGATGTGGAAATTACTAAAGTGATTGTAGGAATTTGAGCAAAGGCACTTCCCAATATACTACTCCATTTAGTTTTGCATCCATGATTAGGCAGGCACCGCCAACAAAAAGGTTATGGCACCACTGACTTGCTTGAGAATAGTAGGCTGTGCTTTTTTTTTCTTGATGATTTATTCTTGTATATACCAGAAAGATATCTTGGAGTTAGGTTAAGGCTTGTAGACTTGTAACAGAGTTTGACATAAACTTAGAAAAGACTAAAATTATATGTTTTGGAAAAATATTGCGGCTCATGTTATGTACCAATCTGAAAGAAAAGAGCAAGTTTAATTCCTATAAATACCTTGGACATGAGGTCTATCTTGGTAGGAGAAGTTGGACCCAAAGGTGTGGATAGCAGAATTTCATGACATTGAAAGCATTTTATCACGATGCTTAATCAAAGCCAGAGCAAGCAAATGTGCATTCAATATGGAAGCGGTTGTTTGACACATTATTAATGCGGTTACATTATATGCTTGTGAATTATGGGGGCCCCTCCTTATCAAAGGGAAGTGGAACACATTGGAACAAATCTGAGAAAACAACTGAAGTACATTTGTTTTAAAGTGAAGAGGTCGGTGCCTTGCTGATTTTGCTATTGGAAAGTGGATCATACCCTTTGGAATTCAAAAGCGGTACGTGGCAAAGCGATTCACTTGAATAAAAAGGGTGAAGGATCATCATTGGCATGTCGCGGCAATTAAGGCCTCCATGGCGTTGGGGATCTTGGAAAAAAAACAAGCTGGCATAAAAAGGTATCTGCGGTGGCTGAACGGTTGCATCTTTCTATGGCTGATTTGGTAAACAAATTCAAAGAGCATTTGAAGCGGTATATTACAAGTGCTCGCGATAAAGAAGAAGGTCGAGATATTATTTGGCAGACTTTAACCTAGAAGCAAAGCATGGCATCAGGTTATATCTTAGCCATAAAGACATGTAATGATAGGGCCGAATACTGTTTATGCTTCGAATGCGCGCTCGAGTTCACATCATCTCATGATTGAAAGCGAGGGGAGATGGATTAGCCTTCTAGGGAAGAGAAATGCAGAGTGGGATTGGACATGAAGCGAAGCACGTATTTATATTTCATTGCCCTCGGTTTTGGATCGCCGAGAAAAATACTCCCAAGTAAAGATTGGGATCATGAGAACTTGGTAACTCTTTTCGAGAAATACTCTACAATATGTCTAGTAGCAAAATTCCTTAGAAGAGCTTCTTGCGAGAACGCAAATGGATAGTGAAGAAAATACTCCTTTTCTTGGAGAATAGATGTAAAGCTGTAGTTGTCCATGGCCTCTGGTCTTTGTTGGACATTAATAACTCTTATTACTCTTATTATTATTATTACTTATATTAAGTGGTGATCCTCCATCTAATGCACCGCGGTTCTATTTAGGCGGCAATAGAGCCGAACATTCCTGGATAAGGGGCGTCCCGCTGTCACTCCTCCCTATTTATTCCGATCTCTCTTCATTTTGTTCTATAGTACGTTCTCTGAGCTAGATTTTTTCCTTCTCTATCTACTCGGTTTTCGAAAAGCATCTACTTGCTTTACCTACCTAGCTTTTCTCTACCTACCTAGCTTTCCTCTGAATTTAAGTAATTCTATCCTATCGGTTTCTCATCTGTATCATCTTCCTTGGCCATTACCGCATCTCATCCCTCATCTGGTTCTTCATCTCTTGCTTGGTAGAATTTTAAACACTGCATTTGCATAATCATAGCCTTAGAGCCTTTTATCACGGTGCAACCTCAAAGGAAGGATTAGTCTCAAAGAGCTTAAGATGCGGCGTGGGTTGACTAGTCTTCACCAGCGGGGATGGGTTTGTGGGCTCGGTTCTATTAAATCATACCATGGCATAGGCACTATTAGGGGACATTCTTTGAGAAATTACTTTATCCGCATTGGACATACTCGATCGAGATAAGTTGTTGTCCGGCTTTGGCGGCTCTATTCTTTTAAAATTTGGCTTTTAAATGTACATTCTTTTGCTTTGTTTTCCGCGATTTGATGGTTTTAAGAGTGTTTCGGTTGGTAAAGGGGCTTGGCGAGATCGGCTTTAGGACTAGGCTTGCATCATTACTTCAGCCTTAGTTCTTCTATTTTAGTCGAGGGTTTTCTAATGCACAGGCAGTTTAATCGGTATGATTGGTCTTATTATCTAGTAGAGGATGGCAACAATTTGATTTGTATATTGTTTGTCCATTTTAATTTGATTTATTTCACGGCTACATGGGTCTACTAATGTTGCTCTTCATAGTAAAATTGATTATACGTTTCTTGGTGCTTTAGTATGATTTTCCTCTTGATCCGGGGATCGATTCTGAGTCATGGAAGCGATACGGGGCTTTTGTTGTGTCTTCAATCCCTCCTTTTTTGCTTGTGGACTTTTCACGGACTCCATCCTATGCACGCTCCATCTCGGATCTTGGCTCATCGAGGTATAAAGCAACGGGCATGTTGGATCTAATCTCATGTTTCTAGAGGGCGTTTGATCCCAATCTGCATCCGGGGTGCCGTTTTAGTACGTACACTATGGTTTTGGCGGTGGGTTGATGGCTCTGGCCAGGCATGAACCACCGGCCCGATTTGGCGGCCGAGTTTGGCTGGCGAGGGATCTTGCCAGGGAATCAACAAAACTCCACAAGTCGAAGGCGTGATGATGGACCCTAATGCGGATCCTCTCCTCGATCTTACCATCGGGTTGCGAGAATAAGGGCACACCATTTTGAGTGCTCACTTTTTAATGACCATTAAATTTTCCTTTGCTATATTTTTTCATGTCTCAGGCTATCCAGTCATGCTCTTGTGGCTCGTAGCATCTCGTACTTGCGCAGGCTAATACTAGCATATCGCGGCTCTATAAATTCGCAGATTTAGGCTTGCGTGGGGTCTCATATCACGCATACCTATGGAAGGGGTGTACTTATGGGCGCCCACTTTATTAGCTCTAAAATTGATTGCAAGAACCAAATTAGGTTAGCGGCCCGGTTTCCAGAAAAATTCGCTGGCCGAACCATAAAGGGTCGCTGAGAACCCATACATAGAGTGAAATTACAGCCCGAGGAGCAGAGAGGATCATGCATTAACCTCCCTCTGCAGGGTTGCTTTGAAGGCTCTGAACGAGATGGTCTGGGGCGGCGAGGTCTGTGGCTTTAGCTCTGCAGGTTGGCTTGACGCCCGGGCCTCTTCGAAATGGCCAGTCGTAAGGAGTCGTAAGGCATGGCCGGGAACCCGCGGGCCCCACGTATTTTCAAAAGCTATTCCGGCTATATGGCGGGCGTTGCGGGCGCCGCAAACTGTTATCTTGGTAGAGGCTTCGCTTTCGCGGTTGCTAAAAGCAGTTTAGCCGGTTCTTAGAAACTTTATCGGTATTGGTAGCTTCGCTCGAGCTTCTGCCGGATGAAGCAATTTGCAAAGGGCTTCCGGGATCATAAAGCCGAGTAAATCTTGGTGATCAGAAATTTCTTCCGTGGATCTGCGGGGCATTTTAGAGATAATCTTGCCCTCATTTTTAGAAATAAAAAGGGAGACCTTGGAGATCTATAAGTAGTGAAATCTTACATCCCGCGGAAGATTTGGGGAAGCGAAAATAATTTCCCAAGGATTCATGCTTTTTTGAATATTTTGAAGCCCTTCCAAGGGGATTTGTACTCCCATTTGCATCTTGGCAGAATCCTTCAGAACCTTGATCTTAGCCGATCTAAGAGCTTAAATGCACAATGGCGGGTTAAGCCCGGAAAGAAGGGCTTAAGCCAGCGAGGCCCCTCCATTTACGGATCGCCATGCAAACTCAAATCCAATCACCCAATGCGAATTCTACCTGGGGCACCTTAATTTGGCCCAGGAATAAAAACCCAAATCCGAGAGAAAAAGCGATTGGAAGAAGCGAAGCGGCATTTGGGAATTTTTTGCAAGAAAGGGCAGATTTTTTGAAGTGATTGAAGCGATTGGGGGTGAGGATCGAAACAATCGCGGGGCCGAATGCCAAAGGGATGAAATGGAAAAAATGTTGTTTTGAAGTGAAGATCCGGTGACCCGAGAATGGGAAGAAGGGAAGAATTTGGAGGAGTAGGTAGAGTAGAAGAATGGGGTGGGTTCGGTTGGCAGGAACCGACTGACAAATTATTGCTCTGTCGATCGCAAAACCTGCCGATTCTACGCGAGGTTAGCGCTGGGCGAACCCGGAAATAATAATAACCTTGCCGGTTCATGCGATTGGCTAACCCGGTTCGGGTTAAGCAGGGAACCGGTGGAATAGACCACCAAAGGCATACGTCAAGATGGCCCGGGTTGGCTTAGGCGAATCGAGGGGATTCGCTGGGCGGGAATTTTCTGGGTTGGCTTAGGCGAACCGGTACAACTGGAACTCAATTTGGAGGGGGCGGCAGTACAGCTTATGGAGGAGTGTACTTCCTTCTGGGGCATGAGCGATTATGCGCAACTCATTTGTTTAGTTGGCTCGCATGCTTTTACATCGCATGGGCTTTTCGATAATGGGGTGCTTCACCAATTTTTTCTGGACCCGATTATAACAAGTTCCGCGTGTATTGAATTTGTAAGTTAACTTTCGGTTAAGCGATGGTAGTAAAGATACCTTTTTTTCAACATCATGGTTTTCGTTTGGAGGCGGCAAATATATAGCCAGGTTGCATTTTTGAATATAGTTGTTTTCTTCACCTTGTTTTGCTCATCCTCTTAAGCATAGTAGATACCTCTTTACTTCTGGCGATTCATTTCTTCGTATGATGTGGTATTTTTAATTTTTTTTCCAACATCATTGTCTAGCCTCGGTGCATGTCGTTGCATGTTGTTGTCATCTCGCGGTGAATTTGCTTTGCTTTGTAGAGTAAGTATTTAGTCCCCAATGCATGCCCAGATGGCTCGTCATGAGTTTGTGAGCCAGGTAGTGGTGCCAAAGGGAAGAACTTTATGGATTGTCATGTCACGGGAATTGGTTGAGGAGGTCATTTCTTTAGGGTTTGATTAAGGTCATTTTTCCACTTTGTTTTTATGTTTTTCTAGAATATATATGTAGAAGGGAATTATATTGCATGTTTGGTTCGTACCATTTCTTCATGTTCCCTATGGCCTAAAAGCTCAATCTTGAGGTGGCTTTTTATAGTTAAAAGCATTGATATTGCTCCTAGCCTTTTCATATTCACCAAGGTTGTTTTTCTTAAGTCACCTATAGCTTGGGTTGCCGCCGGAGTTGATAATGACTTTTGGTATTATGTTAACAGACATCGGGCTTCTATATTAGTTTTTCTATGTATTGCATGCGTGAGATATCTCGAAACTTGCAAGGAGGTTTTTATCGGGTTTGATAAATTATGTTATCCATTTTCATGGCTTATGCTCTCACCAACCTACACTTATGGTTATTGTTCTCGAGAACTATATTTATCCTTTTAAAACAGCATGTAGTCTCTGGTTTCATCTCGTAGATTAGGCTTGTGTTCAAGACCTACAAAGCTTTGGGATGGTTTAGTGCTCCTTAGCTACAATTTAGAGGTATATTAGCGAGGAAGCTTTTTGTCGGGATTTAGATGATTGATGCGGCCTCTGTACCTCGAATCATCGTTATTCTGAAAGATTTGTTGTGCACATTAGTTATGCTTACACACTCTCGACTTCGAAGGCATGGATCATTGTTCATTGCATGATTTTCAAGCTTCTAAGGTTGTTTGTTGATTGTTATTCTCTAGACCATATAGTTGGCCTTGATGTTCACATTAAATTGCTTCATCTTGGGCTTTTTATAGTTTCATGTGAGGCGTTTTCTTTGATCTTTGACATTCTACGATTGTGTTTGATGTGTATTTGGTCATATACGTGCGGTAATGATGTTTTATATTACATGGTTTATGTCTTCCCTTTGGCTTTTTTTTTCCTTTTCAAGCCTATTCTTCTTTCTTCGGATATATATGCGCATTCACGTCACGTTAAGTAGTGTTGTCCTCTTTGATACATCCCTTTGTTTCATTTTGGCAGTTGATCCCACTTACGTGATCTTGCTTATGTTGTTTGGAAATTGTCATTTCATCATACATCTTTTTGTCCACTTGATGCCAAACTTTTAGCTTCTTTTGAACGTTTACATGGTTTGATCTCTATATCCGGTTATTGTTTTTGCTCTTACGACTTTGGATATTCCTTTATGATGGTTTCCCCAACGGGCCCTTATGCGATTCGTCTAGTCACATATATTTCCATCTTGGTCCATTCTTTTTTCTTCTCCGATAACCCGTTAGGCCTATTGTCCGTTGACTTTGTTACTTATTTTGCTCCACAAGTTCCATAAGTTCGTTTGTCTCATTTACAAATTAAGCCGGTCATTTTATTTGATCTTATATGGATATTTTTGTATTTTGGTGCCCCTCCTTTTTTACGCCCTCTTTTTGCATCTCACGTTGTCTTTGTTCCGTTTCATCAAAATTTTGTGGTTTCTTGTTTGTAGCGGCCCTTATCTTCAATTCTAAGCTTCTTGAATGTATTCTTTTGCCTTTCTACTCCGGTTTCCATGTTTTGATCTTTATCACGGCTGTCCCTCTGTTTTCACAAGATGGTTCGGTTTTCACCATGGTGCTTTTGTTACCTTAGATGTTTTTCACATTACGGGTTAAAATTTTAGGTTCATTATAAGTACGATGCATAGTCAATATTCTCGATTACAAGATTGATATATACATTGGATTGGTTAATAGATTAAGATTATTTAAAAGTGTACAAGATGCATTGGCTTCCCTCCAGCGGCTTTTTGGTCCCTATTGATATTTTATATGTTTTCCTTTTGTTCTATTCATCATTATCTTTATTTAAACATGATGCTTATATTTTGTCGTTTTGTCCATTTTGTTATCAACCTATGTCATTTGCATTTTTGTTTTCATCTTCCTCAGCTTCTATTATGATTATCTTTCGGTTGTCCCTTCAATATCGATTAGCCATTTTCTCGGTAGCTCTGGTTTGTTATCATCTCTCTATTTCATGGTGTTTCGTTAGTTTCAGCCGTTAAGTTCCTTTGACTTGTTGTTTCATTTACCTTTGTTGATGTGTTTACTCCTTTAGTTTGCATCGTTCTTTCGTTGGCTTCTTTGTCTTCTCATTCCTTTTCTTTTTTGCTATTTAGGTTAGTTCATTTTTTTTTTTTTGTCTTGGTTAATGTAGTTTTATTGGTCAATTTAGGTCTTCGCCGTCAATGTCGTCATGTTCATGGCTTTTATCTATTGTTATCCATAGATTCCTTTCCCCATCTTTTTCGTGCATTGTTCCATTTAAACTTTCATGTTTTCCATCTCTCATTTTGTTTTTCTTTCATTTTATGCATCCATTGTTTGTATTCCAAGCTTTCCTTGTTCACTCTACTTCTTCATTTATCCATTGTCTTTTTATCTTCTCCTTTTGCCTCCATTTCTTGGTTTCCTATTTCTTCCATTTACTCTAGTTGCCTTGATTTCTTTTTTGCCCTCATTGAACCATCTCCGGCTGAGTGATACGGCGCTTTATTTGCCCTTTTGCCTCATTTTATTCCTTTGCTCTTTTTTATCTTGTTGTCTCATTACCCCTTTTTATCTGCTATCTCAAATCC
This sequence comes from Isoetes taiwanensis, assembly GCA_021234155.1. Lineage (NCBI taxonomy): Eukaryota > Viridiplantae > Streptophyta > Lycopodiopsida > Isoetales > Isoetaceae > Isoetes > Isoetes taiwanensis. Next base: position 36,376,392 of record JAJEKV010000002.1, read on the forward strand.
ATCCATTTTACATTGCCATTCTTTTGCATATTGCTTTTGCCCTCCTTTTGCTCTATCTTTTTCCATATTTTCCCTTTCTCTAAATTACTTTGGTGCCTTTATTTCCATTGTTTCGGTCCCTATCCGGTCCGTTTTTCTTTGTTTTGAGGTGTTTTATATTGGGTCACTTGGGTCCGCGTGGGTGTTTGTTTCTATGTCTTTTCGCATTGATCCTTTGTTTATCTCTGTTTGTGAATTCACTCCACTTGTTCCGTAATCCCATCCCGTTTCCATTCTATTTTTGTTCGCGATGACCTTTGTAGACTTTCGTTCCTCCCTTTCTTTATTCCACATTTTAATGCGGCTTTTGTAGATTCCTGCATGTGCTTCATTAGCTATGGGTTTGGTCGCTCCATTTACACTCCTTTTTCTTGGCCCGGTGGTCTCATTTCTCTCTTTGGTTATTATTTAGCGGTATTTCCACATTGGTTTCCTTTGCTTCTTTGGTTTCTTTGTTCTTCACATTTTCCCCTTTTCTTCTTCCCCTATTGTTAGTTAGGATAGTTTGCTTTATAGTATCTTTGTTAGTGTAGTATTTATTGGACTTTAGATCGTTATTTTTGATGTTGACATCATGTTAGGTAGCTCTGTCAGTTGTTGTCCCATAGTTTCCTTCCCTCATCATCTCTTCTTGCACTATTCCATTTTTCTTCTTCATTCTTATGTTCATGTTTCTATCTCTCATAGCATTCCTCCATAGTGTTCTCCTTCTTGTTTCATTCCATTGTTTATATTCGGCTTTACTTGCTCTTTACGCTTCATTGTTCCTTTGTCTGTCTTCCTTTATCCCCTTTTTCCTCCATTTTCTTAGTTTCCTCTTCCCTTCGTTTTACTCGATTGCCGTCAGCCTTATCTATGCATTCTTTTCGACCTTGTAGGCTTCGTTTCTCCCTTTCTTTATACTATTTTTCTCTTTAGCTTCTCTTCCTTCCGGGGTTTCCTTGCTGAGTAGTTTTGAGTTTGTTCCCTCTTCACATCGGCCCGATTATATACCTATCATACCATCCACAAAGATACCCGCGGTTCTATTGGACCAGCAATAGAACCGGAACATTCAACTGGATGGGGGCGTCCCTTTGTCACTCCTCCTGTTTATTCAGCCTCTCTTCATTGTTCTATCATCGAGTTCTCTCAATAGATTTTTCCTTCTCTATCCTCCGGTTTCCATCACCCTCCCTCCCTTGATGGTTTTTCATTTGATGTCGTGTTCGTTATTTCCTTTTTTCTATGTCCTTTAAATTTGCATTCTTTTATTCCTCGGTGGCTTTGTAGCCTCTGGGCATGCCAATAGTTGCTCTTTCGGCATGACACTGGTATTCTATTTTATTTATTCATGTTTTCTCCTGGTGTGGCATTGCCAGCCTCACGAGTTGATGTTTATTATTCATGTTTTTCTCGTGGCGCTGTTGCCTCAGGAGATCATATTTATTGTTTTTTCACCGGTGGTGACGTGGCTTCAGGGGGCAACACTAATCGGTTGTTTTCCGCGATGGTCATTCAGCGGACGGTTCGATTAATTAGGCTGTTGTTTCTTTCGAAGCGTGGCCACCGGGCCTGGGAGAGTCTTCTTACCTATGGCATCTAACTCATTAATGGGTTATTTTTCTTCGGTTCAGCCTTTGATTCTGCGGGGATTGTTTTTAAAGGTCTTGTGGTTTTGCCGTAGTCGTGGGAATTAGTTAAGCTTCAACTATTCGGCAGGGTTTCCTCAAAAGGCGAAGAAGAAGTGGATTTCTTCTTTGATGGGGAGGCGATCCATAGGTCTTCTCATCTTTGCATCGACCAAATGGCGCGGAGAAAACCATTTTTATGTTGTATTCTTGGTTTTAGATCATGCTCTCTCGATGATTGTCTAGTTTCGGAGCATTTAAAGTTCATATTTTCGTTATCTATCCCTAGTGAGGGATCCATTTTATTACTCAATGTTTTACAAAATCCATGAGAACACCGCCAGCTGATGCTCCATATGCCTATCGCCGGACCATCCTCCATCTAATGGGACTTTGGTCAAAATCGTTTTTCCCATTCTAGCAATACATGTAAAGGCTCTTGGATCATAGTCTTCTTGAGTTAATACATGCTGCTCAATGTGATTATTGAGAGCAAATTCATCTTCCTTGGTCATATTTAGAAACTTTTTTCGATAGGATGGAGCTATTTTTAGCAGAGTTAGCAAATCAACACTAATTTTGGAGTTTTTAAGCAAATGTTCAAAATTCGCACTCTCCTTATTCTTTTTTAAGTATTTCTGACAAGGGGAAGGAGGTACAACCAGATTTTGCTCAATTTCTTTGTGTCTCATAGCATTGACTTCTTCATTGACTTGTACTTGCTCTTTGTCCTTTGCATTGTTCATTCCTCTTGTGTGAACAGCCATGATTTCTTCTTGCTCTTCAATCTCCTGCACAAATCTGACAGAAGAACTTTGTTCATTGGCTTTAGACTTCTCTTGTCTATCAAAATATTCTTTTGACACTGCACCTATCTTCATAATGATCTACTGCTTTGCAAAAAGCACAAACAGTCCTTACCAAAATGCCCTCTTTTACCACACTTGGTGCAAGGCCTATACCAACAATAGTCTGATGAGTGAGTGTTTCTTGAGCAATGAGCACATGGAGGGTATATTTTCTTCTCAGGTCCGGAGCTCTTCATTTCTTGAAGTTGTTTGGTTACCTTGATCAGAGCCTCAGACACATTAGTTATCTCAACTCTCACATCAGCCACAGGACCTTCTGCATCTCCCACGTTTGATTTCTTCTTATCTTTTTGAACAGCATAGATTGGTATAGGTCCTAGTCCCATGTACTCTTGCTCATAATCTGGAAAGAAAGGATCATGAGATCATCAGGAAGATGGGAAATCATATCTGCAATCTCAGTAGCTTTTATAAAAGCTTTGTGTATTGTATCAAATCCTTCCTTTTTTTTTTGAAGGACGGCAATCTATTATCAAGGAATATCAAGATACATACAAGGGACCTGTGACATGGGACTCAAAACCTAGAGGGCGAGATGGTCCATTAAAAGCAAAACCACCCATACGATTTTACATAATCATACTCCTTGTGCCACAGCCAAGGCGTTTAATGGCCTCATCACAATCAACATGTTCTGCAACATCGAGATGATCATCCACCCGGACATCAAGTTATCATGCCACTAAATAGAGCGAAGGCCGGGGATAGCCTCGTGAGATGAGATAACCGACTTCTTCCTCACTGCCTTCTTCCAGTTGACGCATTTGTTTGTTGACTCTTTAAGCGCCGAAGATTAGGACCATCAGCCATAACAACCTCGAAGCATGAAGCGGGAAGCAACAGAAGGGGAGAAGTGGTAGGAACTATAGGCTGCGGTGATGGTGCTAAGGGCGACACCATTGGGCCTTATTGGCCAGAGCATCTTCATAGCCGAGGAATGCAAGGCAAGCGGCAAAGGTTGATCATGAATAGAAGAAATAAAATAGAAGCTTGAACACGAGAAGAATGTTGAGCGGATGCACGAGATGCCGCAGTACCTCGGCCCGAAGCTAGCGGGGAAACACCGCGGCTAATTACGGACCATTCGGAAGCAAGATCCAACTATATACCAAGGCCCCTCTTCACAACTACACAATCTGGTAAAGGCGAGTCCACATGCATAGAAACACAAATCCTTGGACCATTCATGATGGAGTGTGAGATATGAAATCCTTCTTGCTTCTGAATCTTGAGCATCTTCCTGTGTATCCTTGGTCTGCTGCTCAAACCTCTGATAAATGAAGCTACAAGATGTAAGGTCTGATTAGGAACCTGATTGATTTGACATTTAACAAGGTAAAGATTAAATCTTTCCACATATTGATGCACACTCTCGCCATGTTTAATATGAAAGGTTTGCAATTCAAAAATTAAATCTTGAGGATCAAGCAGCTTACCAAATCTTGCCAAGAATTTCTGAGTTAGCTTCTAAACTCATAACATATTTCAACCAAGCTCTAACTTCATCATTTTTGAAACATTTTTTAAACTCAGAAAACTTACAACCTTTCTTGTGTCCATATTCCTGATATTACTCCTCAAAAGTTTGTAGAAAATTGTTGGCATTCATGCTTGGATCAAATGTAGGAGCAGGAATTGGCATGTTTAGTGGCAAGGCATAGCTGCATTTGCTTGTATACTCACTCCTGGTACTGCAGCAGGGTCTTCATGATTTTCCTGTACTTCAGCATGCTCAGATGTTTCATTATTTTTTCTGGGAGCCATGAGTTCAAATTCCAGGAAATGGTCTCGATAGAACCTCTGAAATGTTGAAGGTGTTTCTGGCAAAACCTTCAACCTCAATGGTTTAGAACCTCCAGGTTGCTTAAGAGAACCACTCTATGTGAGAAAATTCCAAGGCAAAATGCTCAAATAACAATTTTCAATCACTTTCCCAAATCAGAAAAAAGACTGCCTTACAAAAGATGATGCCATATGCAAACAAACAAGGATCTGCTCATGATTTCTTATGCCTAAGCTACTCAAGATCTTGAGGAATGCTATCCAAAAAGTCAGATGTTTTGTGATCACTACAAATCATTCAAATATGCATCTCTGAAATATCCCTGGCCGAGAGTGATTTTTTGCAACTCCAAGAAGGTAGATCTTTTTGGTGTTTTGATGCTTGGATCTCTTCTTAATATGCTTGCACACAATGGTCAAGTACTCTTTTTACATAAATGAGAGAAAAATATCCTGAAATGTTGGTTTTAGGCTTGACAGACTGTTACAGACTATGAATAGCAAGCTGAGTTCTACTAAATCGATCTTTTGTGGGCTCTTTTTTGTCTCTTGATATGAACTCTGCAACTACTTATGCTTTGCAAGTGAGGGGATGCAACTTAACTAGTGAAAGATGCAATCAAAGGCTAAAATATGCAAATTTTTGACTTAATTCTGCAAGCATGAATTTCTCCCAATGGAATATGCATACATCTTAGTTGTCCTTCACTATTATGCACTTACTTATGTGCAATTTTCACTGCAATTGTTTCATGCCTATGTGCGAGAACTTACTGTCATATTTTCACAACGCCAAAGGAAAATTATTCTCGAGTATAAAACCAAGGGTCAGATTTTCATTCATTCAAGAATCACACAGCAATTAATCAGAGTCCCAAGCTCTGTGTCTTGGGTACAGGATCAAGTAAAATTTCAAGTCAAGTAATCAAGTGAAAATATCAAGAAATCCATGGTAATCTGATATTTGAAAGGGGTTTAGATTCAAGCTTCTAGCACTGATAGCAAGTTATTTGTTAGATTATGTCTTCTATGGATTTTGCATCTAGGCTTTGAGTTGTGACTTTCAAAAGTCATATTTTTAAAAGCAATGCAAAAAGAACGAAGAAAATATTTGAAAAGCTATAATTATAAGAAATAAAGATATATTGCTATATCCAGTGACCATTATTAGTCTAGGTGACTTAGATTCATCAAAAAATCAAGAACATCCTCATCTTAATCCAATTGGATCTCAAGTTTAGAATATAGGTCGCATGTATAGTACCCTAATAGATAAAATAATTAATTATGTGGGATTGCGTAGTTAAAAAGTAATGTTGAACCACAAACAAATGGAACCTATGTGGAGTTCAACTCTTCTTTTCAAAAATTATGCTACATCAGGTAAAAAGTTATTGTAACTTGGCATAAATGATAATGCAATGATAGAGAGGGCTAGTGTTAATAATTATAGAGATTTTACCGTACATCCAATTTGTCTGATTGTGGACTATAACTAATCCATGCCTATTTATATTCATATCTTGCATATAATATGTTATTTTAGCATTAAATTCAAAATATATATTGCTAACGAAGATTTGCATATACAAAAAAATATAATCTATCATGTTGTCATACCTAAATTACAACACTTTATAGCAACAACACAAAGACTAGTTTTATGATAGTAAAATATAAGTAACATTGTTTGTATTTTTTCAATAAAACTATATTAGGAATTTTTATAGACATCTCTTATAATGTTCTGAATTGTTTCAAAGGCTCATTGAAATGTAATGTAAAAAAGTTTATTTTTTTTACAAGCTTCAAAAATAGGCATGAAACATTCTTTGGTCGAGGGATTGATTGCCATGGATAAACTTTGCGTTTTCTTCACAAATTCATCAACAGACATCACTACCTACATATTTATCATATTACTGTAGATCCTTGATTATCTCTAGAAAAGATATGGTTACATACTAGCTACATTATATTTGACTTTATAAGTACCTCATATGTAGATATATAAGTCGAAATGCATCATTCATTACCCTCGTTATGCTTATAATGGGCATTATAGCATTGTAACATATATTTTTTATTTGAATTCTATATATGAAATTGTTTAGTTAATATTCGTATTAATATAGCTTATCAATGCCCCAAAAAATATTTGTACTATGGTTTTTATAGTTACCAACTTATAGCCACAAGAATAAAGTCAAAACTTGTAACGAAAAGAGAGAAATAATTCCCCAAGCTCGAGCACCTTTTTTGTGCAAAATGGAGTTTAACGACTTCAATTGGTATCAAATGATAGCCGCCAAATACGAGAACATGCAACTCAATGCATTTTATTATAAAACAACAATTTCTTTAGCAAGGTTTGGACCCTTTTATGATAGGAAAGTAAGAAATGCAGTTCTGGATTAGTGGAAAAACTGCCAGTTTCTCTAAAGTTTGAACAATCACCAAAATATATGGGTGATTCCATTAATCATGAAATCCTCATAAGTCATTAAGGATCAAGTCAACATTCAAAAGATGGTGTTTTGTTCTAAAATTGAAATTTCTTCTGTTATATACATGGGTTTAAGTAGCAAAGGGTATGTTGGGCCAATTCTGGTCCATGAACCTGAAATGGTCTCCTGGACAACTCCAGTGTTAACTTGCCAAATGCATCGAGTAGGTCCAACTACATTGAAGGCAAAAGTAACCACTCCAGAAGAGCTAGTGGAGCTTCCACCTACTCAATATGAAATTCCTCTATAGTAGGTAATGGCACAAGGCAGCACATTAGTTGCTACACTGTCTGACGCACAAGATGTGGTCACATGCGCAGTAAATGGGACAATAGCACGTGAAACTTCATCAGATGACACTGGCATTGGAGATGCCTTAGGTAAGAAAGGCACAAGAGGAGATGTCAGGATTGGGATAGAAGTCACTACAGGAGAGACAATAAGATCTAAATATAGGAGAAGTAGCGATTGAAGTTGAAACCATAGAAAATGAAGCAACAACATTTGTGCCTGAAGATGAAGAAACAACTGAAGGGGCAACCGATGCAATGGATGGATTCTTTAAGGGTTGGACAGTAGAAGTTGGAGATACAAAAGATCTAATATGGAATGGAAGACTAGCAGATAAAAATGGACAATTATTTGGGAATGTATAGACAAGTTCTGGACCATTTAACAAAGTCAAAGTTAACTTCTTGCGGCAATTGCCAGAGTGGTCAATTGGGATAGAGACACATATGCACGGTCCATTAACAATAGAGTGGATAATATGCATGGCCAATCCATTTTCCATAGAGACTAAGAACTCATAAAGCAACATATCCACTGGTAAATAAAAAATGGAGAAACAACATGGCATTTTAAGAGCCAAAACTATACCAGGTGAAAAATTAAGAGTATAGTACTGATAAAGGAGATATCCAGTGCCCATAGGATCCACTCCTCAACTAACTTCTCCTGTGACGTTCCCCTAAAATGTACGATATAAATACATATATTTTTAGGCGACGTCACTATACAAGCCTACTTTAGTAGCCTTGCATATCGAGTGTGGAGAAGGGAGCATGGCTAAGTCATTGTATATAACTTAGTCAACCTTAGGTATGGAACCATTTCCACATAGCTTCATCCTATTGGCGACCGCCCACATGGACGCACCCTATTGGAGCCACATGGTGTGATATAGCAACCCTAATCTACTTATGGCCAAACCCTAATCCTAGGCCATTTCTGGGCTCCAACAGTCTTGGAATCCTATTCGCGCTTGAACTTCGTTTCGAGAATCGTCTGCTGTAGCATAGCATAATGCAGCATCCCCTAGAGCATGCATCAAGAGGAGTGGGGACTACCCCAAACCACTGCAGAGCGTGTAAGTTCCTCCGGAGCAGGTATAGTTTCCTTGCTAGAACATATGGAAGTTAGGATTCCAGACGAGTTAGCATCTCATATTTCTAGTAGAGCCATTCTAGAACCCTCAGTTTGGATCTCGAACCATAATCAATGAACCCTAACTGTATGTTAGATGCATGTGATTAGGATTAGGTGTTATTCTTATTATTTATCATGTTATGTGGATATACGATGTTGGTTTGCACCTCCTGTATTGGGAAGAGAGGTAGAGATCTAGCAGTCTTGTGTAGACGATGCTTCTAGTCTAGACCCTTTAGTTCCTATTATATGGGACTATGCATATAGCCCACCCAGCTATAGCACACAATGGGGTCAGTGGCGAGATAGAGGGAGTCCTTGCTTATTAGCGCGGCTACTGGGGACGGACTTGGAGCGAGCTAGGCTTATAGCTAGTCACTTCGAGAGGGCCGAGTATGAGTCCAACACTTCCTTGATCGATGGTGTCGCCTTGACCCTGAGGAGTTGCAAGTGTTGGCCTATCTCTTGTTTTGGGAAGTTCAGTCAGGTAAGGATGTGTTTCGTCGCCTATCAAACCATTGGATTCTGAGCAGGAGAGACGTAAACCTTCGAACCTCATTAGACCGGGGAGATGCAACTCGAAGTAACCTCATTGGGTGATATCAAGGTGTTATGTCTCCGGCATGTTATAGTCACGACAGAGCCTGATTTAGCCTATTTGCAGAGTATGCACAAGAGGGGCAGATGGAGTTGTCAATCCTAGCCATTGTCTATTGGCAGTCCAAGTTATTGTCATAACTGGGTCTATTCTAAATTTGAGACTCCGGCCGTCAGTCTACTCTCCCCACGAGTCTGAGCCGGGGTAGAAGCTCATGTGATGGACGATGTGTTGATATTTATGATGGATCTATTGATGGATGGATGGTGCTATCCTTCGAGGTAGTTGTTTGTATTGTATTGCTAGCGCTGATGTTTATGTTTATGTTTCTGCTATACAGGAGCCCATATGGGACGGGCATGCAAAGACACCTTCGTGTCACCTTCTTGTATCTTGTCCATCAGGATGGAGACTGGTGAAGAAAGGAGCCCATCATGAACCTTGCCAGTGGGGATTTTCCACAATTATAGAGGACACATTAAATCGTATATTTTTTATAGGGAGCATCACAATAATATCAGAGCAATGACTTTGATTGACCAAGATCCAACATTGGCCATGACCCTGAATAGGTAGATTAACTGGCATAGTTAAGGAATGGAATGAGAATTCCAACCTTGAATCTCGATAGTGGAGATTTTTTTCTTTTTCCAATAGCAAGGTCGTAAAGTAGGCAACAGGGGGAATAATGAGTCAAATTCTAGTCAAATTGGAGTAATGATTCCGCTAAAGAAATGAGACAATTGTCTGTCGAAGATCCCAATGGAATATGGCATAAATTCGCAAATTGCTTCACAGGGGCCATTTAAGGTACAAAAGGTACAAGGGGGAGGAGAGAGGATCACCATTAACGTAGGGTGGCTCGTAAATATAATGTAGCTAGCCAGGAATGTTCTCCTCATGTAGGGCATTTTGCGCACTTTTTTAAACCCATTTTAGCAACACTACGTACTTTTAGGCTAAACTGAGTTTCTGTGACCTCACGAGATTTTACTTAATGTAATCCGGTTCTAATCCATGGGGCGAGGGCTCAAGTACGGCGAGAGGATTTAGAAGTCTCGGGGCTACGGTAAAGCATAATTGGGCGGCGGCCGGAAGTGGTAAAGGATTCTGGCGGTGGCGACCAATGGTAAAATAATATTTATTTACTGGCTGTCTGCGGGGCCGAGCAGGGGAGAAAAGAATCAAATCTTTCGGCGTACGCATTTGGTGCCTGGAATTACAAAGATCGCGTTTAGGAAGGTTATAACTTCAAGGTTCAACTAAGGGGTTTCATTTAACCCACAAGATTGGTATGGTTTGAAGGGTAAACCTTCAGAACCTTGTCATTATTGGGCATTGTGAGCAAGGCAGGGGTTGGTATATTATCATATCGGGATATACAATCAGAGAGTTTGGGAGGCAAACAAAATTGAATATAGAAGCACAGGACGTCTGCTTGTGACTGGCTACTCCTAAGCGAAATCCGAAGCTAATGGGGCAAAGACAAGTAGAAAGAAACGGCCGAGGATATGGATTAAGCAGTGGATTCAAATCAAGGAAGGCATTGTGCCATTATGAGATTCAGGCAGTATAAGATTCGTAAATATTGAGCCAAATTACTTTACTCTGATAAAATTTACTTTAAGTAGTTTTGTTTTAAAAACATTGATTAATAGTTATTTAAATGTATACGAGATTGCATTGCTCAGGAATAAATTGCTTTTGATCTCACAGGGTTTGTCGCTTTTGCTCTACTCCGTGGTGTCCAATCAGGCGGAAGTTGAATTGTGATCTAATTATAAAATGCAATTTTTGTGGTAGGTTTGAGTGTTATTAAGAAGAAGTTATCAAAAATGTCGAGGTAGGTGGGGTAGGCCTTTTTGAGTATTGTTGATGTGGCCATGAAGTCGGTTTTAAATTTGGCTTGGAAGGACTCATATAATGCATCTTGGAGATGGAAGGGGCCTTTGGGACCCTAGTCAATCCTTTAGGAAAATACTAAATACGCATAGGGTCTCTGCGTTGTTTGTTCTTGAGATGTCTGGAGGAGGAAGCTAATGGGTCGAGAGAGCTCAGGGGAGAAATGAAATAGCCGAGAACTTTGTTGAAGGAATAAAATGAGCTAAATCATTATACGAAATTTGGTGAAGACACAGAGATCGAACTGCTGAGAGTCAGCTACTATAGGAGACTAAAGTTGAAAGCGAAAGTCAAAGAAATGTGGATATATTTGATCAAGCATTTTAAGACATCTTCTCAAATGAGATGCAGCATTAGGGGCTGAGAAATTTGGAAGTTGCATGGTAGAAGATGATTTGTCAGTTTTGCACTTAACCAAATTTGACAATGTTGTGGCTGATTTGGTACTGGCTGTGGAGTATTTACGGGCTTATGCAGAAAGATTTCTAAGTTCTAGCCATAGCTAAGTAGGTGGTTCGAAATGACGGTTTGGGACATTTACTTAAGGAATGGCCACTTGAGGCCGGGAACAGAGCGAGAAACGATACGAGGAAGCGAGTGGAACAAGAGGTTTGCCGAAATAATGATGATGGGGAACCCAGGATCGCTGCAGAAAGAAGGAAAAGCTTAGTCAGAGATGTCACTATAATTGGCGGGGAGGAATATGAGAGAATAAGCGCCCAAAGCGAAAAAGAATTTTAAGCTGCTACAATTGTGGTGGCGAGGGGCATTTAGCGACCAAATGCAACATAAGATACAAGGCAAGGAAAAAAGAGGAAGTCACAAGGGGAAGAAACATAACAGGGCTTTTTATAGGCTAAAGGCATGAGGTGAGGGTAAGAGTGCGCTAAAGATGAGGAAGAGAGGTAACTAATGAATTTCTTTGGCGAGTGAAAGAGTTGCTAACAAAGGTTTCCCTTAATTCTCTTGTAGTTGATATGAGTGGAATTTGAGAATTAAGTCAGGTCCAGCTGAGTCACTTGCAAGAGGGTTTTCAAAAATCACAAGGGAGTCTCTAGAGCAGGAAGTAGACAGAGCTGAGCGGAGGTTATTTGGTTAGCCAGTTAGAAGGGAATATGGTTGATATTGAAAATGTTTTATAAAGACACTTTCGCGCCATTAGAGCTTGAGTTTGTTAGTAGTCGATTAGTAGAGTCTTGAGATTTATAGAAGTCGCTTTGGAAACCATAATGGATCATAATATCTTTTTTGGGAGAAATGAAAAGGAACTTTAATTGGAAAATTCAGTTTATAATGAAGTTAATCTTTGTGTGCATTCAGACTTCAAAAGCTGTGGCATATTTGGCGGGGAGTTAGCTCATATCCATTTAATAACATTAAAAGGGATTGACCAAGAAAGGTTAGTTTGAAGATATAATTGAGACTTCGAGGAAATTGGTTTGTGAGGTTGTGGTAGGAAAGCTAAACATTTTACCTTTACCCTTTTAGGAAAACAAAGTACGTGGGAAATAAACGGAACTTGTACGCTTTGGGTTTATGGATACACTCAATGTGAAAGAGAAAACAAACAAAGGTATTTTGTTGCTTTCATAGATGATCATTCTGAAAAGTACGAGTACTGTGTTTGGAGAAAATCACAAAAACATTGAATGCTTTCAAGCATTATATCCTTTGAAATGGAAGGAATAACCAGCAGCGAGGAAAAGGTAAGGGAGTGTATTGATCGATAGGGGAGGAGAATAAATGCAAATTTCCAGATACTTTTGCATTGCCTGTGGGATAGAAGCGGTTAGGCTTTACGAGGTGCCCTCAAACAAAATGGTGTTGCAAGAGAGAAAAGCAGGAACACACTGATGGATCTTTACATTAGATCGCGTTAAAGCTAATGGATACCTAATTACCTATGGGAGGAGTTGAAAGGCCCCTAACTGTAACTATACAAAATAGGCTGCCATCTTACAAGTTTAAATGCAAGGAAATGGGTTCAGAACTTGTTTGGTCCAAGTAACAAAATTGTTTGGATTATGACATGTTTAGAAGTATATGGTTGTTTGGCATATACTCACATACCCTCTGAATTGAGAAAAAAATTGGACTGACAAGTAGGTTTTCCCAGTACAGGTTATGATGAAGAAATTAAGGGGTATAGAATCTTTATCCCAAGTTCAAGATTAGGTGGTTGTCCCGTGAGGGGATGTGTTTATTTGATGAGAATGCTGGTTTATAAAGATAGGCGGCTTAAAGAGGAAATCCCCTCTGAACAAAAGCAGGGACACCAGCGGCGACAAATCGCACAAAACCAATGGACACCATATTAGATGGTGATGATGATGTAGTAGGTCACGAAGAACATCAAAAGATACAGCCCGGGGTCCGAGAAAAGGACATACAAAGAAAATAACGTGTGGAAATTACGAGTGTCAAAGCCAAAATCCTGGTGAAGGTTGTGGAGGAAGCTAATATTGACAAAAGGAAACTTATATGGAAAGTTGGCTACGAGGAGGAAGAGCAATAGACTTGAAGCTTTAGGTAATGAGTTATGATCAAATTATGGCATTAGTAGCGGGTGAGGGCAGAACTTATTAATGATAAAATTGGCTTTGTCGGAACAGGGACCAAGTGGAAAAAGCAATGGTATTGTTGAATCTCCATAATTTGACGCAGAAACCCGCTATGAGCTTGTTATTTTGGTGATGTATATAATTGGAAGTAAATGGATCTTCAAAGGTAAAGGAAGAATTCTAGATGTTCAAAAATCACAAGGCTACAAGTCTTGTTTGCTCAAGGTTCACAAAGGAGGGCTTTGAGGAGACATATTCTCCTCATTGTGAGCTTACAAGCACAAGGGGTGCTTTTGGGATTACCTTGAAATGCTTTAAAACTGGCAGGTTTGCATCACATGGGTCAACGAAAAACAGCATTTTCAATGCAAAAGGATTAGATAAAAGTTAGAGGCGGGGGCTAGGGATATAGAAAAAGACAACAATAAAGTTTGGGATTGAATCCCGGGTAGGAGTTTGGACTCAAAATGGCTCTAGAGGTCAGTGTTGTGCAAGGTTTTGAAAACTGCAAAATGATGGTAATATATACGGAGACAAAGTGGGAAATAAAGTATTGCATTATTGCATGTGAGCGTTAACATCATATTCCATGTGCAAAACCTGGTATACAAGCTATATTGGGGAGCTAGAGTTTGGGATGTAGGACTTGGGAGTTCGAGCACTTTTTGGGGTGGGGTTACAGAAATAAGAAATTAGTACAAGAATTGGCTCAGGCGAAGCCATCCATTGGTAATATGTTCAGAGCAATTCAATATGGGAGATGCTCATATTGTTAAAACTTCCGATGAGGACAGGGCATAGGTAGCGAAATGGCTGGCGAAATCAAAAGATGGAAACGCCCAGGGGAGTTAGTTGGATGTTTGCTGTATCCCAGCTAACAATGGCGGTGGATATCAGCATGGTTCAACATCTTGGCCGAGAAAGTGTAACAATCCGGCAAAGAGAACTAGCGTTTGGCGAGGGAAAAGGGTTTTAAAATATACTCTCAAAGGTACTAGGGATAGGAATAGTACTTAGCGTTCTGTAAGGATGCCAATAGTATGCCTATAGTGATCACCGGATTAGGGGCGAGTAAGGGCATCAAGAAGATCCATTCCGGGCTTTTATGGCTGCTTGCGGGAGAAGGCCGTAATTGGAAATATAAAAGCAGTGTAGCAATATACCAAACAGGCTGAATATCACGGCAGCGCTATCTTCTTTAATTTGGCAAAGAGAAATTGCGCTGGTTGAAGATTACTGAAGGGTAGGATTTACAGCGGTAGCACCTCTGGAAATATTCAGCGATTCTGAAGTTGGCCTTAAGCAATTGCAAAGTCCCATTGATGCGAAGGTGAAACATGGCAGGCTAAATATGCATTTTATTGTTAAGAGGATTTGTTCCGAAAATTACATCAAATTCGTATACTTCTTGAACACATGAATAGCAGATGTCATTACCCAAAGAATACCTCACAGAAAGCGAAATTTCATACATACTTAGAGACACTAAAAAGGTTTGATAAATGCGATGCGAAGGGAGAAAGGTTTGTGGTAGGTGCATTTTCAAGGGTTTCGCTAGGAAAAAGAAATATGGCTTGCGGAAAGGAAGTGTAACTTGTGAAGCCTCGGTCCAGAAATGCCAGTGCCGATGCAGGACTTACTTGCAGAACCATTTTTTGTTCTTTCAATATGGGCGAGCAGGCTTTTGTTTAAAAATTCCTGCGAACCAGAAACTGCATGGTTACGAGAATAAGTGCGATTGAGACATGCATATCATAGCAATATTACAGATTCAATATCATATGATTATGCAATAAAGGAGGAGTGTTAAAAATATGTTATTGCATAATCTTCTTCAAGAGAATGCCCACAATTTTAGGAAAAAGAATCAAATGGTTGCACTATGAGTGCAAGGTCACTTATGATTTTCTTGAGGAAGGTTATAACCCTAAAGGTTCAACTAAGGGGTTTACATTCAACCTAAAGGTCATTATGGTTGAAAGGTAAACCTTGAACATATATTCATTAAGGCATTGAACCATTTGAGTTGTTATATTATCATATGGATATGATCGGAAGGAGTTTTGGAAACAAGCGAAAGTGGAATATAGAAACCGGGACCGTCTGCTTGGAGGAACCTTCTCTCTCGTCCGGAGAAGGCGATGGGAATAAAGACAAGTAGAAAGAACAGCAGGATATGGATTAAACAGTGGATTCTGGCATCAAGGGAGAGCATTGTTCGACAAAGGGTTGAACAGTATGAATTCATTATTGACTGACCATGACTTGCTATAGTAAAATTGCTTTAAGTGAATTTTATTTCAAAAACATGATTAATGGTTATTTGGTAATGCTTTGAGATTGCATTGTAGAATAATTGCTTTGATCTCACAAGGTTGTAGCTTTGTTCTATAATAGTGTCAATCTAGGCAATTGAATTGTGATCTAAGAATTGTGCTCTAATTATCACATAATTTCGACTAAACCAGTTTCTTAGGCCTCTAAGGAGTTTTTTTACTTAATGTAATCAGTTTTCTAATCCATAAGACATGGCGAGGAACAAATGCACAGCGAGGAAGATTTAGAAGTCCAAGACTACAGGTAAGCATGGTGGAGACAACAGCGGGAAGTGGTAAGAAGATTCCTGAAGCATTGTGACCAAGACTGGGTGAGGTGCCGAGCAGCCATGACTCCTCAAATGAATCCTTCCACACACCATGGGCCAGTGAAGCTACCTGCGTCAAATTAGCCTGTGGACCCAGGGCCGAGATGGTTGCTCTAAGAACACTCTGGGGTGAAGATTAGTAGCGGCGGCCGGCTGACGGAGGCGGCGGGCATAAGGAGAGGAAAAGAGGAAGTAAGCGGGGATGGGGGAGGGAGGAGGCAGAAGAATGGAAGAAGGATAAAAGGCGAGAAGATAGGGAAAGGGAGGAGATAAAAGGGCGAGGATACTCTGACAAAGCGAAAGCGACTTCGAGTGGGAGGGTGAAGGATGAGATGGAGGGGATCGAGGAAGTGGAGGAGGTGGAGCTCGAAGAAGTGGACGAGGTTGGAGAACCATTAGAACCCAATGCATCCGGTATGACCCAAACCCACTTAGAAAAGAGCACCAAGAGTATAGGATGGCGGGAAACCTTCAACGCTGGAAGCCACGGCCTTAGTCACGAGGAAAGAAAAAGGTGGCGTTCAAAGAAGCACCTAGGCGATATATCAGGTACAATGAGTTGTATAGCAAACCAAAGCGTGCAATTTTCATGAAGGGCCGACGGGCCCATGCAAGCAAGGCCCAAACCACCTCTACCTCAACCAAGGATGCGAAGAGGGTCCGTCAGCGACCCTAACTCCAAGAATAGTGAGTGCATGAACTTGTTGCCGCCGAAAACCCCATTCTAAGCGCCTTCTTTGGGGAGGTGATGCAAGAATGTAGAAACCGGATTAATCGAGTCCACCTCGATGATGTTGTGGAAACTTCTCGGGGGCCGATTGAAGCCGTTAGTAGAGCTTACCCAGCTCTTTAATGGAAATAAACCAGCGCTATCCCTCGACAGCGGTAAGCCCCAATCATGCCCCAGGACATACACTTAGCCGCGGATCTGTAAGGAACGAGATTTGGGAACCTGTTTGTAAAAATTTTTTGCAAGCTAAAATGTATATATTTCTTAGACCAATGTAAAAAGCATATCAAATTTGGATCAAAATAGAGCCAAATTGGTCAAGTTTGATTGGCGCGTCACTCCGGTGCCAATCGACTTTCAGGAAGTCTAGAAAAACCCCATCCACGCGAATGCTTGGTTTTGGCTAAAAATTTAGCTTAAAGGTGTTAATTAAATGTGAAATAAGATGATAGCATTTTATCATAAAATTTACAAAAATTGGGCCAAAATAAGACCCACCGGGTCACTTTCTTGTGAATCGACCTTCGTGATCTCAAAAGCGCTTTTTATGTGGATAACCGGTTTGACCCAGAGATTCAAAAATTGACCAAAATTACCCCAATGACCCACTTCAGTACGTTTCTTCCTTGTTTTAATTAGACTAACTCTTCAAACCCGATCCAACTTAGTCCGATTATACCTTCGAACCTAGATTTCACCATAGGCGAGTTCCAACACAATCTAGGCAACTCTAATTTATATAAACTCTATTTTGACCTTTTACTTCACCAAAACTCAAACTCCCTCTGCTTAGCGGCGATTTTCCAACCCTCTTATCATCTTCAGAACCACTTTCTACCCCATTCCCTACTCCAAAAGCGGCACCTATAACAACCTTATCTCGTTGGTCGCCCACGAAGGGGAAGAGTACCATCTTACCAATGATATCCTCCGGCTACCATATTGCACAGGTAAAGGTTAAGAATAGATGAGCTACTAGGCCTCATGGCGGAAGGACAGCTTAGTGACCTCATGACTACTCATATCAAAATTTCCCTTTGAGGAGATAAGCGGAGCAACACTCCTACAGGGGGAAAACAATGTAGGATGTGGCGGCTTATGAATGTATAAAAAGAGTTTTCCCTTAACAACAACCATTTATATCGGAGGAAGAGTTCCAAATCCAAAGGATACAAACAAGGGAGGGACCAAGCGAGCACTTCCTCGATCAATCAAGCAACATAAAAAGAAAGGACTCACATAAACTTGGAGTGCGTCATGATCTCTTAGAGGACTACAGGATCGATCTTTTGGCTGATTCTGACATCTCGTGGTAGCTCAATGGGGAGGAAGTAAGGAGCACGGGAGGCGGGGAAAGCAAAGGTAGGGCCCCAAAGGGGGAAGGCACTTTGCTACTATCTTCTAGCTCTAAGCCAATGGTAGATGATAGTATTCTACAAGGACTTCAGCTCAAGGAAAACGAGGTTGTCGCTCTTCTCATTGCACTAATGGGCTCTGGCAAGCATGTCAAGATAAGAAAAAATACGGATCACGTCATTCTCTTCAAGAGGTCAGTGGCACTATATAGCTTGGATTTTGCATAAGGATATCTGCACGATGCACCCTTGGTAGTGTTAGCAGCGACATCACCGGAACTCCCAGCACCCCAGTTAGCTCGAGCACTAGAGGGAGGAACTTTCTAAAACACTCTTCAAAACATCGGCAAAAACCTTAGGCTCAAGGACATCAAGCAGTTCTTCAAATCCAAGCGTCGGCATTGGGATTAGACCCTCCAAGCTTTGCAATAACTTAGAATGTTTTGAAATATGAATATATTGTTATGATTACTTGAGTTAAATTGTATAAGTAGTGTATGATTAACACAAACCATATTATGGCCTCATCATCGCGTCTTATCTTGATTTCTTTTAGTTTTGAAATAAATCAATGTAGAAGTATCACAATAACATATAGCTTTGAATGATAAGCATGTGAGATTAATACTTGCAACTAGAAACTTCGGTTCAGCCTCACAGGTCCAAGAGAATCAAGGACGACAATGCAACTGGCAACCCAGGAACTTGTTCGGTAGGGAACCTGAGGAAGAAGAGGATATGTCTGTAGATGCTATCAACATGCGCCTGGTCTAACAAGTTGAAGAGGAACAATTGTAAGTTTAAGACCTTTAGCAAGGCTTTCGGCAAGCACTATGTTCCACGATCCCATACAAGCAGGCAAATACAATAGTTTTATAGCCTTGATCAAAGGAACTTGTCAGTGGCTAAGCACACGAAAGAATTTATGAGACTAAGACTGAATGTGCCGAGGGTTACAGAGAGGCAGGCACTAGATGGGTACATATCAAAAGGCTTGTCCAAGCTATTAATTCGAGGATAGTAGGGGAAGCAAAGGACAAAGCATTGAGCTTAGAGGAGCCACCTCAAACTCGCAAAAATAGTCTTTTTACAACAAAGAGAAAGCTACCAGGTCCTACGTCCCGAAGTAGACTCTCAACAACTTTTGGCAGATAGACATCAATTTGTGTAGAAGTGCGAGAATATCTTCTAGCAGTAAGGGCATATCAGAAGAGTCTAGCAGATAGACAAAGAACTCCTCGAGAGTTTGTTGTGGGGGATAAAGTTTTGCTCAAGATAAAGGTGAAGCAAGCGAAGCTCTGCATCGGTAATTGTAAGAAACTTGCTCCAAGATGGGCAGGGCCTTTTAAGATTGTCAAGCGAATAGGGATCTAGTCATATAAGCTTTACTTACTCGCTCATCCGAAAGTTCATAAGGTCTTCCACGTAAGCCTTTTAAAGAAACATACTCCAAACCCAGAGGAAGTATTGGAGACTCCAAGCTTGTTGGAAATGACAAGAGGAGCAACTTGAGATTGTTCTAGGGGTAAAAGCACGCTGTGGTGTATAAAAAACGTGCATTTTGACGCCACATTTTGGCTTCCCTTTGTAGAATCGGAATTGGGTTTTATCACTGGAAGGCCGGGAGATTAGGGGTCTTGAGGTAATGGCGTCGGTTATTTATTTTTGAATTTTTTATGCCGCGTCATTGTCCACCTTTTTGAATTAAGAAAGAATCACCTCTTCCTCACGTTTTTTTTTGCAGCTTCTTGCCGATTGAACCCTAATGGAGTCGAATTAGGCATAGCTTGGTTACGATGAAATCTCTCCTCAAACAAGAGATTGTGCCCCACGAAGATCTAAAGAAGCTTTGGGGTGTGAGTTCCAAAAAAATCTGGCTACATGTATTTTCCCCAAATGTTTTTGTTCAAAGTGAAAAATTAAGGCATATGTTTTCTTGTACGAGTTGAAGAATGCGGGCAATGAACAATACAAAAGTTCATGCAAATTTACAAAAAATTACTGAGGGAAGCCACATACATGGGGTGGAATGGCTCCTGGAACACGAGGCGTGGCATGCCCACATATATAAAGGGGGAGAGTACATTGGGAAGAGCTTCACCGGATTGTTATAAAACTCCCAGTATTAAAGCGAGCCCGATTCTTCTAGACCCAAGAAAAGCATAGGCAAATCCAACTGGCCCGAGGAGGAAAATAGTAAAAGTAGCGGGATGATGAAGATGATAGGGAAAAACCAAATCGAGGTTCCTCTAGACCCCATTCAATCCCCGAACTCACAATCAAAAGCGAGAAAAGCGAGCAATGTTAAGGACCAAAATATGCCATTCGGGTATGTTCAATTGTGGTTTGTGTTACAAGCGAAAAAAATCTCAAGCTTGATCTAGTTGTTTTCTATCAACCAGGAAAAGGTAACATCAAATCCACTTCAAAAGTCGGTATGTCTACTACCATTTTGCACCCCATGTTGGGTTTGTATTGTCATGTTGTATTGTCTCTATGATGCCATCGTGGGGCATTTTAGATTGCAATGGATGCGAATGATAGATGAAGGTATGTGTGGTGGTGGTGAGTTGTTGGCATCCACCGTCCACCCACACCCCCGATCTCCCACCACTACACTCTACCATCTCCCGCCACTCCCACCACCACACACCACCACCACACTCCACCACCACCACCACACACACCACCATCATCCGCCACCACCACACTCCACCACCACCATACCACACCCACGGACTCCACCATGTCACACCACAATCCCACCACCACCACCTCCACCACAACCACCACACCCACCCCCGTGCCCCACCACCACCACCACCACCACCACCACCACCACCACCACCACCACCCTCTGAGACACCACCACCACCACCGCGTGTTGTGTGGTGTGTCTTGTCTGGCGTATGTTGTGTGGTGTGTGTTTGGTATAATGATGGTGTGTGGGCTACTTGTGTTGTGTGGTTTTGTGATTAATGGGGTTTCCATCGTTGGCATTGGCTTACTATGTTAGGAGGCCCCACATATCACGTAGTGTTTTGTTTTCTGAGACTATGGCGGACTTGTGAAGGAATGGTTGGCTGCAACATCAGCTAGGTTTGATAGATGCAAAACACTAGCGATTGCAAGCAAGCGAGGATAGGAAAAATGATATCAAAAGAAAGATTGAGTTGATGGAGCATAAAGCATCCCGGAAATTAGAGCTGATTTGCACGGATGGCAATCAATCATGACAACAAATCAGCGGCGAGAGATTGTTGGGGTTGTAGCGAACTAAAAGGATGAAGAGCTAAATGAGTACGGTGTTACTGCACAGGTTGAAACAATTAAATAAAAGAATTAACGAAACTGGGTGAGCTAAAGGCATGTGAAGACTTACTGGCACAGCTACTACCTCGAGATCAAAGATTTGAGATTTTTAGCGTAGTGGTCATGACACTCCCTTTAGATCCTGCACTTCAATGCTTCACGAGGGAAGAGAAGAAAGGGGTGAGGAAGGTTGTCCCATTAGAGGTAATTTGAGATCTCATTTTTGTCCCATTAAGGGATGCTAAAAAGCCACATCACTTTTTAAACTATCAATAAGAGAAGAGCTCCGATTGTATTTTATTCCGGTATTATGTGGCGTGATAATTAATGCAGTTCTAACTAACTTTTGCGGTGTCATTTTTCTACTATAACTTTTTGATCAAAACTTCAGGTTTTTCGAACACTATTTGTGGCAATGGATTCGTCTCCTCAAGATCTTTCTAATGACAACCCATTGTTATATCTTTTGGGATGTAAATATATAAAAAAAAGAGCAAAAACCATATTTTTAAGGTTAACACATATGGCTTGTATTGAAATACATCATAACCATATATCACTTGAAGATCTTTTCATTACGCATCTAATGCAACAAACCCTGAAACATTTTCATGAGTAGATCAAAAGTTATAGGGGAAAAACAGCGATAATGAGGTTGTTAATCTTTTGCATTAGTGCGGTTTGATGTAGAGTACTCATTATATTGGAGGATTCTTATGGGGACAAAAGAGGATCCCAAATTACCTCTAATGATTTTGTGGGCGTTATGCGAAATGGGAGGGTAAAATGTTGTCAGTTGTGATAGCGGAATGGATCCACCGATATCACATTCCATGTCTATCACACCATTTGGGGGTAAATATTATCATCTCTAACCCTCGTCTAAAGACTATTGATTTTTGAATTTGTTTTGCGGACACTCTAGAGAACCCTGCTGCAAGGCCCGGTTTGTGGCCACATTATGGCCCGAGACATGGCTTTTGGCTTTTGGTGTTCGGTGGTACCACAAGAACCAATAGACACAAATAAGTCCAAAAGGGGGTGAAAGCAAGGTTTGGGAAGTCTCGATGCTTGTACTCGGGTCTCTTTCATCCCTGGCTTAGTCTCTTCCATCACAGGCTGGCTTAGTCTCTTTTGCTTGTCACATTTTATTGTATCTAAAGTGCCCACAGGATGAGATCGCTCGCTCATTTTAGGGGGCACTTTAGATATATAAGGAACATCAAAAAGAGTAAAAGCTTCAGTGCGTGACTCTCTTGAATGGTTGTCAACTCACGGGGCTTGATATTGTTAAACACGGAAACAATATAGATTCGGCGCAAACAAGTGCCTTAACTAATGTTTCTTGATGTTGTCACGGGTCTCTTGACTTAGTGTTTGCGAGTGCGAGAAATTTGAGACCAAGGATATCCAACAGGTTATCCACGCCTCGATCAGTTATGAGATTGCAAGATACCTCCGGTTGTACCTAGAATTCACCCCATTTGAAACTCCTAAGTCAATCCCTTTGGCGGCCCAGTGGAGACTCCAAAATGAAATTTGGATAGTCAAGCTGAATCATGATCATTATCAAGTGAAATCTAGATGCCACATACATGATTTATTTTTTGTATTTTTTACGTGGTCTTCCTCCTTTGCATGTGGGAAGCCATCGAAGAGATTCCTAGTGCATCTGATTTAGGGGAAATTAATTCCCTTGAGATTCATTACATGCGGGGGTCCTTCACGGAAAAAAAGTTTTGGTCTTGAATATGAGCCAAATCTCGGGATCACGGTGATGGGGTTGACAAAAAACCCGGATCTGGACAAGATCACGGTCTCAAGCGAGGTCCAATACAACCTCAACCAACAAAAACCAAGAGTTAAAGCTGAAATTCTCCTTGTTACGGATTTTAATGAGGTTTTAGGCAAGTTTATGACTTGAAAGAGGATCCTGCATCGGCGAGCGAGGAGGCGACCATCCGAAATTGAACCATCAAAAGTTCGCGGTTTCAGGGCTGGATTTCCAGGAGTTCTTAGAATGGTGTTTTCAAAATTTGAGATTTACATTGTGGTCGGCATGGCTAAGAGTAATGTTGACTTGTTGTGAGAGAAGTTCTTTGCCGGGAATATAAGAAGGTGATTTCTTTTTATTTGGAATCGGGATAGTAACACCAACACAAAATTAAAAGTGGTTAATAAGCCAATTTTCCTTAGGATATGTCAAAGTGTACCATAAATTTTGGAGATACCGGTGACAAACACATTGTTGATAGATGGCGGTAGATATAAAGGGTTACGCCAGCCCGGTAGAACACAATGATATGTCCAAATAGTTTTGCTCAAACGAGGTTGGATTCCAATTTCCTTTTGGAGCAACTCAAACCATGGCTGGAGGGACTTACGGCTGCAAAAAGTGTGCCCGACTTATGTGAAGGAACATCAAATGTGGAACATGTGGGATTACGAAGAGTCGGCGCAAGCTGCATGAAAATGCTTTCGACAAGTATTTTCATAAATGAATCTTGTAAAACTCTTTGAAAGTCAATATAAGTAAAAAAAGAATTTCTATGATATGTGTTGTACTTTTTCAATTTAAAATATTTTAATGGATTGTGAGCAAATGTTCTAGGTGTGTGTTTTAGAACTAGAGATGATAGAGCTTCGGAGTCCACGACTATCTAAACCAAATACACATCTGGAAGTGGTCTTTGAGTGGAACCCAGAAAGCTGTCATGATTAGCTCCATAGGCGTCAAAATTTTGGAAGGCGTCTGTTGGTGGTTCAATGATCAATTGATCCTCCTCTTCTCAAGGTGATACTTTCATCGATTTGTGATCATCGGATTTGTGCGGATGATATGCATATGTTTCTTGATACATGGAATACTACTTGATTCTCCAAGGAATGAGCCATCCCTTTCATTTCTTTGACCCTCTTTTCACTTTCGACATTGTCCAAGGACACAAAAATAGTTACAAAACAATAAGGAAAAATGTGAATCACGGATAAGTGCCCGTTACATGTTTTTGCACGCTTGTGATGGACATCAACTGACCTATTTTTACGATTGTAAAGCCACGGCGTTTTTGCCTGAGAGATATAAACCCGGGGATATATCACTTTGATAGCTTCGGGCTTGCATGGCTGAAACGGACATATTGAGGAGGGTTAGTGCTTGCTCATTGCATTTCTTTGTTGTGGCACAATGACAACAAACTTTGAGTGACGGGGTTCACGGAATTGCTTGGACACAATAATTTCATTTTACAACCCTCGGATGTTGTGAAAATTTCGAAACGCCTCTTCAAACCGATGGTCATTCATGTGGCCTGCCGTATGTTAAGTTTATGCACAAATTTATGAGGGGTACTTAAAAGGGTGAATATATTGTTGCACGATCTAGTAAGTCAACTTAAATCGTGAGGACAAACCAAACTACATTATTGACAAAGTGTAGGTTAAACTGCGGGTTGTGGACATTTCAAACCGGGATCTAGTTGATGTTAGAGTGTTCATGCTTGAAATTTTAAGATTAGAAACAACAAAAAGCTGGGCGAGAGGAACATATGTATTGGGAAGTATGTAGGTGCATGAGGTCACCTCGTGCTTAAATCCTTGTATATCTTTCTTATATGCGTAATTATTATTGTAACCTCGATTACGTTTCAATGAAAATTCATATTCAATTCATCTCACAAACAAAGGAATCAAGTGTTTGGAGAAGAATTCAAATCTTCAAAAGAAATCAAGACAAACTCATTTTTCAAATTTGAAGCACAAAACTTCACATGAGTTAAAAACTACGAAATGGTTTTACATTTCATCATCATCGAGGAAAAAACTTGGGTAAGTGCAGTAAAATTTTCTCCTCATCTAAAAAGGATCCGGCCTATATCTCAGATCCTGTTTGGCGTTTAGTTGGTGGCATGTGAAGTCGATTACGCAGGATCGTGTTTGTGAATACTATGCCTAAAGGCGTCTTTCTTTGCCAAAGATCATAGCGGCCGGTTGATCTTTGCCCTTCTTGTAATACATACCTTCTATGACACTATCACCCGGGTGAGGTACCATGTTCCATTGGGTTGGAAGTCTTTCTCCACTATCCATTTTGGTTTTGTGCACGCCAGTCAAAATTCAAAACCCTCATCATTCCTTTACTTAGCGGCGGCAAAATTATCACCAACTCTAAGTGCCTCTGCTGCTAACATGCATTAGGATTGGAGAGAACAAGGACCTGCTTGGATTCACGGTCCTCAATGTCAGCATGCACATTGGAGGATGGTACAATAACTTGAAGTTTTCAATCATCGGTCGTAGTGCTTGTTCACACAAGCTGTCCCACATGCCATCAAGCGATGGCTGCTGAAGCATGAAAGTTCCCTCGTGTATTGCTTTGCAATGGAGATTGAGTTGAATGCATGTACACAATGGATGCGCCTAGTGTCCAAAATCCTTTCGCACCCCATGCTTTCTTTCTATCTATATCCTCCACCTTGACTTCCCAAAAGAACCTTTTTTATATTCTTCCTCTTCTTGGTTTTGGATGTGTTCATCCACTCGGATGTTCCACAAGTAAACATCTCTTGGCAACTTCTACCACTTCATGAGCATTACCCAATTTTATCTTTTTGTATTTTAATGCGGTTTGTCTTAACCATCTCTTCAACTTCCGGCGGCTTTGCCATCGTGTTCACCTTTCGTGGTTAGAACAAAAAAAATCCACATCATATATAGACATCGATTATGCGTTTGTTGTACCTAGCCACAAAGTAAAATGGTCTAGAAGCCTTGAATTGAGATCTTTTGCACCATCCCGAAAACACATAATGTCTCTTTGGAACCCTTCGCTACGCTCCGGATATTTGTGGTGCTTCATGAAGCGGTGTTGCATGAACAAAGTATAAGTGTTCCCTATCATCGATACATAGTAATGTGTTTCCTTGATAATCTCATCTGCGCCTTTGAGTCATCTTGATATATTTATTTGAACCAAAATGGTAATCGGTTATTGACCCGGTAGCATGTTTGCACCTCCTCTTGTTCCTTGAATGTATAGTTCTCTGCAAAATCCACTACCGAGACATGCATCTGTTGGGAGATTCTCGAAGCTCCTTAAAGCTGTTTTTACTGCCATTGGTACCCGAAATTATCACGGTGAAAAGATTTTTAGGCGCTCTTTGGCTTATCCGAAGCTCCTTGGGTTACTGTCTCATTGTCTCTTGATGAGTCAGGTCTCCTACCCGGGAACTTCGAGGGCGTTGTCTTTTTCATAGTCAATGTACTCCCATTTCACTTTCCTACTGCCACTTCCTTCCATGGGGCAGGTCTGAAACTTCTTGATTCCACCCGCGACTCACAATTTCCAAGGATGCCGCCTTCTTGTGAAACTCATCTAATTCACTCTTTGGACACAATATAGATCTTCACAAGCTTCCTGTACTTTGAATTTTATGTTGGTGTGCCACTGCGTTGACCAAGTTCATGTGATCTACAAACATCGCGGTGCAAGTGCAATTCTTAGGATGTTTGGTTCTCATCCCATTGAGTCCATCCACTAGCATTTGCATCCTCACGTCTTTGAATGCAACAACAACTATTGAGAGTCCTTCAATTTCACAACAAACCAGGGGTTTTAGCTTCTCAAAAGCTTCGAGGCAGTCTTAATTTCTGGATGTTGGTCGAAACCTCTTGAACAATAGCATGCATGAAATGAACACTAAAGCTGTTAGGATGTGTATACCACACCAAACCATGCACCGTACCATGCCCACTCATCATATTCACGAGCGAGCACCTTAGTGCTGTGTACTGTACCACACACCACACCACACCCCACCACACACCATACCATTCACCACACACCATACACCAAATGGTGGAGGTGGAGAGTGGAGTGGTGGTGGGGAGTGGGGAAGAATGGATGAATGATGGTGGGGGTGGTGGAGGTGGTGTGTGTGGTGGTGGGAGGTAATGGTTGTATGGGGTGGTGGTGGAGTGTGGTGGAGTGGTGTGTGGTGTGGTGGTGGGGGCGTGGTGGTGGGGGGGTGGTGGTGGTGGTGGCGTGGTGTGTGGGTGTGGTGGTGGGGGGTGGTGGTGTGTGTAGTGGTGTGTGGTGCTATATGATGTGGTGTGGTGGAGTGTGGCGGTGGGGTGTGGTGGTGGTAGTGGTGGTGTGTGGTGGGTGTGGTGGGGGGTGTAGTGGTGGTGGTGTGGTGTGGTGTTGTGGATTGTGGTGTGATGTGGTGGTGGTGGAGTGTGGTGGTGGTGGTGGTGGAGGGGTGTGGCGTGGGATGTGGTGGGATGTGTGTGCATGTGGTGGTAATGTGGGTGAATGCATAAAGATGTGGTGGTAGTCTATGGTGGTGGGATAGATGGGGTGTGGTGGGGTGAGGGAGATTCTCGGATCATACATTAACATGCACACACCACATGACACCATGGATATAAACATAACCCAAACCACACCACCACACCATCCGACACCACACATCACATCACATCACTTTTATCCTATTTAAATGCGACATAAAAATACTGCCCTTAGCCTACTCTCATAAACACTTACGAAATTAGGTCCGATAATAATTACATTCCTCTTCTAATCATTAGAAAGGATCACGGGTCCTAAATCCACGTTCCCCTACGTCCGATTTTTGGCGTTTCATTCATTCCCAATTAAGCCAATTCGAAGAAGTTCATTCCGGCAACATGGTAGGATCCATGTTCGGAGATCACTCTGACTATTGTAGGGGTGACCGAGGGCATTTGGCACATGTTAAGCGAGGGGCTCGTGATAAATCTCTGAAGGTGGATATGCCTAAATCCACCTTCTTTCTGATTTGAATCAACCTAAAGGCATACAGCAATTTGGATCTTTGGGCCTTCAATGGCTATGCTTGGAGTCGGTTAGCGGAAGAGCTCTTAGACAAGGTCCATCGGCTTATGTTACATCTTTAGGGCATTTGGTATATTGTTCTCTACACTTGTCGTCGAAGCTGCACGCAGCGGCCGGGTTTTCTTGGCGAGAATTAGCGTTACTTACCACCGGGGGATGTAGAAAGCAGCGGCAAACCTCATCTGTTAAATGCAGGATGGTGCGAAAGCTTAGATGCTTTAGTGCGAGAAAATAATAATTTTGGATGCACGGTTCTCGAGCCCGGTCCTTACCGGCATTTCATTTGCTTGGAAATCATGCATGTAAATTTAGTTCTGCGTGCAGAGCTTTCAATGGAAAGCCAAATTTTGTAAAAGCCAAATTTTGTAAGATCCCTTTTTATATATCATACTTTCCAACATAAACTGTGCTTTCTGATTGTCTTTATTCAACAAAAATTTGTATCTCGGGATCGAGTTAGTTATAGCTCAAATATTTTTAGGCTGTACACACACCCGATAAAGGAGTACTCAATTACATCATGTTCTAATAATATTCCAAACATTAAATATTGATTAGGACTAGAGTCAACTACACACAATTCACATCTTTGCATCTGATTACACCACAATCAACTTTGTACAACACAATAACCACCACACATGCACCACCACACTAAGCACCATAACTAAGAAAACATGATTAGCAGAAATAAAACTAACTTGTGATTCCTCCGGATAGTGGGCACATGTTCTTCTCTTACATTTTCTCTCAATCTTCTAGTTCCTAACATCCTTTGTGTTAGGAGACACTCACCAGTGTTCTCAATCCAAAATTTTGAATCTTTTCTATATGTTCATCAAAATTGCATGAATCTTTTAGCCCTCTTGTTAAGAAACCCATTTCCCACCATTGTAATCGATCTCTTCCCTCTTTTTCTTTTGCCTTTTCTTGGGGTTTCTTGGGTGAACACCTAATACCTTTCAAAGATCTCATTGGCTGATTTTGTCACTTGTTTTGAATCACGGCGTGTCTGTCTGATTGCAAAGCGACTATTCTTAGGCGCTAAATGATCATTCTTTGGTAGAGTTTGGCCCGATGCATGGGTCGGAGGCTCCTTATAGCGATGCTCTTGGCTTCCAAATCCTTTAATTCTTCACCTATGAATTTTTTCCAATGTTTATCCCTCAAAAAAAAAAGTAAAATTTCTTTCTTAAAACTGCTATCCTCCATTCGTTTGAGTGCATTTTATGGAAAGGCGTTAGCAAACTAAGGACAATCGGCGTTCTTGCTTGCACTTCTTGATGAGCGGATCCTTTGCCAATTGCAAGCTCAATTTTTCTTCTCTTCTTCTTTTCCCTCGTCTTTTTCTTCAACATTTCTTGTTCCTTGGTTCTTCTTCATTTTCTCTGTTTGAAATCTTTTATTTGTGTACAAAATTACCTCATTGACATCCATATCCACAATGGATTGGGCTCGCTTGTGAGGGGAGGGAGCCAAAGCAGGGGCGTGAAGCAAAAAAACGGGGAAGGGGGCCAAGAATAGGAATTTGAATTTGAATTTTAGTTTTTGAAATTAAATTTCCCCACAAATTGGGACTCTATTCTTAAATCTGGCCGGTTGGCCCGGTGCCATAATTATACTTTTATACCACAAAAAGTGGTGGATGCAGCCACATTTTGGGGACCGAGGGGGACAGACCAGTGGAACACCACAGCGTGCTTTTACCCCTAAGAGCTACTTCTTGATGAGGCATTCAAGAGACCACGAAGAAATAGAGTTCCTTTAGTACCTAGTCAAATGGAAACACTTCCCGTGGAAGACGTGTCATGGGTATTAAAACATGATTTAGAGAAGCAATACCCAGAGTTCATGGACAAGTCGACAACCAAGTCGCCTCCAACTTAGTCGACACTGGCCAGTTAGGTAAATGTATGTATTGGGAAGGGGGGTAGAGACCTAGACCTTGTGAAGATGATGCTTCTAGTTTAGACCTTTAGTTCCTATTATATGCAGCCTATGCATAGAGCCCACTCGGCTATGGAGGCTATGGGTGGTAGGCACCACCAAGCGGTCGATTGGCGAGATAAGGGGAGTCCTGGGGGCCTTCTTGGGGGACTTGGCGAGAGTAGACTTATAGCCCGATCGCCGAAGAGGGGTATGATTTCGACACATCCTGGGTCGATGGTGTCGCCCTGACCTTCAGGAGTTGCAAGTCTTGGTCTGGCTCTTGTTTTATGGAGTTCATTCGGGTAAAAACGTATGTCGTCACAATCCTATAGCCCCCTATCAAACCACTGGATTCCGGAAAGGGGAGATGCAACCCTTCCTACCTCATCGGACCGGGGAGATGCAACCTGGAGTAGCCTTGTTGGGTGATAACAAGGGATTATGTCCCTGGCAGGTTACAGTTATAACATAGCCTAATTTCACCTATCATATGAGCTAAGCGGGAGGGGTAGATGGAATGGTCCAACCCTAGCCGTACCTATTGTCTAAATCAAGTCATTGTCATAGCTTTCGGTCATTTTCTATCTTGAGACCCTAGCCGATCTACTCTCCCAGTGCACAGTAGGAGCCTAAAATGTGATGGATGATGTGTTGATATTTATGATTGATCTATTGATGGATGGATGGTGTTATCCTTCGAGGTAGCTGTTTTTACTATATGTTTATGCTTCTGCTGTTTAAGAGCCCATAGGAAACGAGTGCGCCGAGACACCCCTTTTTTTTCTTTCGAGTCTGAGTGGTCCCGGGATGGGGACGGTGAGAGAACTCATCTGTGAGCCAGCCGGATCGAGGGGATTTCGTGAGGGTATCTGACGAGGGAATCATATATCTTATGGGGATGTCACATCTCCATAGGATCAGTAGTATTAAACATGATAAAAAAAGACATTCTTACCCAGCTTCTTCAAGGACTCATAAGCAGGCAGACCAAGATGGGAGAGATGCTGAGGAAGCCATCTCATCAATCTCCTTAAGAACCAATATAATAGCCAATAGTAGAGAGAGCAGTCAAGTTCTCTACGTATTTAATATGAAATTCGTGATTTATCTCAACTATGGGTACACTTGTGGTTACAATATAAGAACTACAATATGTCTGATAGAATACCTCATCTAGAGGAGTTTTGAACCAAGTTGATACTGCTTTGCCTTAAGCACCACTAGAATAGAAGACAACTCTTCCTTACTTATATGAGATGAAATCTCAAGTGCAGCATCAACTTGAGCTAGCCATGTAGAATAAGAAGGATCTTTACGAATCCAATAAGAGAAAGATACTTGGGAGACCCTCTGTACATAATTTGAACTTTGCTAAGCTCGAGGAGCATCATACATGGAAAAAACCCTCTGGAAAGTAGCAGACCTATCAAGTGCAGTTTGCTTGACTTTCAAAGATGTAGAAGGGCCGGTGTGATCTGAATTTTTTTCTAAAGGTGGAAAAATTGGAGAAGAATCACCATCATGTAAGGCCAAAGGATTAACATGGATGGAAGAAAAATCATATTGAACATCACAAGAGGAACCAATTTGTATTAAGCCACCAGAAGTAAATTCAGCCGGAAACCCAAGGTCATGATTCTTACAGCTATTATATTCTCGTATGGCGGCATGGAAAGTGGGGAGAGAGGATTCGAGGGGTCCTTGACCAAGAGGCGGGGCCCGGGGCTTGTCTGGAATCATCAACCCAATTTCCGGTACCACAACATAACAGCTATGAGCTTACTGCGCATGACACATTTGGCGAAATCATCTTTGCCACTTTCCATTCGAGAAGCCCGAGAACCGATGGCGAGCGATTGCCATGTTGTTATAATGGAAACGAGGAAGGGGGAGGGCATTCTTACCCGGCCCACGACTGCGAAATCGAGGGCGCCGTTGGCCGCGGCCGGTTCTAACGTCGAAAGCAAAATCTCGACCTCTGCCCACTACGTCAAAGTAATCCCCAACTTTGATTCTCAGGTTTTACGCATGCCACTTTTTATTCTGGATAAGAATGATCCAAGAAACAGAAGGAACGGAGACCCACTTACCTTGACGTATAGGGAAAAACAAAGCAGCCAAGACGGCGTTAAAAGTTTTTTTAAGATCAACATTTACGTAAAGAAAACTTAGGACGTGGCAAGGCGGCATTGGTTGTATGGCCAGAATATTAGCTGCCTTACATTTACGTCTTAGTTATGCCCTAAAAACGACCGTCGGAAACCCTACCAAAACCCTTGACACCTTGCACACCGTATAAACAGGTGCCATTAAATCCACACCATAGATGGTCGCGGGAAAAGGAGTTCGCATGCTTTGAAGACATCTCCGGCATATTCATCCTCCTCAAGGCGCGTCTTACTCCGCGGCGCTGCCAGGCATGTATGCTGATCTCTCCTTTTTTTTCTTTCGTATTTTGCTGATTAGTTCTTCTTCCCTTCCCATACCCTAGATTTCTTAAGTTCCTTTTTCCTTTTTAATTCTTATCGGTCATGATGTATGTTTTTTGTTTAGATGAAATGAACAAGCTTCGACATTAGATTTAAACAGACGCCTATACTCAGATCGAGGCTTTTCTTCGTCTTTTTCGTTTCTTGGTACTATTTCCTTATTTGCCATGGCGATGGAGGTCACCCAAGTGCTTCTCAATGCTCAATCGGCTGATGCAAATGTCAGAAAGGTTGCTGAGGAAGGTTTGAATCAATGCCGAGAGCAAAATTTGCCAGTTTTTTTGCTCTCTCTTTCCCACGAGCTTGTTAATAATGACAAGCCTTTAGAGAGCAGAAAATTGGCCGGGATTATACTAAAGAACTCTCTTGATGCAAAAGAAATCCAGAGAAAAGAAGAACTTGTGCAAAAGTGGCGCTCCCTTGACCCTTCAGTAAAGTCCCAATTGAAAGTTGCCTTGCTCCAGACCCTATCCTCACCTTCGCTAGATGCAGGCCACACATCTGCTCAAGTTATAGCAAAAGTAGCAGCAATTGAACTTCCACAAGGAGAATGGCCTGAGTTAATTGGAGTGTTGCTTGGCAACATGGCAAAGGCAGATCAGGCTTTGAAGCAGTCAACTCTAGAGGCTCTAGGTTATGTGTGCGAAGAAGTTTCTGCAGATGTATTGGCACAGGATCAGGTAAATTCTATTCTGACTGCCGTGGTACAAGGAATGAATGCTACAGAAACTAGTAACGAGGTCAGACTTTCAGCCACAAAAGCATTATGTAATGCCTTAGATTTTGCCCATACAAATTTTGAGAATGACATGGAAAGGGATTATATAATGAGAATGGTTTGTGAGGCCACCCTGTCTCCAGATAGCCGTGTTCGTCAAGCGGCCTTTGAGTGTCTGGTCTCTATAGCATCTACATATTATGAGAAGCTTCAGCCATACATGCAGGATGTATTCACAATTACTGCCAAGGCAGTAAAGGAAGATGAAGAACCTGTTGCCTTGCAGGCAATTGAATTTTGGAGTGCTATATGCGATGAGGAAATTGATATTAAAGATGGTTATGAGCCAGAGGCTTATGGTTTTGACTTTATTAGGAAAGCCCTACCCTATCTGGTCCCTTTGCTATTGGAAACTATGACAAAGCAGGAGGAAGACCAGGATCTAGATGAGGATGCATGGAACCTTGCGATGGCTGGTGGTACTTGCTTGGGTCTGGTTGCAAAGACAGTCGGTGATGACATAGTGCCGCTTGTAATGCCTTTTATTCAGGAAAATATTTCAAAGCCAGACTGGCGGTCTCGGGAGGCAGCCACATATGCATTTGGATCAATTTTGGAAGGCCCATCAGTAGAGAAGCTCACTCCCTTGGTGAATGTTGCATTGGGTTTTCTGCTGAATGCCATGAAAGATGAAAACAACTATGTGAAGGATACTACAGCATGGACACTTGGAAGGATATTTGAATTTTTGCATGGTACTGATGTAGGAGTTCCTGTTATAAATCAGAACAATATTGCTCACATATTGTCGACGTTAATTGAAGGCGTAAAGGATGTTCCTAATGTTGCCGAAAGAGTTTGTGGGGCCTTGTATTTTCTGGCACAAGGTTATGAAGACTCCAAAGGAGACTCTTCTCCGTTGTCTCCATATTTCCATGGAATTATTGAGGCTCTGTTAACTACCGCAGATAGGGAGGATGCAACGGATTCCCGTTTGCGTTCTGCAGCGTATGAAACATTAAATGAGGTGGTTCGCTGCTCCACTGAGGATACAGCAACTGTTGTGGTTCACCTTGTGCCAGTGATTATGCAGAAACTTGACCAAACACTTCAGATGCAGGTCATGTCATCAGATGATCGTGAAAAACAGAGCGAATTGCAGGCTTTATTATGTGGTGTGCTGCAAGTAATGATTCAGAAGTTAGGTGCATCCGACTCAACAAAACCAGGGATCAATCAGTATGCGGACCAAATGATGTCATTGTTTTTAAAGGTTTTTGCTTGCAGGAGTGCTACAGTCCATGAGGAGGCAATGCTAGCAATAGGCGCACTTGCCTATGGAACAGGTGCTAATTTTGCTAAGTACATGCCTGGTTTCTATCAGTATTTGGAAATGGGTCTCCAGAATTTTGAGGAATACCAGGTTTGCGCTATTACGGTTGGTGTCGTCGGTGATATTTGCAGGGCCTTAGATGAGAAGGTATTGCCATATTGTGATGGAATTATGGCACTTTTGTTGAAAGATTTGTCCAGTGGCCAGCTGCATCGCTCAGTAAAGCCGCCCATTTTTTCTTGCTTTGGCGACATAGCGCTTGCTATTGGTGATAAGTTTGAAAAATACCTGAGCTATGCTTTGCCAATGTTGCAAGCTGCAGCAGAGCTTACTGCTCAGCATGTGAGTGATGAGGAAATGATTGAATACAACAACCAGCTCAGAAGTGGAATACTGGAAGCTTATTCAGGCATTTTCCAGGGTTTTAAGAATTCGAAGGCGGAGTTGATGGTTCCATATGCTGGTCATGTCCTACAATTCATTGAGAGTGCGTGCAGAGAGAAAGATAACAGGTAGGCATTTCTGTTGAATTCAGGTCTTAAGTTTACTGGGTATTGCACGTTTATTAACTTGTAGAGTGCTACTTTTGCAGGGATGACGTAGTTACAAAAGCTGCTGTTGGCGTATTGGGTGATTTAGCTGATACTCTTGGTGCCAATGCTGCCCCATTGTTCAAGCAAGCATCATCATTTTATAGAAGTTTTCTAGAGGAGTGCATTTCAAGTGATGATCAACAGCTGAAAGAAACAGCAGAATGGGCTCAGGCCACTATTGGTAGGATTGTCTCATGATATCTGCAAGCACGTGTCTTGAATGGTCATTACTGTCCCCATCGGATTATGCTAATCCCTGAGAGTAATAATGGCGTAGTGATAACTAGGATTTTTAGTTATTTGTATAATTTCATGATATTGGATCACAGTTCTAGTAGCTTGTGAACGATTACATTAAATTTTGGGATGCGAAACTGCATCCACCATCAGCAGCAATGCTGAAATTGTGTGGTCGGCTGGTTTGTGACCAGCTTTTGTCCATTGTCAAAGCCAGTTATTTTGCTGGCTCTGTTGCACCTGGAATTTGGTTGTGACAGTTTCATATAGTTGTATGTAAATCGCAGGACACATGTGTGTGCCTGTAGGAATTTCAACAAAAGAGAACATTGGCCGCGTCTTAGCGTTAGGCTTGTACTATTAAATCTGTAGAATGTTACCTCAAGTTTAAGCAACAGCTGCATGTTGATTGATTGAATACCCTGACTGCATTTCATAGTTTGTTCTTATTATGCTTTTTCTTTATATTTTGTATCTTAGATTGATTCAGAGTGGTTCTAATAGATTTCTCCCATTAGACAAGAGTACAGAATTATTACGAGCCTAGAACGACCTAGGATTGTAGAAGGTTATGGTGTTGCTTGCATTTTCTAGCACTTTTCAGGGAAAATTCTAATTATACCCCTCAAGTTTGCGAAAATTCTAAAAATACCCTCCAAATGAAGAGCATTTTTAGAAAAATGGTAATAGAGTTTTTGTTGCTCCTCAAATTCAAGAGTCTTTTTCAAAAACATTATAAATTAGGATAAGATCTTTCGAACAACATGAAATTGGAGCTGAAATTCACAAGTTATACTCATTTATGTTGTTTTTTATAGCACTTACTTAAAATACTATAACTTGAAGATTCCAACTCTATTTTAGACGATTCTATTGTTATTATTGGATAGATCTCGCTCTTTATTGGATAGATCTCGCTCTTATGTACAAGTTTCATGAAGGGAATTTTTTTAGTTGGTTGATCACAAGAAAGTTATTGCCATTTAAGCTAAATACCTTGTTTCTAGGGGTATTTTTGGAATATTTGTAAACTTATGGGTATATTTGGAATTTTCCTTACTTTTTATTTATAGCTTGATAGTTATTAAGTTTGCACAATTTGTTTGGTTGTAGGAGGGTATTTTTGCAGTGGTTGGGAATATGATTGGGAATATGATTTTGGTATTTGGTATTTGTATTGTATGCGAAACCGTAGATTTTGCAGGGTTTGGGGTGCTTATTGGGTGTGGTTGCAAAATTTTTATTTGAGGCTAGGGTTAAGTGGTATTTTCACAATGGTTCAAAAAAGAAAGTCAATCTTTCAAAATTGGGAAAGATTTGGCACAGGACACGATGCTTCCTGTTGAATGACATGCCCAGAGAAATAGGCAGCGTCTCTATCTGTGTGGAGCAGTGGTCACGACACTGGTCACAACATGGATCCTTACCTATAGACGATTTTGCTTCAGAGGTGCATTCGAGCTTTGGCTGCAGGTTTCTGGTGAGGCTAGTGTGGCTTGGATGTTTGAATCCTCCGCCCCTTGGTCTTGGTAGAGAGCTTGTTTTGTTTATCCTTCCTAATTTCTTGATTTCTATATTTGCAAGAAATGGCTTTTTCGACTTAATAGCCTTTAATATCTGCATGAATGTATAGATAGGAGCTTTGTGTTGGTCTATTTTGATGCTATGTGACCGAGGGTAATAATCCAGGAGTTTTAAGGTGGATTTATGAGGGATTACCAAAGGATATAAAGCAGAAATTGGATGCTATATATTTTGTGAATCCACGGTTGCGATCTAGGTTTTGCCTTTGGATGCTAGGCCTGTCCTGCCTCAACAAATGGTAAGATCATCTCAATTTTGTAAGAACCTTCTGGATACTATGTTGACAAAAAAAATGGTTTAGGCAGTATTGGAAGATTGAGTACGTGAGCACAGTGGAATTTTTGTGGCAGTTTATGGGGAAAAATAAAATTGAGATACTAGAGTTCGTGCAAAAGCATTAGGAGGAGGTAGAATATAGGCCAGTGATGAAGAGTGGAGAGTGGAGAGTGGAGTGGCCAGTGATGTTCTGGCATTTTCGTGACTTCGCGGTCTCTGTTGAAGCCCGTTAAATAGAGAGGTCTAATGTAATGCTGTGAGGCACATGCCATGTGGTTCAAGCCGTCGAGCTGTAAATATGGGTTCAGAATAATATAATATGTATTTGGATCTATTGGTTCTTATTGGTTTAATTTGCACCGTTGAAAGTTTTGTTGGGGTAAAGTAATAAAAAACTCGAAGCCCTTGATGAAATGGGCAATGGCCAGCAATAAAAGATGAAAATATTTTATTTGTGACAGTACGATAGTTAATATTGTCATGATAAATGCTTGCCTCAAATGCAAGTTCTCGAATGTATAACAGAGTGGCAATGTTTCTATAGTGCTAGGTGGCTTTAGGCTAGGATCCCACTACTAGCAAGTTTATATGTTGACATGGAGCATTCTTCCAGCACGGTAGAATTCTTACTACTCGGTAATCTCTCGCAGTGTTCCATTTAGATATTTTATTTATATCTTTTATGGCAGCCGCGTGAGTCTACTTGTGCTTTCTGACGACCATTCAAAACTTCCAAAGCTGGCGCTATTGTAAATCATTGCAAATCATCTTTTAAACGACATTTCATGACAACCGGATTTCAAAAATCGTCATTATGTGAGCTGGATTTGGAGTTTTCAAGCACATTTCTGGAAATCTAAGTAACTTTAGAGGATCAGAGGCTTCTCTAGAATGGAGGCACAGGGGGAGATTTTCGAGCAGATTAGAAATGAAAGATTTAAGAAAAAACTGTGATGTGCGACGCATAGAGAAACTTCGAGCAAAAATCTCAGAGGATAATCATGATCCACTGAGTAGGAATAGAATAAATAGAATAGAATAGTTTTTTTAACGTCCACGGAGATCAAAAACCCCTGCCTCGAAAGGTTTTCAAGGGAAAAACCTACGCATAAGACAACACATTTAAATAAATCTCAAAGATCAACTGTCGATTGACATGAGCAAGCAAAGAACAATGGCGGGACATCATCAATAGGAATATCCAAGCAAAAAACATAATCTTCTATGCTTACAGATAGCTCACAACAACCATATGACGCTAAGTGAAAGATCTGGCTTCATAACTTATTCTAAGTATCTGGATAAATAGCCAAGAGCATTTGCTGGCTTATCAATGTCAGGTGACAAAGAGAAAGTAGCTAGGACCAAATAGGCTAGAGGTGATCAGATAAAAAGAAGCAATGCTCAATAGTCTCAGTCTTTTGCTTGCTTAATGGGTAGAGTGCTGACACTTGAGGTTCAATTTGTGAACAACTACATTAATATGTGTGCATCTATGAAGAATCTGGCACCAACCAAAGCACAACCATCTAAGGATGAAGTAGTTTATCCCAAGCCCAAGTCCACATAGATCTCCAACTAGGAGGTAGGAACTGAAGGGACCACTTAGTGGATGGCAGAAGACACTACAAGAGAATAGTCATTTATCATTAAAAAAAAACAGGAAAATGTTAGATTAAGTGTCAGAAGCTGAGAATTGCTCTGACTCTATGGCTAATAGTTATTCTTGACATAGTTTATGTCAAAATAAGCTTCAGGTTTATCGTCTGAATTTACATCAATATAACTGTCATAATTTATGTCAAAATAATCGTCAAAAAATTTGTTATAATTTACTCAAAATAATCGATTTATCTTCAAATTTTCATAATATAAATCATCACAAAGAACATCATAGTAATCATCATAATAATCATGAAAATTTGGTCAGATTGATCGTAAAAATTTCATCAGATTGGTCATTAGATGTTTTACCAATATTTGCACCAATACTTTTATCGGCTTAAGCATCAGATTTGTTTTCATTATTCTTCTTAAAGTTTTCATCACTATTTTCGTCAAACTTACATCTCTTTTTTAATTTCCATTCTGAGGTTTAGATAGAGTATATTTGGATTGAATCTAGTTACATTTTACATATGTGCTTCAAATTATAACACTGCTTAATCATATAACTCTTCAGATTTATAAATAAGAAATAAGCGTGTGAAATTTGTTCCTTTATTTAAAAGTATATCAGGTTACTCAAAGAATGAATATATAAATTCTATACCAAAATAGGAGTATAGAATGATAAGTATACAGTAAATTCGGCCCTATCCATTGACCAGGTTTTAAAACCATGCAACATAAATTTGTACCTATGAGTTTGCTTTCATAAAAAATCCAAATATTTGTAGCTTTTACATTCATTCATGTTCTACCTCCAGATCCTCCATCATAAACACATATTAACTACTAGGTAGAATTTCTACTCGAACAAATCCAAGTGTTTGTTTCATGAAGGTGCATAAGCAGATAAATGCCTTTTCTTCTTTTTGAAATTCTGCTTGCAATGCGAGAAAATATATTAGTAGAATCTATATCTACATAAGACTAAAGCCAAAATAAGAGGATAGTTTGTGCACGATCTTGACCTGTTAATTTTTTGCTAGAATTAAATATATGTTTTGCATTTCCAATTCTTTCTTGAAAAGTACTCCTGCACATTCTATTCAATATAACCATTAACTAGCGACATGAATATTTATTTTCTATCACTTCATGGAAAAAACATACAATTAATGGGTTTGCATATTTTGCAGCTTAAATGTTGGCAAATACCTCAAGCAGCAGGGACTATTCATACTGATTATTTAATTTAATTTAATTTATGTCTATGGACCTTGAGAGACCATGGAGCACATGAGGGTTTATATATGATGAGGTATATATGATGAAAGAGGGTTTATATATGATGAGGTATAATTTAGCATTTTTTGTAATTAGCTTATATTGGATATAGATACAGTCTTAGCCATAATTAAATGCAGGTTATGAAGTTTGAAGATCTCAAAACGCTTGGTTCTGAAGCTGCTGTCAAGATGCAATCTAAATTTCTCTCTAGATCTCTTTGTGTTTTGTTTTGATATAGTCATTGACATTGTCATAGTTGATGTCAGTCATTACACGGAAATAACAAGCTCCTGCCATTAATAATACCTTATAAAATTATTTTGCTTCGTTTGTATATTGTTCAAACTTGAGCTATTGCATTTTCTTTTCTTTTTCTTTTATCGGCTGCATGCAAATATAAACAAAAGGGCAAGAACTATGTTGTTCAAGTCAAAGATATTATACTATTTAAATTTAATGTAACAACTGGGAAAAAGTGATAGAATCAGTTGAAATGTTAATATTTTGGTGATTTTTCACCCGTGTGGGGTCCTTTTGAAAGAACTCAAACTATACTTAGGGTGGAATAGACAATTTCCCTGGGAGTACCTGAAAATCAGTGCTGGAGATGGGTTTTCAGGTCGTTAGTGTGAATTGAGAGCAGGCATGGATGGATAACGATAAATGTAATTTTAAGGTGAGCTTCATAAATATTTATCAAGAGCAAGACTCTTTTGTTTCGCCCAATGCATCATTATCATATTTTGATACATTTATATAATAGGAATAGACGTCTGAGGCAAGGGATCTTAATCTTTGGCAGAGATACACTCGATATAGGTGAAGGCTTTGTATGAGACGAATCTGTTCAAATCATGCAAATCAAACTATTGTGCTTATGTTGTGGATGTGAGCCTTAATGCATAGTTATGCAGGGCAGATAGGATGCAAAACTCTTTGGATCCACTACCTTTGAATGCTCGATCTTGTGGATGCAATCTTTGCTGCATAGCCCTATAATTCTTAGTGCATGTGCCAGTCCAGAAACCTTGGCAGATGGTAAGTTAATTCTTTCTATACAATCCACTAATTATGAAGTCTATTTTATGGTTAAAGACCATGGTGGTGAAAGTATTATTCCCTTTAGTGCTGCATTGGAACAAAAGCTGTCTGATATGTCATCAGGTGAAGTGTCAATTACTGCAAGGAGAATGATATCGAAAGGTACGAGCATCTTTCATTATAAGTTCTACTTTTTGCTAGAATTGAATATATGTTTTGCATTTGCGTGCATTGCCAAAAATTATCAAAACGGGTTTTGTTGCGATCAATCTCAGCTACTTTTTTATAGTAGGCCCAGATGAGCTAGAAACTCAAGCATGTTATCTTCACCTTAGTTTTTTTTTTTGAAAAGTACTCATGCACATTGTATTCAATATAACCATTAACTAGCGACATGAATATTTATTTTCTAGCAGTTCATGGAAAACATACATTTAATGGGTTTGTATATTTTGCAGGTTAAAGGTTGGCAAATACCTCAAGCAGCAGGGACTATTCATACTGATTATGAAAAAGAGTTTACATGTGTTGAGTAATTTATCATTTTCCATAGTTAGGTTATATTGGATATAAAATACAGTTTCAACAATAATTAAATGTAGGTTATGAAGTTTGAGGATCTCAAAGCACTTGGTTCTGAAGCTGCTGTCAAGTGCAATAAAAATTTCTCTCTAGATCTCATTGATATTGTCATAGTTCTTGTCAGTAATTACATGGAAATAGCAAGCTCCTACCATTAATAATACCCTCTAAAGCTATTTTGCTTCGTTTTGTGTATTGTTCAAACTTGAGCTATTGCATATCTAATCTTGGTAAGGTTTTTTCTTTTCTTTTCTTTTTTAGGCTGCAGGCAAATAGAAACAAAAGGGCAAGAACTATGTGTTCAAGACGGAGATATTATACGATTCAAATTTAATGTAACAAGTGGGAAAAAGTGATAGAATCGACTGAAGTGTTAATATTTTGGTAATTTTTCACCCCTCTAGTCCTGTTGAGCACTCAAACCATACTTAGGGTGGAATAGACAATTTCCATGTGAGTATCTAAAAATTAATGATGGAGATGGGTTTTCAGATCGTTAATTCCATCTGAGAGTAGGGAGGGATGGATAACGATAAATGTAATTTTAAGGTGAGCTTCAAAAATATTTATCAAGAGCAAGGACTCTTCTGTTTCGCCCCATATATCATTATCATATTTTAATATATTTATATAATAGGAATAGACATCTGAGACAAGGGATCATAATCATTGGCAGAGATACATTTGACATAGATGAAGGCTTTGTACGAGACGAATCTATTCAAATCATGCAAATCAAACTATAGTGCTTCTGTTGTGGACGTGAGCTTTGATGCATAGATATGCAGGGCAGATAGGATGCAAAACTATTTGGATCCACTGACATTGAATGCTTGATCTTGTGGATGCAATCTTTGCTGTGTAGCCCTCCACCTACTCGATAATAAGATGGATGTTGAATCAGACAAAATTTGTTTTACCACAATTCTTAGTGCATGTGCTAGTCTAGAAACCTTGGCAGATAGTAAGTTCTTTCTAGATTATTTTGGGTGAGTTGGACTTGCAAATTGTAGTGGGAACAACAGTTGTTAGCATGTATAGAAAGTGTGGGAGCTTGGGAGACTTGGGTATCGTAATTTGAAAGAATGCATAAGAGCTACTCTAGAAGCAGAGGTTACAATGAATGATTTAGCAGATGCTACCTTCCTTTTGAAGAAAGGAAAGTGTCATGGAATTGATGGTATTTCTATAGAGTTCTTTCAGGAGTTATGGGATTGAGTTGGCGACGATGTGTACGACGTGTTCCAGGATTTCAAGAGGCAAAGGCGTCTAGACAAAATTCTTAACTCG
This sequence comes from Isoetes taiwanensis, assembly GCA_021234155.1. Classification (NCBI taxonomy): domain Eukaryota; kingdom Viridiplantae; phylum Streptophyta; class Lycopodiopsida; order Isoetales; family Isoetaceae; genus Isoetes; species Isoetes taiwanensis. The sequence continues at coordinate 36,419,573 of JAJEKV010000002.1, forward strand.
GGTTGCATTTCTCTTATTCCCAAGAGTAAGAGACCTTCATCAATTTCGGACTGGCGCCCTATCACCTTGCCACCTTCTGTGTACAAGATTTTTGCCAAAGCTTATGCACAAAAGCCTCGGGATATTCTTGTTGATTCCATATCCTCTACACAGTCAGGATTTCTGCCACGACAATGCAACAATGTAGCTGCTGCCTATGAAGGTATTTATTGGGCTCGGCTTCAGGGCCATGAAATTGTATATTTGAAGCTGGACTTCGCAAAAGTGTATGACAGTGTCAACTGGGCCTTCTTAGAGAAATGTCTCTTATGCTTTAGTTTTGGTCCACAATTCACAGCTGATGTCATGAGGCTTCATTATTCTGCTCGCTCTTCTATCCTCTTCCAAGGGGAACCCTCAGCATTCTTTCAGGTGGGTCGGGGCATCCGTCAGGGCTGCCCATTAGCTCCATTGTTATTTGCAGTTGTGGAAGAGGTCTTTGCCCAGGTCTTCTCTCTTGCCGCTCAGAAGAGAATCTTGCATGGACTTCCTTTGAACAATGGGTCGCAGGAGATCTATAATCAATATGCAGATGACACTTTCCTTTTTCTGAGGGTAGATGAGCAAAATTTGCAGAATGCCGTTTCCTTGTTGGATTCTTTTTCCCTAGCATCTGGTATTTTTGTGGGTTGGCAGAAGTGCACAACATTATGGGCAGTGGACTCTCCAGTTCCACTATGTGTAACTGCCTATCCATGGAAGATCCTTCCCCATGGTAAAGCAACCAAAATTCTTGGGATCCCTGTAGGTGTTCATATCTCATTAGGAGATGCTTGGGAGGCAGTGATTAAGGGCTTAGAAAAGCACCTTTTCTGGTGCTCCACAGCTAAGCTTTCCGTGGCGAGACGAATCGTTGTGGCTGTCAGTTTTAAGTAGCACCCATGTGTATATGGATTTGTTCATGTTGGCTCCATAGTCAAAAGTACAACTTATCGTCATGGTCATCAGGAACTTCATCTGGGGGGACAGAGGAGGGTGCTGCTATCAAAGTCAGTTGGAAAAAGTGCATGTTGCCAAAGCATTTTGGCGGCCTTGGGATAATCAACTTTCTTTTGCAGATTTGGAGAATTTTGAAGTATCTGGATGTGTCTCCGGATTCCCTCGTGTTTATCACTATTTGCAAATGTGCATTTCTTTCGGGTCTCCATCTCTTAGGCCACTTTCCCCCTAGGCTCTGTTTTATCCACTGACCGCATACCCTAATGCGTCCCCATTTCTTAGAGGATTGCTAGTTGCGTGGGAGACTGTACAATCTTTGTTTCATTTTCACCATCTTGCACACACTTACACTACTGCAAGTTGTTAGTGGATTCCATAGGACGGTGGCCCTCTGGTATCTTTAGTCCACCCATTGACGCAGCGTTGATGGAGATCAGCAGGTGTGTATATGATATCTGATTGATATAATAATCAAGGGCAGTTGCTGACTTGGGAAGAGTTTAGAGCTAAGTTCCTCCTTTTAAGATGGGACTGGGCTATTTGGCAGAAGGAGTCTTCAATTCTTCCTCCAATAGCACAAGTGGATGACCCCCAGCCTTGGGTAGTTCATGAGCGTGTCAAAGCAGATAAGCTGGTGAATTCCATGTACAAGGTCTTGCTTGCTGCGAACGTCTTGCCTCCTTCATTCAAGTGGCCTTTGGTCATTCCTAGGGATCGACAGAAAGCAGTATGGAAATGGGTATGGGATAAACTACTCCATCCCAAAGTATCTGTTTTATAGTGGCAAGTCATTCATCGTTGTCTGCGCGTTAATATTCTAGTGCACTGATTTCGTCCAAAGGTATCTGCACTTTGTCCCTTATATGCACAAATGGACGAGACAATTGAGCATTGCTTCTTCCTGTGCTTTGGCAAAAAGGGCATTTCATTTGGCTTCTGCATGGATCATTTGGTCCATTTGGAAAAGAAGGAATCTTCTCATATTCAAAGGTCTTGCTTGTTCAGATGCATAGATCCTTCTTGACGCCCAACAACGAATTGTCAAAGCATTTAGGTGCTCATCGATTGCTAATGAGGTGAAGAGCCGTATTTGGGAGCACTATCTTTCACACTTACTTATGAGATTTTGCTTGCTCTTCATATTGTTTAGATGTTGTCTTTGAGTGGGGTGGTTTTGCTCTGGTGGACATTCTTTCCACTGAGTTTTTAGTCCCCATTGTACTTTGTAACTTTCTCTGAATAATAAAGGCTCAAGTCCTTCAAAAAAAAATTAAAGAAACATTATAACATACAAGGGGGCTATGATTTGATATTGGTGTCGCTTGGAGATAGCCATCTATTATTTTCAAAATATGCTGGCTTAGGATGTGAAGCCAAATGCAATAATCTTATTTTGTCACGCTATCTGCATGTATAGGCTCTGTAACTCCAGGATAAGGCAAGTTCATAACTGGATCTTTAATTGAAAATGGGACACAGATCGATCATGATGATCTAAGTACGCTCATTTGCCTTCTATCAAACAATGCATGGAGAGGGAATATTAGCAAACAAGATGACTGTCACAAGCATTCTCAATGCTTATGATGACCCTTAAGATCATTATGGACCACGGATGTTTTCATAATTTGTGCTCTCCCCTTCTTTTCTGATAGTGAATTGATTACTTGCACAACTCTAGAACCACTAACAGCCAAGACAAGCTTCATCTTTAATGGTTTTGCAACTTTTGCAACCTTTTTAATGTTTTTGCAACATCTTATAAGTCATTGATACGCATTTAATCTGCGCATCTGGCACATGAAATTGCGTGGTGTTCTAAAAAATGCAGAACCATAAAATGGAACTATTCAAAATGATAGATGGACCTTATACATGGCTATAGATGCCTTTTGTACTTTTTGTTCCATATGGGGCTAAAGCATTGAGGTAGATTTTGCAGCATAATCCAAATAATAAAACAAAGGGAAAAAAATACCATGGATGCTGTATATGGATCTGAAAAAAAAAACCTCATGGAGAACTCAAACACCTTATTATAGACTTAGAAATGAATAAACTACAACACCACTAACGTATAGAAGAAGAAGACAAAGTATGAGGAATAAATAACTATACTTGTAGCGACTTGCATATATGCTTGCCTGTCCAAGCGAAATAATTACCATGCATTACTCACAATTAATGGAACAACGTACAAAATAGAAGGAAGATCATCTTTCTACAACACTAAAGCCAAAATAAGATGATAATTTGTGCGAGATCTTGGCCTTTCATTTTTTTAGTTTTGTGGTTGGCCCTTCGATTATGTTTTTGAAAGGCATATTTTTACACGCCTGCTCCTTAACCGCCTTTTAGCGAATTCATCCCTGCCAAAAACATGATATTTTTTTAGCATTTTTGTTTTTTCCTAAATGGGTATTTCGTTCAAGACAGAAACCGGTTTGTCAAGGAGGCCCTCAAAGAAGACTAATTTATTTTATCCCGGTCTTTTTTGCTGCCTTGAGGATGATGATCTCTTCGTAAAATGGGATGCGGCAAGGGCACGCCCAAGGTCATATTGTTATGTGGGAATCTGTGAAAGTGGATCCACCAAAACAATTTGTTTATACCATGGTATCGGGCCTAAAGTTTCTGTTATACAGCCTAGGCTGCTTAGCCTAGATATTATTGAAGGTATGCTTTTTCTTTCTTCCCTGCTGCCAGAATATGAATTCAAGTATTTGGGTTCCTGTGCTCTTTTCAAAGGACAAGAAATCGTGCATTAGAACCACCTTTCCAGTTGTGTGGATAACAAGCTTTAGTTAGCAAATGACAATATTTATGTGCAGAATGTGACTCCAATGGTTGGGCATTTGTTTTCTTGAAGTTTTTCATTGAAAGTTTCTCTTATGTAATCTATTATAAGTACATAGATTATTTTGCATCTTTTGTTCTCTCAGTGTATGAGGATACACTTCTTAACCGTGCATATCAAGAGTATAAAGCGGAGAATTACAAGCAGGCATTGAAGCATTGCAATTTAGTTCATGAAAGAGGTCCACGCCGCACTGATGCTCTACTTTTGCTGGGAACAATATACTACCAGGTAGCCAAGGGATCAAAGTCAGGCCGTGTTGCAAATTTTCTTTAATGCTTGATGCTTATCCGCATTTTTCATATGTAATGTCTACAGCTTCATGATTTTGACATGTGAATTAGCAACAATGAAGAAGCAATTCGTATTGAACCACAGTTTGCAGAATGCCATGGAAAGATGGCAAATGCACTTAAACTACGCTTTAATTGTCTCTTATCTCCATGTTATAATATAGATGCTTAAATTCATCTAATCTTATCTTAATGCAGATTATCTTGGAACTACACACCCCATTTTCAAAATCTTTTTCTATTTCTTTCCCTCCTTCTCTTCTTCTTATTTCTTCCTTTCTCGACAATAATTATGTCAAAGTCTAGATTGGAATTTCGCTACGTTTTAGATTTGAAATAACTATCAAAGCGAACAAAATACACAAAACTCCCACACACAGGAACCACAATAGAAGCCACCCCAAAATAGCTTGGCTTGAGCCTAGATTTCAACTTGATTTCAGAAAGAGCTATGTAGGATAATAAATGTGTCAAAATCTAAATTAGAGTTTGGCTAGGTTTCATATTTGAAATAGCTTGTAGGTAAGACCTAGGCCACATATCTAGGTAACATTATAATGACTTAGACAACGTTCCCTCATAGGCCGATTGGCCTCAGTGGACGATAAAAAATCATTCTCATTCTTTAATGCACATGTGGCATGCATATCATATTACCAATGGTTTAATGCATGAAAATGGTTGGACAAGATGCGTTACCTGCAATATGCAATCATAGAAATATACTTCTTGAAGCAGATTTTTCTAGCTTTTACTTTCCTCGTTTTTGTCTCTAAGATGTTCTTTACTTAAATCCACTATCTTTATTAGTTTTTGATCATATGCCTGACGAAAATCCCAACAATGCTGGGCACGTTTTCTAGTAACCATATAGAGGAGTTTGGAGATAGATTCAAAGTCGACCTAAAAGCTCATGGCATAGATTGCACAATACCCTGTGCAAAAAGAAAGAAGGGAAGACACGATAAACTCAAGTGCAACAACACAAGTACGCACAAATATAATTCATAAAATCTGATTTGGAATCTAATGGAAAATTCGAATAAATATATTAAGATATGATATGCTTAATAAAATGGATGAAAAAAGTCAGTGTGAGATGTGCTGGCCAAGGATCGTGTTTATAGGGGAGAGATGAACGTTGAGCGCCTTCGCCACACCGCCTGGCCCGAGGAACACCTCCCAAGCCCCGATGGATGAGGCTTTGCTTGAATCTGTTCTCCAGGGGCTGGGAATCACTAATGTCCCCTTCGAAATCCAGGACTCCATAGCAGCAATAGACAACTTGATCTCCAATGCAATCCAATCTCAGTCTAGAATAGGTTTCTGTAGGTTTGCTTTCAACTCGTTCTTTCTTTGCATTCTCTGTTTTGACAGATCAGGATCCTTGAGGGTGGCAGCCCACAATTCCCAACCCTTTTTGGGAAATAGATTTGAACGCAATCTGTTTATGATGAGTGCCCCCCTAGAATTTGGGATAGAACCGATCTACCATAGGGCTGCATTCTTCGATCTTCAACCATCTCATCACATCAGGGATCTTGACGTGGTGGTATGGAGATTTTTGGTATCTAATTAGTTCAGTTCTTGGGCCCCGTGCCAGATTTGGGGGCTATCAGGGTAGGGGGTAGGGTCAGGATAGGAGTCTTAGATTTTAGTTTCTCTGTCTTTCCCAGTACGGGCCTGCCTCTTCTTGAAAGCTTTTCTTGGGAGAAGGAAACATTCATCATTGGCTGTTAACCTCGTACTGGGGGGGAAAGAAAAAAAAAAGGGAAAAAAAGAATTTGGGGTAAAGTCCCGCTGTATTCTGATAACGGTGCCCTGTTTGTTGCTTGGTGCTCTGCGGCCCAATTCCGTTCGATCAAGAATGAAGAACAAAGCGAGCACTTCGAACAAACCTTGGAGTGTTGAAGATGAGGAGTGGACTCAAATCTTTTGGCTGGAAGACAGGAGGGACAAAGCATGGGGGATTCTGAAGGAAATATACACAGGCCTCGAAATAATCAGAGATCAACAGAAGGCTACAGCTTTCTGCATGGGAGTGCAAGAGGAAGTCGGAATCTTAGCATGCAGGGACAAGATGGCATCCGTAGACAGGGATTATTTGGATGGGAGAGCGAACGATAGAGACTGGGTGTGGAACACTTATGGGTTTGTTCAGGAATTGGATAATACTTTGTATAAACTCATCACCGTCAAACAAGGGCATACTGAGAAGGATTGCTGTAGCCTCAAGAACAGCGTTTTCAGAGCCTTCATGGATGAATTACTGTCGAAACTAAAGAATTTGATTATACAATGGGATGGGCTTCGAGAAAACTCCAATGCAAGCATCAGGCTTATCAAAAGATGGGAGGAAGCCGAAGATCATGTAATAGAAAGGCACAGGAAAGCCTTTAAGTCGGGATTAGCCCTGAATGAAGCATTAGAGGGTATTTCTACCTCCCTGGAGGTCTACCAAGTGAGAAGCAAGAAGAACGCCAAACAGTGCGAAATCAAGGACTCAAACGGCTTCTTCAATCCGGAAGAGGTGAACTCTTGTGATTGCGAGAATTGCGAGGAGGTGAAGCTTTCTGCTCTTAATATAACGAAGACAAAAATCGGCGAGAGCAAGATTAGCAACTCCATCCCAGTTATTGGCAAGAACGACAAAAACAAAGGTTCTCTTTCTTCCCCTTCTTATAAAAATGTGCTCATGAATGTTTCCCCTTCTGCTCAACAAACTGTCTCAAAGAAGGTAACTGATTCAGTGGGTCAGAAGGTGTTCAATAGTGATTTCATTGATCTCTTTGGTGTTTCAGATGCTTCGGCTACTGACAGGTTTTCTAAATATGCTATTTTTATCCATTTCCCTAGAAATTGCCCATCTCAAGCGGAAATCAAGAATTGAATCACCAAAAACCAGCATATACCGATTCTTTCTATCCTTAGGCTGGATAAGTACACCTTTCAAATTGTCTGCAGGGACAAGCTCTGTGTCAATCAGATCCTCAGAAGAAAGCTCGACTTCATTCGCAATTGCCCCTTCTATATTATGAAGTGGTCTCCCAATTTCATCCCTGGCATGACTGGCGAAATTCAAACCACCACTTGGATTTCCTTTCCTAACTTACCTCCAGCTTTCTGGACACGGCCCCACCTAATGGCCCTGTCAGGATCTTTAGGGGAGGTGCTAGAGGTCAATATCCCCCAAACGAACTTCCCCTCGGTCTGCATCTCCAAAACAATTGAGTCAGATTGGAAGAAGAAGATCAAAATAAGGGTGAAGCCTGAGGAGTTTTTGGATTTAAGTGTCAGTTACTCGAAGTGGCCTGTCCCGGTTCAAACTGGCACCCCTCAGCAAACCAAGCAAAAACAGGTCTGGCAGCCTAAGGTTAAAAATGATGAGGATGAAGAGACTAACAGAAGTGATGAAAATCATCCCCACCAGAACCAGGTTGCCTTTCAGGACAAGAACCACAATAAAGAGATTGTCTTATCTGAGATAAAAAAAAGATTCCAGTATTGATTTACAGGAAGATATGGTGATCCTGATTAAAAACCTGAATCAGCTTGTTAGGATTGATTCTGGAAACCTCATTTTTACCCTTCCCAGAAACTTTAAAATTTGTCAGCAAAGGGAAATGCCATCCCCCCAGGAAAGTTGTGAAGATGCTCTTGTTACTGAGGATACAGGATGGAATTTAGTGGAGAAAAAGAAAGGCAGAGGCAAAAAAAAGATATACTTTGGCCCTAGCAGATCAAGCCCAAGGAAGCAAACTGTTCAAGCTGGCATGGCTTGGGGTAAGTATAGGTACTGATGGATAAGGATATTTGCTGTGTTACCTGGAATCTCCAGGGTATTAATAGCATAATTAAAAGGGATAGATTAAAGGTTTGTCTCTCCTCCCTTAACCCTGATGTATTGTTTCTTCAAGAGCATAAAATTCATAGTTTGGATCATGAGATCATTATAAGTAGAATTCTCCCTCCTAATTATTATACCTGGTCCATCCCCGCTAATGACTCTTCTGCAGGAATAGCAATTGCGTAGAGGCATAATCTCAATATTTCTAACAAGTATATGGTTAATGACAGAAATGGCAGGTGGCAGATTCTCCTCTGTACTATTCACAGAATTAAGTTGGCCCTTGTGAACATTTATGCTTATAATAGCCCCACAGAAAGGGTGGAGGTTTGGAAAAAGGTTAAAAGCAGCCTTGATAACCTTGATTTCGATGAATGCATTCTGGGTGGTGATTTAAATATGGTGACCAACAGCTTTATGAAGAATAAAAATTACAGGCCCCTCGGGAAACTTGAAAAGGAAGCTTGGATGGATCTAACGAAGGGCCATAATCTTAACCTTGCCAGAACCAAGCCCAACTCTTACAGCTGGACCAACAAAAGGATGGATCCTACCTTGTGTCTACACGACAGATTTTACCTATCAGAAAATCTTTGGAATGAAAGTTGCAGAGTTAACAATATGGAGGGTTATACTCTGTCAGACCACTATCCCCAACAGCTGAGAATCAGGGCATGTAATTCTGTCAACAAAAAGAGGAAGACCTACTTAAAACTTAATACCAGTCTTCTCGAGCATGAGGAATTCATAGACAGACTGAAGGAGCTGATAGCCAATTTCCCCCAGCCAACTGGAAAGTCAGGTTGGATGTTCTGGTGGATTACAGTGGCCAAGGCCATTAAGAAATGGCTAAAAGAGTGGGGAAAATCAATACACTATAATAAGCTTTCTCACCTCCGAAATCTGAGAGATATTCTCCCCAATGCCCCTGATGAAGAAAAGGAGGACATTAGAGCAGAAATTGAAAAAGAGAAAATAAGGATAGCTGATGGCTGGAGACTCAAAGCCAAAATTACTGAAATTAAAAATGATGAAAGAAGTAGCTCTAAATTCTTCTTTGTTAAAGCCAAGGGTAGGCAAAAGAAAAATCATATTTCTGAAATAAAGATAGGGGATGAAGACATTTCGGATGAGGATTAAATCAAGCTTGCTGCAGCCACTCACTTTACAGGTATAATGGGCACAAATCAGGGTTGCCCTCTGGCTTCCATGGATAACTTCATCAACCTCCAGGCTAAGGCATGGAAATAAAATACTTGGATGCAAGAATCAACACCAGTCTGATCACTCTTATTCCTAAGACTGCCTGCCACCTTCTCGGATTACAGGCCCATCTCATTAACTAATGTGATATATAAGATTATTTCAGGGACCATTGCTAAGAGGCTTAAGAGTGTTTTGGAGAAAATCATAAGCACCTCACAGGCTGCCTACTTGAAGGATAGATTTATCCTTGACAACGTGGTAACTGCAATGCTGGGGCTGAACTGGGCAAAAGACTCCAATCAGGACATAGCTCTCATAAAGCTAGATATTACCAAAGCTTTCGATACAGTCAGCTGGAACTTCTTATTCAAATGATGTACTGCTCTTGGCTTCTCCAATGAGGTAATTCTTCTATTTAAAGGTATTCTCTCAAACTCCAGATCTTCAGTTCTTATCAATGGTGAATGTAGCCCCTTCTTTCCTCTGCAAAGAGGTGTTAAGCAAGGGTGCCCATTAGCTCCTTTCCTGTTTTTGATCATAATGGAGGCTCTTCACAGCAAGCTGGAAGAGGCCAAAAATACTAACTTGATCCAAGGTCTCTCCCTCCCGGAAAACGAAGTGATGGATCAAATTTTAAACGGACATTTTGCATATGACACATTTCTTTTAGTCTCCATGGATAACAGGTCTCTCTCCAACACCCAAACAATTCTGGAGGATTTCGGGGTTGCTTCGGGATGCAAAATTAACCCGATCAAATCCAAAGTAGTAGCTAGAGATCAGGTAAAAGGAGAGCAAACAGCTGTTCTCATGGGCTGTAAGTATATTCTCCCCACTAGCTCTTCAAAAATTTTAGGAATTCCCCTTGTTCTTAGAGGTAGCTCTGATATTTGGTCGGATATTATAGAAAAGTTCCAAAAAAAGGTGGATAGTTTAAACTCTAAATATACTCCTCCCATGTCTATCAATCTTCAGTCATTTTAGCCTCAAAGAAGGTCTCCTCCAAGTTACAGATCATTGGCAGATTCATCTCTAGTGGCCAAAACAAGAGATGTTGGACCTCGGTTGCAATGGAGGAATGCTGTAAAAGTAAAAGCATTGGGGGTCTGGGGGTCATCAACATTGAGAAACAGGGTATAGCCCTGGCTGCCAAATATTTTTACAAAGCAGCATACAATAACATTAACCATCCAGTTTCTATTATCATTAGGCATTATTTAACCAAATGCTTATCCTATGGATGGAAGAAACTTTATCTCAATCTCCCTCACTCAATTTACTTTCCCTTCTCTGTCCCCAATTCGGTCCCTGGTTTAATCAAGAAGTGGATCAGGGCGTGGAATTTAGTCAAAGGTATGTTTACATGGAAGGAGGGGCTATCCATGGACCAATCCATTTTTTGGAATCCGGGTTTGCTTATTAATGATTCTTCTCTCTGTTTAGCATGCCACTTTCCGGAACAGGCTAAGCTTTGGAAGAGCAAGGGACTTTACTACATTAGAGACTTCTTTGATGAGCAGGAAATAATTCCCTTCAGGAGATCAGTGGTTGCCAATGAGGATGAGAACTCAGAGATACTGTACAACAATATTTGTATGGCGCTTTCTCAAGGCATTTGGTCAGAAGACAATTGTAATTGGAATTATAATGGTTCGGCCAGATTTACAGTCAGGGCAGCATATAAATACTTAATGAGGAACCAGGGGATATCTATCCATACCAAGTGGCAGATAGGGGAGGATAGATGTATCAGTAATCTCAAATTCATGTGGGCTTGCCCCATCCCTCCTAAAGTGAAGTCCTTTATGTGGCAGCTCTGGCATAAGGCTTTAGCCACCAATTCTAAAAGGCGCAGGCTTAAAATGACAGATTCTGATGTATGCTCAAGATGTCTCAGTCACAGGGAAGATGAGGAGCATTTATTTCGGTCATGTATGTGGTCGGAATGGGTTCTCGAACTTGCTTCCAACCTGCTCGGTTTGGACCTCAATGCCCTCAATTCGTCGGACTTCTTCTGGCCCATTAACCCAAATGATTGGAGGCTGTACATTGTTTTATGGAGAATTTGGAAGGGCAGGAACAATTTTATCTTCAACTGTGAAATCACTCATCCGGAGGCCGTAATCAAGCAAATTGAATATGACATTAAATGGATCATTGCTGTTACTTAAAACTCGTTTCAATTCTTTTGATTCTTACAGCTCCTTTGGTGCTATTTCAGGAATTATTTTCGTTTTGGTGCGCAAGCTCAAGTGGAGGAAGATTGACCCGACTGTCAATCAGCAATGGATCAAGGTTTTTGAACTGCCAGACCTATATAGCCATGAAGAACCATGTTTCTGCGGATGCTGCTGTGATCAGAACCCGGACACAAGAAGAGGCATGCTTTGCCAAGCTAAGGATAGTAAAGGTCGTTTCAATATGGCCATGGCAGAAGCATGTCTATGTGTATTCTACACCCTCATGGTCATGGTTAGAGGCAGAGGGAGAAAATCAAGCAACTCCAATCTCAGATCATACTTTTAGGCAGGCCGACACACTATATCAGACTCTGATCTCTATATCTCAATTATCTCTAAGTTTTCTATCTACTTTTTTTTCTACTTACCTAAAGGGTTATACTTCCCTGTCAAAAAGTAATTTTTGTTAAACTCATAACTTTTTATTAATACATATATAAGCCTTCAATCAAAAAAAAAAAAAAAAAAAAGAGATGTGCTGGCCAAGGCCACTTAAAACATTGAACATTATTGATTTTCTTTTTTGCGTTCACTGTAGGATTACCAGTTGGTTCAATCTTATCAGAGAATCTTGCAGTTGATACAGAAAGGTTTCTATATTCAACCTATCCTTCATTTTCATCTTCATCTATTTATTCATGTAGTAATTCCTGTTGTGTAGGTATTCAGGATGTTCCAATATACTAAAAACTGATTTAGCAAAAGATAAACTCATTGTCTTGGATTTAAATGGTGTGTTGGTAGAAACTTTTGGTGCAAATGAGCACATACGCTTGGAATCAGGATTGACAATGCAATACACTAGTAGAAAGAAAGTGATATTCAGACCAGATGCAGTGTTATTCTTGCAGACTTTGTTACAGAAGTGTAGTGTTGGTATATGGTAATCAATGCAACTCAATAACATAGAAGATGTGTTTGAAGTACTGTGTCCATATTTGAGGGACATATTTTTATTGTTTGGGGACAGGAAAATTGTGTCAAGACCAGTGCTCCTCTCCCTGGTAAACCTGGTTGTCCAATCATGATGAAGCCACTTGGGAGGGTAATGGACTCATACTCAAGATTCAAAGGTAAAACCTTGCTTCCTGATGATTCATTGTATAAGGCTTACCTTGACAGCCCCTGGAACCTTCTGCTAGTACCTGCATTCAAAATGGATGCTTGTGATGAAGTGCTAACCGTACTCACCCCAAAGATAGAAGAAATATTGCAGGCCAAGACTGAGGCAAAAATGAAGATATTAGTGAAGAACACACACTTTTGCAAGCCCTGGTCTATGACAGATAAAAAGAATATGAAGTTATGCTTGGAAAGGCTTCCTGGAAAACAATAGCAATGGTGCACCCTAATGAATGAGGAATTGAAGAAGGTTTATGGTGATGATGATTGTCATCCTCCATTAGTGTGATTACGCCTGAGACATTATGTCATTTATTTAAGTCTGTGAAGGCCTACTCTTTTATATATCATGTTCATCTTATATGTATTTAAGAATGTTTACACTATATTGTTCACATGATAATTTATGCTTGAGGATTAAGAGCTTAAGGACGGATTAAGAACGGAAGGGGAGTGAAGGCGCGAGAAGGCGGCGGAAACTTAAGCATGGAGGAAGCTAGCTTTGGAGAAGGCTAGTGCTTAAATCATATGCTTAGGCGCGTCAGTATATGAAAATCCTATATGCGTCAGAATAATAAATTCGTAGTCATGAGTAAATATTTCCGTCTCGCGTTTGGAATTGATACATGTCACATCTACAAAGTGTCTTGACAATATATTTCTGCCAAGAATGTTAGGATAATGATTGATAATGTGACTAGAATAATTTAATGTTATTCCATTAAGATAAAGATGTAGTCTTACATTCGAAGTATATGTCCATGCATACCACCCTTAACATTTAAAATGTACATGTATACATTAACATGTGTTGAAGTGTGTGTCCATGTATACATTAACATTCAAAATGTGCTTACGTGCTTAGGTGCTGAAAAGACAAATCACTTGCAAAGAACTAAACCAATTTGGTTGTGTGTCAAAAAATTACAAGGTGACTGGCCATAATTTTTTTATGGGTCTCATGTGAAATTTTGTACGTGTCAGTGCCTTCTATTTTTTCCATATCAATTTTAGGATATCTTACCATGTGGTTGTGCAGGCTCGGGTTGCTTAGTAATCGATATGTTTCCCCAAGAATTGATAATAGTGTCCACTTAAGATAACCTCATGCACTCCAAGTTTTTGACCCCGTCCATCTTTGTATGAATCTTCAAGTGTGCATTTGGGTTTTTGCACTTGAGGATGTAAAAGTTCACCACACCCTCTGAATTGTTTTTCACTGAAAAATTGTTACCTACCTCAACCAATTACTGATCCATTCCTTAGCTCGTTCAAGAGTCTCCTTTCTTCTCAACTCCTGGTTTTAAGTCAGTTACCTCCCACATTCCAAATCTATCTGTATTGATGCACGAGTCCCAATTCCGATCCATAAAAAACAAACGAAAACATAAAAGGCATCTATGAGTAAGCCCGTTTGGTCTACTCCTGCTAACAGGTCTAATACAGTAAATCTTCTTAGTGCCCTTGAGTGTTTCGATTTCATATTCCTTCATGTTTGCCACAACAGCAGGTTCAATTTCCCAAAAATATCTTCTGATCTCATCTATTTCATCAACTGGTAGACTGCTGAAATATGTATACAGAGATTTTACAATATCATTAGCATGCCTCAGTTGTGCACCATTGGGTTTGAGCTGTTCTTTACTTAGCAGCCTTTTGATAACAGCACCTGCACATCATGTTTACATTTACCATGAGCAGTGGCAAAGTAGTTCCACATTACAGTCTTGTCATCATAGTGTAATACCTGCCTAAGAAAAAAAAGGGCTTTCCAGCCATCACTCCATACCTAATGCTTCTTATACTCTATTCCCTGTTTCCAAAGCCATGCAACATGCTTTTGTAGGCAGTGCTCTACAAATAATAAGTCATGCACTTTATCATCAGAAATGTAAAAGTGAGTCTATTTGATAATCTTCCTACCATTGTTGAGTCTATTCCTGATCAGCTCTAACCTTGTGTTCCTTTTTTCTTCTTTGGACAGTCTTCATCTATCTGCACAGGAACATGAATATCGGCACTCTTGTCATGTCTTGTCTATATGTTATGTGAACGAGTATAGAAACTTGGTCTGTATGCCAGTGCATTGACTGAGGCTCATTTTGGATCTTGATGCTATAATTTTCTGCAAAGTCAATAATAGATATAATTATATCTTCTGGAAATGACGACACGCACTGCTTAAACTGATTGGCTGCCAATGTGTTGTGTAATTATGTGGAACAAACTCTGATATTACCTTCTTCACATCCTCTTGAAACTCTTTGGAACTTCTTTCTTTCTGTACTAACCTTTAAGACAGGTTTGTACCTAAAGGCCTTTCTTAGATCCCTGAATTCTCTGTCTTGATCCACAGGTTGCTTTTCAAATGTCTTCCAACTAACTAGTAGTGAATTCATGCCATCCATTTCTTGTGGACATTTTTTAGTTTTATCCAACCCAATCAAACTAGGCTAAATTTGGTTTTTTCTTCTTCATAAATAAAAATTAGATTCAATTCGGCTCTATCTTCTTCATAAATAACAAAGAAATATGCAATATGGAGATCTAAAATTTGATATTGTGCAAAATATTTCATCTTGATATGTGAGTCAAGATTTCTTACTTTTTCAATCCTCCATCAGTATGTTCTATGCAGATATGCAAAACTCTAAGAAACTGTTGTTCTTTTCCCTCTAGCTAATATAGATCACATTGAAAGGAAAGGATAGATGACGCCAATTTGGTTAATCCATAGCATGGTAGGTTATCAAGTAATCTAGCTCTTCTAAGAGGTTGCTGTCGCAGTGCCACTGTCGTTGAAGAGAGAGATGAAAAGGGCCACGTTGAAGAAAAGCCCTAGCATTGTACAGTTTTTCTTCTTAATTTTAGACTAAAAGGCCTTTTTTAATTTTCGATGTTGGGAACGTAGTTTGGAATGCCTTTAAATGTTTGAACGCCATTCTAATAGACAACAGTTTCAGAATAGGAACAAACATTCCCAGAACTTGCCACCTCTCGGAACGTGTTCGGAATCAGAATGGCATTCAGAACGCCATTTCCAATAGCCATGCCTCAGACTCTGCTTCTCATTTAAAAAAGAAAAGAAAATAGATGAAGCCATACCTCAGACACTGTCAGTTTAATCTGCAACCATAATCACCCAAAATAGTTTAATGCTAAACTCTAGTAACACAAAGGTTTTTGAATCAAAATTATCATTTGGAAAGATCTTGTGGCTTCCTTTAGCCTGCAGGCTTTCTTCATAGCGAGCTAACGGAGCTAACAAACTCTATTCCTTGTTTCAGAATTGAAATAGAAACAAAATGGTTTAACCTATTATTTATTTTTTAATGCTCCATGACAGATCTATTTGGCAAAAAGGTTTCTGGTACTCCACCACTTGTTGCTCTAGAGCATATTAATAAGGTGCATGTGGATTTTCCACCAATGTATCACGAGCGTGCTCTATGTATGAGCTGCTTGTCAATGTTGATATTCTCATTATAAGAGAATAAAAGTTTTGCATCAGAAAACTCGTCAAACAGTTTGAATGAATTTTCCAATCTTATTGCTGGCGATTATATTGATGATCGTTTTGACAATTACTTGTCTTCCGAGCAAACTAACGATTTTTCACCAAGAGAATTGTCAGAATATTCGTCAAAATAAGTGTCCGGTAGCTTTTCAGATAGTTCGTCGATATAACCATCAGAGACCAATATATAGCAAAATAACAGGGGATTCTAAGGGGATTTGATATGGATGTAAAAATAACAATTCCTAAAACCATAGACCATATATTCCTAAAACAATCAAATAAGTTGTTATAAAAAAAACATAGATTCAAGATAAAAAATAATCGCATTAGCTCACTGGGTATATTGGTTAAAGTAGTCTTAACGTACGATCTGGGCCATAGGATCGACGAATCCGACGACTGTGATAGTCCAGGGTGCACCTCGTTTAGAATATGTAGCAAAATAACGGGGGGTTCCAGGGGGATTTGATATGAATATAAAAATAACAATTCCTAAAACCATAGACCATATATCCCTAAAACAATCAAATACGTTGGTTTTAAAAAAAGGAAAAAAAAAAAAAAAAAAAAACATAGATTCAATATAAAAAATAATCGCATTAGCTCACTGGGTATATTGGTTAAAGTCGTCTTAGTTAGGACATTGAATTACTTTGATATAGGTTCGAGTCTCTGTATTTCATATTCTAAAATCTTAGGCAAAGTCGTATAGATGTTCGATATTCTCTGAAAACCTTAGACGAAATCGTATTTTATATTTCAAAATCATAGGCGCCTTCAATGATAAATGATTATAAGCGGAACGAGAGGTGTCCAGGGTCGCAACATATGATCTGGGTCGTAGGATCGACGAATCCGACGACTGTGCTACTCTAGGGTGCACTTCGTTTAGAATATGTAGCAAAATAACATCAGAAATATCATCAGTGGAATCATCACTAAAATCATCAAAATATACGTTAGATAAAATGTCAGAAAAATCGTCAGGATATTCGTCACGTTGTTTTCTTTCTATTAATTGGAAGTATGATGCAAGTAGGAATATTGTATGGGAATAGCGTGCGTATACATATGTCTCGAGTTCGACCCTATCAATGTGTCAATATGCTCTTCTTTTTCTTTTAGATTAGGAAGGAAGAATTATTGCATGGGATACATAATATAGCAAAAAAGAGTTCTTCTTATTCTCCCTAGCTAGATGAAATCATCTCTCTCTGTGTAAGAATACTATAACGGTGTATAGCTTTCCCCTCATTATATATGTAAGCACTCTCTAACTGATATGAACTAATCTCAACTGACAATTCATAATATGTTTTAGCATATATATGCTAAAACAAATCATATCATGTGACCATAATGACAATCAGAGGCTTGCATGGCCATGTTTATTGGCCTTCAAAAAACTCAAAATTGAACTTCACACTATGATGTATATAATGCCCTTAGTTTTCCACATGGAAAATTGCCAAACAGGTGAGCATTGCTCTATTGTATCACAATTAATGACTTGGATATGAAACCAAGTTATGTGATATAGTTCTTTTCATTGGTTTGAAAGACCTCCACCGTCACTAACTGGCCAGAATAATACTATGCCGCAACTGTCAAGATTCTTGCTAATCACCAATGCCACTGAGTTAATGGATGGACTGACACAAAGTAGAAGATTATTTTCGGCAACTATCGACCAACAAGAAGCACCGAATTGATGATAGACAACAAGATTTATATGAAATAAGGAAAGACTCCAACAAGCCTTTCAGAGAAGGGGAGGCATTAAGAAATGAGCATAGCTATAGCTTTCCCAATGTTGTCCATTTCTGTTCTAAAATTTTTGATGTTCACGTTCCTGTTCCGGCTTTTGGGTCCGCATTCCTGTTCTGGTAAGCCATGATCTCTAAAGGGTTCCAATAAGCCATGATCTCTAAAGGTTCCAATAATCCAGAAGCCTTATCGAATAAAAGCTGTACTTTTTGACATTGATTAACATAATGCTTAACATCCCGTTTCATTTTAATGTCTAACATCCCTTATCTGAGATAAATTTTTTGCAAGAGCATGAGTTCTATATTTATGCTATCTTGGAACAGACAATATAGTTGATGCATTGTTACGAAAGCCCTTTTGTGCTTTAATTTGTTTAGTGGTGGAGGATACGTGGAAGGGATTGATCGAGGAAACCAAATAAGGATGGTTATTTTAGTCCACTAATTGAAGCCCTTTAGAATGGGGATGAGAGATCATTACTAATTCAAGGATTGAAGCGCTCTATTATAAAAGGATGATTGGTATTTCAAGACCCCTCCAATAGCAACTTCCGAAGCATCTGTCACAACTTGGGATTGTTTATCCATCTCAGGGATTTTCAATACAGGAGCAATCACTGATGTTTATTTAAGCACAACAAAACTAGGTTCAACATCATCCCAAGGTGGCCAGCCGTTTCGTAATACGTTGAGAGAGGCTATAAAGTTTAGGGAAAGTTCCAAATATACCCCTGAACTTAATGAGATTTCCAATTTTGCCCTTCAAATTTCCTTAATTCCAAATACACCCTTCACTAAGCAAATTAACCTATAGTCGTTAAAAATAGTTAAGGAAAAAAAAAAGGCGGCAACAGAAGAGCAGAAGAGCGTTGTCGGTGGAGAAAACTGGAATTCTTAGCCTTTGGAAGCTTCGGATTCATCAACGAATTTGCATGCAGGTAATGTGTCCTCCCCATTTCGTTTCTTTCCAAATAATTACCTGCTTGCAAGCAATCTCAGTTTTCTCCAAAATTATTTCTACAGGAACAAAAATCTCCCTTTTCAATTTCGAAATTGCATGACTGTTATCTATTCTTATATGCCTTTTTATCAAGGCATTCATGATCTTATCAAGAAAAAAGACTCCTAATTCAGCTTCTAAAGTGTCTTTTCAATTTCGAAATTGCATCTTCTTCCATGATTAAGATCAGGGCATTCAGGATTTTACCAAGGAAGAAGGGCCCCTAATTGAGCTTCCTTTTATTCGATCCCAGGTAAGCAGTTTGTTTCATAATTCTATTCTATTTCAGCTCTCAAAATGTTGGAATCTTTGGCAAGCACAGCCTTCATAATCCCTTTTGCATTTAACAGGGTTAATTCATGACTTATGCCTTTGAATGGCATTCTGCCATATAGAAGCTCATACATGCACTCTGTTCCATGTTTAGCTGATTTCCCTTCTTTGATTTTCATTAGAGATGGAGATACATCACATTTTAATGATAGGTCAAAATCAATGTGTTTATATTAATGTTTGTTTCATATTGCAGTATGGATTTGGAAGTGGGATTGGAGTTTGATTTCATGCAAGATCTTCATTCACATGTCAAGAATGTTTGCATTTCCTCTGCGGTAGAGCTCCGTGTTATTGCATCTGACAGGAAGAGGTACACAGTAAAGTGCAAAATTCAAGGATGCCCGTGGAAATTGCATGCTTCCCTTGTAGGTAATGGCCCTAGTTGTGCAATTAAAAAG
Source organism: Isoetes taiwanensis (assembly GCA_021234155.1). Lineage (NCBI taxonomy): Eukaryota > Viridiplantae > Streptophyta > Lycopodiopsida > Isoetales > Isoetaceae > Isoetes > Isoetes taiwanensis. The sequence continues at coordinate 36,439,139 of JAJEKV010000002.1, forward strand.
TTATCAGGACATCATAATTGTGTTGGCACTGAGCATTTGGAAAACAAAGAGGCGACTGCAAATTGGATAGCAACAAAGTTTGTGGAAAAGTTTTCTGATGACCAATCTTATAGCCCAATTTCAATTCTTAGTGATTTGAGGCGTGAAGATGGTATTACTGTGCCATACAAGACATCATGGCAGGCAAAGGAATTAGCAGTAGAGAGGATCAACGGAAATCAGGAGAAAAGTTATTCCTTATTGAAAAAGTATTGTCGTGAAATATTGCGCAGCAATCCAGGCAGTGTAGTTTTGCTGATGCATGATGATGATCACAGGTTTACACGCATGTACATATCATATGCAGCATGCATTTCTGCATTTGCCAATTGCAGGCAAGTTATAGGCTTGGATGGAACGCATCTGAAAAATAGATATTTGGGTATCTTGATGACCGCTACAGGTATAGATGCAGCTGGGCAATTGCTTCCGATTGCTTTTGGTGTTGTTATTGCTGAAAATGACAATAATTGGTTGTGATTTCTTCGAAACTTGCGTGATAGTCTTGCTGCAACAAACACTATAACCTTCTTATCTGACAGGCAAAAGGGATTGATTGAAGGTGTCTCTACTATTTTTGGAGATGTTCCTTATGCTTATTGTATGCGTCACTTATCTGAAAACATGAGGAAAGAATTCAAGAATTTGGAATTGATAAAGTTGCTTTGGAAAGCTGCTTATGCATCAACAATATCAGATTTTGATGTTGCCATATCAGAAATGCGGGCTATGAAACCAGAACTGCTACTTGGCTTCTTAACACGGCCCAACCCATGCATTGGTCAAATACACACTTTAAGGAATCCCGCTATGACCATCTTACACCCAACATTGCAGAATCAGTCAATTCATGGATTCTTGAAGCTAGGGAATTACCTGTTCTACCAATGATGGAGTTGATACGTTAGAAGTTGATGAAATTGTTCTTTGAATGTAGAGAACAAGCCCAGTTGACCTTACAGGCTGCCGGAGAAGCAGGATCATATATGCTTGTGGCTAGTGCAGAGCTTCAAATCAAGAATGCATATGAACGCGCTAGGCATTATCGGATTATTCCTGCCACCTATCATGAGTTTGAGATTGTGTCACAAAAGTCTAGTCACGTGGTGAACATGGAAACAAGAGTTTGCTCTTGCAATGTGTGGCAAGTAAGTGGATTACCATGCTCACATGTATTTGCCGCTATTTTATTCAAGAAAGATCGTATCCAATCATATGCAATTCACGCATATACATTGAGAGCATATTGTGACACCTATTCTCACATTATTCACCCTCTTCTTCCAAGAGAACAGTGGCAAGAAGAAGAAGGGGATGAGAAATTGCTTGCACCAAAGACACGTAGACCTCTGGGACGCCCAAGGAAGAGAAGAATTCGGACAGAAGATAATGGCAAGGAAAAACGTCCTCTTCATTGTAGTCGTTGCAGTGAAGCAGGGCATAACCGAAAGAGTTGTCGAGAGCCGATAAGTTAATGATGTAGGATTCTGTACACCGAAGTTTGTATTCTGCAAGTCTAATCTCTGAAAATTTGGTATGGAGAAGTATTGTTTCATTGTGCATTTCTGAAAATTTGGTTCGACAAAATATTATTTGATTCTGCATTATAAAACAATTCGCTCGTTGTCTTCGTTTTGACGATTCAATTGTGTGTTTGGAATTTCAAAAAGACTAAGAACACGATGTTTTTTTGGAATTTGTAGATTTTAGCTCTCTTAACTAGTTCGTGTAGATAGTTAGAAGGGGTATTTTTGGAATTAACAGAACTTGAGGGGCAAATTTGAAAATCTCATAAACTTCAAGGGTATATTTGGAATTTTCCCTAAAGTTTATCGACCTTAATGTGAACAATTCCACAAAGTTAACAATAGTTTTCTTTGTGGTGCATTCCTTCTAGTTCATGTTATAATGCACCGTAGGCCATGGAGTTGGATGCAAATGATCCTCTTCAGTGCATTTTGGAAACAAACGAACTTATCAACTCAATGCACTATGGCAACATGACCAAGAAAAATGTAAGTGAGCGCAGTATAAGACAAAGCTTTTTGGCTGGACAGGAAGGGATCTACTCTTAAAGCAATAAACGTTTCCCCAGATCCACAGGTCGCTCCATCCTGTCTTTAATTTTCTTTGCCTTAGCATATAACTTTAAGATACAACCAAACAATGGATGGACAAATAAGTTCCTTCTGCTTAGGAAGGAAATAAAATAAATTTCTAGAACAAGCAGATTCCCTAGTCAGCTCAGGCTGGGGGACCCATTGTAGATGAAAGGTAGAAATTCCAAAATATGGAACAGCATGACATGAATGCAACCCTTGTTTGTAACGGCAGCACGCTGCAAACATATAATACTTGTCAGTGTATGAAGTAAAAAATGACTATGATCTTATACACAATAAGTTCAGCAGGAGTCACTTTAAATGACAGACCTTAAAATGCATCCAAATATGGCTTTCATGACATGCAAGTTTTCAACTCTTGCAAGTGTCACCTTAGAAGCTGAATAATCCCGTGATTGGCAATACTTAGTGATATGTGCAACTTAGGAGTCCAGCATACTATTAGAGACTTGTATCACTAACCGACCTGTTAAATAGGGCCTACTGCCCACAAGTATGTTTGAAACCATGCTTAATGGCACAGATAGAAAGTGCTCCAAGGTGTTTATCAGGAATATCACCTCCAATATGCATCTTGTGCTGGGTTTTTGCAATGATTAGCATCCCTGAATGTATAAACTTAATTTGCAGGTTGTTGGCAGAGTATGACTGCAAGGAGGAGATCCAAAAGCTCTGCTCAATTAGACTGTTGTTATGCCCCATACTGGTTACGCCTGCTTGTCCTTTTGCATTTACACTTGTACATGCCTAACCTCTATGGAATCTTATGCTTGTAAAATGGCAGTCCAAGATTACACAGTGCTTAAGCAGTTAACAGTCACTAACTTCTGCCCATGGAATCTAGCTCTAACGAACGTGCATAACCATGTATTTTTCGACTTTCTGATTGGAAATACCTTTTCACTGCTTTGCAACAGAATGTCACTTCAGCAAACGCATTAAGAAAGTAGAGTTGAATGAACTCTTCTCCATTTTGGACAATTCATAGCTCAAAAAAAGTGCAGAAACTTCCCGGCCTCTGCTGACTAGGAAGCTTGACTTCATGTAGAGATTTGTATAATATGTATGTCCTTCCTGACTTTTGGATAAGATTTCATACTTCTCTAACATTGTACTTGCAAAGAACGTATCCTTGACACAAGGCATTTCTATGTAAAATGATAAGCACAGGGAAGCCACTCACCCAAAATTTACAACACTTGCAGGAATCCAGAACTTCCAACCTGTAGACATGATTCTAGTCAGGCACGATGTCCAAATATGCACAAAAGACACAACTTGAAATCGTACCACTAACTAAAGTCGACAGGGCCTTATCCTGATATTGCTTGGGAAGTTCATGCAGTTGGCCTTGCCACAAACTATTCCATGCAAAAACAACCAAGATAACGCATGGACCAAGAACTACCTGATTTAGCCCAACCTGCAAGGATAAGACATTAAATTTTGAGTGCAGGAACCTACCAACTAAAATGGGATATATTCAGTAGTCTCCATACTAACCTTCAATGTGAGGTTAAGAGGACTCTTTGCCGGCAGGAAGCGATCCAATAGCTCATACCATGCATGCGATCCAGGTCCATAAAGAAGAAATCCATATGTGCCCATTCTCAATGCCCTCGGCCAGTCGTGATCTTTACATTTTTCCAACGCCTGTTGTTAACAGATAAAATGAAGGAAATAAAAGACATGACGATGTAAACATTCCCAATAAATTACATACCTTTTTTTTACAACAGGGTGCCATGTCTTGTGCTTCAATCTGCTTCTGCCGAACCCGTCTTGCCCTAATCTGAGCTATAGTGTCTCCAAGCACGGCAAGAGAGCCCGCTGTGGCAGCTTGCTTGAGAGGAAATCTCCATGACTGCCGGGCCTTCTGATCACCCATTTCATCTTTAAATTGAGCATGGAGCTTATGCTTGAAATGAGAGCCAAATTCTTGGCCCCAACCAAACAAACTTCCAAGCTGCATTGCTTCTTCGGATAGATAACAAGTTGTCACGGCGACCTTGGGTTCTTCATTCTCGTATTCAACCACCGGTAAACCTAACCTGTTTTAAGTTTAGAGGATAACGCTCACACTATCTCCCCCGATTGGGATTATTAAAAAAAAAAAATGGAAACCCTTCCAAATTTCCTTAAAATCCGGAAGGGTTTCCACGACAATATAATTTTTTTTGGGTTTCCACGCCGTAATTAATGCTTCGAATTAATTTTTACGGCTGTGCTTTTTTTTTCAGAAAAGGGAATTTTATTTTTTGTTCTTAGCTCATCGCTTCCTCCGGCGGTTGTCTTTGCGTTTTGGCGATTGATTTCCCTTTTCTTCCTTCTGCAAATCCTACAGCAGCAAATAGGCGGTGATCTCTTCTTTCTTCTTCAAGCTTCAGTACGGTTTTGCTTCTTGATCCTCTTTCCTTTCTTACGTAGATCGAACATCGGCGGGGGTTATGGCGGCAAGTAGGATGAGGGAAGGAAGATATGGCATGAGTTTTTTTAGATCTTAGGTGGGCGACATCTGAGATGGTGACAAGAAGGCGGCGACTATGGCGGAATCTGGAAGCAATAACAGCAGAGATGGCGATGGCATATCGCTTGCAGATCGCTTGAGACCATCGAGTGTTTCATACAGATAAGTGTTTTGAAGTATAACCGAAGAGCTTCTAAACTAGCGGTGCATGATCTGCTATTGCAAATCGATGCTTCGGATGCCCGTTCAAGCAAGGCGGTATGTCTTTGGCCCTCTAAAGTTCTAAAGCGGAAATGTGGTCAAAATAGAAATAGAAGAAACGGTGTATAATAACCCTTGGCAAGCATGGCGATTCTTCTAAATCTGGATGCACATCTTTGAGCCCATGAAATAAGGCTTTATGCCTTTCGAAGAAATGGCCGATTAAGCTTGTTCTTGGTGAAATGGATTGAAATGCCCTAAATGCTACTTCGAACTTCGAAATCTTTGGTTTAGACCTCTGTGATTGGCAAAGCGGCATTTTCTTAGCCACACCTAATCGCGATATTTTCTTAGGATTCAATATTGCGGATCTTTCTTTGGATCTAAGTCTTATAGATTTCAGTTTTGGGTGATGAAGCATGGCTGAATGCCAACCGATGTGTATCGAGAGATGCCTTATCACGGTAGATATCTTTGGCAGCAGGGAAAGCGGACCACACATATATTATTACGATGGCCGAGTTGCTCCGAAAGATCTTATGATCATATGCTTAAGGTAGGCAATGACCCATCCGTCTATTCATTTCAGGATATTTGTATCTTATGATGATGGCTTTGTGGATACAAGATGTGCTTTTGAAGCAAATTTAGCTGTATGATATATGCTGAAACCTAAGGCCAGTTAGTGTTTTATCATAAACTCTTGTTCAGGTTTGAACTTCTATTTTGATCCAAAACTTTGATGCAAAAATAAGCTGCTAATATGCTATGATGGAAGCTTATCTTCAGTGCATTTCCATTTGCCAATGTTCCAATCAATTTGTGGCTCTTGATTATCTGTGGCAACACATAGTGCATTTCCATTTGCCAATGTTCCAATCAATTTGTGGCTCTTGATTATCTGTGGCAACACATGATTCAATTTTACATAGCGATGGCAATGACTTGCTGCATTTAACTAGCAACATTTAGTTTGAATTTGCAGAGTTTTGATGCAAGAAATGGTTACTTGTTGCCAACAAATGACGGCTCTGAATGCTAGATATTCAATCCATGGCAAGGATAGGAGCTTAGGTACTTGGAGGCGAGCTTTTTAAGGTTTGCTTCACTGATTATAAATTGTACATTGATAGGAATCGTCTTGCATATGGTGGATGTACAGAATTAGTTTATGAATCCAAAGCTTCTCAGACTTGATGCTTCTTAGCATTATTTATGCCTTCATGGGTTATTAGTTAGCAATTGCGTATCTACTAAGATTCCATGATGATAGAACAAAGAAATCTTGAACTTGAAATGCTTGAATAGTGGTTGTATGTGACGTTCCAAGGGAATATACGCCATAAATACGTATATTCCTGGACCCGTCACCATACAAGTCTACCTAGGTAGCCTTGTATGCCTTGGATAAGTGGCAAGGGGTGCATATCTAAGTTAATTGTTTAACTTAGATAACCTTAGGATAAGGCTCATTTCCACATGGCCTTATCCTATTGGGCAACAGCCACACGGCCTCATCTTAGTGGTGCCACGTGGCATCCCACGTGGACCCACACCTATATGAGCTCTAACCCTAACCCTAGACCCTTTTTCCTGACCCTAGCACACAGAAGCTCTCATCCCGTGCCCGAAACCCCGTTTTAGAGCACCGTTAAATCATAGTCTAGCACGAGGCGGCCGGCCCACGGAGGGTGTGTATGATCGTGGGGAGCAAGCCTTGAACCACGTCTAGGAGCATGGAGGCGCCCGGGGGATGGGAGGAAGCGCTTACGGAGGAGGTAGGTTGAGTAGAGTTCATGTTAGTTCATCTGGAAGTTAGCACTCGGATGGGTTAGTGATTAGTGTCTAGAGTAGAGCCACCCTAGACCCTTTGTTGAACATCTTGAACCCTAATCAAGGAACCCTAAGCGATAGTTAGATATGTATGATTAGGTTAAGATGTTCATATGATATTGTTCATGATGATTATATGATGATGGTTGATCATGTTGTTCCTCTTGTGTTGGGAAGGGGGGTAGAGACCTAGGGCCATATGTAGTATGCTCCTAGTGTAGATCCCTTAGTTCCTATTAGTTGCGGCCTGTGCATAGGAACCCACCGGGCTATGGAAGCTATGATGTGACTCAGCACCACACAACGGGGCTAGAGGCAAGATGGAGGGTGGATCCCTGCCGAGTGGGGGCTTGGGGGATCCCACGGTGAGCTAGGCTTATGGTGGGTCACTTAGGTGTGGGCCGAGCATGGGTCCGGCACCTCACGGGGCGATGGTGTCGCCTGCCTCTCAAGAGTTGCAAGTTTCAGCTTGGCTCTTGTTTTGGGGGTTCGGTCGGGAGTGCAGTCGTGTGTGCCCCACGATTCTCTAGCCACCCGTGGAGCCTCTAGACCCGGGGAAGGGAGATGCAACCCTTCCTACCTCGTCGGACCAGGGAGATGCAACCTGGAGTAGTCCCGATGGGTGATGCCATGGGATTGCGTATCCGGAAGGTTAGAGTCATGCCATAGCTTGATCTAGCCCATCTGCAAAGTATGCACAGGAGGGGCGGATGGAGTGGTCAACCCTAGCCATTGTCTTATGCCAGCCCGCCATTGTTATGATTGATGCTCTATCTTGAGGCCTACCCAGTCAGTCGACTTCCTTTCGAGTCGGAGCCACGGATAGGAGCTCTGAGGTTTTATGGCATATGATTATGTTCCTTGCATCTATGGATATGCGATTGAGCTACCCTTGAGTAGCATATTGTATTGTATTGCTAGTTTACGGCGTGTTACGCTTCGGCTGTGATAGGAGCCCATAGGGAAGGGCGCCAAAGACACCTTCGTGTCCCCTTCCCTTTCTGAGGAGGATCCCGTGAGTCTTGGATAAGCGGAGGGCTGTCGCGGTTGATGAGCCGGGCCGGGGATTTCTGCCAGTGTCGGCGGGCGCCAGTATGTTTAGCGAGGGCGTCACAATGGTATCAGAGCCGATGTTCTTGGTTGACCAAGAACTAGCACTGACCATAACCATGAAAGTAGCCTAACAGGCCTATAGGGGTGTGAAATAAAAATTTCCACCATAGAACCTCGAAATAAGGGAAAAAAAAATTTCTCCTAGGTAGTGGGTCCGAAATTAGGTTAAGAAGCAAATGAGTCAAATTCACCTTCTAGTAAAATTGGAGTGAAAATTATGCATCTGCATCAAATTTCACCTAAAATGGGTCAAAGAATCATGCCAATCGGAGACCTGGGTGAAAAATGGCGCAAATCTATAATTAATACTTCAAACTATTAGGAAATTTGAAATTCTTAAGGTATAATACGAATTTTAGTATATGTATTAGAAATTAAACATATATTAATAATAAGGGTACTATGGGGTAATTAATAAGGGGGGCTAATAAGTAGGCCTATTAATGGTAGGAGAATATTCCCAGGGACCCTTCCTTTTAAATAGTGTTGCCACCTCATTTTTCCCTCCAAACCTTTCCTCCACCTTATCTCTCTTGATCAGCCTTCGTCACCCGTTTTTCTTGGCCAGTCAAGTATGGCTCGCACCAAATGACTGACTAGGAAGTTCGTGGCGACCCACGCTCGATGGCGCAGTAGCGGTGGGATGCCATCTGAAGAAAATCCGGAGCACCTCAGGCCTAAGAAGGGGAAGAGGAGTTTCCCTCCCGGCGGCCGGCAACCTATCACGATCTTTGAGGCGCCCTAGCGGCAAAGGCTCTTCGGCCGCGGGCACCTGGGAACCCCGCGGAGTCCCGCCACTTTGGGCCCTCACGGACCACGGAGGAGGTAGAGGGAGCAGGTAGAAGAGCAGTTGAAGAGCGGTGTGGAAGAGGCGGGTCCTTCAGTGCCCAAGAAGAAGGGCAAGGAGAAAGTTGCGGAGTGGCCGGAAGAGAGGGCTGCGAGGAAGAAGAGGGAGCGTGAGCGGGAGCTGAGGGAGCAGGAGAGAAGGACCAAGAGGAGGAACGATCGGCCCCGGAGGACCGTAGTAATTGAAGAGCCTTCCCGGCATGAGGAAGACGAGGTGGAAGAAGGGGAGGCTTAATGAAGGAAGAGGGAGGAGGAGGACGCTGACCCAAGGCCACCTTATCCAAAGTGGGTCCGAGCCACCTAAGGTGGTTAAGAAGAAGGTATGACGATCCTTCGCCTTGAAGGAGGACCGCCTCTACCAACGCCGCCTTAAGGCGTATCAACAATACCTCCGTCAGTGGACGAGGTATAATGATTGGTACTGCCGGCAGAACGTCCAACGCACCGTGGAGGGGGGCCGGCCACCAAAGAAGCAGCCCAAGCCACCGCCGCCACGACCCGAGAAGCCAAAGAAGGTCCACCATGGGCCTAACTCCCCGCACGCCCGAGTTTTTCGGGAGATTAAGCACTTCCAACAGTGCACTAATCTCCTGATTAGGAAGGCACCATTTGAGCGGCTCATGCGGGAAGTGATGCAGGAGTTCGTCACCGACTATCGGGTGACGTCGCTAACAACTAGGGTGTTGCAGGTAGCTGCGGAAGCAGAGCTCACCCAGCTGTTCGAAGAAGGAAACCTCTGCGCAATCCATGCGAAGAGGGTGACCCTGATGCCCAAGGATATACACCTGGCGCGTCGCATCCGCAAGGAACGCCCTTGAGGATGCAAATTTTGTGTAAAATAGTGTAATTATTAAGTTTTTTCCCTATAAATAAAAAAAAAATTTGTTGCAAACTGACCTTAAAATCTGTAGGAAAATGTGTTAAGTAGCTCAAAATTTACTTTAGTTTTGACCATTAAAATTGGGATGTTCAAAGAAAACTTAATTAGTTAAATATTCTAGCTTAATTAGTTGAAAAATTGGAAAAATTGGCGAAACCGGGTCGCGTTGCGCAAAACCCCTCTGCGCCCGCGACGCAGAGCCATTCTGCGCGACGCCACCCGATTTCGGCACTTTGTCATTAATTGATGTCCAAATTGAGTAATATAAGTTGTTAGTTAGGTTAGAAGCACGCTAGAGAGTCATGTTAGGATCTTTAAATTCCCTGAAACTCTTCATAAAAGTAGAAATAACCCGAAATCAGGTCGCGTCGCGCAAAACCCATCTGCGCCCGCGACGCAGGGCCATTTTGCGCAACGCCACCCGATTTCGCCCAAATTTGCCCAGATTGACCAATTTTGATCCAACAAACTGTCATGTAGTGTTTCTTGCTTTGCTTTGCTTAGAATTGCACTTCATGGTAGTTCATTTGGACATCCATGGCCATAGATTTGAGGTCTTCTCTCATTAAGAACCCCTGTGCACAGAACCCGAGGCATTCCTAGTCTATAAAAAAGGGCCTCATTTGTCGTTTTTCCCCCATCAGAGCTGCTCTCAGCCCCTTTGGCGATTTTCTAGTCCTTTGCTCATTCCCATCAACCATTTTTCATAGCCATCTTTGCTCAATGGCGCCATCAAGCTTTGTTAGATGGTACAATGACTCCAATCACATCCGTGAATTCCCTGCTGAGCAAGCCTTTCATGTCTTTGATCATCTCTTTGATCTTCATACCACCTTAACCAGAACTCCTTACTACACTGACATCATCTGTCAATATGATCAGCACATTCTACCCTGGGAAGTTAGCTTGCCACCTAGGGGAGGGAAATGGGTTTCCTTAGACACTCTTACCCAAGCCATAGGTAGGGGATCCAGGGGCAAGAGTAGGCTGTGGGATAGAACCAGAAACATGCCGGACTACATAACCTGTAAGCATCATAGGCATAGGTACGTCTCAAACCAAGCAGCTTTAGCCTTATTCATGCGATGCAGGCGATCAACCAACCAGGGGAGCCGTCAATTCAACCTTTGGATTTGGCCCCACTCAATACTCGGACGGCTCAGATAGGCATTCACGAGATCGAGACTGCGGAGTATGAATATCACGGCTCCACATGAAAACACGTGTTGCGGATTGAGCGGGGATTATGAAGAGGAAGAGGAAGAGAAAGTTGGGGAAATGAGGGAGGCAAGAAGGATGGAGAAGCATTTGGCTCGGCAATGGGGAGGTACTAAAGGCGAGACTTCGAGCATAATAGGTATCTCGCGGCCCTCACCCCTGATCATCGGCCAGCGAGGAGTACATATTAAGCCACGATATCCTCAACCTTCCTTATTGTCGGGAAGAGGGCCTCCGGGATGGATGAGCTCCTAGGCCTAATGGCACAAGAGCAGGCGGTGACTTCATCGACTACTCCTACCAAGAGATCCCAAGGGAAATAGCCGCGACGACACTCCTACGGCGAGGGAAACTATGTCCGGACATTCAAAGCGCACCAACGGATAAAGCGCGGATGTTCCAACGGCGGCAACCCGGACATTCCGGAAGAGGAATTCCGGGGAGATCCAAAGCAGGTTGTACAAGCCGGGAAGAGGCCCAAGCTCAAGCCGACCGGTGCGCTCCATGAGCGTACGTGAAGCATCTAGCAGCATTAATCTGGAGAACGCAGCAACAATGTGGAGGGACCACGAAGATCTTACAGCAATAGATGTCTTCGGCGAGGCAGCTCGCAGGAGAGGCACGGGAGCCACGGGGCCACACAGGGGTAAATCACTCAGATACTATCTTCCGGCCCTTAGCCAAGGACAGATGATAGTCTTTCACAAGGAGTTCAGCCCAAGGGGTGAGGAATCAGTGGCGCTCCTTATAGCACTTACAGGTTTTGGGCAGCATGCCAAGATAGATTTCGGAATGGACCATGTTATACTCTTCAAGAGATCCGTAGCCCTTCATGCCCTCGACTTCGCAAGGGGCCACCTCAGGGATGCGCACTTGGCAGTAGTGGCGGCAACGGCACCAGAACTTCCGGCACCACAGATGGCAAGAGCTTTGGAGGGAGGATCGGCGGCAAGAATCCTACGGAACGTCGGCAAGGGCATAGGATTCAAGAACGTCAAGAACTTCTTCAAGTCTATGAAGCGACATCGTCGATGGGAAAACTTGTTTTGTTAATTAATTAAAGTGTATTGTAACTCTCTTTTCACTATTATCATGTAATTCATCAAATGTATTTCTATATATTAATTAATGTCTTACCATGATCTTGACTTGTAAGTGGAATTTTCATATGATTTCTTTTGTATCTAACAACAATTCAATTTTGAGCAAGAACAATTAGTGTGTAACTTAAATAACAAGCATTGATGATTAATCCTTGCAGCAAGGAACACAGGCTCAGGTTCTCAAGGCCAAGGCCGACACCACCAGTGGGTACCCAGAAACCTATTTGGACGTGATCAAGATGACAACAACGGCGATATGGCGTCCGGAAGCAATCAACGCAAAGGCTTCGTCCGGATGAGGAACCCGGATGCATCGGCTGATCCACCGGCCACCCCATTGATGAATGCCCAAGAATATGCACTGCTCCACCACCACCTCCACCGCTACCTCGGCAAGGCATCGAGAAGGTCCCACAGCAGAGGGGCGGGACAATCAAGGGAATGTCGGAGAAAAAGGTAAGGAGTCCAACACCACCTAGCTCCAAACTCCCCCATCGGACACTTCAGGCAGGTCATGACCGGTTCTAGCTGAAAAGTGAGTCCCTCACTAGGCAAGGGAAGGAAGATGATTATTATCAAAGAAAGTTGGCGAAGCTTATGAGCAATGTGTGGAAGACTAGGAAGTTGGGTCACCGTGGAAGGACAAAGGCCGTGGTATGGAGGCGTGAAGCCCGGCTTGACGAGATGGAAGAGTTCGGCAACTCTTATGGCATGAAGGATAAGGATATAGGGAAGGTTGTTACTGACAAACTTGATAGGAGCAAACTAGAATCGGGTGGAAAGGCTATGCTAAGTCCAACAAGCTCAAAAAGGAACGATTCTTGATTCAAGACCTTCAAAGAAGGCTTTTCAGACATTATGTGCCTAGGTCACATACTAGCAGGCCAAATCCAGCTTCTATAGATTGAACGAGGGTACATTGTCGGTTGCAAAGTATCTGAGGGAATTTATGTGCGACTTAGACTCCATGTTCTGGAGTGTCGGAAAAACAAAGCAAAAAACTTACATTGAGGGATTGAACAAAGAATATCAAAAGGCTAGTCCGAGAGCAATCAACCCTAAGTCGATGCATGCGTTTGGAATAAAGCCATAAGTTTGGAAGAAGCTCCAGCAACGCCAGGTGAGAGACAATCGGCCTTCAAAGGAAAGTCAACGGTGCAGTATCAAGGGCAACAACGAGTAAGCAATCAAGAAATCACGCCATCGAGGCCAAGACATGGAAGAGCTCGAGGTAAGAACTTTGGGGACCGTAAAGCCGCAGAATGCATCAGAGGGGCAGATGTTAAAGCGTATTCTAGGCGGCCGGACGAAAAGAGAAGAGACAGGAATGTATTGAGAAGAAGCTTTGTATCAGTGCTTCTAGCCGAGGCACAGAACCCATGATTGCCTATTCGTCATGCAGCAAAGCCTTGGCGAGCTTATGGATTGGGATTCACCAATGAATGCGAGAAGAAGGCGACCAGCATGAGGCCCGGGACTTTATAGATGGTGAGTGCCATATCTGTGCAAACATTGAGTCGATGACATTGAAAAGTCGATCCAACAGGTCATTGCGGTTGAGGGATCATAGATAGCAGTCCATATCTAGTATTGATAGATACGGTAGCTCTCATAACTTTGCCTCTCCTAGGCTGGCTGCCCTAATGAAGAACAAAGTATTGAAGTCTAAGCCAAGGCCAGTTTGCTATGGCAAAACGGCGCCATTATCACACTAAGGGGAGGAGGATCACATTGACATAGACCTTAGTGGAAGTAAGTGGCGATGGGGGCAGGGTTATGGAGATTGGAAGGTATGACCTTATAGTAGGAATGGAGTTCCTAAAACCAAATAAAAAGCCATGATCGATTGCGACGCAAATGAAGTCGCCATGACAGCACCGGACGGCACCAAATTCATAGTGAGAGGTAAGAAGACAGCTTCTTCTATGCAATGTATTTCTTTGAAGCAGCTAAGGAAAAATATAGAAAGAAATAAGGTGGATTACATTTTGAGATTGGAGGCAATTGAGCCCAATAAGCAGGATGGAAACGATCAAAAGGGAAAGCAGTTGCCCAAGCCAGTAGCAAGGCTTATTTCTGAATTCAAGGATGTATTTCCGGATGAAATCCGGCAGCTACCACCTTATAGGGGTGTGGAGTGTGAGATCACATTGGCACCAGATGCTAAGCCTACCAGCAAGGCACCATACAGGATGAGCACACCAGAGTTGATTGAGCTCAAGAAGCAACTCCAAGAATTGCTTGAACTTGGTTTTATTAGAGCAAGTGTGTCTCCTTTTGGAGCACCCATACTCTTCGTGAAGAAGAAAGATGGCAGCTTAAGAATGTGCATAGACTATCGCCAGCTCAACAAGCAGACGATAAAGAACAAGTATGCATTGCCAAGGGCAGATGATTTAATGGACCAGCTCCAGGGAGCAAAGGTATTCTCTAAGATTGATTTGAGGTCAGGGTACCACCAAATAAGAATAAAAGAAGAGGATATCCATAAGACCGCATTCAGAACGCGGTATGGTCACTTTGAGTTCTGATAATGCCCTTTGGATTGTCGAATGCTCCAGCAACTTTTATCTCGCCTCATGAGCGGCGTCTTGAGGGGATTTTCTAGATGAGTTTGTCATTGTCTTCTTGACGACATTCTAGTCTACAACAAAGTCCATTGAAGATCATAGTCAGCATTTGAGAAGGGTGTTAGAAAAGTTGAGGCGGCATCGTTTGTATGGAAAAGCTCTCCAAATGCCACTTTGCTACTTGAAAGAGTGGAGTACTTGGGCCATGTCATATCGGTGGAAGGGATCTCCACCGACCCCATAAAGATCGGGCGCGAGAGTAGATTGGCCAGCTCCAAAGAATGTAGCGGAAGTAAGAAGCTTTCTAGGTCTGGCGGGGTTATTCTGAAAGTTCGTGAAGGACTTCGCTAAGTGGGCGTCCCCCTTGACGGACCTCACTAAGAGTGTTAAGGTGAAAGATTGGAGAACACATTGGTTAGAAAATGTTCAAGCTTCATTTGAAAAGCTTAAGGAGGCCTTAACAACAGCACCAGTGCTAGTTCTGCCAGATCCAGACAAGGACAAGATAGTAGCAACAGATGCAAGTAAGATAGCAACAGGTGGAGTCCTTATGCAAGAAGGAAGAGTAATAGCTTATGATTCCAAGAAGTTGAACGACACCGAGCAGCGCTATCCAACCCATGATCAGGAACTTCTAGCTATTGTCAGGGCTCTTCGTATTTGGAGGCATTATTTGCTTGGGAGGAAGTTTCAGTTAGATACTGATCACCAGAGCCTCCAATACATCTTTACCCAACCACTCCTGAATCTAAGACAAAGGAGGTGGATGGAATTCCTAGAAGAGTATGACTTTGAGATTGCTTATAAGCCAGGTAAGTTGAATGTGGTTGCGGATGCCCCTTCTAGAAGACCCCTTGAGACGAGAACACATTGTAATGCTATATCAACTCTTTCGAGTGGGTATGGCAAGAAAATTGAGGAGACTCTACCATCTGATGGTGATTTCAAGGAGGTATGGGAAAGCCTCTCTAGAGAGGCTAGAACAGATAAGGAACGAGAAGCCTTCAAGCATTATAAGAAGGAAGGCAACTTGTTGTATCATAAGCATAAGTTGTGTGTGCCCGAATCATCAGGGGTAAGGAAGCTAATTCTCCATGACACACACAACAGCCCAATAGCAGGGCATGCAGGGTTTATGAAGACCTACTTCAAGATTCGAAGTAGCTACTTCGCCGAATGAAGAAGCAGATAGCAAGATATATTCGCGAGTGTCAGTTGTGCCAGCAAACCAAAGTGGAGCAGCTTCGAATTCCAGGTGCCTTGGAACCTCTAGCAGTGCCGAATGCGAAGTGGGAAGTAGTAAGTATGGATTTTATCACATGACTTCCCAAGACTCTTCGAGGCAAAGATGCATTGATGGTCGTAGTAGACAAATTATCTAAGATGGCACATTTTGTGCCTTGTAGAACTACCGACACAAAGATTAGATAACGCCAAGCTATTTGTGAAGGAGATTTTTTTAGGCTCCATGGCATGCCTCGGGAGATAATATCGGATAGAGATTCCAAGTTTATGAGTGCTTTTTGGCAGGACCTCTTCAGCACCATTCAGACGAAGCTCTCCATGAGCACGGCATATCATCCCCAAACAGATGGTCGAACGGAGAGGACTTAATCAATCATTGAAGATATGCTTAGAAGCTTTGTGTGGAATAGCATCAAGTGGGATGAGTACATCCACTTGGTGGAATTCGGCCTACAACGAGGCCAAACAAGAGTCATCCCGATGTCTCCTTTCATGGTAAATTACGGGTACCCAACCTTTAACCCCTACACTTGGCACAATCCCGTCGAAGGTTGAAGTGTCCCAAACAGATGCTAGGAGATATGCAGCGCTTGGTGGAAGAAGTGAGAGGTTACCTCCTAGCAGCAAGAAGCCGGCGTAAGAGTGTAGCCCACAAGCACAGGACCGTAAGAGAGTTCAAAGTAGGCGATAGCGCAGGGTTGAAGATCAAGGTCAAGCAAGCTAAGCTTGGGATTGGGAGTTGCAAGAAGCTTGCCCCTAGATGGGCTGGTCCGCTCAAGATTTTGGAGAGAGGGCTCCCCAAGCCTACAAGTTGGATCTCCCCCCATCTCAAAGTTCACAAGGTTTTCCACGTAAGTTTATTGAAAAGGCACAATCCTAATCCTGATGAAGTTTTTGGATACTCCAACCTTGTTGGAAATGACGGAAGAGCAAGTGGAAATTGTGCCCGAAGTTACTTCTTGATAAGTCATTCAAGAAGACTAGGAGGTCTCGATTCCTCCAAAGATTTGGTCAAGTGGAAGCACTTGCCCGTGGAAGACGCGACATGGGTATCAAGGTGACTTGGAGAAGCAATACCTGCAGTTTATGAAGGAGTTTGATGGGCGAGTCGCCTCCCGAATTTGGTCAATTCCATTCGCCAAAGAGGTTAGCTTAGTATGCTTCTTAGTTAGCCTCTAGCTCGCGTGTATTCTAGTTAGTGGAATACATATGCCGTAATCTTGGAACATGTGGGCGGCGATGGGATAAGCCTTTAAGGCTCCCTAGGCAACATGCACCAGAGGGTGCGCATGACCACCAGGGCCGCGCGAGAGAGAAGGAAAGGCATGGTGCGCATGATGGGACACCTACCGGATGCTCCCTATGCCACGCATGTGGGGATCGCACACCCGCCATAGGGGGTCATGGTGAAGGTCAAAGCGATCATAAAATGATGGGATCGTGAGACGCCCCAGCTTAAAACCCTTGGGGCATGATGCACTAGGGGTACTCGCACCGGTAACCGAACAAGGTAGCACTTGATCATGGGCATGATGGGATCATCTTAAATAGTCCTTAAGCTCAAACCGAAAGGGCCATGATCGAAAGTGCAAGGTATGGTAAGGGGGTGGTCCCCAAAACCACAAACTTATTAATTAAACTAACGTAATGTGCTCCATGTGCAAGCAAGTGAGAAGCAAAAATTTCGAGGTGGGGTGCATTACTTAGAAGATGGGGAAACCATAATTTAGATTATGAACCCTAATAACTCTTATAAATAATGTTTTGAATTATTGTAAGAAGTAACCTTTGTTAAGGCTATATAATTTTGTATAAGTACAAATATAGCCTAAATTTTAACATTTAACTTTAATAGGAGTTGATCGCTTAAATTAAACTTAAGTGTATGATCTTATGTGTTTTTGCAGGATAGATAGGTTTCCGCCACCTTAGCGCAATGCCGAGGACAAAGATCGCCCTAAGGGGAGAATGATGTCAAGGAATATACTTTATAAACACGATATTCCTCGACTGTGCCACCATACAAGTCTACCTAGGTAGCCTTGTATGCCTTGGATAAGTGGCAGGGGGTGCATATCTAAGTTAATTGTTTAACTTAGATAACCTTAGGATAAGGCTCATTTCCACATGGCCTTATCCTATTGGGCAACAAAACACACGGCTCATCTTAGTGGTGCCACATGGCATCCCACGTGGACCCACACCTATATGAGCTCTAACCCTAATCCTAGACCCTTTTTCCCCTCTCCAGCACTGAAGCCATCCACGTGTCCAAACCCCCTTCGAAAGCACCGCTCGTTATAGTTCAGCTCGAGCAAAGAGCTCCCCTCGGAGGGTGTGTATGATCGAGAGGGAGCAAGCCTTCAACCACGCCTAGGAGCATGGAGACGCCAGGATGGAGGAAGCGCTCGAGGAGGTAGGTTGAGTAGAGTTCATGTTAGTTCATCCGAAGTTAGCACTCAGATGGGTTAGTGATTCGTGGTCTAGAGTAGAGCCACCCTAGACTTGTTGAATATCTTGAACCCTAATCAAGAAACCCTAACCATAGTTAGATATGTATGATTAGGTTAAGATGTTCATATGATATTGTTCATGATGATTATGTGATGATGGTTGATCATGTTGTTCCTCTTGTGTTGGGAAGGGGGGTAGAGACCTAGGGCCATATGTAGTATGCTCCTAGTGTAGATCCCTTTAGTTCCTATTAGTTGCGGCCCGTGCATAGGAACCCACCGGCTATGGAAGCTATGATGTGACCCAGCACCACACAACGGGCTAGAGGCAAGATGGAGGGTGGATCCCCGCCGAAAAGGGGGGCTTCTGGGATCCCACAAAGAGCTAGGCTTATGGCCTGGCCACTCTGCAGGGCCGAGCATGGGTCCCACACCCCCGGGCGATGGTGTCGCCTCGCCTCAAGAGTTGCAAGTTTCAGCCTGGCTCTTGTTTTGGGGGTTCAATGGCACGAATCGCAGGTCGCCACGATTCTCTTAGCCACCGTGGAGCCTCTAGACCCTCGAAGGGGAGATGCAACCTTCCTACCCCGGGCCGGACCACCGGAGATGCAACTTGGAGTAGTCCCATGGGTGATGCCATGGGATTGCGTGATCCCAAGGTTAGAGTCATGCCATAGCTTGATCTAGCCCATCCGGCAGTATGCACAAAGAGGGGCGGATGGAGTGGTCAACCCTAGCCATTGTCTTATGCCAGCCCCGCCATTGTTATGATTCGGTTCGGCCATCTTGAGGCCTACCCAAAGAAGTCGACTTCCTTTCGAAATGGAGCCACCGGTAGGAGCTCTCAGGTTTTATGGCATATGATTATGTTCCTTGCATCTATGGAGGAAGCGATTGAGCTACCCCGCCAGGTAGCATATTGTATTGTATTGCTAGTTCTCGACGGTTACGCCCGCCGTGATAGGAGCCCATAGGGGAGGGGCGCTAAAGACACCTTTCAGAGTTCTTCCCAAGACTACTACGGAGGATCCCCAGAGTGCGGGATAGATGGAAGGCATCAGGCGGTTGATGAGCCTGGACGGGGATTTCCTCGCCGACCGTTCACGGGCCAGATGTTTAGCAAAGGAGCGCACATTGTAGCTATAGCTTGAATAAATATTTGTTCTATGGCTATTTGTCTCATTTAAACATACTTAGACTAGGAATTTGGAAGATGTCCACCTAGCAATACTTTTAGGCATTTGATTTAGCTTTCCGATGCCTGATGTTTCAATGCAAACAGAGGTAAGGTCTATTAGATATGGCCATTTCCCCAATCTGATGTTAGTTCAGAAAAAAGAAACTATTTGTCTTGTTTAGACAAAGTTAGACTACGATTTTGAAAAAGGGTCGCCTAGCACTAATTTTAGGCATTTGATTAAGCTCTATAACGCTTGTTGTTTCAAGGCAAACAGAGATACGGTCTAGTAGATATGGTAATTTTTACAATCTGTTGTAAATGACATCAATAGAAAGATACCTTACACCGTAGATATGGTAATTTTTACAATCTGTTGTAAATGACATCAATAGAAAGATACCTTACACTGACATTCCCTTACATTGTAGAATGAAAGTTGCTAGCCAATTCTGCATTATAAATTATCTTGGTTATCATGTGTTACAACACTATTTTCTCTCTCCTCTCATTTCTCTGAGTTGGCTACAATCCTTATATGCCTTTTAGGATTGCATATGTGTTTCTTTGTTTTTTCATCCCCTAGCCAAAGTAACATTGGAACTTGTTGATTGTAAATGTTGTTTGTTCGGCTCGGATCTAGATGCTCGAATCTAGATGCTCGAATCTAGATGCTACACTTTCATTGTCATGTTGGGGGTGTTTAGCTTGGCGCTTTTACATCCCTTGTGTGTTTCCTCTTATAAAATTACATGATTGCATGTATCCTCTTATACAATTATGTGATAACAAGAAAACTAGAAATGATAACAAGAAAACTAGAAATGATAACAAGAAAACTAGAAATTTGTTCCCCTTACAATGTTTTTGATGAAACGTGGAAACCCTTCCTATTTTCCCCCATTTGTGGAAACCCTTCCTATTTTCCCATGGGTTTGGAATATAGGAAGGGTTTCCATTTGAATTAAAATTTAAATTCTTGAGTGTCGTGCATATTTATGAGCGTGCATGAGCGTGCACCATTAATGGCGGCGCAGTGCGGTTAAGGGCGGCGCCTTTGAAAAAAAAAAAAATGGAAACCCTTACCATTTTCCGAGGAAACCCTTCCGATTTTCAAATTGGAAACCCTTCCAATTTTCCATTAAAACTAGGAAGGGTTTCCATGGAAACCCTTCCTATTTTCCATGGAAAATTGGAAGGGTTTCCATGGAATTTTGGAAGGGTTTCCATGGGAGCCCAACCCAAATAGGGAGTACTTAGAACCATCGGGATAAAAATATGACAAAATTAAAATTCTGGTATTCAACCTCCTATTTTCCATGGAAAATTGGAAGGGTTTCCATGGAATTTTGGAAGGGTTTCCATGGGAGCCCAACCCAAATAGGGAGTACTTTTAGAACCATCTGGATAAAAATATGACAAAATTAAAATTCGTATTCAACCTACTATCTCAAGCATGTGACAAAGACTGCATAATCTCTCATGACGGGATTCCCCGCCTCCATCCGCATTCCCAAACCCGCCTCACCTCCGAGATGGTGGGACCCCGCCCTTATTGCAAAATAGCTCTCCTCGCTTGGTAGAGATGTGTGCCTTCAACACCGGGGCCATGTTCGCTTAATTTAATTAACCTCAAGGTGGTAGTGCTCGCTTTGGGATTTGCAAGAGTGGGCTTATCCTTACGCAGAGGTAGCAAAGCGCCATTCAAATGCACCTCCTCGCCCGCTGATATCCCGACATATCCATAATTTGTTGATAGTCTATGGACCATCTTGCTAACCATTCCCTACAATGCTCCCCGCCTATACTTCTTCGCACGCTGTGGCCCTTGTGCCAATAACAGAGTCCGAGGAGGAAGACGCTTGTGCATCCATTCTCGCCAACCTTATGGAAATACGCAAGGTGCTCACAAGATAGCGTATGTCAAGCAGGGCCAAAAGCCAATCTCATACAAAGAAAATCGGATAAGGCAATCGTGGTCCTTGACGCCTAGGTCAGAGGTCGAAAGCCTTCGCACACTCTCTAGCTTATCCTAAGTACCCTTGCTAACCGCTATTCCCTGCACTTACCCCAGACAAAGAATATCGTTCCACGAAGTGCTCTGAATGTGGTGTTTTTATGCGTCCAATCGCAGATCTATTCTCAGAATAGCCTATTCTCGCATTGCATACAGGGCTTTCTATCCCACGCTGACCCTTCTTTCTACACAGTCATCCCATAGCATGTTAGCAGAGAAATCGATTCCCAGATACTTAAAGGTCCTTACAACTTCCATCCTTTGTCCTCTGTAATAGAAGTCCGGGACATCATGCTGCGCAAACAGGAGCTTAATTGGCTTAAGGGAAATGTTTCTACTTTGGAGTGGTTATTTGTGGCTTTATTTGTGCTTTTTGCAAAGGTGCGTTTTTGGAAACCCACGAGACAGGTTCTGTTAGTTATTTGTTCATGTAAATCTTTTACAGGGTTGAAGCAAGACTAGCAGAAACTAATAGCAGGGTTGAAACTAAGAGCATGCAGACAGTAGAACATGTTAAAGCATAACTTAGAACTCTCTCTCTCTCTCTCTCTGCATACGTGGTTATCTACATATCTTAAGGTTAACTTAATTGAAGATTACAATGGTTGAAGATTGTGATGGCATCATGAAGACTAGCTTCAAGTTTTTTAAGGGGAGTTAATATATTCTACAATAGTTCCATTGTTTGAAGGTTTTTGGGTCAATGATTTAAAGTGCAGAGACCAACCATTATGACTGTGGGATATTTCGAACCAAGCCGTTTTTGTGCACAAAGACTGTGGGATATTTCGAGGCCACCGAAATCCAAACTTAGAACTATTATCCATGCTAAACCTACGGAGAAGATAATAAATATGATCGGCAGCAATGCAAAAAGACCCACCAGACTGTAGATTGTATTAACGGAAGAGGTTCGAAGCAGTGAAGTTCTGGTTTGGTCGAGGAAAACTTTAGCTACAGTGTTTTATGCAATCCCGTAGCTACAGTATTATTGTGCATTAATTTCTATGATTTAAGCTAATGGTTGAAATGCTTGTTGTATTGCAAGGGATCAGGGACCATATTGTGGCTCTCTTGCTTGCATGAATCTCTATAGGAAATTCATGATAAATTTCAACTTATGCTTGAAGTGTTGAAGTGTAGATCATAGATTGATAAAAATATAATTTGACTTGAAGTGTCAAGTTGATTGCCACAACTTGAAGGTTGAATTTTTGAGTTGAAAAATTCTAGTAGACTTATATTCTCTACATTGGTATCAGAGCCAAGTTGGCTTAAGTCATAATGTCTACTAGATTTGCAGCAAATTTGTTGAACCAAATTGAAGTATTTAAGGGGGACACTGGATTCCAAGTCTGGAAGGAGTCTATTAAGTCTGTCCTAGAATTTGAACATTTGTGGCATCTTGTAGATGGCGGCCAAGCAACTGTTTCAGCCAGTTCTGGAAGTACAAGCCCTGCAGTTAGCTCTAGCAATCCAGGAGGAGGGACTGGAGCTCCACAAGGTTCTGGAGTTGTTACTGTAACAGATGACACCAAGATTATGGAAGCTCAGCAGATAATTTTAAGCAAAGTAGGTACTGCTCGGAAGCTGAGATTAAGAGGGATGAAACCTCATGAAATGTGGCAGTATCTTATAAGTCAGTATGAGGTAAAAAGTTCTTCTCAAATAGATCTATTGGAAAAACAACTAAAAAAGCTGAAATTATTTGAGAAAGATGAGCTAACAGATTTTTTGGAGAAGTTTGATTCAATTGTGGCAGATCTTGAAGGAGCTGGGAATGTTCTTAGTGAGCAATATCAAATATTGGCACTACCTAGGGCTGTCTCTCACAACACTCAGCTTGCAACATTGGTAAGAAATGTAGCCACCTCAAAGGAACATGCCTTGAGGATGATTCGTACAGAATTTGAACAGTCAAAGGGTATGCTTGAGGATGATCAATCTCCAGAGGTATTGTTTGCAAGAAAACAGAAAAGAGGAGGTGGTTCCAGCTTTGCTAAAGAGAGATTAGGGCCCTGCTATACTTGTAATCAATATGGACATTTGAAAAATGAATGTCCAAGTGGAGATAAGCAATTTAAATGCTTTAATTGTGATGGTAAAGGCCACATATCTGCAAATTGCCCAAGCCCAAAGGGTATTGGAGGAAGAGGCAGGGGTCGAGGAAGAACACAAAGAGGAAGGGGACGTTTTAAAGAAAGTGCCAGCCTGAATATTATAGAAGATACCATTGAAGAAAACTCTGATGACATTGAGGTAAAAGATGTGTTAAATGTTTTTGAGTTCTCTGCTAAAGATAATAACAAATTTCTCATTATAGATTCAGGAGCAGAAAAGTCAGTAGTGCATGATGTCAAGACTTTAAAAGAATGTAAAAAAGAGAATGGCCAAGTGCAGCTTGGAGATGGTGGAGTGCAGAAAATTAGGGACTCTGGAATATTAGAATTATTTGATTTGAATGGAAAAAGTGTGTTACTTAAAGAAGTGTTGTGTGTACCAACACTTGTCAGAAATTTAATTTCAGTGTGCCAACTTGTGGATCTTGGTTACAAGGTTGTTTTTGAGAAGCTTGAATGCAAAATATTTTTCAATAATATTTTGAAATTCATTGGAAGAAGAGTAGGAAATTTGTTTGGTTTTCACAAAGACCATACATTATCTATCAACATTGTTGAATGTGTTTCAAAAACAACTTGGCACAATAGGTTATGTCACACTCATTCATCAAATATTGATCTGCTCATTAAAAGCAAGCTTATAACAGCAAAAATAGATGAAGAGAAAAAACTTTGTGGAGGTTGCCAGCTTGGCAAGCAGTCAAGGCTCGTATTTAAAACAAAAAGCAAGAGAGCAAAAAGGGTGTTGGAGTTGATCCACACAGATCTGTGTGGACCCATTAATATCACAGGAATAGAAGGTCATAGATATTTTATGACATTCATAGATGATTTTAGCAGAAGAACAAGATGTTATCTGTTAAAAATAAAAGATCAAGCATTTGAAGCCTTAAAACTATTTGTGGCTGAAGTTGAACTAGAGATAGATAGAAAAATTAAATGCATAAGATCAGACAGAGGAGGAGAATACTTGTCAAAGGAATTCAAATGGTTTTGTGCTAACCGTGGCATTAAAAGACAGTTGACTTGCAGGTATTCTCCTCAGCAAAATGGAGTAGCTGAAAGGAAAAACAGGACTTTGCTAAATGATGTTCGATCTATGCTATCAGGTCTGCCAAATTTTTTATGGAGTGAGGCTTTGAAGACAGCAGTGCATGTTCAAAACATGTTGCCATCTGTAAGTACTAAAGGTACAATTCCTGAGATGTTGTGGTCAGGGAAAACTCCACTCTATGAAAATTTAAAGTCATTTGGTTGTTTGAGTTTTGTTCATATTCCTGAAGAAATTAGAAAAAAACTTGATGACCGTGCATACATTGCATATATGGTAGGTTATAATCTGCATTCAAAGGCCTATAGGTTGTATGATCCTACTCATAGGAAAATCTTAATCAGTAGAGATGTAGTGTTCAATGAAAACAAGTTTTATTGAGCTATTCCAAATGTCAATGATGAGGATGTAATTAAGACTAATCAAGCTAACTCTGTTGCAAAGGAAATAGTTGAGCATACTGCTCAGACTGAAACAAAATTGCAGGATACAAGTAATGCCATTGACAGTGATAATGAAGATGGAGATGATGATAACATTGAGGTACAAGATACACAAAGCCTATCAAAGTTTGAACCTGCAATGGAACCTGTATTATCTGAAGCAGGGGCAACAGAACCTATGCTGATTGAACCTGCAACAGAACCTGCAGTATCTGAAGATGAGACAGCAGAGCTTGAACAGGCTGAACCTTTAGAAAAGCCAAAAAGAAAGGCCAGAAGAACTGAGGCTCAGATTTTGGCTGATGAAAGCAAAGTTGAACTAAAAATGCATGGCAGCACTGAAGCAGGTAGAAGTAAGAGGCATCATGGCAGCAAAGGTGAAATTCACTCTGTATTTGATATTCTTGTGTTGGAAACTGATAAGTTGCCAAATAATTTTGAAGAAGCTATTAACAGTAAGGATTCTGAAAACTGGAAAAAAGCTATGGAGGACGATATGCTATCCTTCAAAAGGACAGAAACCTATACTGTAGTTGATAGACCATCAGGTAAAAATGTTGTAACTGTAACGGACCTAGGATCTTGAGGTACATTATGGAATTATTTTTCTAAAGGATGCAAAGGAATATTAATCAAAATATCACGTCGTATATGTAGAGATTATACGGACGGAATATTGGTGGTTAAAAATAGATATAAGTACAGAGAAAAGCATTTGGAAAAAGATCGATTGCAGAGGGATTGCTGAAGGAGCGAATTGCGTGCAGAGCTTTGGGAGCGTGTTGGAGCGCAGAAGAAGCAAGCGAGATTCCAGGTGGGGATCAAGCCTTACACCTGGGGTTTTCTAGCGTAGCAAAATTGTGTTGATACAGTAGGATTGTCCTAGAACTTGGCATGGATTTAGAGTAAATTGTAAGTGCGTGGATATGAATTAACTTGCATGATTGTATATGAAAACATTTTATGATTGCATACTGTAAGCTTGCAAAAAGTATCGCAGATCT
The DNA here is from genome assembly GCA_021234155.1 of Isoetes taiwanensis. NCBI lineage: Eukaryota > Viridiplantae > Streptophyta > Lycopodiopsida > Isoetales > Isoetaceae > Isoetes > Isoetes taiwanensis. The sequence goes on from JAJEKV010000002.1 coordinate 36,465,042, forward strand.
AATGATTTATAGGACGTAAACTATGACAGAAGTCATTGGAATAGCTTAGATTAGAACCGTGGAATGGAAAAGTATGGCAGGAATCAGTTAAGACGATAAAAGTTTCTCTTGCATGCTGCCGTTTGCATAGCATGAACCTGATGAACTGTAATGATCAGAAATCATGAAAAGTTACATGAAAATGGATTAGAATTAAAGTGATGAGTCCAGAACTGGGCAGTATTTTTCTTGTATGCTGCTGGAATAACGGCATGATCTTGCCGATTTGGCATGCCACAAAAGCATGTGAATCGCCCTGGAATGGGCCGATTTGGGCCTTAGAGAGGCCGAAATGGAGAAAGGATACAGAATTAGGAGGATTGGATTAAGATCTGGCTGGGAATGACATGATCTTGGTGGCCCGGAACTGGCCTGTAACCATCAGATTTGCACCATAAACTGGCCGAAATGGCAAGAAATCTTCCTTGCCAGCAAAATCGGGAGGCTTTGCGGGATTTCCATGAGAATTCGATGGCCGGAGGCCGGAATTTGGAGCTGCAGCCGAGTTCGTCCCTGTTAACGTAGTTAGGTTTAGGTTAGAAATAACGAAAATGTTAACAATTAAAGTTTGTTAGTAAGGTAGCAATAAAATAAGGTTAGAGGTTAAAGCTAAGGCTAAAGTTAAATTAAAATATTAAGGTTAGTTTGGAGCAAAGAGTTGGGCTCGGAGAATTATTAAAGATTGAGGCTTAATTTAAGGAGGGTTATGCTAATGGTTATAAGCTATTTATAATTACGACATGAGTAGTCTAACAAGCTAGCTAGTTATAATTTAAAACCCTTTGGAATTAGTAAAATTAAGAGGGGTAAAAATACAAGGTACAAGTGTTGTGTATGGGGAAATTGGTAACGGAAGCATAATGACAATTATAACGTTAGGGATTAAACCATTATTAAAATCTTAAAATATAGCTGGTAACCTTGTTGTTAGGGAACAATGGGAAGATGGTAGATGTTTATCTTTTATTTAATGGTGATAGCCGCATCTTGCATTATTGAGGTTATTATAATTATAGAGTTATGATTTGGCTTTCTCTTGCTATATGAAGTGTGTATTAGGGAATTACTTGATGTGAGCTTGTTAAGGCATGTGTATGATGATATCTGTGATGTAATTCTTTGATATAGACCTCTGGGGCCGGAGTCTAGGTGCGATGGTCTAGACTCGCGGTATTGCACAGTGCTATGTAAATGGTAATATTTGAACATCGGGCGTTGGTACCGTATGGTACAACGTCATGCACAGTAAGTGGTCCTCCAATGCTGGACGCAGCGTGGATGGGTGTGTACACACGTGGTTACCCCGCCTCTATGTCACTGGCCTGATCAGCCGAGTTGACCTTGCTCAGACCCAGAGGAATATTGGTTGCAATGTTGATGCTATGGTTGCTTGGCTAGTGTATATGTGGTTTTTAATGCTGGAATCAAGTTGCAATGGTTGTGCTTAGCATAATTATGCATTGTGTTTATGTTGGTTGGACTAGTAACTTGGATTGCAGGGGCGAGGTTACGGTAAGGCTACTCTATTGTTCTAAGTAATGCTTTGTGATTATTAATGCTAGATATGACCTAGATTCCCCAATCCCCACTTAGTCCGTGTGACTAACCCCGTGGTTAAATGGTGTAAACAGAAGTGCGAGATGCTCCGGAAAGTAGCCAAGCTGCAGAAAGGCGAGAGTAGGAGTGTGTGGATTGCTAGACCATATATTTGCTTAATATTCTTATTATCATTATGGATTGGCTTAAAACTATAATTATTTTTAAACTTGAAATGGATTTTTAGGATAAAGCCATGCATTGATGGATTGACTAAGAAATTCAAGGCAAGACTTGTAGCACAAGGATTTACTCAGAAGAAAGGTTTAGATTTTGATGAAACATTCTCTCCATTGAGAATGTTGCTAGCCATTGCCAACTCATGTGACATGGAAATTCATCATATGGATGTAAGTACTGCATTTCTTAATGCAAAGTTGGAAGAAGAGATATATTTAAAACCTGCACCTGGATTTGAGGAAAAAGAAGGTAAAGTTTGGAAATTACATAGGGCAATCTATGGTTTGAGGCAAGCACCACGAGAATGGTATAAATGCATGGACAATTACCTTTTAGAGCAAGAGTTTGAGAAGCTGAAATATGATGGAAATTTGTACAGGTATAAGAATGGGAAGAATTGGTGTATTATAGCTCTATATGTTGATGATAATATCTGGTTGCAAATGACAAAGGTATATTGGTTCATTGTAAACAATTGCTCAACAAACGTTTCCAAATGACAGATTTGGGTGAGCTTAAGAGATTTCTTGGTATTGAAGTTAATAGAGACAGAAAAAATAAGCTGCTAACTTTGAGCCAGCCAACTCATATTTTAAATATGTTGAAGAAATTTAACATGAGTGACTGCAATATAGCACAGACACCCTTGGTTCCAGGGCACAAAATTTCTGCTCATATGTGTCCAAAAACAGAAAAAGAGAAAAAACAAATGGAGAACACACCCTACAGATCACTAATTGGGTGCTTGGCTTATCTAGCTAATTGCACAAGACCAGATATTGCCTTTGGGGTAAACATCTTAAGCAGGTACAACCATAACCCTGGTTTAGAACATTGGACAGCAGGATTCTGAGATATCTAAAAGGGACTTTGAATATTGGCATTATGTATAACTTAAATGAGTTGCAATTAAAAGCCTATTGTGACTCTGATTGGGCTGGGGATTTAGACCAAAGGAAGTCAACTTCAGGATATGTTGTGCTATTAGGAGGTGCCCCTGTAGCTTGGAAATGCAAAAAGCAAGGAAGCATAGCTCTTTCTAGTGCAGAGGCAGAATACAATGCTGCAGCTCTATTGACTAAAGAAGTAGTATGGGAAAGAAGATTGTTGACTGAATTAGGTGTAGAACAGACTGAACCTACTGTTATTTTTTGTGATAACACAAGCTGTATAGCCATGTCAAAAAATCCTGTTTTACATGAAAGATGTAAGCATATAGAGATGGAACTTCATTTTATACGAGATATGGTTGAAAAGCATCTGGTTCATCTTACTTATATTAATACAGTTGATCAAATGGCAGATCTCTTAACCAAAGCATTGTCACTTGGAAGGTTTCAGACTTTGAGAAAAGCAGTCCAATATAATGGCAAGGAAGATTACATGAAGGGGGAATGTTAGTTATTTGTTCATGTAAATCTTTTACAGGGTTGAAGCAAGACTAGCAGAAACTAATAGCAGGGTTGAAACTAAGAGCATGCAGACAGTAGAACATGTTAAAGCACAACTTAGAACTCTCTCTCTCTGCATATGTGGTTATCTACATATCTTAAGGTTGAAGATTGTGATGGCATCATGAAGACTAGCTTCAAGTTTTTTAAGGGGAGTTAATATATTCTACAATAGTTCCATTGTTCGAAGGTTTTTGGGTCAATGATTTAAAGTGCAGAGACCAACCATTATGACTGTGGGATATTTCGAACCAAGCCGTTTTCGTGCACAAAGACTGTGGGATATTTCGAGGCCACCGAAATCCAAACTTAGAACTATTATCCATGCTAAACCGACGGAGAAGATAATAAATATGATCGGCAGCAATGCAAAAAGACCCACCAGACTGTAGATTGTATTAACGGAAGAGGTTTGAAGCAGTGAAGTTCTGGTTTGGTCGAGGAAAACTTTAGCTACAGTGTTTTATGCAATCCCGTAGCTACAGTATTATTGTGCATTAATTTCTATGATTTAAGCTAATGGTTGAAATGCTTGTTGTATTGCAAGGGATTAGGGACCATATTGTGGCTCTCTTGCTTGCATGAATCTCTATAGGAAATTCATGATAAATTTCAACTTATGCTTGAAGTGTTGAAGTGTAGATCATAGATTGATAAAAATATAATTTGACTTGAAGTGTCAAGTTGATTGCCACAGCTTGAAGGTTGAATTTTTGAGTTGAAAAATTCTAGTAGACTTATATTCTCTACATTGGTATCAGAGCCAAGTTGGCTTAAGTCATAATGTCTACTAGATTTGCAGCAAATTTGTTGAACCAAATTGAAGTATTTAAGGGGGACACTGGATTCCAGCTTTGCTAAAGAGAGATTAGGGCCCTGCTATACTTGTAATCAATATGGACATTTGAAAAATGAATGTCCAAGTGGAGGTAAGCAATTTAAATGCTTTAATTGTGATGGTAAAGGCCACATATCTGCAAATTGCCCAAGCCCAAAGGGTATTGGAGGAAGAGGCAGGGGTCGAGGAAGAACACAAGGAGGAAGGGGACGTTTTAAAGAAAGTGCCAGCCTGAATATTATAGAAGATACCATTGAAGAAAACTCTGATGACATTGAGGTAAAAGATGTGTTAAATGTTTTTGAGTTCTCTGCTAAAGATAATAACAAATTTCTCATTATAGATTCAGGAGCAGAAAAGTCAGTAGTGCATGATGTCAAGATTTTAAAAGAATGTAAAAAAGAGAATGGCCAAGTGCAGCTTGGAGATGGTGGAGTGCAGAAAATTAGGGACTCTGGAATATTAGAATTATTTGATTTGAATGGAAAAAGTGTGTTACTTAAAGAAGTGTTGTGTGTACCAACACTTGTCAGAAATTTAATTTCAGTGTGCCAACTTGTGGATCTTGGTTACAAGGTTGTTTTTGAGAAGCTTGAATGCAAAATATTTTTCAATAATATTTTGAAATTCATTGGAAGAAGAGTAGGAAATATGTTTGGTTTTCACAAAGACCATACATTATCTATCAACATTGTTGAATGTGTTTCAAAAACAACTTGGCACAATAGGTTATGTCACACTCATTCATCAAATATTGATCTGCTCATTAAAAGCAAGCTTATAACAGCAAAAATAGATGAAGAGAAAAAACTTTGTGGAGGTTGCCAGCTTGGCAAGCAGTCAAGGCTTGTATTTAAAACAAAAGCTAAGAGAGCAAAAAGGGTGTTGGAGTTGATCCACATAGATCTGTGTGGACCCATTAATATCACAGGAATAGAGTTTTCCTCCCCGATCCTGTTCTGCCGTTCTTGTCGGCCATAGCTTCTGTTGCAGGACACCGTAGAATCGTTCGCTCCATAGCGGCCTAATCTTTGAGGGGCAGAACAGATCTGGGCAGCTGCTGCCGACCCAAGCAGCCGCTGTCGCTGCTCCTATTTTCAGCAGGCATTCCCACTGCATTCACATGTTCGGTAGCAACAAGGCTAAAATCCAGATAGCAGAAAGCTGAAATCATCCACACGATTGTGCAAAAAATCCTTCACAGAATCCATTTCGAATTGAGCTAGTGATGGCTAATCACTAGAAGTGGTGAAACGAATTCACACCTGCTCAAAATTTGAGGAACCACCTTCATGAACGATTTTTGCATGTCGTTTCTTACTTTGGTAAGGACGGTTCGTATTTAGCCTTTGCTTCTTTTAGAGGATTTTGCACAGGTCTGCAGGATGCAGTGTCGGAAATCTCTCAAAATTCTAATGGCCGTTGATCTGGCACAATACCGAGAATATTCGCGAGATCAATGGTAGGGAATAAAAGTTGAATGTGACGCCATAATACTTTCGTAAACTGTCATTTCCACGAATATTCCTTAAATGTTTATTTGGGTAATTTTAGATTTATGGATGTTGGTGGTGGCGCTTACATCGCCGCCACAAATCCCCTGCAGCGGCTGGCCATTTCTGTGTTTGTGCAGAGGGAGAGCTTCTTACCATAGCTGTCGGCCTCAGAATCGCAGGCCATAGCCTCAGAGCGTCAACAAGCAGGGGCGGAGAAAATGGCAGGGTCTTGAGCCTTGAAGAAGCAGAGGCGGAATTGTTTCGAAGCAGAACTGTTTCGAGACATCTAAGACATGTTCAATGCAATCTATGGCGTCGAAGACCTTCAAATCCCCTTGCTGAAATAGTGGCGAATCCTCCTGAATGGTCTTGGCAGATTTAAAGAAGGGATGGGCTACGCTTGAGTGAGATTGAAGCGATTAAGGCAGATTGAAGCAAGATTCACGGCCAGAAAACAAGGCCAAAATTTCCACCAAACGTCGGTTTACATTTGGTAGTCGGCCGGATTTCGGAGTTTCTGGCCAGTAAATTGGCAGGCGGCGACGCCGCTCGAGCCGACGCCTAATGCCGCTCCCGGCGGCGCCGTCTACCAGTTTACCAGCCAGAAACCCCTCAATCCGACTGGTTACCTAGCACCTGCACTCGCCGAGGATTGACCAATCTATCCTACCATGAACACTCACCGAGGATTGACTAATCTATCCTATGGTAGGTAGGTAGGTAGATAGATAATATTTTTACCTTATTCCGGGCAGCGTCCATGATATGACTAATCTATCCTACCATGAACACTCACCGAGGATTGACTAATCTATGCTATCATTTTGCAACACATCTGCCATGCATCATAATCCTGCAACACGTCTACCATATACATTATATATTACATCATCTGGCAACACATCTGCCATGCATCATATATTACATCATCATGCATCACATCTATCGCATGAATTATATTGATTGTAAATAGCTCATCATCAAAGGCAGTCCCATCATATTTTTCACCATCTGCAACCTGTAATACATGCATCATACAAATTGCATTCTCATCATAGATATTATGCTTGCATTCACTATGCCATCTGAAATGCACAACAATATATTGGATGTATCTGCTCATAATACAATCACCACAACATAGAGTGATGCAAATTGAATTGTGTACCTGTGTCTCCTCGAGATAATGAGCAACATGATGTTCACGTATTCCCTGATCAAGCCTTCTTGACCTCACATCCTTTACATTTGGAGAAATTCATGTGTTCTGTTTCCAGATATTTTGTATAGTCTGGACAACCATTTTATTTATAACACCAAATCTTCGAGCCCTAATGTAATGTATCCATTTGCCAGCAGTTTGTGAACTAATCTCTTCTCTTTTCTTCTTTGCCAATGTAAAATTTCTGGGATGAACACCTAAAACTTTGCCCCTTCTTCTGTCACTAATCAGTGTAGTTTTCTCGGAAGTAACAGACATGGCAAGCCATGTTCTTTTGGTTGCTAAACTATCATTTGAATTTGATAGCTTAACATATTGCATTGTATCCCTGATGTTTTTGCTTCTAGATTCTTCATCTCTTTACCAATCACGTCCTCCATTGTCCTATCTCTTAGGAAATCAAGCAAAACATGTCATCCTTCTCATATGTTTTTTTGGAATTTGAATTGAGTCTCAGAATAAATCCTTCCCATCTGTTTGTTTGGAATTTGAATTGAGTCACCGAATCTAAATCTAGCAGTTATTATACTATTTTTGGCACTTACTATAATATTCTTGGCAATCATTACGCTCAAGGCACAATTTGGTGCTAGCCTCGCACCACAAAAGGGGGGGACAGGGGGGACATACCAAGTGATCCACTACAACGTGCTTTGACCCCTCTAGTAAGTCAATTATATTTAATGCCAGGTCATGCACAGATATAACAAGGATTTTCTTTTTGAAATTTTGAATTTCAAAAAGATATAACAAGGATCTTAGAAGCTTTGGAACTCTACAAAAGTATGCTTTTTATAGGCCTTCACCTGCAGAACTGTCACTCTCTGCATACCTCGTCTAGTTGCAGGAACTGACAATAAGGTACAAAAGGTCTGATGTTTTTTTTTTTTTTTTTTTTTTTTTAAGGGGTGAGGGAGAGGGGAAAGCAAAATTAAGTTTTATTGTGAGGAATGACAAACGGTCCGAGTGAATTGACAATGCCTCATACCAATATGCACTCAAAGAAATAACAACAAACAACAACAGGACAGCAAAAAAGGACGTATGCATTCAACTGAAATAACCTTCTTTGAACATTGGGTTTTGTCCTCTTATGTTTAACATAGTGCAAAGGTCAACTCATATCGTATATCTCATTCATTGTATTTTGTAAAATGTCCTTTCTACTCTATTACATAATAGCAAATGCTACATAGTAACAAATCTAAATGAGATGGAAACTTATATTTATATACAATCTCTTGAAAAAAATGTTGGATCTTCTAAAAAGGGTAATAAATCCACTACATTTAAGGAAGTATTGTAGGACACTTTCACCAACAAAGGACGCAAAGAAGTGCTAGCAAATGAAAAGCTTTGCAGCACCTTTATGTGCCAAATTGGACAAAGTTGTGCAATTGACATTTTCCAAGGCCATGCCATAGCATGGAACTTGATTGGGCATATATTTCAATTCTTATATAATTGACATTAGCTTTTACACCTTACTTAGAAGTAGCATTCATTGGTTTGCCGCTTATGGAATGAGCTTTAAGTTTGTGGTGTAGGTGTCTTCAATGGCCAGTCTGTATATCCATGGGCATCTGTTGCAGGATCCTTTGAGTACCAAATCTTGGCATCCCATCCTCCTGCATAATCTATCTCTCCATTGCAAGCTAGAAGCTCAGGCAGATTTGCATTGGGTATGAACAATACTGCAAAGGCCGCTAGGTCAGCAGTGCCCTCTGCAATGTATTCCTCTGCCTGCGGAGCAAACCCTATACGTTAGTTAACTACTTAATAAAGTGCAAGCAGTTAAAGATCAATCCTCACCTTTTCTGGCGACAATCCTCCATTAATCATAATGGTGCCTTTGTAGTGTTGTTTGAAGAAGCGGAAAACATCAGTTTGGAAGTTTGGTTTCTCCAATCCAACATATCTGGGAATGAATGACGTTTGATTTTGAGGTTCAATTCAAATTTTAACTAGAGAAGAAGAAAAAGAAGCAATTTTTGGTCATGGTTAGGTTTGACAGGGCACATACTTGTAATAGGGCTCGTAGTTGAGACTAGACATGCATACATATGCAAGGTTGCGCTGCTCAAGTTGTGGGCCAAGATACGCAAGTTGAGCAAGGCTATCTTCTTCAGGCTCCACCAAGTCACTAAATGTGACCCCTTGTTGTAACTTAACAGCCACTTTGTTGGATCCCACTGCTTCACAACATGCATCCACCAGCTACAAAACAAATAGTTGATTTATCCATACCTTAAAATAATCAAAACAGTTTTCCACAAAACACAACGTGCACCCTCAACAAGAACTCTTATTTTATATATATATTCTATATATTTTAAACCTTAGATTAAAAATTTCCTCACCTCGAGCAAGAACCTTGCTCTGTTTTCTACACTTCCACCATACTCATCAGTCCTCAAATTCGTCTTCTGTGCTAAAAATTCTTGAATCAGATACCCATTTCCTGCAAAGCATAATATATACAGAGATTACGGACTGAGCTTCTTAAAATTGGAATGATGGTTGACAACCTGCGTGTAATTCTATGCCATCAAATCCAGCCTCAACAGCCGTCTTTGCAGCAGATGCAAAATCTGAGACGATGGCTTGAATTTGAGGTATGGTCAAGGGAAGGGGCTCCTCGTATGGCATCTGGAGAGGAAAGGAAAATTCAGGATTGAGAGAACGAAATTTTCTCCTCATCAAAATGACTCCTTGCATAAGGAAAAATACCTTGCCATTTTTGGTATGAACGTAGCCGGAAGGAGCGACAGGAGAGGGGGCGACGGGTCGATGGGGATGGACGATGGAGGAATGGGTGACTCTGCCAGCGTGGAAGATTTGGCAGAAAATGAAGGCGCCCTTCTGGTGGACTGCATCGGTCACCAGTTTCCAGCCCTGCAGCTGGGCGTCGGTGAAGACGCCAGGGGCTCGGATATATCCTCGTGAAGAATGCGATACGGCAGCACCTGCACCAAAACAGTTTCCAGTAAGAATGTACGCGGGATTTAGGCCCAAATTTGAACCGCTTACATTCAGAGATTATGAGGCCCCCCGGCGATGCCCTTTGGGCGTAGTAGAGGCGATTGAGCTCCACCGGGGCCTCTGTCTCTGCATCAGTTCGAAGACGCGTCATTGCTGACATTACTACTCTGTGTTTCAGTGGAATTTGGCTTAGCTTGTTGCATTGCGAAAGAAGATTTTCGTAACCCATTCCTGTGATCCCCTTTTCCTCCCCTCCCCCTTCATTATATGCTACGCTTGGTCCAACCTCTAGTATTTCGCCACGTCTTCGTATTTCTTGGCCACATATTTTCGTTGACTTCCATTTAGTTAGTTGCACTTACAATAACACACAATATCACAGTTGGGTCGCTGCTATTTCCGGTGGTGCATTCTCAGGCATCCACGTCGCCCCTGCCGATTTCAAGGAATCCTATTTCCATTCTTCATGCTTCAGCACCGGCTGCACAGGTAAGAAATCGTAGCAAATTTTGATCATACTAACCGGATCTTGCGCTCCCCAACTGTGATATTGTAAGGGTAGCACAATTGGTCCTGGATTCCCGGTTTGCAGCTCCCGGCTACGCCGGTCGCTGCCAAACCGGGAATCCAGTCCCAATTGTGCTACCCTTATACAATATATTGCCTAGATTCCAGTTAGGCCAAGATTCCATTACGGCCCTGTCACTTATGTTTTTCTATTCTAACTTCCATGCTAATTTCCAGACTCACGATTCCACTATAGCTCCGCCAGTCTTCCTAAGAACATTGATTCGCTTATGTGGCAGATCTTAGAAGGTGGTAACAGAAACTCCCGGGTGATCTTACTGGGAGTTCAATCACAGATTTTGGATGCCACATCATAATTTCTTGGACTGTAGTGGAATGCCAAACTCATGATTTCTTGCTACCATGGAGCTCTCAGGCTTCTCCACCTCTGATCTTCCACCAGAGTGGAATCTGGGCCTTATTTCACTGTGCCGGAAGTTCTTACCCAGGCGAATTGCAAAAGTCCACAATAGCATTGTTTCTAAGTTTTGAGATTCCATTATAGCCCGGCAGTTCCTAATGTGGCAGCAATTATCACAAACTTTACTTCCGGGCAAGATCCCTTGGGAGTTTGTTGTCCCTTTGACAAAAACCTGGATGTATGCTGAAGAATTGACAGAGTAGGATTCGAATAGTGGGGCTGGAACTTAGGGCGGAAGATCGCAGCTCAAAAGCTAATAGATGGCCATTCAGTGGAATCTGGGCCTATATATTTTTCATACAGGAAGCATTACATGTGGTTCATTAAATTGTCCCACTTATAGGACACCAAGTCCAAATCTTGTTTTATGGCTAAATCTTGGTCCTAATTTAGAATATGCCATCTAAGACTAAATCCTCACCGTCATAATTGAAATACAAACAATACAAAAATACGCTTAAAAGAATGTCTGAATACAAGCTTAATGTAATTTCCACATCAAAAAACAATGGTATAAACTATTACACAGGCTGCTCTTGAGGATTTGAACCTGAATAATACCAATGAGCATCAAACAACAAACCAAGGTACCGTTCTATAATAAACTTGTACATCAAGCTAAACAATTAGAACAAGTGGTATTCCAGTATGGACAGTCAATTGGATCTGATTTGGTCTTGCCTGTTGATCATGGTGTATGCACTAGAATTGTGTTACAGATAGAGCTCCGCAAAACCTGCGCAACAAGCGAGGGGCACAAAACACAAAAGATCTATTAAAGAGGGGCAAGCCGATGAAGATCCTGTGTAGAGAAGCAAAGGGGAAAGCTCCCCAAAACTTGGGTAAGCAACAAGCGAAGGGCAAAGATCCCCAAAACCTGCTGCAAAGGTCAGAGCCAAAAGCATCTAATCTAATAGGCACTCAGAGCTTTTAGTCTAGCCTTTGCAAACGAGCTATGGCTTGCAGTGGCATTAAAATCTAAAACTATGAATGCAAAAGCTTCATTTCCATAGAAGCTTCCGCATCAACAATAGCAACACAATCTATAACAACGGCCTGCAACAATAAAAAACAACTCAAATCTTGAAACTTTCAACCATGTGATGGTGGGCATAACCTAAGAAAGGACAAAGAGGACCCAACACCGCTGCCCCTATGCAACTGCAAAATACAGAGGCATCCAGTTTAGTATCACCAAAAAATGCCAGTTGCCTGCCACGATCTGCCAAACCTTGCTCATACTTGCCAAAATAATTCTTGAAATGTACCAACAATACAAAAATGCCTTGATCCTACCTTCCAAGTGCACAATGGCTTCCAGTCCATAAAACCCAAAAATAGCAACTTCCAAGTCCATACGATTTCCAAACTCTAGAAATTGAATGGTTTTGCCTTTGTGGCAGTTTTATTGAGAAAACTAGGTATCAACGAGAATTATACTGAGGGTGGGTTGGGAGATTTTATAGAGGCCATGCCGCAGTCTAGCGTGTTCCTATGAAGATCTCACCTTCATGTGAACAATTAATGTATCATCAGTTTTGAGCGCTCGGGTTTTAGATCTGATTTTCTCACTTCGTGTCTCCACTGGCTCAAATTTGTGTTGGAGGATGTAGATATGCTCAAATTGGCTTAGGTTAGTTTCAGGTCTCGGTTTTTATGGAAACGAGGCAAGTTCAGGGATGATGTAACCTTGCAAGAAATGTTCAGGTCTGTTTCCATGCCCCTTTTGTTGTTTGGGTCTCATGGCAAATTTGGTCTTCGTGGATGTTTAAAATCTATCTATCTACCACCTATCTATCTTCAAAGAGCTGCTCTGGAACGCCACATATACAATCGGAAGGTGGTAAACACGGAGGAGATGCCTTTCAAAACTTGCCTACGGTTATGGGTCCACAACTCCTTAGAGTCTGTTGGAAGGAGAAACGAGGCATTTGATTCTCTAGATGGAACGTATAGAAATAGGGGTGCATACAGGTGCACAACAATGAGGATCACAATTGCCTGAAATAATATTCAGACACGTGCTTCCTAGGTAAGATTTAGAATACCAGTGCTTTAGAGCTAGTAAAGATAACATACTATAAAAAACTAGATTAATCCCATGCTTGACAGGGGTTTACAACAATACCAATTAATGCATTTGTCCATGAAGAAGCGCAAAACGATTGCGTGCGTGTATACAGCCCCAGACTTGAGATAGCCAGATAGACTCGAGAAAAAGAGAAACAAGGCCAATGCTGCCAATTAGGAGTTATTGAATATGAGTGTCACACTTTTCAGAACTGCTCAGCATTTGCAACTATCTGGGCATGATATGTCAGGTTGACGACACTTTATTAACCACTACATGTGATGTTGTACACGCCTTCAGTAGGGGCACTAGATATATTCAAGAGGTACTAGACATAGAGCTCAATTGTGTCCCTCATCACTACACTGACATGTACAAATGTACAATTCATCAACAAGCTTATTACTACTACTCATTTTTCTTGGAATTCTTTTGAAGCGGGATTTTTTAATCCTAGATCGTAATAGGCCGGATGTTGTTTGTTTGTTTGTTTGTTTGAGTCACATAGGCCATTTGATCTCCGTAAACGATAAAAGCCCATTCAATTTAATTCAAATCAATCCAATTCTATCATATGGGCATCAGAGCATAAGGCAGAAATATAGGTTGAAATTCTACATGTTGAAGAACGTCTTGCATAGTTCGATTTGTCACAACCCATTATTATGCAGGCAATTCATTGTCAAACATTGGGCATAATAATGAGTCTATAACCCCATACGTTTGGAACCAAATAAATGTTTATGGTGGCCTTCATCGTTATGATAAATTTCTTGTATGATTATACAATATGTTATTATGAATTTGGAGAAGTTTAATCTTCTTACCCATTGAGATATGATATTCTTCAAAGGTACATATTCATTCTTATCTTATCTTATCTTTATCTTCACGTTGTAAACTAAACATCCTAGCCTCTAATAGGAAGTCATGACCGCAGGGGTATGGGTTATGATATTAATATCCTCATTGCGATAGAAGGCATTGCATGGCCAAACAGCGCAGTTACCTGCTTACTGTGCAGTTTTTACTGATCTTTGAGCTTGTTCCAATGCAGAAGCTACTTCGATTTGTTTTTTCTTCACTTCTTTAGATGCAGTTTCGAAGCAAAACTTGATCAGTACACGAGTTTTGACTTCTTGGTAGAGAACCGCATAAGGGGTATACAAACCTCTGAAGACCAAGTGGCATCTATGTTTACAGCCCATCGAGTAGACTCGAACCTTGCAGATATTGAACACTGACTTCTTTCTGTCAGGAAAATTTCCCAAAAGAATTTGCTTGCTTTTCAGGCGAGTACAAAACAAAAATATACAGCTCACCAGATGGGGTGGAGATCACTACAACTATGGATTCAGATGCACCTTTGTAGATTGGACAAAGAGGACTGACAGTTGGCTTGAAGGAGTGAACCTAGACATCAGCCCTCAATGCTCTATGTACAATTTGCTGCAAAAGAACTGACTATTTTGGTAGAACATTCTTGTCCCACATTCTAGACCAAACCAATGCATGCTTCGCCTCTAGGGCTCTTAGTTTCCATTGTGACAAATTGGAGCAAACTGAAATGGTTGAGTATCAGAGGGGAAATCATTAAGCAAAAAACAATTCAAATCCTTTTAAGGGGCAGATACAATCATTTCGACTGTGCAGTTATTGATTGCAAGTTGTGTAGGGATAGAGAAGCAAGGGCTCCCTTTTTGCAAAATCTTTAGGGGCCTTGCGATCGGTGGTAGTCGAGAGGGTGTCTGTTGATTTTGCAGAAAGGGAGCCCTTGCTTTCCTTTCTCTACAAAATGGAAACTGGGGAGCGAAGAAAATTGCTTGTCGCATTTGAATTGGCATTGAATCAACCTATTCTTCACCGGTTCAGTGGAATCACTGCCCCTGACTTCCATTCTGCAGTATCGATCGATGCCATGTATAATCATCATAATCATTCCGGATCTAACAGTGACCCAGTTTTGTTTTGTCATACCATATTCCAAAATTCCACTAGTGGAATCACTACAACTACAATATTAATATCTTAAGCCCAACCACACATCGCCAAATAACTCCTCTAAGTAAATTTCTTTAATCCTACGCAAATTTAACGCCTCTAAGCAAATTCCCAGTGCAAACAAAACTTATGATCCTTTTTTCACAACAATCTTATTTTATGGCTGTCACATCTTTATAATACATCCTATTGGGCTCTATGTTATAAATAAGACATGTCTTAAAAAAATTAGCTTTCCAATATAAGACACGTCTTATTGATATAAGACGTGTCTTACATTCACATGTTTCAGTTAACAAGGTAAATAACATGAAATGCAAAATCACAAGTAAGATTACAAAGAAGATGGGCAAATTGCAAAGATCGCAAAATTGAGAATATACAACATCACAAATTGCAAAGATTACAAAAGAAAATGAGATTACAAATACAAACTAAAATTTCTTATAATTGCGAACTGATAGAAAAATGAATAATTTCAAGGAAGTAAGGGAAATCAGCCTGCTACAGTGGCTTGCAAATTTTAAACAAACTAAAGCAAATTGAAATTTTAAAACAAACTAAAATTTAAAAGCACACTGAAATTTTAAGGAAGTCGGCCTGCTACAGCTTTGACCAAAGTGTCAACTTGCTACATTGTCTTGCAAATTTTGACCAGAACTTTCGACCAGAGTCGAATCCATAGCAAGCTTCGGCCTTCAGACGAACTTCGGCTCGCAAGTTTCGAACTTGATTTCGGCCTGCAACGCCCCTCTCAGATTTTGCCCTTTATATTTCGGCCTACCTGCCTTTAGTATTTGCCTTTTGACATAAAAATAAGCGTTTTGATGCTTCGATTCCAGTCTGTTCTAGGCGATTCTAGTCTCGATTACAATGCAACGATTCTTCTCCAGCTTCATTTTTGCAACATCCTAAGTTTTCGACAAAGAAGGGCTCTGATTGGTTAGGTTTTGTTGTCTTATTTTATGTCCGGGGTTTCCCCCGAAAGAAAATAAGACTCCAAAGTTTTTAGGGTCTCCATATGCGACATGTCTTAAAAGTTTTAGTAGAAAAACTAGCATGTCTTATATGTTTATTTGTCCAATTAAATCTTCATACATATAAGACAACAATGTCATGGAAAAAGGGTTTCTAAATATCACAAAATATTCCTAGATGTATGGGGGAATGTCACTTGGGACTCCTTTCTGGTGTGAACGGTGGGTCCCGCGACCGGCAGTTGCCGGGAGCGGCTCGCCGGCCCACCAGAAAGGGAGACCAAGTGACGTTCCCCCACAATATAGAAACAGAGAAGATTTTTTTTCTTCCCCTTTCTCCTCTGGCTTCGTGGAGGCGCCAAAGGCGGCTGCCTCGTCCTCCGGCAAGCTTATCTTCTGGGAATGATGGCGCTGGCTCCATATAAGCATTTTCAAAGGCATTTTTTTTTTTGTTAAATCTTGCAGTTGTGGAGGCTTTTGTAGCGTTCGAAGCTCCGATTCTTGTTGCCTACCAGTTTTTCTTTGGTATAACCGAATTTAAAGCAGAAATATATGCTAAAGAACATGTGTTTGTGACATTGAGCGGCTATGGAGATGGCAAGGAAGAAGCAGTGCTATTACGCTAGTTTTAGCGAGTTTCCATTTGCTAGTGAGTCTTGATTTGCTGCACTTTCTACTTTTTCTAGTGTGCTCAGATGCTAGTTATTTCGATCTTTCTAGTTTTCTACACCGACTGCTCAGCGGGCCAGATCTTCAGCATGGGTGGTACACTAAGTAAGCCTGCAAGTACTCTAAGCGGAATGGTTTGCTTCTCAAGCGAAATATTCTATTTTGTGTAAAATGCTCTGTTCTCGAAGTGACGTATTTTGTAAGCTAAATAGTTTGCTTTGATTTTTCTAAGTTAAATGCTCTGTTAAAGGGCTTTGCTTTTTGTGAAGTTGAAGCTCTGCTTTGCATGTTTGTGCAGTACTTATGATAATGTGCCAACACGAGAAGCTCCAGCCATAGCCATATCCTCTTTGGATCTGTCCAAAGTAGTCTCCTACTGTTCCACCCTTAGATCTTGTCCCATACCATCCGATCCCATACCATCCTTTATCGTTCCTTTTATGGCCATTCCGAGACCATCTATGCCCAATCTTTGATTCCGGTGGCTTTCTGGTCTCCTAGAAGCTTAATTCGTCTTACTTGATCTATTTATTCATTTCTTCCTTCATCTAAGATTCCATTTTGAGTTCTCAAATTTGGATCCTTGAATAAGGTTTCTCATTTGTTAATAACAGTGCTTTTGAATATAGCGGTGTCAGCCTTTGTTCTGATCAACATTTGTTTTAATCTCTAAAACGTTTGTGAAGTTTGTATTTAACTGCAAATTCAACTGTTTAACTAAAAATTCAACAAAGCTGATAAAACAACTTAAAATAAACGTAAAGTACATGTAGGCTACGTTCTGCTCCCATATTGAATATGGTGTTGAAACATGGCATATTTTCAAACTCGAAAAGCCGTGTAAAATTGTTAGCCATTTAAGTTTTAAGGAGAAAGTCTAGTAACAATTGTTAAATGTTTATAAAAATGTAGAGTAAAAAATCTGGAATGTTTTCTAGAATGAAAGGTAAAATATAGAATCAACAGTAAAAAATTCGGATTATTAAGTGATAAAAACTTGCAGAATGCAAGTAAAAAGTTTTGTATTCAGATTTCAAAACGTTTTACAGTGAAAAAAACAAACATCAAGAGAACTTTTAAGTTTCACTTCCAAGAATTTTCTTCACAATTTCAGACACACCGAGAGAAGAACCACCTTAAGCCATTACACCCTTACTAGTTGTACAACCTTCAAGAACCTGAAAAGCAAACAAAAGGTTAGTGAAGTTAAAAAAAAAAACACTAAAAACCATAAAGAAAGGTAGTTACCTGTTGCATGTCGGACATTCTCGCAAAAAGCTACACAAAACACAAGCTACAGCCAAAAGAAGGCGTTGAATGTCACCCAGACCTATAGATCTTGAAAAATATGTGAATCTCATGTCGAAATAAAGCATGCAAGCCATGATCTTGCATTCCTTACCTCTAGACCACATAAACCAAGCCGTAGACTAGCAGTGCCGTAGCCGGAACAAAAAGAACAGTCGAAACAGAAAATAACAAGAAACTGAGGCAGAACTGAGGCCTAATGCATGAAAATGTGCAAGAAGCTATGGCGCAACTCCTACAAAAATAAGAACCTAAAGAGTAAGTTGCTACTGTGCAAGCGCCATCGCCGAACTTAATCTGGCAGAGCCTCCGGCATTGCAATAGGGAAAAAAGGAAGTCCAAATGAGCTGTCGAATTGTTTTATACGCGCGTCGGCACACTTTCCAGTCCAGATTGTTGCCCAAAAGGGCTTTCCCTCATACGTAAAGTTTGGTTAGGGTCCATTCTGGTCGCCACGTGCCGTACATTCTTTTCAGGAATGTCTAGTTCCAATTTTTTGGTTGCATTCTCGGATCTCACCTGCATTTTAAGATCTTTACTTGCACTGTAAAGACATGCTGCTATTACTTGCATTCTGTTTTACATTCTAGTTTCTTGATTTTACTAGCTGGGGAATTGAACCCCAGTGAACCATAGCCTAGCAATAGATCAGAAAAGAGGATTAAACTTTGGGGCCTTCTTCAAACAGGAGTACATGTCATCTACTACCTCTGCTTCATTGCCCTGGCTTTGCTTTGCTTCTTGATTCCTTCATGGCAGATATTTTATGCCCTCCATAAGTCGAAAGGCATAGTATAACACTGATAGTCCGCTACAGATTAAACTGAAACAGTATACTGCAAAAGAAAAGCTTACAAAAAATTTTCACAAAGACGGGCCTTCGATAGCAAGCATGGCCTAGCTCTGATTCAGAAGCCAAGAGATCTTTCATACTGCCAGATCCCAGTTAAAACACGAAAATAAAGGAATCCAGATATATTTTCGCCTAAAGATCATGGGGCTAGATGCGCAACAGGGCTAAATCCAGAAGAAAATATGGGAAAAGGAAGCACCTGTAGGTAAAGAAAGAAGCGACAGAAGATCGCCAGGGAAGTATGCTTGATTCGATCTTTAACCTAAATAACAACAAAAAACCAATGTAAAGAACTAGAAACGAACTACATCAAGCTACAGCGCCTCCTGCAAAATGATACATCGCCTTCATGGTGCCATGGCCATGGCCGGAAAAGAACTACTGCGAAGAAAAGAAAGCAAAAAAACTTCAAAAGAAAGCAAAGAAAGAAAGCAGGAGCAAGGTGCCATCGCAGAAGAAGGGCGCCATCGCAGGAGCAGGAGGAGGGCGCCAGCAGGGCGCCATCGCCATAGCCGGAGCTGCCGAAGCTGCCAGAATAGACCCTAACATAAACTTTACGTTGCAACAATGTCTGTTAGCATTCTTCGGTAGTAGTCACCCACGCCCGTCGACGCTTGCCACGGCGTGGCTTCCACGCCGGAATGTCCCCTAAAGGGACATTCTTGTATACAAGATAGGCCAGTTAAACCTGCAGAATTAGACATAGTGGAATCAGGGTACCCATTATCTCGGAATGGAATTCCATATATAGGAATGTTTGGGTAAGGATTCGGCCTGAAAAATTGGTCGACGCTACACCCGACGCTACGGAGGCCAATTTTCTCGCCTAATCCTAACACTGAACATTCGCGGTGACGGAAATTTGTGGTGGGCCATTTTCGCGACCGCTCACCGCTTCACCGTTTCATCGCTCACTTGTCAATCGCTCAATCGCTTCATCGCTCATCGCTCATTTTGGTCAACCGAACCCCGCTATGGCGCCGGGCTATGGCGCCAGGCTTCTACATGTTGCATGCACCGGTTCTTCCCCTTTTCTTACACGGCTTGGCCTGCTCATTCCTTTGATCCCATTTTCATACACATCGCCATAGATTTGGAGAGTTTTTGGTGGATCTTGCATCTTCTATGGTGCCAGGCCTCTAGGCATGTTGCATGTGCCGGTTCTTCCACTTTTCTTACACGGCTTGGCCTGCTCGTTCCTTTGATCCCATTTTCATACAGAGCGCCACAGATTTGGAGAGTTCTGTGACGCTCCCTGCTAAATATACGGCGCCCGGCCGTACACTCGGCAGGAAATCCCCCATCCGGTCCTTCAACCGCATGGGCCCTCCGTCTATCCCACACTCTGAGAGGATCCTAGTGCGGGAAGGGGACACGAAGGTGTCTTGCGTGCCCTTCCCCTAAGGGCTCCTATCATAGCGGAAGCATAAACAACGTCAGAACTAGCAATAACAATACAACATACTACCTCGAAGGGTAGTCCATCACATATCCACAAATGCAGTGAAGATAATCATAAACCACAAAACACGATAGCTCCTACCCAGGCTCAGACTCGTAAGGAGGATGACTGACCGGCTGGGCCTCAAGATAGAGCAGACCGAGTCATGGCAATGGCGAGGGCTGGCATAAGACAACGGCTAGGGTTGACCACTCCATCCGCCCCTCCTGTGCATACTTTGCAGATGGGCTAAATCAGGCTCTGGCGTGACTCTAGCCTTCCGGATACGCAATCCCATGGCATCACCCATCGGGACTACTCCAGGTTGCATCTCCCTGGTCCGATGAGGCAGGGAGGGTTGCATCTCCCTTCCTGTGGTCTAGAGGTTCCGTATGCCTAGAGAATCGTGGACGACACACGATTCGCACCCGACTTAACCCCCAAAATGAGAGCCAAGCCAACACTTGCAGCTCGAGGCGAGGGCGACACCATTGCCCCAGAGGTGCCTGGACCCATGCTCGCCCACACCTAAGTGACCCACCATAAGTCTAGCCCACTATGGGATCCCCCGGCCCCCACTCTGCAGGATCCTCCCTCCACATTCCCTCTAGCCCCGTTATGTGATGCTGAGTCACATCATAACCTCGATAGCCTGGTGGGCTCCTATGCACAGGCCGCAACTAATAGGAACTAAGGGATCTAATCTAGGAGCATACTACATATGGCTCTAGGTCTCTACCCCCCTTCCCAATACAAGAGGAGCAAACATGATCAACCATCATCACATAGCATCATAACATGATAATCATCATAAGAACATCTTAACCTAATCATACATATCTAACTTATAGTTAGGGTTCTTTGATTAGGGTTTAAGATGTTGATTAGGGTTCTAGGATGGCTCTACTCTAGATACGAAACACTAACCCATCCGAGTGCTAACTTCCGTGATGGACTACTAAGAGCACTACTCCACATACCGCCCCAAGCACTCCCTCCCAACTCCTGGTGTCTCCATGATCTTCAAGGTGTTCGAGGTAGCTCCCACTCCCCTGATGCGCCACGCCTGGGTTGCCACGCTATGTCGTACACAAGATGGTTCTCGAAACGGAGTTTCGAGCGCGAAGAAGGTTCCTAGACCGTTGGAGCCAGAAAAGAGGCCTAGGGTTAGGGTTTAGGCCTTTATAGGTTAGGGTTCACATGTTATGCCACATGGCTCCAATAGGGGAAGTCCGGTGGCGGGTGCCCACAGGTTAAGGCCACGGAAATGGTCTTAACCTAAGGTTGGCTAAGTTATATGAATAACTTAGTCATGCCCCTAGCCACTTTCTAAGGCATACAAGGCTACATAGGTAGACTTGTATGGTGATTGGTCCGTGAATATAATGATTTATAGCGATATTCCCCCGAACGTCACATTCTCCCCCTTAGGACAATGCTGTCCTCAGCATTGTGCTAAGGTGACGAACCTATCCTATTCCTGCAAAACAACAAGATACATGCAAAGAGAAACTTACTATTGCATTAATATATAGCATAGGCTATATTTATGTCTATACAAAATTTATATAGCCTTAACAATAGTAATGTCATAATAAGTCAAAACATTATCACACATAATATTAGGGTTCATAATTTCAAGTCTAAATTATGCTTCCCTCCTCCACGTAATGCGCCCGGGTACTCCCCTATGCTCGTCCTGCACAAATAGCACATTACGTTAGTTTAGTTAATAATTGTGGTTTTAGGGGACCACCCCCCTTACCTACCTCCTCGAGCCGAACTACTAGCTCGAGGTTACCCTACTACCTTGCACTCGATCATGGCCCTTTCGGATTTGAGCTTAAGGACCATTTAAGATGATCCTATCATCGCCATGATCAAGTGCTACCTTGTACTTCTGCTACCCTAAGGAGTACCCCTAGTGCATCATGCCCTAAGGGTTTTAAGCTAGGAACGCCTCACGATCCCATCATCGCCAAGATGATCACTTTTAACCTTCACCATGACCCTCCTACGGCCAGTGTGTGCGGTTCTCGCATCGCTGCATAGAGAGCATCCGATCGATGTCCCATCATCGCCCACCATGCCTCATTCTCACTCACATGACCCTAATGGTCATGCACACCTTTGGTGCGTGTTGGCCTAGAGAATGCCTTAAAGGCGATCCCATCATCGCCATTATCACGTTTAAGATTCCCGCACATGCACTCTACTAACTAGAATACATGAGCCGTAACTTAAGGCTAACTAAGAAACATACTAAGCTAACCTCCCGGCAAGTCAAGGCCGACAAATCGTAGACGATCACCATCAAACTCCTTCCTAAACTCTGGGTATTGCTTCTCCAAATCCTGCTTCAATACCCATGTCGCGTCTTCCACGGGCAAGTGCTTCCACTTGACCAAATACTAGAGGAATTGAGATCACCTAGTCTTCTTGAATGATTTATCAAGGCGTAATTCAGTCACAATTTCAACTTGTTCCTCCGTCCTTTCCAACAAAGTTGGAGTATCCAAAACCTCATCAAGGTTAGGATCGTGCCTTTTGAATAAACTCACATGGAAGACCTTAAGGTGGGCCAAGAGATCCAACTTGCAGGCTTGAGAGCCTACTCTTCTCCAAGATCTTGAACGGACCGGCCCACCTAGGGGCGCGCTTCTTACAATTGCCGATGCGAAGCTTCTTTCCCTTGCTTAACCTTTACTTGAGCCAACTTTATCTGTCACAACAAAACAACTCTCGAGGAGTTTTATGTGTATCTGCTAGACTCTTCAGATGTGCCCATGCTGTTGAAGATATTCTCACACTTCTAACAAAAGCTACTGCATATATGCTGTTGTTGTTGAGAAACTTCCACCTAGGGCACTAGATTATGCCACATAACTAGGGTCAAGCATTGATAACTGTGACTGATCATGGAGGAGACATCTTCGATGACTCTTGCTTCATATTATTGTACGTAATTGACCAGGTGGATGTACTCGGCCCATTTGGATTACTTGTTCCAATCATAGTTTCTCAACATGCTCTCCAAAATTGTGTTGGTGCGGTCCCTTTGCCGATTTGACTGCAAATGACAAGCAAAACTCATCAACAAGTTGGTGCAGCTCGTGTTGAAGAAGTCTTGCTAAACGTCGCTAAAGAACTTCGGATCTCTTTTGGTGATGATCGACCTGTGCATTCCATGCAGCCTAAAAGAACTCTTAAGTAGACCACACGGCTAGATCCAAAGCGGTGGTGTCTATTGGCAAGTATGTGCCCTTTTGATAAGCTATATACCACAACCATCAATGCTTCAAGCTTCTTGTTGTCCTTGGAAGGCCTGCTATGAAAACCATGCTGACGACTTCCCACTTGGCGTGTGGCACCGCCCAAGGTTCCAAAACTCATGGAATTCGAAATTGTTCCGCCCTTGTCCGCTGGCTCCACTGACATTCTTGGATATATCTGATTATCTGCTTCTTCATACCCGGCCAGACGTAGCTACTTCTAATCTTGAAGTAGGCCTTTATAATTTTGCATGGCCGGAAATAGGGCTATTATGCGTGTCATGGAAGATTGTTCTTACTTCTTATACTTTGGGTACACATGATTGTTCTTTGCTATTAGAGATTACCTTCCTTTTTAAAATATTTGAAGGTTTCTCTTTCTTAATCCGTCCTTGCACTCTTGCAAAGACTAGCCCATTATGTGCTTGAACTCCCTGTTGGGGAAGATGGCTTCTTCTATCTTCTTGCTGAATTCGCTTGCCGAAGTGGAGATGGCATTGCAAATTGCTGCTTCAAATGCTTGCCAATGAGTGGCGACGTCTTAACATCTCCACGGCTGCATGCTCTTCCATTGATTTGTTGTAGATCACGATGTCGTCGAAGAGAATTGATGAAGAAATCATGCAAGGAATCTTCGAAGATGTCGTCCTCAAATGCATACAAGTTGGTGGAGCATTCCATAGACTCAAGGGCATCACTGTGAAGTGATAGTGCCCATACCAAGTTCTGGGCGGAGTCTTATAATTATCTTCCCCTTCATCCTTATTTGTCGATTGCCCGAGCTTAAGTCGATTTTGTAGAAGAATCCTCGCTTCTTGGGGCTGATCCATTATGTCGCTGTTTGTTGAGCTGCCCATGGTTGATATACATCTTTAGACTTCCATCTTGGCCGAAAGGATCCCCAAGTCGATCAACTCCTACAAACCGCTTCTTGAGCTCGCTAGCTCGGAAGTGTTGATTCTATAAAGAGCCTTTGCCGATCGGCTCCGCCCCGCAAGCAAGAGTGATTTCCCACTTATGCCTCTATAGAGCAAAAGCTCTCAAATTTCACCTGGAGATATATCATGGGACTTCTTGATTAACTTAGAAATTGGCCGAGGCAACTGTTTCGAAGTAGCATCTTCCTTCTTACTCTTGTAGTCGGGGTCGACAACTTGTAGCTTATGTACGACCTCATTCCTCATGATGTACTTAAGTAATTGCTTTACTGACATGCGTTGTACGATTGGAATTACTTCCTAAACTTAAATTATAAGAAACTTGCTCTTTGGTGCTGGGATAAGTATCTCTTGCTTATGATAATCAATTATTGCCTTAGCCCGCTTTAATATTGTTGTTTGGGGTCTGGGTTCGGGAACTCCTGCAAGACAGCCCTCTGTGAGGACCCTTGGATCTAACAGGAGAATCCGGAGGACTATGTCACGCGAGATTTGCAAGAAAAGAACAAGAAGAAGAAAACAGAACAAAAGAGAACAATCAGAGGAAAATGATAAGCTTCCTTGATATCAATGATGAACATATATGAGCTCTCGCAATCGAGAGAAGACTGAAGAGAGACAAGACTCAAAACTCATCTAAACTCATGTGCTAGCTCTACTCATATATATAGTACAATGGCCTTTGGCCCAATATAGACACTCTGACTGATCTCGGTGCGGTGACGGGTCATCACTTGTCGCGGGGCGCTTGGTAGCGCACTCCGTGCTTTGATCAAGCGGGTCCGCCGCTTGGTCTTTTGTCGGGCTTTGACGGCTGACCCGCGGCCTGCCTGCGGGATCCTTGAGCTTGACCTGGTCCGTCAGATGATGAATAGTCCCAACTCAGAGGTACAGACTAACACTTCCCCCACCAAATGACACCCACCAAGAAAAGGAGGAAGTGCTTCCGAGGGGCTGAAACCGCCAGCCGGAAAGTGATCCTCACGAATGAGGCTCCGCCCATTATGGTAATGAGCAATGAGGTCCCGGGCGGTTTGAAGAGCGCCGTGGGTGTTGAGCCCTAGGGCGTGATGGGCCTCAATGAGGAAGTGAGAGCGCACCATGTCTTCCGTGGCAAAGCATGGGCGTCAAGGAACAAACCGCACTCCATGAGAAGGCAGTTTTGGAGACCGGAAGGCACCGACGCCGGCATTCGGATTGCAAAGGAAAGATTGACGATGCCGATTTAAAGAGCCGAAAGCAGATGCATTTGAGAGCAAAGACGTAAAACCAGCCTTTGACGGTGGACCAAGGGTCCCGGTGAGGTGGCAAAGATTCTCGCAAGAAGGTATCAAGACCATGCAAGGCATCGCAGTTTTGCCAACCACGCCATTACCGATATAAATCCAATTTTCAGTAGTGTCCAAAGTGGCATTATCCTCCCAATTGAGCTGCCTCGACAAATCGGGGATCCCACCGAGATCCGTGGAGATCCGAGGCGAGTCGACCCAAAGATGGCCATCCATGACCTTCGGCCCAAAAGGGAAGACGCCAAATAAGAAAGGAACCGTATGGGAGGGGCCCTAAGGAAGCATATGGAGAGGGAAGCATGCCCGCAGCGTGGGTTGCAGAGCCATGTCCCTAAATGCTTGAACAAGATTTTGATCAAGAGCACTACACCAATGGTCCCATTCTCAAGTAGAGAGTAATTGATAGACAGAGGATTGACCCATCCCATGGGGACGGTCTTGCTTTCCGTAAGGCCACGGAGTTGATTGTAGCGCGTCGTCGCATATAAATCTGAAAGCAAACTCAAGATCATCGTGGTGCCCAGATTTTTGTTTACCTATTCCAACGCTTCGACCGCCACAGAGGTAAGTGCCGAGCCGCCTGTGCATGTACCCCTGCTCAAAAGTCCGAGACCGAAAGCAGATCCTTGAAATATTTGTTGGTTGGTGATAACAACCAAGCAAAGAAGGAGTTGCCTCTAAAACACGATGGGCCTCATCCCGAATTTATCATGGGAATCCGCCGTAGAAGTCATGAAAACATAAGCCATGGGGTCAACAACTCTAAGATGACTAATTCAGATCTTCAACCGTAAGCTGATCAAAGACTAAGAGTGCACAAAATAAACCCTTGTCTTCTATAGAAAGATCCGCCAGATCCGGCCACACTTTTGAGTGGTCGCTGATGAACATTGCCATTGGCCGCACCACTTTCAAAAGAAAGAGGTGCCGCCGGCCACCACATAGTCAAGATAGCCGGAAGGAGTAGAGAAGTCCACCGGGATGTTTGTAGCAATGTCAAGATATCCCTCCCGTTTGTTTTGGGCTTCCTCGCCAGATTGAACCGCTTGCTGAGCTGATGTTCAAGGTCACGGATCCGATGTTCCTTTCTAACAAAAGACGGACTGATCACGGACCCGCTTACCGTGAAGCGTGGGCATGTGAAGAAGATTGCCCAGAGTATTGAGGCTGCGTGGCAATCTCCGCCCATCGATGACCTTTTGTTTCGAGCCTCCAAAAGCCGAAATCCGAGGGACGTTAACTGATTGGTCAGCCGCGGAAAGCCGAGCTTCAGGGAGGTGAGTCGAAAGGCCACGCCAAGAGGTTTTGAACTTGAGTGATGTAATTGTCACAAAGCTCGAAAGTACAAGGTGTCTAGCTTAGCAATGTCTTTCTCCTTTTCACCCAGAGGGTATCTTTGGACTTGTTCTGCTCCAATAAGTCCCTAATTTGGGTTTGGAGCCGAGCCCGCTGATCCGTAAGTAGGCTGGTCTGATCCCCGAAAGCACTTGTGAGATCTATACGGCCCGTAATAGAGCCGCGGTTTTTTCTTGGAAGTTGGGCCTCCAAAGTTTGAACATGGGCAAAGGGCAGCTTGAAGGTCTCTTTGAACAAAGATCGAAGCCTCCAGGACGCCTCAACACCACCATGAGAGCCTCCTCGATGCATGTAGCCGCATGGCACGCTTAAACATCTTGCCGAATTGGTACAAGAGCCGCCGAGGATGGGAGGTGCAGGCCCCGCTGCTGCCTTTGTCCGAGATTGTTGAGAGGCATGACGGAATGGGAAGGCGGGCCTCGTGAGGTGGAAGAGGATACAAGAATACGCGTGGTCCGGGTGGTGAACATGATCGTGGGAAGTCCGGGCATGAAGGTACGTACCGTTGGGTTTGACGGAAATGCGAGAGCCGAAAGGGAGGTATGGGAAGTGGAAGGGCTCACAAGAACAGAAGATAATGACGAATGAGGGCCTCAAGATGGCCTCCCACGGAAATTTCGAGACAGAGGAGGGAGTAGCCCCGATGCGGCCTACTTTTGAAGAAGGCGGTAGAATAAGAGCCGTGGCCAATCAACATGGAGAGTGGAGGGATGGCAAAGTTGATGACCATATTATAAAATGGCTTATTGATGTGGGTGTTCTTAATGGAATGCCCAAGCAATTTTCGCCACGTAAACTTCACAAAAGTCTCATGTGGTTTGGCAATATTTGTGAGGCGATGCCGGTTGGCTTGATAAGCAAGAGCCCAAATCGAAAGGACGCCCATGTCCCGTAGAAGCAGCCCAAGAGACGTAAGGTTTTTGCAAAGGGATGCTAATACCCCGTAAATCAAATGCCGAAAGTAAGTAAAATGGTGGTGCCATCGACCACCGTAGCAAATCCTTCCGGCCGCTGACGATGTGAGCTGGCGAACCGGCCGCAAATTGGCGCCGATTTGGGGCCGGAGCTCCATTTGTGAAAATTCGTAAAGCTTGTATGCCCGCAACTTCCGACTCGACCAACAAGGGCCTCTCGAAGGTGGGCCGAAAAAGACACGCACCAAAAAGAGTCGCATCCCTTGGAGCGTAAGCTTGAAGTGTAGTAAGTTTGGAGGCAGCCATGGCAAAGAGCCGCCTAACGTAAGGAACCGCTTTGAAGAAGGCGAGAGCGAGAGAACGTAAGACAAAGGCGCCAGATAGACGAAAAGGTTTTAGGGCGCCGCAAATGTAGGTGAAGGGGCATGATGAGGGCTAACCTTCCACCGCTGATGATGCCGTGGCTTACGCATGCATGGTGGGCAATTGAAAGGCAAAATTTGGCTAAGTCCCCAAATGGTAAAGGGAGAAGCAATGAACGGTGGGCGATGAGACGTAAGTGAATGATCGGATGTGACAGTGGCAAAAGGACACACATTAATGTTCGACGGGCGTGAAAAGAAGGAATGTCATTTAATGCCGGCAACGCGGCGGGATATCATTAAAACGAATGTGTCGGCGGTACCATGGCTAGATATGCGGGCGGAGAAAAGATTCCCCATTTAGTAACAAAGCCTTGCATTGCAAACCACGCTGGCTAATTTTTGATTGGTCCACGCCGACAGGGAGTTCCTCGGTTGGCTATATAAGAGAAGCAGAGGTTGAAGCGAGACACCCGATGGCGCCAAGATGTTCTGCCGGGCCGGTTTGCATGACAAATGCACTATGCCTTCCAACCGCCTCGAGTGGATTACGGCAAAATGGACTGCCTCGACCTTCGGCGGTGCCACAATCGCGGCATTGTTATGGATCGGTGGTGTGCCGCATGGCTGAGCATGCCGATCCCCACACCAACGGATGGAGGTGATTCCCGCACCGCTACTGACCCCGAGCAATAACCGGGTACCACATCCTCGGATATCACCTCCGCCCAACCCCGAGTAGAGGGTTTTTCTTCTTAGGACTTAGTAGATAGGGCTCGAGCCCGCTTTTTGTATATAGGGCGCGCCTATAGCGAAATAGCCGGCCGCGCCCCACATTTTGTAAAAAATTCCACCTATAATATAAATATGCCAATCGGTTTAGTCACTATCTCGTTGTGTTTGTGTCCGAAACAAAGATCCATTTGTTGATTTTCACTTTCTCGTGGTATGAAATGTTTTGAGGCTTAAAGCCATTAACCGCTGTAGGTAATGGAGTTCCATCTAATTCAGAAAACGGGGGTGAAACCACTTGAACTATTTGATAAGGGCCAAGCCATCAAACTTTAGTTTACCCTAAAACTTTTGTACCGAGAATCATAAAGAAGAACCAAATCTCCTTCTTTGAATGTTTTTGTCTTCAAACGCTTGTCATGTAAAGATTTTTGCAACCGCTGTCCATGAAGAACACGAATATAAGCATCCCTTCTAAGTTCATCCAACTGCTCCAATTGATAAACCCGCTTCTTTGAGTGCAAAGAAAGGGATTATGGGCGGTAGCCGCTTGAAAACGGAGAGTTAGGAGAATGTACTCAAAAGGCATGAGAGCTTCTTGACCATAAACCAATTTGAAAGGAGGTGACCAAGAGCTATTTTGAAACAAGTATTGTAAGCCCAAAGAACAAGAGGGAAGTTTGTTTTGCCACCGCTCAGGCGAAGCGCCACAAATTTTCTTGAGAATGGTGACCGTAGTTTTGTTGGTGCTTTCAGCCAAACCGCTCCCTTGAGGATAGTAAGGTGTGCTCTTGTGATGATGTATCGAGATAATCCGCCAGCCCTTTGATGGTATGATTGATAAAATGGACACCACGACACCACCCACCAGCCCGCGGGGCAGCCAAAACGCTGATGATTTGTTGATAGATGACCTTGGCGGTGCCGGGCCGCAAAGATTGTCCGGAAGTGCAAAGCTTCCGCCCATTTGGTAGCATAGTCGCGGAGAACTGTAATGTAGCGGCACGGTGTGCCGCAAGCAAGCGGATCAATGGGTCCCACAAAATCCATCCCCCATTTGCCGAAGGGAAGGGCGCATGACCGGCGCCAATGGAAGAGCCGCCACGGGTCGCGGGTCGCCCCACACGCCGGCAAGCATCACATGTGCGGGCGCGGGCGAGAGCGCCTTTGAAGAGCGGGGCCAAAAATAACCAGCAAGAAGGATTTTGGCGCGTCGTGGTGTCACCATGAAAAATGACTACCACCGAGCCCTTCATGGGCTTCTCGAACAATATCCGGGACCTCATGAGGGAGAACACGTCATCGGGCGATGGTATCCTTACCCTTTTGTAAAGATGGCCCGCAACCATGGTGTAGTCACCACCTCGGGGAGAAATTGATGTCGACGGGATTGTCGCTGGCCGAGAGAGCGGGCGCCCCTCGTGGAAGAGCTCGCGAGAAGATATCACTGAAAGTCATGGAACCAATGAGGTGTTGCCGCGACCGTAAAGAGTTGAGCCGCCGAAAGGCGCCCGAGACTCCAAAGGAGGGATCATCCGTGGTGGATGCGGAAAGATAATCCGACAACATGAGATTTGCCGCCTTTGTGAACAATTTCAAAAGGTGCAAATTCCTGGTGTATGAGGACCCAACGAGCAATGCGCCCGTGGGCGGGATTTGTTGATCAAATAAAGAAGTGCCCGGTGGTCAACAAAGAATTTGATCCGACCGCCCAAAAGATAATGACGGAAGCGCTGGACGCAGTAAAATTAAACCCAAGGCTTCTCCCTGCGGGCGTAGTAGTTGCGCCGCCAGAATTGAGTTTCCTACCGGGCGAAGGTTTGGTTTGTCAAGGCAGCGATCATATTATTCTTGAGAAAGAACAGCCCAATAGCAAAGGCCGGTGACATCGACATGAACATGAAAGGGCTTGTCCCATTGAGGAGGAACAAGAACCGGGCCCGAAAAGCAAGAGCTTCAACTATTGAAAGCAAAGATCCGCCTGGAATTCCAAGCCCGTGTGGATTCATCACCCGTGAGTTTATGAATGGACTCCGCAATGGTCGCAGTCCGTGAATGAAAGTGGAGTAATAATTGACCTTACCCAAGAAAGAGCGTGTTTCCTTGATATTGGCCGGTGCTTGAGCCTTGAGCACACAAACTGATTTTGGCAGATCCGTGGTGATACCGCTTTGTCACCACATGTCCCAACAAACACCCGGCGACGCAAAAGGTGCATTTCTCGATTGAGACTAATGCCTGACTCATCACATTTCAAAAGACGAAGTTCCAATTTATCCAAATGGTCAGCCATGGAACCAGAGGCGAGAAGTCATCTTGAAAAATTTGCAAGAAGGGATTTTCCTTCATAAAATCATGAAAAAACCGAGAGCATGATACGCTGAAACGTGGATGGAGAGTTTGATAATCCAAAAGGAACCACCTTGTAGGCAAAAGTGACTTCCACCGGGTGGTGAAAGTAGTCTTGAGTTGATCGATTCTTTGATTGAGATCCGATTGTAGCCGAAAAACCATCCATGAAGGAGTACATCTCATGTCCAAAGAACCTCTTCCGTAACCCGGTCCGTGGAAGGAAGTGGAAAATTATCACGCCCGCGGGCCCGATTGAGTTTTCGGTAGTCCACGCAAACGCCGATTTTACCATTGTGTTTGAGTGCAATGACGATGGGGCTCACCCATTCGTAATGTTTGACCTCATAGATCAAACCCGCAGCAAGGAGTTTGTCAATTTCCGCCTTGACGCCATCACGCGTAATTGGGGTTGAGCCGGTGCATCGCCGCTATAATCGGACGTGCATCGAATTTGGTAGGAATGGTGAGTTCCCCCAAGGTTTTGTTGATCCCCAAGATCTCGTAGCTCCGTGCGAAAAATGTGTTTGAACTTTTGAAGAGCGTGGACGCCCCCTGTTACGATAGGGTGTCTCAAGATTTGGCAAAGAATGCGACAGTCGATTGTTGCCTACGCCCACAATCTCGACTTCGTGAGTCCGGAATATGGGGATAACTTCCGCGGTCCCGACAATATGAGCAGGAGGTTGAAGCATAACAGATGCGGGCACTCAAGCGGGTGAAAAGAGAGGTTGCTGAGTTTCATCGCTGCAGGTTGCTTCATGACAGTGTACATCGGCGAGAGCGGCAGGAGGTTCAAAGATCCGAAAAGTGATCAACACGCTGGATTCGATTGCAAGGAGCCGTAAGGGTCAAGCAAAGCAGCCACACCTAGTCCCGGATCAAGAGTCATTTCTCCCCAAGGATCAGCATATTCGGGTAGGATGACAGAGGCGCACTCGCAGTGGAGCCCGAACTTGATAGATATTCGGGCGCCCTCGAATCTGTGGGGTCGAGAGAAAGGGTTCAGCATTGTCGACGGAAATGATTTTGCCTGCTTCCAAGTCCATGGTGGCATTGAGGTGACCATCCGTGATGACTAACTCGATCCGTGGCCCAAGAATGGATACTCTTGGCCCTGGCGGAGAAAAGGTCTCACACCAACATTTCATAATCACCGGATCTTCTCCAGCCTTCCAAACACCAAATTCCAAGGGAAATCCGAGATCACCAATGTTGATGTGAAGAAGAGGCGTGACGCCTTGAGGTCTCGTGGATATGGCCATTGGCCAATTTGATGTCATATGGGGCACGATAGAGTTGTTTGATGCCCATTTGTTTGGCGGAGTTTATCCGTGATGAGATTGACCGCGCTACCTCCGCCAATTTGAACATGATTGACTTGTTGATTGCCCACCGTGGCATGTACCGTGGGAGTAGAGGTAGCAACAGCCCCAACCAAAACAAATGGAGTGGTAACCGGTCCTTGAGAGCGTGACGAAGTTTCAAAATTATGGCCAAACTTAAAGGAATTTTGATTTTGGCTAGCTCCTCTTGGAGTTCCGTGAGGCACATGAGAAAAAGGATCTCACCGGATCCACTGCAAAAGGTGTGCGGGTAATGAAGCAAAGAACTTTTTTGAGTAGGTCAACCCCGGCAAAATATTTGGATAGGTCCGAGAGCGTGGAGGTTGAGACGGGAAGGTGCTTCTTGTCTTTGTTGAGCTCGAGTAGTGGCATGAACATTAACCAACGTCGGCCTTCGCCAGCTTTGCATGAGGTTCAAAATGCTTTGGCTTAACTTTAGGCATGACATGCGGCATGAGTTTCTCCAAATCGTGTGCAAAGTGAACCTTTTTTTTCTTCTTCATGAGGAATGGTGTCGACGGCAAAGGCAAAGTTCTGCGTGCCATTAGGAATAATGGTTATGGGACGACGCATTTGGTCCGGCGTGAAACCAAACCAACCCAATTTGATGGCCGGACTGAGGATTAAGAGCCCGAAAAATTTCTTCATGTGCTTGTTGATCCATGTGAGGTTGATTGGCGTGAGCTGGTTGATAGCGGATTGCCGAGGCGCGAGGTGGCTTCCAAGAACAGACGCCGGCCTTGTTTGCCATTAGCAATCCAGAGTTGGTAAGCCGTGAGGCGGACCGATGTGGTCCGATTTGTGCCGTGAAGCCGCACCCCAACTTGTGGAAGTTGAGGACACGCCGCGGGTGGTATGACCCCATTCTTGACAAAGATAACACCGAAGCCAAGGATCAAAAGGAGGACGGTGTTGGGTCCCCGTGGTTGCTCCCCGCTGCGATAGAGTTGATTGGGTTGCGCCCGCAGCGGGTGGTCGCCGATATTGCGATTGGTGCCGAGGTGTTGTTTGCACTTGATAAACCATCTTGTTATGAAAAGGTGTAGGATGAGTGCGAGTGCACTCTTCCGCGGGCATGATTGCACATGTTGCATCTTTTACAATGAGGCGGGCCATTGGTGGAGTTGCACTCATTAGCCAAGTGGCCTTGATATTTGCGCATATGGCACCAGATCCGATCAAGGCCGCATTGGCGGTTGAGGTTGAACAACAGTCCGGGGAACCATGACGGGTGGAATGAAAGGGAGCTCCCCAAGAGCCACGCCACCCGGAGGAAACATTGACCGAAAGTGATTGACAAGATCGATAGCCCGCTCCAAAGTCTTCGGGCGCAGGTATTCACCATGAGTCGGATAGTCGGAGGAAGTCCTTGGAGAAACCGCACCAAGATCCGCTCGCGGTGGGTACTCCTTGAGTTTGCCGAGCGTAATGTGAAGTCGACCGCAAAATCCCCGAGACTCCGCGGGCTCTTGTTGAAGGTCATTGAGTTGCTTGAGATGAAGCCGATCATCATCCGTGGGTCCCATAGTGAGAAAGAAAAGCAGCTTCTCATTTCGACCAATCTTGTTTCCAAAGTGGCTTTTGTTGGACATGAGCCATTGATGAGGGGAGCCACGCAAATGGGGTGGAAAAGATGTGGAATTTCAGCTTGAGGTTGCGATGACCATTCAGACAGCCGTAGCCTCAAATTCTTCCATGTGGGCCCCGAGCACTTTGGTCTAAGGGTTTGCCTTCGTGTTGCCAAAGGTGGGATAAGTCACCTTAAGGGTCCGAAGGTAGAGGTGAAAGTGCTTGGCTGGACGGAACCGATAGGGATTATATTGAGGTGGAGTTGAGGGGGTATGGTGCCTAAAGACCCCGGCGAAGGGGTTGCCGAGGTGGAGGTACCGAGGTGCCCGATCATTGGTTTTGAGGTCTGTAAGATTGTAAACCTAAGAGCTGCGTGGGAAAGGTAGGGAAGGGAAAGTCCCGTGGAGGAGCAAAAGAGACATGTGGATATCCTTGCCCACCCGGGGAGATGATGGTTGTGAAGGCAGAGGCGATGGCCGCATTTAATGATGGATGTAGGCATGTTCGGGGGTATGAAAGTAAGGTTGAGAAGGTGGAGCCTGATAGGGCTCCCCGATAGTGATGAGATGACCGAGGTCCGTGAGCAATGTTTGCACGCTTTGAGGTGGGGAATTTGGACGAGACATGACATGAGGGGTGTGTGGCGCCGACCGAGCCCTAGACCGAATGTGGCCTCCTCAATGTCATAAGCAGATCCATACATGTCACGAACAGCCTTCTTCGATGATGGCGCCCCAAGCGACGCCGTCTGGAAAGGAGTTCTTCCGCGTGAAGTTTCGGACGCATATTGCGATTTAAGAAAGGAAAATCGAATCGACCCGCAGCGCGACATGCTGTTTGGGGTCCGGGTTCGAACTCCCCGCAAGACAGCCCCTCCGTGGAGGACCCTTGATCTAACAGAGAATCCGGGACTATGTCACGCGGGATTTGCAAGAAAAGAACAAGAAGAAAAACAGAACAAAAGAGAACAATGAGAGGAAAATGATAAGCTTCCTTGATATCAATGATGAACATATATGAGCTCTCGCAATCGAGAGAAGACTGAAGAGAGACAAGACTCAAAACTCATCTAAACTCATGTGCTAGCTCTACTCATATATATAGTACAATGGCCTTTGGCCCAATATAGACACTCTGACTGATCTCGGTGCCGACTCCTGGAAGGAGGCCTGATTTGCAGGAATGTTGGCGGTGCCTCTTGAAGTGCCTAGAATCACGCTGACGCTGACACCGGCGGTGATGGGTCATCACTTGTCGCGGCGCCTCTTGGTAGCAGACCCAGGCTTTGACTGCGTGGTCTGCTGCTTGGTCTTTTGCTGGGCTTTTGACGGCTGACCCGTGCCTGTCTGTGGATCCTTGAGCTTGACCTGGTCCGTCGTATGCATGAATAGTCCTGTACCAGGAGGCACAGGACTAACAATTGCATGCTTATTATGAGGTCATAGTTGCCAATGTACATAAGTTGGTGCCGATGCTCTACTTTGCTTCGCTTGAGGTTGATGTCGAACTTGACTCTTGTTCCGTTGGTGCTGCTAATTACTTGGCCTAGGCTTAATTACTGGACTAGATTTAGACTTAAGAGTCTCGCTCTTAAAGATGTCCGTCATCTAGGAGGTGCAAAATTAACATGTTAAAGAACTACTTTCATAAATCCTATGGCCATAACTTTAGCAAGCATAACATTACTTTTGGGCACACCTAGAAAACTATATGATTAGATAATTATTCTTGCTTTAGATCTACTCTGTACTCTAGGATCTGCCCTTTCTTAATTATTGCCCTCTTGGAATAGTCCCACCTTTGAGTTGATGCCATCTAAGAAGTTGGCCGGACTTATTAGATTGCTTCCCTTCATTTGGTCGGATTATTCCTTATGCTGCGGAAGTACTCGTCATATACATAGTCGACGGTTATCCTATTATTGAATGCTTCTTAGCGAGGTGATCAAGCTCATGAAGAGGTTCCAATACATTAGATATCTGCCAGCAATGTATACAATTGTTGTACTCCATACATTTTCTTCCCAATCCTTGAAGCTTTGCTCAATTCTTGGGTCCATCTTTCTAAAAGAAAAAAACAAAAAAAAAATCTACTCGAAATTTCGTCCCAATCCCATCATGGATGCTATCACCCATAATTCTAAGATACTCAACTATCTGATAGGTCATCTAACTCGCTTAGAGCTGGTGTAGTCGTTAATCGTTGGAGTAACAAGGCAATGATCCCTAATTTGTTGAAAAGTCTGGTATCCTTGGAGTTGTTATATGATCATCCAAGTGCTCTGCTTCCTTTCATTGAACATATTCTGACTCTACTCGTTCTTACTGTTGATGTTGACTATCATCCTTAACATTATCCCTCTTAGTGGACTTGCTGATGTAGATAACATAACGCTCGGTGTCGCATCCCAAAAGCTTGAGGGTAATGTTCACCATTGCGTAGAATCTTTTGTGTTTAACTCATCTGCCTTGAAGGTTATTAGATTCGAGGATGATTCTTCTAACTCCTGAATTGATATTGTTGTGTTGAGCTTGTCGATTTGATTCTTCATCCTGGCGGCCACATGCTGCTGTTATAAGGCTGAAGACAATGTCGAGTGCTTTATCACTCCTAACTGTGCAACTTCTCTTGTTGAGAGAAGTTTATTTGCATCCATCTGCAAGGACTAATCTTGACTGATCAATTAATAATTCTGGTATTTGGTCCCTCATGATGCCTCTTCTTGATGGTGTTTGACCTCCATCTCTAACGTGGAAGATCGAAGATCATCATGATCTTGAGATGATGCTTGCCGAGGTTGATGTAGCTGGTCTGAAGTATCGGGGCTGATGAGGAAGAAGTTTGTTGTAGTCTCGCCATATTCCTATTCCTGAGCAGCCCACCCTTGCTGGCTTGTAATACCTCCTTAGCCGAAGCATCTTTGCTTGAAGTCTAAATCTGATACTACTATGGCCTGGATACCTATGATAATTTCCCTTCCGAGGAGATATGCTCAGTCTCATCCTTCAGAACTCTTGATATCATAAGTTGATGAAGTCATCTACTTGTTGGTGGCGTAGCTGTGACATTAGTCGTCGATGTGGGGTCGTTCCTCGAGACAATATGGCACTTGGAGAATATCCTTGACTAGGAGATGTTCCTCCCCTAATGTGATCAATTTTGTAAGTGCCACGATGCCCACTGGCTGTTGCATAGCCCTCTTGGGAATTCTTATGTCTAATGTTGATGTCGCAATCGTTCTTCCTATAGGCTCTCCTTTATTTTTCGTGTTCGGGCTTCCCTGTACACCTTCTTGGCCTTGATTTGCTGAAGTTTCCTCCCTAAGTTTGCCCTCTGCTTTCAATTCGTTGATGTTGTCGAGTGGCTCCACCGCCGAGGCTCGAGGATCCGCAACGAAGGTTCTCCTGACCTATTTTACTGCAAGATACTGGAATGCATGGCAAGAGGCTAGAATATGCACTGAGAACTTTTCATCGCAATTTTGCAAAATTTTCGGATGAAGGCATATGAAACCGGGTCGCTGTGTGCAAATGAGGTCTGCGGCTCTAACGCACATGCCTTTTTCGCACAGCAACCCGATTTGCTTGATTTTTGCCAAGAGCCAACATTTTTAAGGACTATAAGGTCCCAAAATGCCTATTTGGATCAATCCTAAACTAACTAGCAACTTGTTTCATGCTAAAAAGATATCTAAAAGTGCAAGCATATGAAACCGGGTCGCTGTGCGCAAATGAGGTCTGCGGCTCCAACGCACATGCCTTTTTCGCACAGCAACCCGATTTGCTCGTTTTTTTGCTGTTTTTAGATATTTTTAACAAATTTAAAGTGCTACACTGCATTTCTAGACGATTTCTAAGCATTCTAACATCTTTTGGTACGAAATTTGGATCAATTTTGCCCTAATTCAAGTGACTCGGATGGGTTCGCCGATTTCGAGCCAATTTTTTATTTCTATTTCAAAATTTTATGCTACTTAGCCAATTAAGAGCATTCTAAGTAAGATGCAAAGGATTCTACTACAAGTAATTTATACAAGAATATTTTTATATCCTACAAGCGATTAATTTACAGTAATTTTACTTCTAATGAGTAAAAACAATGTACATGAAAAACTTATATATATAGTTTGCTAGACTGGGACTCTTCACGGCTTCTCCTTGCGAATTCTCCTTGCCGGGTGGAGGTCTTTGGGCCTGCTTGATATGGATCACGCAGAGGTTGCCTTCTTCAAAAAGTTGTACCAGCTCCATCTGTACTGCCTCCTGCAGGGCTCAGACCATCAAGGGTGCAGATCTTGGCCTCCTCGGCTTTGGCCGCTCCCTGGCGAGATCCCGCCGTCGTTGATGTGGTTCAGTAGTCGTAGCCCATCTTGAACTCCTGGATAGACCTTTGATGTAGGTGCTCGAAAGGAGAGTTTCTGGATCATCCGACTGGTACGCTGTTGGGAATGCCAAATATGCTGAGCAGCTCTACTGTGCTGGGGATTTGGCCCGTGGCGGACCTTCTTCGGAGAATCGAGTCGAGGTGGTGGAGGCTTGCTTTTCGCCCCTGGCTGGCTACCTTGTCAGATCCATTGGCGGAGATAAATCTTGCATGCTGCCTTCTTCTTCTCATACTCCATATCTTGCTTCAGCTTTAAGTAGCTTCTCGCTGATGTTGCCCCCCTTGGACTGCATTGGATATGGTTGCCGAGCGTAGACCGCGTCTGTTCTTCGGCCTCCTCCTCCTCTTCTTCTTTAGCCCCTTGCTCCCTCCTCTTGTTGGTGTGGTCTTTCCTCCTCGGGCTCATCCTCCTCTAGTTCGTCCGGCTGTGGTTCTCTGATAACCATGCTCTCCCTACACCTAGCTTCACGCCTCTTTGTTCGCTTCTCCCTTGCATGGCATTGATTGCTCGCTCCCCTTGCTGCTGTTCTTACGGCTGGAGTCGCTCGTGCTACCGAGGTTGCTCCTACTGCTTGCTGCTCACCTACACTTCCTGGTGTTGGGGTTGCTCCTGCTGCTTGTTGCCCACCTACTCTTTCTGGTGTTGGGGTTGTTCCTACTGCCGAGGTTGCTCTTGCTACTCGCTCTTCATCTGCTCTTGTTGGTGTTGGGGTTGCTCCTGCTGCCGAGCTTGCTCTTGCTACTTGCCTTCACCTCCAGAAGCAGACGCCACGATCTCAATTTCCCCTGAACCTTGCGATCATTCACCTGAAGTGTTAAGTCGTTGCTCCTCCTCGAGTGAAACAATTCGTCTGAAGAGCTTGAGTGGCCAAGTTCGTCGTCTGGCCTAGGTCGCAGGGCCTCAAGAATTTGCTTGTCGCCGCCCACCGTGAGTGCTTCAACGTTCCAGTGCAAGCTGGAGCCTCCAACCTTCCTAGCTACTTGTTTGGTCCTCCCAACAACTTAGCTTCCTTGATGGTGGCCTCTTCGAGCGATCTTGCCTCTATCTTCGCGGCTCCTTTGGATCGATCTCGTCGGCTGTTCGTTCGGTGGACACTCTTATGGCAGCTTCGGAGATTAGCTTCTAATTCGCCTTACAAGGGTAAAAGGGAGGTTCAAGCTACCATTTGGGAACTTCTAGGGAGTAGAGGTGCTTCCATAGGTTTATTAGCTACTTTTTCTTAAGAGTAAATTTATTATAACTATGGGTTAATAATTAAGGTACCTCCCCTAATCACTTAACTATTTCTCAAAATTTCCTAATTCCTTTTTGGGCCAAGTAGTGGTCATTTCACGCCATTTCTTTCAAGCTTTATTTTGAGCGATTTCTCATTCAATTTTTCACTTGAAAGGTGCGGTTCATGAACAACTTGAGCTCAAATTTACTAGAAGGTTTCTTTTGACTATATTATTTCTACCACTTAGACTATACTTAATCTAATTACGACCCTACTAATGGGAAAAAAATTTCTCCCACATTTCGCGGTTCAAGATTGGAATTCTCATTCCATTCATTAGCTAGGCCAGTTAGTCTACCTATTCAGGGATATGGTCAGTGCTAGCTCTTGGTCAACCAAGAACATTGCTCTGATACCATTGTGACGCTCCCTGCTAAATATACGGTGCCCGGCCGTACACTCGGCAGGAAATCCCCCATCCGGTCCTTCAACCGCATGGGCCCTCCGTCTATCCCGCACTCTGAGAGGATCCTAGTGCGGGAAGGGGACACGAAGGTGTCTTGCGCGCCCTTCCCCTAAGGGCTCCTATCACAGCGGAAGCATAAACAACGTCAGAACTAGCGATAACAATACAACATACTACCTCGAAGGGTAGTCCATCACATATCCACAAATGCAGTGAAGATAATCATAAACCACAAAACACGATAGCTCCTACCCAGGCTCAGACTCGTAAGGAGGATGACTGACCGGCTGGGCCTCAAGATAGAGCAGACCGAGTCATGGCAATGGCGAGGGCTGGCATAAGACAACGGCTAGGGTTGACCACTCCATCCGCCCCTCCTGTGCATACTTTGCAGATGGGCTAAATCAGGCTCTGGCGTGACTCTAGTCTTCCAGATACGCAATCCCATGGCATCACCCATCGGGACTACTCCAGGTTGCATCTTCCTGGTCCGATGAGGCAGGGAGGGTTGCATCTCCCCTTCCCGGGGTCTAGAGGTTCCGTGGGCGTCTAGAGAATCGTGACGACACACGATTCGCACCCGACTTAACCCCCCAAAATGAGAGCCAAGCCAACACTTGCAGCTCTCGAGAGGCAGGGCGACACCATTGCCCCAGGAGGTGTCGGACCCATGCTCGGCCCACATGAAGTGACCGACCATAAGTCTAGCCCACTATGGGATCCCCCGAAGCCCCCACTCGGCAGGGATCCTCCCTCCACATTCCCTCTAGCCCCGTTATGTGGTGCTGAGTCACATCATAGCCTCGATAGCCTGGTGGGCTCCTATGCACAGGCCGCAACTAATAGGAACTAAGGGATCTAATCTAGGAGCATACTACATATGGCTCTAGGTCTCTACCCCCCTTCCCAATACAAGAGGAGCAAACATGATCAACCATCATCACATAGCATCATAACATGATAATCATCATAAGAACATCTTAACCTAATCATACATATCTAACTTATAGTTAGGGTTCTTTGATTAGGGTTTAAGATGTTGATTACGGGTTCTAGGATGGCTCTACTCTAGATACGAAACACTAACCCATCTGGAGTGCTAACTTCCAGATGGACTACTAAGAGCACTACTCCACATACCTGCTCCAGAAGCACTCCCTCCCAATCCTGGCGTCTCCATGATCTTCAAGGTGTTCGAGGTAGCTCCCACTCCTGCTGATGCGCTCACGCTCTGGGGGCTGCCACGCTATGCTGTGCCACAGCAGATGGTTCTCGAAACGGAGTTTCGAGCGCGAAGAAGGTTCCTAGACTGTTGGAGCCAGAAAAGAGGCCTAGGGTTAGGGTTTAGGCCTTTATAGGTTAGGGTTCACATGTTATGCCACATGGCTCCAATAGGGTAAGTCCGTGTGAGGTTAAGGCCACGTGGAAGTGGTCTTAACCTAAGGTTGGCTAAGTTATATGAATAACTTAGTCATGCCCCCTAGCCACTTTCTAAGGCATACAAGGCTACATAGGTAGACTTGTATGGTGACGGGTCCAGGAATATACGTATTTATAGCGTATATTTCCCTGGAACGTCACAAGTTCTTGGTGGATCTTGCACTTCCTTGTGTGTTTCTGGAATTTTCTGGATCTTTTTCGACTGGAGCACCTCCTTTCAGTAAGAATGTTTGATTCTTGCTTGATTCTTGTTTGATTCTTGTCTGGCGTCTTATTGTTTATTTGTTTTAGCAACTGCACCTTCAACTCGGAGATTGAGACTGCTTGGACGACTCAGACTACTTCTAAGAACCCGGATTTTGATATAGGTAATCATTTTTGCTGCATTTTCTTTTAGAATATATATATTTTTAGTGCCAAATGCCTTTTTTTTTTTCTTGCATGCAGAATCTGAAGCATGTTCAGAATGTCTAGTGGTAGAATTTTTGTCCTTTTTGTTTTATTGTATCAAAATACGATTGGAAGTCTCGAGTTTTTAGGAATGGCAGATCTGCCCAAATTCAATGTTTTGTGTGATATTACCAATGGCCAGAATAAGGATGGAGATGACTCTGGCAGTTTGGCAAAGAAGGCAAATGTGGATTTTGAGGCAGAGATTAGCAAAGAGTTTTCAGAATCGGTTATATTCTGAATGTTTGAGAATGTGCACAAGTTTCCAGAATGTTTGACCGTCCGGTTCTGCCCAAAAACCGTAGCATAATTGGTTTGAATGGTGAGAGAATACCATTTATAGATATTGATGACAAGCTTTGTAAGAAAGTTGATGCTGGAGGTGCTAAGAAGTCACAGAAGAAGATTGTATGGGCTAGAAATAGGTTTGATTTGTGGAGAGAGTATCGGGGAATTTCATGTGAGAAGACAATTGAAGAGCTTGACCTTTTGGATTTTGCGAAAATGCTTGAGGAGTTCATGCTGCAAGTAACCAAATTAGATGACCAACTTTATCCTACCGAATCGTAAGTTCTAGTTTTTTTTTTCTTTTTTAGATTCTTTTCGTAAGTTCTACCGAATCATAAGTTCTAGTTTTGCATTCTTTTTTATTCTGGTTTTATTCTGCTTCATAAATTCTAGTTTTATTTTGGTTTATAAATTCTGATTCTTTTTTATTCTGTCTTGCAGCTTGCAGGATTGATTCA
This sequence comes from Isoetes taiwanensis, assembly GCA_021234155.1. NCBI lineage: Eukaryota > Viridiplantae > Streptophyta > Lycopodiopsida > Isoetales > Isoetaceae > Isoetes > Isoetes taiwanensis. Next base: position 36,507,983 of record JAJEKV010000002.1, read on the forward strand.
GGAAATTTGGGAGCATGATTCGGCGTCATAGGGAAATTCAATCCGCAAAGGAAGGCCGCATTGAATTCCCATTCGATATTCGACACAGTCCTATCTTTGAAAGAGCAAGGTTGGCTTGCGTAGCAACCATGAGGAGGTCTAGGATGACCCCTGGTGTTGTAAGAAGAGAAAAAAAGTTGAGGAGATTACTTTTGCTGATGAGACAGCATTGTTAAATGATATTGATCATCAAATTTACCATAATCATGGTCTGCAACGGTGATTCCTATACTATTGTGTTGCTAGGTTTGCCATTCGTGCAAAGGAAGAGTTGCATAAGCTTTTAATTACTGACTTTGTGGTTGGTAACGATGATGGTACAAAATATTTAGAATATTCTGAAAGGGTTTCAAAGAATCATGATGTGGACATGAATCATTATCAGGAAGAATCGTTCAGATTACCTTGCAGGTGTTTGGAAGGTGACATCATTCTTACATACAAGCAACTTTTGAGGCATCTACCTGAGGCTGAGTCTAGTTCTGATCCTGCGAAGCCTGCTAAAAGGTTTGCTTTTATGCAGGTATGAATTTTCATTTGCTAGTGTCTTTCTTAGTCTGTTGTATTAATTTTTATTTGTATTAGGTGATCTTTTCTCCACGGACGCCAGTGCGGTATAACTCTAAGCTTAGGGTTAGTGGTCAGGCATTAACTGGCATGGTCAAATATATGATGAAGACGATTGGCATCGAAGGTAATTTTTCTGGCAAATCAGGGAGGACAAGTGTGATTAGCAGGATGGTTAGGGCTGGTGTTCCGAACGCTGTTGGGATGCAGATTACTGGGCAAAGGACGCCAGAAGCATATCATAGGTAATTTTCTTGCTTTCTTGTTTAATTGTTTCTGATTTTTTGATTTATTTGTTCATTTATAATTATTTGTTGTATTACAGATATGACAAGAGTGTTGAACTCCGGTCGAAATGTGCAATGTCTGTGGTTAGTAAGCCGTTTGATGATTTTGGGAATCGGCGAATGTTTGAGGATGTGTACAAGGAAGAACTGAAAAGACGTGACGAGTCTGAGAAGTGCATCTGCCATTCCATTGGCTGATAATGTAGATCAACATGAAGGCGTAGGAGCAGACGTGCCACATGATTCTGGGCAGTGTTCCATGGAAAATGATTGTGGTGAGGATGTCATTTCTGGTAAGAAATCTGAGACTTCTATTGCTGAACTTGCAACTCGTGGAGTGCAAGTTTTAGATTTGAAGAATAGGAGTTTGGAACAGATTGTAGATGCCACCTAATTTGATGTTGATGAAGCTGAACTAGCGAAGTGCCCGATAGCTCGCAGGGCTTTGAATCTGAATATAAACATTGGGAGTTCTGTAGGTACGCACATATATGGTGATTCATTTAGCAACCGCACGTTCACTGCTTCTGCTGCACTTGAGAAAGAATTTCAGGAATTTATGATCGAGAAGAGAAACAAACTGCGTAATTCTCTGTAATCTCTGGAATCTGGATCAGAAATCTCTGTAATCTCTTTAATTGAATGAAAAACTGAATGTGCTTAAAAACTGGAGTGTTCTCAAATTGAATGAAAAACTGAATGTTCTGATTTTATAACTGTAATAGTATAATTGTGTTTTCTACACATATATAATCAATTATAATATAACTGTGTTTGGAAAACATATTTTTGAGTTAAAAACGCACCAGAGAAAATTTGGAGAATCGGTGATTCTGAAAAAATAGACTCGAAGAATCATTGTTTCTGGGAAAGAATGTGTGCCACGTGGCACACAGAGATTGGCGGATGGGGCAGAAAATGCCCCACCCAAATTTTATGAGATGTAAAGTATTGCCACGTGACAGAATAGAAATGAAAGCCAACTAGAAAAATCGAGCTGGAAAAAAATATACGCCCGGGAAAAAAAGAAATTGAATCACTTAGAACATTCCCGCGTTTAAAGTGTTTTTCGATGATCCATGGAGTTGGACTCTGCCTTCAAATATTAGGCTGTTAAGATTGCTGCTTGAGAATACGTGCGAAGACGTATGTCAAATTGAAAAATGCCCGGTGTTATTTGTGCAATCTGTTATGAAGATGCACAAGCTGGCCGTCAAGATTTGCAATCTGTCTCTGGCTGTGGTCATGTGTTCCATGAACTCTGGTAAGCTATAAACAAAAACCCTCAAATGCATGTTACATTAGGGCAATTATTGTGATATCCAGTTGATTAGATTGAACAAACTACTGTGGCTCCTGTCTGGCAAGTGGGATGTCCATTACCATACTACCTCTCTAACTATGTTATGGTATGCTTGAAGTTTGCAACAATGGTTCGAATATTGCCCCAATAATCGGCAACCAACATGCCCCGTTTGTAAACAAACATGCTCAAGAAAGGATGTCCATCGGTTATTCTTTCTGTCAATGGATGAGCTCTCTCAGGCGAACAGCCCATCACAGAGTTCTAAAAGACTGTTAGCAGATGGCCAAAGTTTCGAGGTAAGAGTACTAAAAATTATTATCCAAAAGTTTACATATTCGTATCAAATTAATTATTGTCTTGCAGACCTGTCAAGCTGAATTGAATAAGCTGGAAGGACAGCTTAAAGTTACAAATTCTGCCCTGCAAATACATAAAGAGCAGTTGTTGGAGCTAGATAACAAAGTAAGTTGTCATGTATTTTGAAATTCACGTCCTTTGTTTGGAAGATCTGACTTCAGGATTCATCATGCCCTTTGAAAAAATAATGGTTAGATCCCTTTGTAAATTAAGTTTAGTTCTTATTGAGAATCAGATTAGAGGTGAATCAAGACATTTTTTACTCAGGTCATCAAACCCAGATCAATCCCTAGTATGATTTCTTGTGTCAAGTTGGCAAACTTATGTCTGCTCATTTTCAATCACAAATAGATTATGTTTGGTTTAAGTAACGCACTGCGCATTTCTTTGATAGCTTGCAAACTGCAAAATGCTTTTGGAGAAATCAGAAACAGCTAGACATTGTGCCATGAAGGAGACGGAAAGGTTCCAGTTAGCTCTTAATAAGGCTCAGCAGGTATTTGAGCGATTCCTTAAATACCTCGATGGTAAAGTAATATATTTGAATGTTTTTTGGACTGTGCAATTGACATAGATAATTGATCACTCTGTGATGGCTACTGCTTGGACTTTCCTGCTTGCTTGACTCATTAAAAATTTTCAATTTACCTCTTTCTGAAGCATTGGACATTGGATTTTCCATTTAACGTAGTCATACTTTGTTGAAATTGTTGTTAGTTTTATTGAGCTTTTCATTCTAACCCCATAGGTTTTATATACAATTTTATCAGTTTTAACACATAGTAGTCTCTAGTGCAGCTGCAATTTAGTGATCTCTTCTGTCATAGCAAATTAGATTTGAATATTTACAATAATTTGTTCATACTTTTATAAAAATTGTTTTTATTTTTGTTGTCTGCCCCATAGGTTTCTCATTCAATTATATCAGTTTTAAAGGCATAGTTAGTGATCTCTTCTGTCCCAGTAGATTAGATATAGTCCCACACATCTTTGTACATGTCATCCGCTGTATTAATATAATCCTTCTTTGTCAGTATCTCAGATAATGATTGCAGAGGGGGATAAGGTACCTAGATGATACGAAGCCCTTCATTAGCCTGGTCCAAAATGTTGTATTATCAACCAGTTGTAGTGATCCAGTCATTTGCTTAAGTGATTAGGAGTATGTTCATTTCCATCAACAACCTAATATGATGCCAGATGAGGAATGCATACCTTCATTTGCTTAACATTAGTTACACTCATGATGAGAGATAAATTGCTACTATAAAAATTAGCTCTGTTCTGATGCGTTATGTTTCTTAGGACCTGAAGAATGTAGTTACTGAGAGGGACAAGCTGGCTGAGAAGAATGTAGTTTTGACACAAGATCTTGCATCTATCAAATTGTACGTTTGCAGTCAATTGTGCTGGTTTTTTGTCTAATTTTATGCAATATAATGAACATGGTGTATCTCTTTCCTGCAGGATAACCGACGTAAATATTGATGAACATGAGGCAGTAAAATTAGCTCAAGTTCAAGTTCGATGTGCATCAAACAAAAATGAGGTTATCAACACGCTTAGCAAGTCCCTAGTACTTCGCAACAAGTATACTTGCTTTATCTTTTTCTAGTAAATACATGGGGAAGAAGAGTTAATTATTTTGAAAAAAGAGAAGTGCAATAGTCACAAGACATGTGATAACTAATAAATAGCTAGATGAGAAGCTGGCATGCATTTGGAATCTGCTTTGATAGAAGCATAATGAAATGGGACAGGATATTGGACTCTGCTTGTGTATTATCATAGAGTTTCAATTGGAAAAATTGCATGAAGCTGTCTAGTATATTTTGTCTATAATAGATTTGAGACACATGTTATTGGTCGTGTTTTGTAGAACCTACAAGGAGCTCATGACGAAATGTAGTGAGCTGGGAATGAGTGAAAGCTGTGCTTTAAGGAAGGTTGCTAAAGCTACGGAGCAAATCAAACAATTGAAGGTCACCTTGCAATTTAAACTGGTCATTTATTCTAGAGATTCTGTACCCATACTTATTTAAATTAAATTGAAAGCAAAAGCATGTGCTGTTTAGATTATGCCTTTATATCACTGTGTAGGCTAGAATGCACTTTTTAGTTTATAGGTGGAAGTGTTAATTGCGCTTAGGTGTCTAAGGTTAGTACATGGTTTTGCCTATGCAGGCGCATATACAAGGACTCGAAAGATCTTTGGACAATAAGGCCAACGCGGAAATAAGATTAAAAACTGTGTTAAAGAAAAAACCATGTCAAATGCCCGATCAGGCTCAGAATAAATTATTACCTGGCAGATCTTCTGCAGGAATAGAAGCAGAGACTTCTTGCCTTTCTTCTGATCAATGTTTCCATGGTCATGATCAATTCATTTTGGGTAATGAAAATGTATCTGGAGGTGGGGATAAAAATTATAGCACTAAACCTCAGGGGAGAGAGAATGATGCTGGCATTACATTGTATGATGAGCAAGAAGATAGAGGAATCGGAATTCATCTAAAAAGATTACATGAGCAATCACATCTTGGAGAAAACAAAGGTCCCGTGTGTGTCTCAGGATCTGGCAGTCCTGAGAGCAACGATGACTGCATAATTCTTGATAGCAGCAAGCATACCAGGTGTCCAAATATACCCAGAGAAACACGGCAAGATGCTTCAAATGACTTTGGTTTGTCATTCTCCATCCGCAGGGAAGTGGGTATTTCGCAAAAACAAAGCTACAATGGTCCATCCATAATTGCAGGTGCATTTTCATCATGCTTAATATTTCTGTTATAGATTATCATATCCTGTGCTCATAATTTCTGTTTTATTATAGGTGATGCACATCCTGAAAAGGATGTCCAAATGTATGGGAAGATCTTCGGCAGGCCGCAAAAGTATTCTGATTGCGATTCTAATGGGAGCTTCATCCTTTCGGGGCCAAATGGGAGGGGTGGCCGTGTTAAAGTCTTCAAGCCTCCAGCTCCTATGGTAAGCTTGAATTTTATTTTCCACATGTTTTGGGCAAGTGTTCAATTGTAAGTGCTTGGGCAGGGAATTGTTAATACCGTCTGTAAACCTGCTAAACGGTGCAAGACGATGCCGAATGCTGGTAATCGAAATGGTGCGCTGCAGATTGAACACTTTTTTGGTCCAGGCCGGGGGATTTGATATCATATGTTAATCCAGGAATTTTCTAACAACCATAAAATAAGACATTACTGGTTCAGATTGCACCCCACAGTTTTGAAGCGACATCTTGTACAACACGGTTTCTTAGTCTGGCTATCTAAAGTCTAAGGGTGCTTTCCCATGGGCCCAAAACCTTAGAGATTCCCAGGTCAAGACCTGGTACGGCAATCCGCAATTTTTTTTTGCCTAGGTCAAGACCTGGTATGGCAATGCAGGTCTGGCAATACAGGTCGAACCCATGGGAAAGCACCTTAAGCTAGCACGAGTTACTCAAAAATCATCGAAATGTAAATTTGAGCCTCAACTTTATTATGTTTGATATTTTCCACCATCAAATGTCCACATTGCATCGAATTTGTTTTCTAAACTATAAAATACATTTAACAACAACAATATCATAATCGAGCCGACATTTTCTTTGGTGTTGGCCGCGGACGATAAAAGAACCTTCCTTCCCTCCTTCCTATGATGTCATATGGCATCAACGAATATCATAGAATGACGATTGGGTCCACGAATTCTGGTTTACTGGTTCAACTGGTGGATGCGATCAAGAATTTTCATTCAAGAAACCATTGGACGCGATCAAGAAGCTTGCTTGAACACAAAATTTGATGCACAAGAACTTCTGTTTCGGCACACAAAATCCCGTGCACAAGAATTCTTTGTTTTGGCAGTACAGAAACCCCATGTTTTTGCTCAGAATCGTAGGTTTCATCGAGAAATTTCCTATGGTTACTTTGGCCAGTCAGATATCTTGTGTTTAGAGCCGGAAGTTTTCATTGTCTTAATAGAAAACCATAAGAAAACTCGCCGGAAAAGTTCCTACGACATACTAACTTAACCAGAAAATTCTTAATTTCAACCGGTTGGTTTATAGTGTTTCCCAAACCTTAACCCTCAGAAATACCCGGTTTTTGCTTACAAAATACCCTGCACAGGAATTCCCTGTTTTGGCAGTATAGAAGCCCCATATTTTTGTGACATAGAATACCTTGGACATGCTATGTCTTTGCTTGGATCATTGGAGTAAATTTCTTGAATATGCACGAAAAATAAAGGGAATCTTATCAAGATTTCCAGTGCAAGCAATGCAGAAGGTGGTTCCGACAGAGATTTCAAGGGCAGAACAGATGCATGCTCCAATTTTTGAGACATTTTCATTGATCTAACAAGATTTAAACTCTGAAATCGGGTTCTAGGCTCCCTGATTGAAGAAAATGCCTCTTCGATTATGATACTGTAAGGGTATATGTTTTAGTCAGCAATTCCTTGTTTGCTTCTGGTGGATTGTTCCCGGCTACCGTCGATTGCAGTATCCACTCGGCAAACAGGGAATTACATCTTAAAAAGCTTACTCTTATACAATGTTTTATTAAGGGTTAGGCTGGATCACATGAGCATTCGCAGCCCTCACCCTCATGTAAAATGCCTCGTCATTTTATGCCCACCATCACAAGCCATCGTCAATTTGCACAAGGTATAATAGGGCCTCTCTCCAGCGACAGTTGCATGTGAACTGGCTCTTAAGAGACCAATGTTTTATTAAGGGTTAGTGAGACGATGCAGCTTTTCATTGTCCTCATGCATTATGTACCAGGTAATGCCCACCTGGAAGACATTCTAGCGGGTAATTTTCTAAGGCAGCTCTGCCATACGAGGCAGAGCACGAGTAGTGCAAGTGTACCGTCGAGTGTAGTGGCATCGCCGAAAAAAAAATTCGCAAGAATTTCTGACGGGCAAGCATTACAGACGTAATGACAGGTCGTTTTAAATTTCATGTGGCACTAAAAAGCTATGTTCTGACGACTATGGCAATGTATGTGGTGCCACTCTATCTAATATTCTTACCGTAAAGGGTGACCTTGTACTTTATCTATAACCTCTTTCTTTTCTCTCTACCTATATTATTCAAATCTTCAACCAAAAAATACCCCATCAAAACTTCGGAGCTCCATAGCTCAAAAGTATTTCACTGTTCTTATAAAACCAAAGAAACATTAAAACAAAATATGAGTAATCATTCATGCAAATAAATGGAAGCTTGCACGTGATGTAAAAGCTTCAAGATCAAACGTAATAAAAAATCAAAGCCAGGTAGGGTATATGCAGCAAGCAAAAAGTTGGGGACATTGTTTCTAAGACACACAAGGTTGAGCATATATAAATGGATCACGACTAAAAGAACATTCCTTAAGCAAACTAGAGAATTCAAGACAAAACAAGTCAGCTTCCCCAAAGACAAAATTCGTCACTAAAGGGAGAAAAAAAATATTAGACAAACTACAGAAAAAACTCCTCCAAATCTGAAGGATTGAAGAACTTTGTATGGCAAATGCTTTTTCTTAACAGGCCTGGCCTTCTTGAGGTGTTAAAGAACAGAGCATTCGTTTGTGCTATAGCTGAGAAGTGATTTTTTAGCATAAAGCATTCATTTGCATGCTTGAGTCCATGATTTTCATTCAAAATAGACAAAGTAAAGCCAGGAAGACAAGATTTTTCATCTACACTTAAAACCACAAGAGGAACCCATCTACTCTGCCGATCTTGATGCAGATCGATCGACCCTTGAATTTTGTTACCTACAATTTGGGAAGCAGCGCGGCTCCTCAGAATACGAAGCCTTATTCCGCCTTGTAATTCTGGTGGAATAATGTCGATGGGTTTTCTGGTACTCCATTTAGTGCACTTCAATAAACCCTCCCCAATTTTCCATGGAAACCTCCCCACCATTCTGTGGAAACCTCCTCAACTTTCCTTGAAACCTCCTCTCGTCCATAGAAGCCTCCTTGTCTTCTTTATACAACTTGTGGAGGTTTCCACTCCAGAAAACAGGGGAGGTTTTCATGGAAAGTTAGGAATGTTTCCATAAAATAAAATAAAAAGTCTCCTCTAAATATGCACAAAGACAAAGATTCATGCTCCCCTGCACCTCTCGGTCCATGTGCTTTTTAAATGAGGAGGAGTAAGTGCACCTTGGTGGTTGTGTAAATTAATAATTATATATGTATACACAAGAACTTTGACGGTCTATTAGAACTTTGACGGTCACGAACTTGGCATGCATTGAGCATACTATAACTCTTGCGTTTTTTACGCGTCCTCTATCTTTGTCCAATATTTTTGTGATGTGGCATATGGTGTTGGGCTTTAATTGGAGTTCGTGTTATGGAAGCGCTGGGTGTTTGTAGCTGTTGAGGAAGTCCGTCATTGCCATTGGCTTGTTGTCGATGGTCTGATCATTTTCTGTCCATTTGTCGACATTAAAGTGGTTTGCTAAGATCATTCGTATGATTTCGATGTTGAAGTCGTCGACGCGGATGTTCTTGGGAGATAAGAATGGTCTCTTCTCCCATAGGGTAGGTGTTAGCAATATGTATACGTTATATAAGAAGTTGATGGCGTCCTCTATTTTGGTTGTTGTCTTGAATATGTTAGCAGAATGTCATTGAGTAGATGGCCCTCTCCGATGTCATCGACGAATCGTATGAGGTCTGGATCAGCTGCGTTTCTTACTGGTTCATTGAGCTCCAGGATTTCGAAGTGGTTCCATGGTGGGAAGAGATGATGGATGCATTTATTATTCCTGTTTTTTCTCCTCATTTGACGACGGGAGCGATCTGTCTAAAATCACCCGCTGCTATAAGTAGCTTTCCTCCGAACGGACTGGCTATGCCTGTTATGTTCTGTAGGAGAATATCGACTACCTCTATGACTGCTCTGTTTGCCATGGGAAATTTGTCCCATATGATTGTTATTGCGGTGCCGATCAACAGGGCCCTTGGGGAATGTGGGTCAAATAGTGAATGGATTCTGATATTGTCGTCGATGATGGGTATTTGGAAAAGGGAATGTGCTGTTCTCCCAGCGGGATACTGCAGTGATGCTCATGCCGTAGTGGCGCATGGTAAGATTATTTGGTTGAGTCCTCGTATGTAAAGACAGATGGCATTGAGTACGTATGTTTTTTCGGTTCCAGCTTTTTCGTACACGAAAATTGGGGTTGGTGAATTCTTCTTGTTGATAAGTTTGCATATGTATGTGTAGATTGAGGTCTGGTTTTGGTTCATGGTCTCTGACATAGTTGAGCTCTCTGCATGGAATGTTGTGCGTAGGCAGACCGAAAGCTTCAGCACTGGTTCCGTGCTGGATCAATATGTTGTTAATGGCGAGGAGACTTTCATTGATGGCAGCTGATTGATTTTCTGGGTATTGTTGTAGGATGTCGGCTATCATTTGGTCTTGAAATATTTCTCACAGTTGAAGTGCTGGTCCATAATCTAGAATTAGCAACGGGAATAGGAATCGTTGTTGTGATGGAATCTACAGGCATGAGATTGCCTCCTGCATTACTGTTATGGATTTGGTTACTGGTGCCATTAGTCCCATGGCCTGGGCAGTTTCCTGATATGTTTCATATTGTTTCTCGTCATGGATTTTGAGTTCGTTCCAAGATCATGCGGCTTTGTGGAGTAGGATGAGTCTAAGGTAGAAAGGCTCTCTAACCTTTGGAAGTAGTAGTCGTATTCTATAGATTACCTATCCTCTTGTTCTATCGTGGATGATGTTTTGGGTTGCGCCTGTGGCTTTCTGCTCTAGATGATCGGTGGGATTGAGAACAATGCTTGATCTATATGTAGTAGAAGTGCATTGTTCATTGTACTCGATGTAGGTTATATGATCAAATTTAGGAGCAAGCGGGCGTAGGAAATACCTGTCTAACAGGGAAATTCAAGTGTCTGTGGATGTGTCCCTGAAACAGTTTCTGTTGTGTCCTTTCAAGTGTAGGGGAAGGCACTTTACGGAGGGGTGCTTTTCAGTCATGTAGTCGGACATGATCCTCCATATGGCTTCCATGGATGATAGATATCATGCAGAAATATAATCTTGGACTTCATTTTTTGTGTGATTTAAATCAGTAATAATTGTTGTGAAAGGCTGTTTAGAGATATTTGTGCCTGGCGCATGCTTTACAGGATCAATATCAAAACGAGTCGCATCAAAGCCTTTGTATATGTAGCCATAAATGTATGCGAATATATGTACGGTCTGCAATGTCAACATAGACACGACAGTCCATTTCTCTCAATAGAAATGGGATGTGTGGAACAACATTTACGTCTGCTTCCGTTCGACGACTGTATTGTACGTATCCTTTTTCGTTGATGTAGGCCGTTGGGTTTAATGGTTTTGGGTACTTATAGCAGCATTTGTTATTTTCTTTGAGGCAACGCTTTGTGTGTCCGTGGATCATGTAATTCTCAACTAGTGCTCTGAGTGCGGGGTCTGTTGGTAGTTCGACAGATATTAGATTATCAATCATTTCTATCGAGATCTCATGCTCTGTCTTTACAACGATGTGTCCATGGGGTAGTCCACGCTTTTGGAATTCAATATGTAAGAGTAAGATAAGGATCCGAGATACTTTCGAATGATGTTCTTTACATGTTAGACTCTTTCATGACATGGTCGGACAATAATAGTAGGGTTGTCAGATGCATTTTGGCCGGGGTGTAATTTATGCTTTATTTCTGGCCAAGCTGGATTGGTTGTCATGGTTATGAAGAAGCTCGGTCTTCCTTTGATCCTTGCGAGCGCAAGGGCATCTGCTACCTGGGCGGCGCACCATTGTCTGGAGGCCAGAAAGGATGCTGGCAGAGTTTTGTAATGCGAATTGTCGTCCTCGACGTCATTGAACTCATCTTCATGTTGTGCTAGGTTTCGTCGATAGCCCTCATTTACGATGTAGTTGAGTCGCTCTTCTTTGACTCTAGAATACATGTCACCATACAATCTACCTAGTTGTGAAAAGCGAGGTTCGTGAAGTAGTCTAGTTCGGTATCAATCTATTTGGGACATTTTTTGGTCATTATGTGGATGCCATCCTAGTGTTCCGTGTGGGAAGAATAATGGGTATTGAAGCGATTCATATGTGGGATCAAGGATACACAAAAATACTGGATTATGGTCGTGCCGCATCCAGATCATTGCAGTTCTAGGTTATATAGTAATGCTATTGTTAGCATGGACAATGGCAGCTATTTCATCTGATGTGGCGGACTCTGCGAGCATAAGTCTTGTGGGTGGATGTAGTTCTTTTACTATTTTCAATTCTTTGACATATGGATTGATGGCATTTAAGACTGTCAACTTGCATAATCCGTGTGGACTACACTTGCATGTTGGTAGCAACGATATATCTCATTGAATTGTCATATATGTACCAGTGAAGAGTGCTCGTAGGCATGGCTGCAGATAGGAGCCGATGGTATGTACGACCCATAATTGCAACAGATGATGGTATTTTTAGGTGCATAAAGTCAGCCTCCACACCGAGGGCAGTGTGCGAATTATCAGAAAACTCATGGATGGAGTAAAGTTCCTCCAGGGTTCATGGTAGAGGTTCAAGGGATGGGACCATTGTTGCAACAAAATGAGAGTCGAGTAAGTCAATATGGCATATACTATATTTTTTTTGTCCATTTTAATGGTTCATGTCCTTCAGTTCCTGTCTTGCTGCATCATATGCCAATTTGCTTTTGCCAATGCTAACTTGCAAAATTACAAATCGACATATTGGAATCAATGGTTATTGTACTTTGGTCATTTGTTCCATGGAGGCCATATGCGATTCTCCATCTTTGTCTATCTCACAATCCTTAGAGGTAGCGAGTTCCTTCAGTTTTTTTTGCTCTATATTCTTGATAATAGTTTCGGCGACTAAGAATCTTGTTTATCTCATTGCCGGGAAGCCCTTCTAACGTAGCCGCAGAGAGCCTATTAAAGGTAGGATTAAAAAGGTATCAATCAAATGTAGTAACCTTCACTACATATGAATTGCACATATATGGCTTGCCTTGATGATAGTAATAGGTTTTCAAGATCAAAATTGAAGAGGCATAATAAACACTATAGTGTACGAAAATGTAAATATCATTTTGCCAAGAAATGAATGTATGGAATTATTTTAACTAAATATAATTAACTGAGCTATGCATCGATAACTGTATAGCGTTTGTACTCACCTTGGACGGCCTCTTTTTTTCGTCCTTGGTGATTTTGGCATACCTTCATTTCGTATAATAGGATTGCGTTGTGTTTGAATGCTATGAATAAACCATAGAAAAATATATAGTCTGTTAGAGACATTTTATTTTATCATGCCTTGATGATAGTAATAGGTTTTCAAATTCAAAATTGAACAAGCATACTAAACGTTATGGCATACAAAAACAAGGTGCTGCGCACGAGGGGTTGCCCTCTGATGGCTCGAGGTTGTGGTTTCATGGGTTCTGTTTCGTTCTTTTGTGCTCGAATGAACGCAAGAACAATAGTGTTTTTTATTAGTAAAGTTGCTATTCATTGAGATGGTTGTATATGTTGTTCTATCATTTACATTAGGGTTGGAACATAAAAACACTCTGTATAATCCTGAGCTCAACTCTCAGACGATTTTTTATTTGCATTAAGATGGGTTTTGGCCATTAAAATGAATATATATAATTGTATGGTGACATGATATACCAGAATGTCACTATCGGACACAAAAATAAAGAAGAAAGAACATGCAAAGGAAGAACAATATTTGCAAGCTCAGCATGTAACTCAGCTTGTAGCTTGTTTCAAAATAACTCAGCATATATTTCCACGGCGTTATGCAAGTGGGGGGGCAGTAGAGGGAAAGGTAGGCAAGAAAAACATGCAAAGGAAATATTCACAAGCTCAAAACAGGACAAAGCAGAAAACTATGAGTCCACACGCCATTGAACTTGGTTATTCAGTAAATAAACACCTTATTAGATCTTTGGTTTCCCATCAGAAGTAGAAATGAATTGTTCCAAGGCCCATGCTTGGTTTCGGTTGAGAGGCCATCTAGACAACTAGAGGATAGCCAGCATTGATTTGGGGTTTTAATTTGCATTCCAATCCTCTTCAATTTGGATATCAGTGCTTTTGCTGCGCTGTAAGCTTTAATGGCTTAACACTCAATTTATCCTTAAATTGAAGGATTGAAACCTGGCAACTCTAAAAATTCCTTTCTGATTATCATATAACCAAGCTCAAAGGTCTGGATGTGGCAGATAATCGTGTTCTCCAAGAAGCTCAAGGTTACATTGTAAAGTCGTATCATTGTTCTTCACTTGTCCCTCACTAGAGGCGATTGATTTTTGAGGAGTTTTTGGATGTGCACTCTTATGCTTAGGCAGGTTGCTTCACTCGGTGGGTCTCCGCTTATCCGCTGAGATTTTATTCCTGTCTCTGCATTTATACTTGTATTTGACTCTTTGATTGAATAAAGTCTGACGTCCTTCAACAAAAAAAAAAAAGCTCAAATAAATTTCGTCTGCAAATCAACACCACCCTACCAATTAAGGAAGATTTGATGAATTGTAACCTCTTTTCTGCCCTGAAATCATAAAATTATGATCCAATCAAACAATTGTTTACCTCCATTGCAGACTTATGTACATGATATGAACAGAATACTAAATCCTTCATTCCCCTAGTGGTGAAATTGGCAAGGTTTAACACACAACACAATGAGAGTGCCATTCTACCACAAATATCAAGAATTCTGTAAAGGAAGCCGAAGCAGTTCTAATATATGTATGATGTAAAGCATAGTAGAAATATCATAGAAGGATGTTAGAATTGGTAAATATTTGTATAGTACATGGCTGTAGTTCTTGCCCTTATTGCAGAATTCGTAATACTTCATAATGGACTGGCTCGTTTGCTAAGGATTCTTCGCTTCATCTTTTGCTCAAGAACCCTGAAAAGGTCTGCAGCGGCTGGAGATTAAGAAACAGGTGATTTCTTTTCCTCAAAACCTACTTTGTCACTGGAAATATCCTTTGAGCTTTTTTCAGGATATGGAGATGTCCCGCTATATCTTTGTTTCCGTTTTAACAGAAATCTATGCAGCGAAGCTCTCCTCGCTTGCTTGATATCTGAGAATCATGAACAATGTTACTTATTCTGACCTGTTTTTACATGTACTGGGGAAGGAAATGCTATTACCAAGACCGCCATCATCTGAAGGTGTTACAGGCTGAGAAATATTGGCTGAGGTTTGTGTACCTCCCACAGCTTGACAACTGGCAGCTGCAATGTTCATTAAAGCATTTGCCTGAAAGATGAACATGGTGAAATCTCAACTGTAGAAATATGTGCATCAACAATAAGTCCAACCAAACCATACAGTTGCTTCAGGAACACGATCATAAACATTCACTTTTCCCGCATAGAAGATGGTGAGATGTGCAAGAGGGGTCTATGTGTGCCATACATTCTATGCACGTGGAATTGGAACGTAAGACCGACAAACCTTTGTGACATCAAGGATTTTCAGGGGCCTCTAAGCTGAAGGTGGAATGTATGATCCGGATGGGCAATGCCACAGAAACATCATGGCAGATCAACAATTTGATAAAAACTCACGTCTTCAAAATTAGTGACCTTAACTATTATATTTTTGTCTGAAACTTGAGATATGGCATAGGGAGTGCAAAATATTCAAAAAACTTGTTAGAGGTTTTGTTTGCATGTACTGTAAACCCCATCCAAGGAAAGGGCATAATAAAATTACCTTGAGTCCAGCAGGTAAATCCTGTAATCCTACGCTTTACAAGCATCCTGTATGGCGGCAGTCATCTGGCTGGAAGTGATCTAAAACAGAAGTCCAACATTACTGACTCATCTAAGAATGTTGTACTTGCACAGGCTTCCAAGAAGTATCTACAGCTAGCCTGAACATGACCGAAGCTGAATGAAAGCTATGCACATGTGACACAAGATGCTTGTTCATCTCTTATAGAACAGGCAGGTGAAAACAGTAAGTTCAGCTCGGTTCCAAGTTGATAACTGAGGTGCAACAAAGCTGACAAAAAATTTGAAGTTGCATCCAGCTGCCAAGCATTTGGATACCCAATACGAGGGCAAATTGCACAGGGTATTTCCAACATTCCTCTTAAGGAAAATGCCTCAAAACTTAGCTCACTTTACATAGCTTAAAATCCCATCCGTTTATGTTTAGAAATCATATTATTGCCTTGGTCTCAATGAATCCCTGGAAATGTCTATTATGCATACTCCATCATTTGCAAGAGCTAGGCTACCAGCATAAATTTTTTGGCCAGTTGAGGATATAACCTTTGCAAGAAGATTTTTGCAGCCACTAGAATGTTGAATACTGCGTGTTGCAAGTAAAGACAAAAGACATTCCAAGTACCCTTGCCAATGAACGTGAAGAATAATCTAAAGTCTGGTAAAGAACATGTATTGATTTTCTTTCTGTCTTCGGATCATTACCAAACTTAACTTCCGATGCATAATGTTTCGATGAAATGCTTGTCACTAAGCTAAGCAAGAAGGAAATATCTGTCAGCTGTGAATAGATATTTCCCTGGTCTGCTAAGAGATTCAAGGAGACTATACCATTCCTTGTTTTGAAGTGCTTTTCTAGAATAGGGGCAATAGGCAATCTCATCGAATTCAAGTTAATTATTTTAATATTATTTGCCTTGATTTTTAAATGGCAGAGCATGTGAGAATGAGCCGACTGTGTTATCGAATTTGAAGCTGCTGTGATGAACCTTAAGTGGCCTATAACAGATATTGAATCACATGTTTTGCATTTGAAACATCGCAAGAATGCCGTCTTCAAACTGGAATTAAGGAAATAAGCACAACCTAAAGATCTAAAGAGAAGAAAAGACTATGGATCCAAAACGAAAACAAAAATGAAAATCAAGAAAAGCCTAAAATTGTGAAGAAGATTATCTACCACCGGCGCTTGTTTGCTTTCATAACGATGGCAGAAAGCTTCTCGGGCCTCTTTTTGCTCCGGCGGATCCATGCCGCCCTAGCCATTCAAATGCTTCCATAACGATGGCGGAAAGCTTCTTGGGATTCTTGAGCAGAGCAGAACCAAGATGGACATCTTTTTGTAGAAGCTCCATCGCATCGATTTGCAGAATGAAGGCATCAGAGGGTGCATTTGTTGTTGAAGAAATCTGCCGGAGTAGATGCGAAGGAATGGGGCTGGATGACCGAGAGTTTACAGGCAGCAGGCAGTTTGGAGCAGTCACCAGCATATGCTAGGCATATGCCGGCATATACCTGGATATGCCCGCATACCCACATAAACGAGGGTTTGCCCCCCTAGGGGCAACCCAAAAATGAATGTAAATATCATTTTGCTAAAAAAATGAATCTATGGAATTATTTTAACTAAATATAATTAACTAGTGCTATAGATCTATAATTGTATAGCATTTGTACTCACCTTGGATGGCCTCTTTTTTTCGTCCTTGGTGACTTTGGTATATCCTCATTTCGTATAATATAATTGCATAGTGTTTGAATGCTGTGAATAAACCATAAAAAAATATATAGTTTGTTAGAGATGTTTTATTTTATCATGTTCTGAGAATATCAAATTGCATAATTACCATATATACATACACAATATTTGCTTTCTCTTTGTTGTGTCAATATGACTGTCTGTATCGTTCTCTTCATTGTTTGCCGTTTTAATCTTCAATTTCTTTCGAGCTTGGTATTCTCGCTGCTGTTCACGACGTTTTAGAACTTTTGCTGCCTGATTAACTATAGTATTATTTGGGCTCGGTGGGGGCAATCTATTGAAAGTGAAATGTGGTAAATGTCTTTGAAATGAAGAATAGAATAGAATAGAATAGTTTTTTTATCGTCCACTGAGACCAATCGGCCTATGGGACCCAGAAGGAGCGCAGCAAACTTATTACTGTCCGGGTTAAAAAACCCCCGCCCCGAAGGGTTTTCGAGGGAAAAACCGTGGCAGTAATAAGAATGCTGTCAAACTGTACAAGTATACATCATCATGAAATAAATGTGTATGTACATGTCAAGTGCGTGCCCGAGGACATAGCTGATCTCGCATGTCCATGACCTCCCTCGTAGTATGATCCTAGCATCCGTCACGGATCACAGGTGCTCAATGTCACATATAGCGGCTGGCGGGCCCGACCAACTCAAAGATAGCGTCCGGATTTGATCATATGTTGGGCAACTTTGAAGGGTATGAGATTCATCCTCAATGACTCCCATTTGGCAAAGATTGACAGAGCAGCCCGCCCGACGTGGCTCACCAATCCATCCGCCTGTCTCAATTCGAAGATGATGTGCCCCTGCGGCGAATGGAGGCAATGAGTCTCCGTCTTTTCATGGGCAAGTGGGTGCATGTAGCATTGTGGGCCTCGCTCCAATGTGGGATTTATGTGCGCCGTAGTGTCTTTGTGTTGACTGTTCAAGGGCGCCGGCATCCCAAAGCTTGCTGATGAAGCAAACGCCAAGATATTGCCTCACGCCATGGCGATCGCCTCTGCTTGCACATGTATGCACCTGCGGTTCCCGCACATTCCATCTAGCCATCCATTGAGCTCTCTTTCCCTCCAAAGAGGCCTTGAGGCGCTGTGGCCCCATTGCCATGATATAAGCTAGTTTTGGGAGACGAGCATCGTCCATGTTGACCACCTTCCTTCAAAATAGACAATGTGGCGATCAAGGGCCACCCTCCTAAGAGGCAAGAATCCTGTTTCCTCGCAGAGAATTTGATATGGGACTGTGGACTTCACCCCTAGTGCTTTCGTGCCAAGAAGGCTTTCTCGCACCGCCCAAGTCATTCCAAGTAGCGAGGGATACCATCGGGCCCCATACTTCAACCCCGTATAAAAGGACAGGCTCCACTAAGACTTTGAACAGGTGTGACTGATGGGTCCAATCATACAACTCCGCTTCTATGACTATTGTTTTGCATTGCATATAGTGCTTTCCAGCCGCAACTTCGTGGCCGTATGGATGTGTCCCAAAGCATAGTAGACGGAAACTCCACTCCCAAATATTTGTATGTGGATGCTACTTCCACATTCTCGCCCCTCGATAACGGAAGGAGGGGATCCTCTACCGTCGTGAAGATGATATGAAAACCACCTTAGTCTTGGCCAAGTTGACGCCATATCGGTCACTTGGCAAAATGTGTCCGTGGCATCGAGATGTCGCTGCATGTCCGCTGGTGTGTAAGCTAGAGGTCCACATCATCAGCATATATTAACCGCTGATGATCCGGTAGAGAAGGTGAGCCCCGTCGCCCCATTATCGCCAAACCGCCTCTCCAATTGATCAATGTAAAGCCCAAACAATGTTGGGGAGAGGGCATCCCCGGGAACCCCGATACTACTATCAAATGGTTGGCTTGTCGGCCGCAACCGACCCGAGCATCTTTCATAAAGCTCGCATAATCGCATTCTCGCAAATCTATCGAACCCCAAATTGCCGCAATCTTGCCCATAGTTTTTCCCGAGGCACGCTGTCAAATGCCTTTGCAAAATCCACGGCAACAACAATATAGATCCCGACGGGCGGTTCTCGCTGTCTTCAACCGTGAGCTCGCAATGTGAAGATGTGGTCAATGGTTGAGTGTCGGGTTCGAATCCCGCCGGGTGAGGGCCCTTATCTCTTGCCTCCCCCCGCCGGCTGCTTTCGAGAATCCCAAAGCAATTTTGCAAACACCGAACCGACCATGTTTTGTTCGGTAATTACGGGCAAAGGCGGGTCACCCGCCTTTATAGATGGGAACAACTCGCTATTGGTCCATCGCTGATCGGAAGCCTTCCCCAAATGCCTTGTTGAACAAGGCGGTCAAGACTGGTATTATGGACGCCTCCCTGCCCACTTAAGCAATTACGCCTCGCATGCCATCCAGTCCCGGCTTTCCCATTGGCAAGACGCCGTAAGCCTTGTTCCACGGTTTGGGTCTGGTTCGAACTCCTGGAAGACAGCCCTCCGTGGAGGACCCGTGGATCTAACAGAGAGTCCGGGGACTATGTCACGCGGGATTTGCAAGAAGAGAAGAAGAAGAAGAAAACAGAACAAATGAGAGGAAAATGATAAGCTTCCTTGATATCAATGATGAACATACATGAGCTCTACGAATAGAGAGAAGAACCGAAAGGAGACAAGACTCAAAACTCATCTAGAACTCATGTGCGAAGCTCTAGTCATATATATAGTACAATGGCCTTGGGCCCAATATAGACACTGACCGATCTCGCCGACTTCTCGGAAGGAGGCCCGATTTGCAGGAATGTGGGCGGTGCCTCTTGAAGTGCCTAGAATCATGCCGACGCCGACGCGGGCGGTGACGGGCTGTCACTTTGTCCGAGCGGGCGCCTTTGATAGGCTTTGATCGCGTGGTCTCGCCGCTGGTCTTCTCGGCCGAGCCTTTGATGGCTGACCTGTGGCGACTGAGGATCCTTGAGCTTGACCTGGTCTGTCAGATGATGAATAGTCCTGCACTGTGAGGCACAGACTAACACTCCCCACCAAACGACACTGAGTGAAGAAAAGGAGGAAGGGTTTCTGAGGGCTGAAAGCCATCTCTGTTCGAAAGTGATCCTCACGGGAGGAGGATCGCACCATTATGGTATCGCCAATGAGATCCCGGGCGTGTTTGAAGAGCAGTGAGGAGTGTTGTGGCCAAGGGCAGGATCTGCATCAATAAGAAAGCGAGATCGCACCATATCTTCAAGGGGCAGATGGGCTCCCGAGAAATGTCTTAACGACATTCCATGAGGAGGCAGTGTCCGAGGCCAAAGGCACCGACACCGCATTCGGATTGCGCGGAAAAATGGGACGCCGCCGATTTAAGGAGCCGAGCAAAATGCATTTGAGAGCAGCACAAAAACTCGCTTGAAGATGGATCAAGGATCGTGAGGTGGTGGCATTCTCAAGAAGGTGTCAAGACCATGAAGCGCATCCGCCGGCCGCTGCCAACCACGCCATTAGCAATATAGATCCAATTCGTGGTGGTATCCGAGTGGCACCTTCTTCCCAATGTGAGCGGGCGAACAAAAACGCGGATCCCACCGAGATCCGGCCGAGATCCGAGGTGGAGTCCATCCGCATGACCATCCATGACCTTGGTCCAAAAGGGGCGCCAATCAAAAAGTCAGAACCTGGGGCGTGGAGGTACGCCCGTGGGAAGCATAGGGAGAAGGAACCATGCCCGTGGGCGGGGTTCTTGGCTGTCTCCTGAATTGACCGACAAGATCCCATCAAGAGCTTGACACCAACGACCCCAAAGAGAAGCAGAGAGTTGAGAGTTGACAGGAGGGCTATCCCATCCCGTGGGGACCGTCTTGCTATCCAACAGAGCCCGTAATTGATTATAACCTGCGAGGTGCTGCATATAAATTTGTGCATAGGGAAGATCCTCGGATGTCCTAGATACTTCCTTTATCATTGCGGCCGCTTCCCTTGCTAGAGAGATAAATGATTGGCAAGCTCGTGCATGTACCCCTCGATGAAGAGTGTGGGTCCGGAAAGCATGATCCGCAAGATATGGATTGTTATCCCGAAGCAACCATTGCATAGTGGGGTCACCCCGAAAGAGTCCGGCGCGGCCCATCTCTAAGTGTTCCCGTGTATCACCCGCATAGAAATCATGAAATATGTAAGCCATGGGCTGAACAACTCAAGGTGATAAAGTCCGATCGGGCATGTTGTAGGAGATCAAAGACCAAAAGGGCACAGCATAACCCTTTGTCTTCAATGGAGAGTTCTCGCCAACCAAGAAAATCTGCAAGGTTTCGGGGAATATCCACAGTCCATCCGCCGCATGCCACTTCGAAAAGGAAGAGGTGGCGCGCGAGCAACCACATAATCGCGATAGCAGGAAGGAACCGGGAAGTCAAAAGGCATTCTCGTTAATAATGGCGGTATGGCCGCAAGTTTTGCTTGAGCCTCATCGCCAGATCAATAGCTTGCTGCAGCCGTTGTTCAAGATCACGGATCCGGGTTGTCCTTTTCTAGCAAAGAAGCGTGATTGGTCACGGACCCGCTTCGAAAGTGTTGACTGGAGGAGGATTGCCCCGAGTATTGAGACGGGCACGGCAATCTCCGGGCCATCAAGAATCTTCGCTTTACGCACCTCCGTAAGCTGATCTTGAAGAGAGGTGAGCCGAGAGGTCTGTAGAAAGCCGAACCGCCAAGGAGGCAATTCGAGCGCCCCCGCCTCAGAAGGTTTTGAACTTGAGTGCTGAAATTTTCACAAAGTTCTGAGTACAAGGCGTTGAGCTTGGCAATATCTGCAAGGCCCTTGGTACCCGTGAGAGCTTTTGGACTTGGTGTGCTCCAATAAATTCTGAATTTCGATTGAGCCGAGCCCCGTGATCCGCAAGTTGGCCGACTTGATCCCGGCACTTTTTGAGATCCTCAGTATGAGCCCTGTAAGAGAGCTCCGTGCTTGTCTTGAAGTTTGGCCTCCAAAGTTGCAACTTGGGCAGTGGCAGCTTGAAGGTCCCGGTGTACCGCCTCAGAGGCCTCTAGTGCCATTTGAACCCCGTTCATAAGAGCGTCTTGGGATTCTTGTAACTTGAGAACAGCAGTTTGAGCATCCTGCTGATACTGATACAACAACTGACGAGGGTGTTGTGGTGGTGGAGCCGGCTGTTGCCTGGTTTGTGATGTTTGGGAAAGATGGTGTGAACTGGATGGTGTAGCTGAGGAGGAGACAGTGACATGGGTGTGCGGATTTTGGACATGACCAGTGGAAGAAGGGCGTGAAGTGCCAACTCGGTTAGTCTGTGGAAGGGACCGTTGAGTGGAAGTATGAGAATTTGGTGGTGTGGGAGGGAAGTAATGACGGATGAGGGCTTGAAGGTGGCCTCCCACAGAAACTTCAGAAATGGAAGTGGCACCCCGAAGGCGGTCCACTTCTTGGAGAAGACGATAGAACATCAATTGGGGCCAATCTATGTGGTGGTTGGAGTGTGTAGCAGTGATGACCATGTTATAGAAAGGCTTATTGATATGGGTGTTCTTGATAGAATACCCAAGAACTTGGCGCCACGTAAACTTAACAAAGGTTTCGTGAGGCTTGTCGATATTGGTCGACGATGCACATTGGCATGATAAGGAGGTGCACCAAACTCGCGGACATCTAGATCCCGTATGGCGCACCATGATAAACAAGGGGTTTGCAAGGGAATATGAAATACCTCAAAAATCAAATGTTGAGTCAAATGGTGGTGTCATCGACCACAACGCTGGTGTATCCATGCGGGTCGTTAACGATATTGGCGATGAACCGCTTCTGCTGATCGATTTGGAGCCGAAGTTCCATTTGAGAGAATTCGTTAAAGCTTTTGTCGCTCCGGGCCGACTTCTTTATTTGGGCCAACAAGGGCTTCACGGAAAGTGGAGGCCAAGAAGGATACAGACTCAAAAAGAGCCGGATCCTTGGGAACAAGAGCTTGAAGTGTAGAAAATCTTGGTGCAGCCATGGTAACGATTTGCGTAAACGAAAGAGTGATTCAAAGGCGAGGACGAAAAGCCAAGTACGGAGGACGGCGGCGCAGGAAACTAAAAGGTTTTAGGGCGCATAACCGGAGGCTTAAGAGGTATGATGAGGGCTTAAACCGAGCCGCTGATGGTGCCAAAAATAAAGATGCCAAGGAGTGTATTGAGAGGCAAAAATTTGGCTAAGTCCCCGAAAAACGTAAGGGAGAAGCAATGAACGGTGAGGATGAGACTTGAGAGAAGGATCGATGTGACAAAATAAAGGACACATATTAATTGTTGACGGGTATGAAAAGAAGCAAGGGCATTTAATGCGTGCAACTCGGGTGGGATATCATGAAAACGAATGTGTCGTGAGAGTACCACGCTAGTTTTAAGGGGCGGGAGAAAAGATTCTCAGTTTAGAAAGAGCCTTGCATTGCAAACACGTTGGCGAATTTCTGATTGGTCCACGTCGGCTAGCAGTTCCTCGGTTGGCTATATAAGACGAACCGGGAGGGAAGCGAAGACATCCGATGGCGCTGAGCATGGCTGCTGCTGGTTTGAATGAAAATTGCACGATGCCCACCAATTGTCAGGAGTGGATCACCTGTAAAATGAACTGTCTGGATCTCTGGCGCTGCCACAACCGTGGCATTCGAATGGATGGCTGGTGTTCCGGGATGGCTGAACATCCCGACCCTATGACCAACGGGATGGAGGTGGTTCTGCATCTTCGCTGGGACCCTGAGCAGAACCTCTACTATCTCCTCCGCATCACCTCTGCTCCGAACCCGGAGTAGAGGGTTTTTCCTCTTAGGTTTTTAGTAGATAGGGCTCTGAGCCCGTTTTTGTATCTAGGGCAGTGCCCATAGCGGAAATAGTCGGGCGCGGCCCGCGATTTTGTAAAAATTATCCACTATAATATAATATGCCGCCTTTCTAGTCACTTTCTGGTGTTTGCTTCTTGAACTCAGATCCTTTGTTGATTGTCGCTTACAGGTGATGAAATGTTTTGAGACGAAAACCATTAACCAATGTAGGTAATGGAGTGCCATCTAACTCTGCCAGTTGGAAAACGCTGGGTCTAACCACTTGAACAATTTGATAAGGGCCAAGCCAACGAAACTTGAGTTTACCCGGAAAATTTTTGTACCTGGAATCATAAAGAAGAACCAAATCGCCTTCTTTTTGAATGTTTTTGTCTTCGACGCTTGTCATGTAAAGATTTTTGCAACCGTTGTCCATGAAGAACACGAATATAAGCATCCCTTCAAGTTCATCCAACTGCTCTAATTGATAGACCCTTTCTTTGAGTGCAAAGCAGTGGATTATGAGCAAGAGCCGCTGAAAAACGGAGTGTTGGAAGGATGTATTCAAACGGCATGAGAGCTTCCTGACCATAAACCAATTTAAAAGGAGTGTGACCGGTAGCAATCTTGAAACAAGTATTGTAGGCCCAAAGAACGATAGGGAAGTTTTGTGTGCCACCAGTGCGGAAGCGCCACAAATTTTCTTGAGAATGGTGACCAGAGTTTTGTTGGTGCTTTCGCCAAACCATTACCTTGAGGATAGTAAGGTGTGCTCTTGTGATGATGTATCGAGATAATCCGTCAACTCCTTGATAGTATGATTGATGAAATGGACACCACGATCACCGACCAGCTCCGTAAAGCAGCCGAATCGCGTGATAATTTGTTGATAGAGGACCCTAGCTGTGCTTGCTGCAGTGTTGTCTGGAAGTGCACAAGCTTCCCATTTGGTAGCGTGAAGTCGGTGAGAACCAGAATGTAACGGCAATGTGTGTGCCGCAGAGGATCTATAGGTCCCACAAAGTCCATTCCCCATTTGCTCGAAGGGAAGTGGCGCATGGCGACCGGTGTCAAGGGGAAGAGCCGCCACGGGCCGGGGCCCCACCACCGGCAAGCGCCACACGCGGCGGGCGGGCATGAGCATCTTTGAAGAGCGGGGCCAATAATACCCAAATAGAAGGATTTTGCGTGTCGTGGTGTCACCATGAAAATGACCACCACCTAGCCCTTGATGAGCTTCTAACAATATCCGAACTTCATGAGGTAGAACACAAATACCGAAGGATGGTGTCCTTACCCTTTTGTAGAGATGTCCCGCAACCATGGTGTAGTCACGACCTGTGCGGAGAAATTGATGGCGACGGGATTGTCGCTAAGTGAGAGAGCGCCTCGCCTTCCCTCGTGGAAGAGCACCGTGAGGAGGTACTGCTGAAAATCATGGAACCAATGTGGTGTTGCCGTGACTAAAAAGAGCCGAAAGCATCGTGAAAGGCGCCCGAGACTCCAGTTGCGGGATCATCTGTGTGGATGCGTGAAAGATAATCCGGATCTACATGAGATTTGCCGCCTTATGAACAATTTCAAAAGGAGCAAATTCTTGAGAAGAAGGACCCAACGAAAGCAATGCGCCCGTGGGCGTGGACTTGTTGATCAAATAAAGGAGTGCTTGGTGGTCCACAAAGAACTTGATTTGACTGCCCAAAAGGTAGTGACGGAAGCGCTTGGACACGAAAAAATGAGACCCAAAGCTTCACGCCTGCGGCGGCGAATAGTTGCTCGCCAGAATTGAGTTTTCTGCTGGCGTAGCGATTTGGTTTGTCAGTGTGCGCATCATATTCTTGAGAAAGAACAGCTCCAATAGCAAACGCCGAGACATCTACATGAACATGAAAGGGCTTGTCCCATTGAGGAGGAACAAGAACCGGTGCCTGAGTAAGCAAAAGCTTCAGCTGTTGGAAAGCAGCATCCGCCTGGGAATTCCAAGCCCAGGTGGATTCGTCACCCGTGAGTTTATGAATGGGATCTGCAATGGCTGCTAGTCCAGGTATGAAGGTGGAGTAATAATTGACCTTACCCAGGAAAGAGCGTGTCTCCTTGATATTGGCTGGTGCTTGAGCCTTGAGCACAATAACCGATTTTGGCGGGATCTCGTGGTGATACCGCTTTGTCGACAACATGGCCTAACGTAACACCGTGAGGTGACACAAAAGGTGCATTTCTCAGGATTGAGACTAATGCCGGACTCATCACATTTCTGGAAGACGAGTTCCAATTTATCCAAATGGTCAGCCATGGAACTGTAGGCAGAGAAGTCATCTTGAAAAATTTGCAAAAAGGGATTTTCCTTCATGAAATCATGAAAAACTGAGAGCATGATGCGTTGAAACGTGGATGGAGAGTTTGATAATCCAAAAGGAACCACCTTGTAGGCAAAAAGTGCTTTACCGGGTGGTGAAAGTAGTCTTGAGTTGATCGATTCTTTGATTGAGATCCGATTGTAGCCGTAAAACCATCCATGAAGGAGTACATCTCATGTCCACCCACCTCTTCCTTAACCTGGTCTCCGTGAAGGGAAGTGGAAAATGATCACGCCCGCGGCCCCGATTGAGTTTCCGAGTAGTCCACACGCACGCCGGATCTTACCATTGTGTTTGAGGGCAATGACGATGGGGCTCACCCATTCGTAATGTTTGACCTCATAGATCAAACCCGCAGCAAGGAGTTTGTCAATTTCCGCCTTGACGCGAAAGCACGGTAATTAGGGTTGAGCCGGGTACTATCGCTGCTAAACCGGGTCGTGCATCATCGATTTGGTAGGAATGGTGAGTTCCCCAAGCTTTTGTTGATTCCCCAAGATCTCTGTAACTCCAAAGAAAATGTGTTTGAATTTTTGAATAGCAGACGGCCTGCACGATAAGGGGCCTAAGATTTGGCAAAGAATGAGGACAAAGTTGATTGTTGCCCACGCCCACGCATCTCGACCCGAGTCCTGAATATGGGGTATTACTTCCGGTATCCCGACAATGTGTGCGGGAGGTTGGAGCATAACCGATGATGTGGCACTTTGCGGGTAAAAAGAGGGGTTGCCGAAGTTTCATCCAAATAGGGTTGCTTCATGACAGCCGTGTACATCAACAGGGAGTTGCAGGAGGTTCAAGATCCGAAAAGTGATAAACACGTTGGATTCGGATTGCAAGGAGCCGTAAGGGTCAAGCAAAGCAACGGCATACCGTCCCGATCAAGAGTCATTTCTCCCCAAGGATCGATATTCGGGTAGGATGACGTGAGGCGCACTCGCAGTGGAGCCTGAACTTGATAAATATTCTGAGCTTCTTCAGAATCTGTGTCTGAGAGAGAGGGTTCCGCATGTTCAACAGAAATGATCCTGCCTGTTTGCAAGTCCATGGTGGCATTGAGGTGACCATCAGTGATGACTAACTGGTCCGTGGCCCAGTAATGGATACTCTTTTGGCCCTGGCGGAGAAAAGGTCTCACCGACCAACATTTCATAGTCACCGGATCTTCGCCAGCTTTCCAAACTCCAAATTCCATGGGGAAGCGGAGATCACCGATGTTGATGTGAAGAAGAGGTGTGACGCCTTGAGGTCGCGTGATATGGCCATTAGCCAACTTGATGTCATATGGGGCACGAAAGAGTTGTGTGATGCCCATTTGTTTGCGGAGTTTATCCGTGATGAGATTGACTGCGCTACCTCCATCTATTTGAACATGGTTGACTTGCTGATTACCCACCGTGGCATGGACCGTGGGTGTAGAGGTAGCTACGTACCCAACTAAAACAGTTGGGAGTGGTAACTGGTCCTTGAGAGCAGGATAGAGTTTCAAAATGGTTGCCAAGCTTAAAGGAATTTTGATCTTGGCTAGCTCCTCTTGGAGTTCTAGAGGCACATGAGAAAAAGGATCTGCTGGTTCCACTGGTGCTGGAGTGCGTGGTAGTGAAGCAGCAACTTCTTTGAGTAAGTCAACCTCTGCAGCAATATTGGGATACGTCTGAGAGCGTGGAGGTTGAGATGTGGAAGGTGTATCTTGTCTTTGTTGAGCTCTGGTGGTGGCATGAACATTTGCC
The DNA here is from genome assembly GCA_021234155.1 of Isoetes taiwanensis. Classification (NCBI taxonomy): domain Eukaryota; kingdom Viridiplantae; phylum Streptophyta; class Lycopodiopsida; order Isoetales; family Isoetaceae; genus Isoetes; species Isoetes taiwanensis. The sequence goes on from JAJEKV010000002.1 coordinate 36,535,946, forward strand.
AATGTGCGGCCTTCAGCAGCTTGCATGAGGTTCAAAATGCTTTGGCGAACTTTTGGCATGACATGTGGCATGAGCTTCTCAAGTCGTGCAAAGTGAACCTTTTTTCGTCCTCATGAGGAATGGTGTCAACCGCAAAGCGCAGGTTGCGTGCCATTCGAATAATGGTCAAGGGGACGTGATGCCCGGTCTGGCGTGAAACTAAACCAACCCAATTTGACTACCGGACTGGAGGATTAAGTGCCTGAAAAATTTCCTCCTGTGCTTGTTGATCCAGCTGAGGTTGATTTGCTGGAGCTGGTTGATAGCGTGATTGCTGAGGCGCTCTTGGTGGCTTCTTAAGAACTGGTCTCGGGCCTTGTTTGCCATTAGCAATCCAGAGTTGGTAAGCCGTGAGGCGGACCGATGTGGTCTGACTTGTGCCGGGAAGTCGTACACGAACTTGTGGAAGTTGAGGACACGCCGCGTGGTATGACCCCATTCTTGACAAAGGATAACACCGAAGCTTTAGAAGGATCAAAAGGAGTACGTGGGTTGGGTCCCCGCTGTTGCCCCCGTTCTTGCTGATAGAGTTGAGTGGGTTGCACCTGAAGTGGTGGTCTGCTGATAGTGCGATTGTTGCTGAGGTGTGGTTTGCACTTGATAAACCATTTTGTTGCGGAACGGTGTGGGATGAGTGCGAGTGCACTCTTCCGTGGCATGATTGCACATGTTGCATCGCTTGCAATGAGGCGGGCCATTGGTGGAGTTGCACTCATTTGCCAAATGGCCTTGGTATTTGCAAATATGGCACCAGATCTGACTGCGCTGTGGATTAGCGTGTTGAGGCTGAACAGCCGTCTGTGGAACCATGACAGGTGGAATGAACGGGAGCTCCGTGGGCTCTTGTTGAAGTTCATTGAGTTGCTTGAGATGAAGTTGATCATCATCCGTGGTCCCATAATGAGACGTAAAAGCATTGAGTTAGCATTTCCGACCCCATAATGATCTTGTTTCCAATGGCTTTTGTTGGACATGAGCCATTGATGAGGAGAGCCACGCAGGGTGGTGGAAAAGATGTGGAATTTCAGTTGAGGTTGCGCATGACCATTTAGGACAGCTAGAGCCTCAAATTCTTCCATGTGGGCCTGAGCACTTTGGTCTAAGGGTTTGCCTTTCGTGTTGCCAAAGGTGGGATAAGTCAGTTTCAGAGTCTGAAAGGTAGATGTGAAAGTGCTTGGCTGGACAGGAACAGTATAGTGAGGATATTGAGGTTGAGTTGGATGTGGCATGGTGCCTGAAGGACCCTGATGAAGGGGTGACTGCGGTTGAGGAGCTTGAGCATTGGTTTTGAGATCTGTAAGGTTGTAAAACAGAAGGGCAAAGGGGAAATGTAGGGAAAGGATATTCCCCGGTAGGCTTAAAGAGACTTGTGGATATCCTTGCCCACCCGGGGGAGATGATGGTTGTGAAGGAAGAGGCGTATGGCCTGAAGAATGATGGATGTAGGCATGTTCAGGTGTATGAAAGTACGGTTGAGAAGGTTGAGCCTGATAGGGCTCCTGATAGTGATGAGGTGAATGAGGTGACTGAGGTTGTGAGCAATGTTTGCACGCTTGGGGCGGGAACCGGACGAGACAGACACGAGGGGTTGGTGGCGCCGATCGAGCCCTAGACCAAGATGGCCTCCCTCTATGTCATAAGTAGATCCATACATGTCGCGAAACAGTTTCCCCGACGATGGCGGCCCCAAGCGAGAGGCCGTTCGAGAAAGGAGTTCTTCCGGGCGTGAAATTTCTACGCACATGGCGACATGTAAGAAAGTGGGATGGAATCAGACCCGCAGCATGCGATGGTGTTTGGGGTCCGGGTTCGGGACTCTCGAAGACAGCCCTCTGTGAGGACCCGTGGATCTAACAGAGAGTCCGGGGACTATGTCACGGATTTGCAAGAAGAGAAGAAGAAGAAGAAAACAGAACAAATGAGAGGAAAATGATAAGCTTCCTTGATATCAATGATGAACATACATGAGCTCTCGCAATAGAGAGAAGAACTGAAAGGAGACAAGACTCAAAACTCATCTAGAACTCATGTGCGAGCTCTAGTCATATATATAGTACAATGGCCTTGGGCCCAATATAGACACTCTGACTGATCTCGGTGCCGACTCCTGGAAGGAGGCCTGATTTGCAGGAATGTGGGCGGTGCCTCTTGAAGTGCCTAGAATCATGCTGACGCTGACGCGGGCGGTGACGGGCCGTCACTTGTCTGAGCGGCGCCTCTTGATAGGCTTTTGATCAAGCGGGTCTGGCCGCTTGGTCTTCTCTTTGAGCCTTTGATGGCTGACCCGTATCGACCGAGGATCATTGAGCTTGACCTCGGTCCGTGTCAGATACATGAATAGTCCCCGGGTACCAGAGGCACGGACTAACACCACGCCCTGAATCTGTGCGGATTTCCAAAGATCGGGCCTTCTTTTGGGTAATGCTGCATGTGCACCCTGAGGGTCGTATAGCTGTTGCAAGTATTGCCTCCACTGCTCGGGAGTGATGTTCCCTGTGGGCTGTACTGGCTTTTTAAGAACCCTTCGCCAGAAGGTCCTGGGGTGACGTTCCAGGAGATAAAACATTTCCCTTTGATGTGCTGCAATGTACCTGGCTTTCTTAGCTTTAAGGAAGACGCGGTACTGTCTGACTGCATGTGGGCGTAAAGCAGGGTCTGTGACTTGGCAGAGCCAGCGTTTGTGTTCCTTGCACTCTGCATCAAACCATTGATTACGTGGGAAGGTTGTGTTCCTGGAGGTCCGTCGCGGGCGGCTTATCCCAAAGCATCTCTCTGCCGCAGTCCTAAGCACATCAGTCAGCCGGGCTGTATGAAGTTCAATTGACATGGATACGAAATTTGCTTACCTTGGACGACCTCTCTTCTTTACTATTGTTTCATCTTGGATACCTTGTTCTTCGACATTATGGCCTTCGAGCTTCTCAACACTTTTAATAGATCATTAAAAGTAAGACAAAGGCATTCCATTACCAAGTTTTTATCAATAATGCTTTCATTCAACCAAGTTTTGTGTGTGAACTTCATCAACAATCTGAAACATGAGATAATGGCATGCATTATAGAATCGAATTGTTGTAAGGAACTCTAGTTTATACAACAATTTACTTACACATTTTGCCATTTTAATTTACCTACTTGTTTTTGTTATATATACAAGAAACTTATCGTGGCGGCCTATCGGCCGCCGCGAACGTTTCTCTTCACCAACTCATCTATACGTGGTAGAACATGCAGGATTTGAACCTGCACTTTTTTTTTTTGCCTTGTGTCCAGCGCCTGCACGATAGAAGAATGCTGACCATCACGACTATAGGATGCCCTTTTTTTTTTGACAATCATGTCATGCAACAATAGCCAGTGGGTTTTGAACCTGGACAGGGGAACACCCATATCCATTGGTCTAACCACCAGGCTATGATCGCCATGACATAGATCATCCATGCCACCCAATAATGGTCAGTGGGATTTGAGCTTGGACAGGGGACACCCATATCCAACAGCCTAACCACTAGACTACTACTGCGATAAGCACTTTTCATAGATCAATCACGCCACCCATTGATAGCAAGTGGGGTTTGAGCCTGGGCGGGGAATACCCGTAACCAGTAGCCTAACCACTATACTGCCAATGCGATAAGCATTTCTGCCATGTAAGCAAAGGGAATCCCATAGTAACTATGTAGCACGTCGTCTATTGAACAGGCTATATATATGTATAGGTATGCACATGTACTTTATTGTTTTGAGATGGATATCTCATTTCATCTCTTTTTTTTTTTTCCTTTTTTTTAACCACCCGATGATAGTCAGTGGGTTTTGATCCTGGCTAGGGGCCACCTATAACCAAAGGATTTACCACTAGGCCATCACCGCGATGGATGGTTTTTAGTTGTTCACTTTTATCAAACTTGGTCGAGGGAAATCCCGTTATAATCAAACAGCACGTCATGCATCACACAGGCGGGTAATAGTACCCGTTAAAGTATAGGAAAAATACCTTATTTGAGTCCAGTTGACGTATGACGTACTTGCTTAACCTACAACTGAAAAGGGAAATCCCGTTATAATCAAACAACACGTCATCTATCACACGGGCAGACAATAGTACCTGTTAAAGTATAGGGGAAGTACCTTATTTGAAGTCCAGTTGACTTATAACGTACTTGCTTAATTTGCAACTAAAATGCAAGGAAACATGTTTGTGATACCGGCCGAGAGAAGGGGGGGGGGGGGTCCGCCTTACTTGAACTCCAGTTCTCTATCACTTTCCTGTGGAAGGGTATTGAGGGAGTTATATGCAACTACCACTTACTGCAGTGGTGGAAATTCCTTCAAATTTGTTAGCAAGGTAACACGCATCAATGATAGATGTATGATATGCTAGAGGAAATGTACCTTTTTGTTAGAGTAGCTCCTTGTAGATGACGTTCACAGTACTTCTGGTTATGTTCTTTGGGGAGAGGAGTATTAGCAGGTCTTGTCTGTTTCGTACACGCGTAAAGGCCGTATATAACTGGCCATGTGCAAAGACATTTGTGCGCAGATCAATGACCACTCGATCCAATGTTAAACCCTGACAGCTATTAAACGTGGTTGAATACGATAGTCGGAGTGGTAATTGTCGTCGATGAATAGTCCATGGGCGGTTTTCTGGTTGATAGAAGAAATCTGTTCTGGAAATCGGGTACATGTTCCCTTCTGGATCACCTAAAACCCTCACCATTACAAACTTCTCATGCATCGATTCAATCACAACTCTAGCATTCTTCACAAGTCCCTTCTCCATGTCTAATCGTTTCATCACATGACATATCGCCCCCACCTTAAGTGTGAGTTCATGATTGGGAATCCCAGAGTGTGTGAAATTATTCAAGAAATCCGATGTTGCGTAGGGATGGTCATGAATAAGTTGGTCTTGTTCGGTTATATGATCATGGCTGTAATACAACTTATCCTGGTTAGGAACCCTGCTTAAGACCCGACCATTGAAATCGTCAACGTGCCTGTTAATTGGAGCGAGGGAAACTCGTTTGTCACATTCGACTGGATCGTGGAGGATATTTGTTGGATAGAGGAATTCAACTGTATCTGCAATGTTTGTAGTTATGTTGAATAAATCCAACGATACCGTAGTTTGTTCCCAGTTCTCCCCGATATTGTCAACAAAATGCATGAGCTCTGGATCTCCTGCATTTCGTATTGGTTGATGCAACCTCAACACGCGAAAGACTTTCCATAACGACGATGATTTTATAGATGCACTGAATGCTGCAATTCTTCCCCCACCCTTTACTACAGGTGCGACTTGCCTAAAATCACCAGCAGCTATGAAATGTTTTCCACCAAAAGGAAGATTGTTTCCACACAGTCGTTGCAACACATGATTTACGCTTTCTATTACGGCCTTATTGGCCATTGGAAACTCATCCCAGATAATGACCTTAGCCGCAGCGATGAGTTGTGCTGCTCCTGAATCGGGGTCCAACATCGAATGAAGCCCAGCATTATTTTCAATTACAGGGATCTGAAATAGGGAATGCGCCGTTCGCCCGCCTGCATATAGTCGGGCTGCCAGTGCCGTTGTACCACATGGAAGGACTATGCCTCTGTTGCTGCGTATGAGAAAGCATATGCATTTCAAAACAAATGTTTTCCCTGTGCCAGCTTTTCCATCTACAAATATAGGGTCATTGCTTAGAGGAGATTCCAACCATTGGGTTAAAGCATGGTATAGTGGCTCAATATGTTAGTTTTGCAACATCAAATAATAGATCCAAAATAGTGGGAATTTTAGTCCAAAAATAGCTCCAAGAACTTCGACCAACTCGAATGGCGAGAATGACGGAATTTTGGGGGGAACTCGTTTGAAGCACCCAAGAGCTTAGCCTTTACCGCATCTCCAGAACCAGATGTTCACACACAGACGCCTCCATCAAGAACACGATTTGGGGGCTTGCAATTGTGGCGTCAATTAAACAGTTACAACAGGATTTCGAATTTTTCAAGGTCGAATTTGCACTGCATGTATTGACAGGGTGACAGGGAAGCTACCATTTGAAGATTCGAAGTTATTGAGTAAGATTGGTTATGCACATAGACTATTACAATTTTTTCTTTAGCCTTGGCATTCGATTTGCTTCACCCCTTTATTCTAGCTTTGGTGGAACCTTTTAAATCCACTCTTTGGAGTCGGATTTGTGAAGACCTGAGAGAATTTTTTGGTTCCCAGATAAGATAAATTTTAGATATGAGCAGCAAAGCCATCTAACTGTGGCCAAGAATTTCATATTAAAACTTTTCAAAGGTTGAGCAATATGAAAAAAGTGGCTGCCATTTAGAATACATTTGTTTTGTTCTGAAATTCTTATTAAAGAAAGCATTGTTGATTCTGACATTATTAAAGTCTCAACGCATGTATATGTAAATGGTCGTGTGTTTCTTGTTATTTGCTTTAGCGGTGCTTTTGCTTTTATTGAAGCTAACGGTGTAAGTGCACATTTGCGTGGAAGTTTTGCACATTTGTAAGTCCGCAAAGCTTGCATTTGTATCATTTTTGGTCAGGCCCTAATATTAGTCAATGACTTGCTACATATCAAAGAAAGATAATGATCACGACATAAAAGAGTTTAGAACACTCATTTTCCCAAAGAAGTCTTTCTTTTTATTATTATAGTCGGTTTGTGGTTTGTAATTGTGCTTTTCATTTTTATTTTCGGGTTCATGGAAGAAGATAAGCGAGCGTGACCGACAAAGAGAGGGGATCACCTATAAGGATTTGTATAAATCTGAGGAGAAGGTCGATGACATTGAGAGATCACGGAAGATGTGGGGTGAGAAAGTGAAGGGTAGAGCTTGTTACTGTATACAAGCTTCTACAAGAGAAAAGAAAGAAGGAGTTCATGGATCTATACAAGAAAATATTCAACAGAGATAAAGTTTTAGGCGGGCAGGTTCCAGGTGCTTTAGCGATGGCTTTTGTGTTACATTGCAATGGGCAGACGATAGATTGGCTTAGCTTTTATGAGCATGCATCTTCAGCCTCAAGAACTAAAAGAATGAGTCATAGTGCTGAAGATGTCGTTACAATTGATGAAGAGGAGGAGAATGACGTACCTAAAGTCATATCGTCTCCAAGAGCACCCAGCTCCTATGTAACATCTAACACTAAGCGAGAGCAACTTCCAAAGACAATCCACAAGGTAATTTAGATGTATCTTTCTTGTTTGATGAGTGTATAGATAAGTTGGCAGTTTGCCATAGTTCATAGTTTGTGTCTGTGTCGTTTGCATACGTTTAAATTTCTGTTGTTTATTTTGAGCTCGTGTTCATGTTAGTTACATTTGACATTTGAGTGGCAGTGTTAGTTTTAGTTAGTGAAGTCTTATTTTTAGTTAGTGTTAGAAGTTGTTTATATGCAGTAATAGTTGCAGTGGCAGTTAGAACTGGTGGAGTTCTAGTTTGGTGTTCAATTTGCAACTTTGGCGATTCTGATTCGAGTTGAAACTACTTTGAGTTACTGATTCGAATGTCGATTCTGCAGTGTAGTGTCACCGCGATTCGAGTTGCAACTCTTGTTAGAGTTATAGCTCGAATGTCGATTCTTGCGATGTAGTTCTGATTCGAATGTTTTTGTTGGTAGTAGTTGCAGGTTGGTGGTAGTTTCAGGTTTGTTTTAGTTTCAGTTAGCTATTAGTTGCGGTTTCAACTCAAACAATGCTCATTTGTTGTTGCGGTTTGTATATACAATTTTGTCTAATTAGATGCATGTTACAAAGAATGTCAACGGGTTTGAAAGAATGGATTTCGGGGATAGAAGATAAGATTAGCAGATTGGCATTGGAAAGCCGTCCAATGAATGACGATGCAATGACTTAACCGACAAAATCAAAGGCCTTGGCGATAAACAAAGCACACTTGGAGGGTGACATTGGCGGATATGAAGCATTAATTGCAACCTTACCCACTATAGCAAGGGTTGGCATTGAGGTCGTCATTGACCCTCTGAAAAAAGAACTTGGCGAGATTACACCATGTCATAAAGGATGCAAGTAGCGACACATTACTTTCAGAAATTTCTAGGGATGGCACATTGGATGAGCTGAAAAAGTTAAAATCTTGTCTTAAAAAGAATGTTACTTGCTAGACAAACTATGAGTCGATCATTTGATTTGGATCCTTCACGCCACGAGGGAGCAATAGTTATGAGTATCTGAAGGATAGTATTGAATTGAACGAAGCGTGCCCATTTTGTCACGGATCATTGAAAACAGATGGCATGCTTCTACCTACCATTGTTGCAATGCATGCATGCGTATCATCTCCCTTGTTGTCTTGTGCATTTCGTAGTTGAACATTATCACTCTTTTGCCTCATTTTCTTTTAACTATTTAACCATGTATGTCTCTTGTGTAGTGTATCGGAAGAATGTTTGCGAGATCCATTGTGAGCACAAGATATCAATGACATGGATATCTCTACTTGGTCCGAATCGGACGAAAAAGAGTGCAAATGAACACAATGATAGAGTCTTGTGATGGTTGGTTGTACATTTATGATAAGTTTGAAATGATCATACCTTATATTGAGGAATGTTTATGCATGTGGAGCAGATAGGAATGGAGGATTTGCAATGGCTGCCTTTACTCCAACATCCATGTCCTCTGCCAAGGAAAACAAAAGTTCTTTGCCAAGACGTTTGAGTGCTGATTTGACCGTTGAAGAAGAACACAAAAAAGATCGCGTTAGTCATTACTGAAAATAATGTCAAAGAAGGTAATGTAATCTTTGTATGAGTTGAGGTTATATGCATGTTTAAAATGACATGCGTTTATGACAGTAGGTGCAGGTTATGAAATTGTTACTGCAGGTTTTGATTCGAACACCAAGGTTAAAGAAGTTTTAGCTGATATTAAGAGTGAAGCATGTTTTGAAGTTGAGAATGACATTTATCTTGAAGAGACAGAAGATTTGGCCACAATGTCACTTCCACCAGGTAGCTTATAGAAAAATGGAAAGGTCAATAAGTGAGTTCTTAGTCCTTACAATATTTAAAGCGTTTGCAGATAAAGAACATATGCCGGAGAGGCCATATCATGGACAAGAACTAAGTGATACTGCATCATCACCTAGTATGAAAAGCAAAGTTGATCACAGTCCATGTAAGGAGAAAAGAGGGACTAACCAGGCCTTAAGCAGTCAATTTGAGAAGAAGAATGTTGAGTACCACTCGTGAAAAGAATTATGCGTTGAAGGAGCGAGTATAGGCAGCCCGAAACAAATAAGTCAATCCTTGAGATCAGAGGAATCATATTCACCTGGTAACTTAGAAATTCCATCTCTTAACTTCCACTTAGTACGTGTTTTTAACATTTAAATTCTACAGGAAGTACAAGAGAGCAGATGGCTACTATAAAGAAAAGTAAACGTGGCGGTGACATACATAGCAGTCCCTCTATGTTGCGAATCAATAAGCGGCTTAAACTGCCTATGAAGCTTTTAATTTTTGAGCTTGAAGGAGTTTTGTGCAAGCTGTTTGAGAAAGGGGAACTATTGCCCAGCAGCCTTCAAGATGATGCAGAGGCAAAGCATCTCAATCTCTCAAAGATATTGGTTTTGCGTCCAAGAGCATTCGAGTTTTTGGAATGGTGCGTGGAGCACTTCAGGGTTGCTATCTGGACAACATTGACGAGTGTGGCTGCAAATTTAATCCTGAAGCATACCTTTTCAAGGAGTCTTAGAGACAAGTTGCTATTTACTTGGCACTCAGATGTGTGCACAAACACATCATTTAAAGTGAGCAAAAAGCCTATTCTGCTGAAAGATCTCAACAAGGTCTACCACGACTCTAGATACAAGGGAACATGGGCTGAACACAACACAGTTTTGATTGATGACATGTTATACCGCGGCTACAAGAATACTGCGGGCACAGTAGTGACCCCAAACAGTTATCAGCCATCTCGCCGTGAAGGTAATTTTCTCTTGGAGCATTTGAAACCTTTCCTTGCGGGGCTGTTGGAAGTTGAGAATGTGAAAGACTACGTGCTTGAGAAGAAACTATCCAATCTGTTGGATAAAGAATCTAAGCAAGCAATGGATATCCTGAAAAAGTTTAAGTACTCTTGATGTACCTGATGCCAGATTTGCATTTAACATTTTGGATAATGAAGTTTGATTATGGTTGGTGATTGATCAAAGATCATGTTGTTGCCATCTTGATAATGTAAATTGATGTACTTTTTGAACTGCATTTGTTTTTGATGTTCAACATTGTCTCTGCTCTGATTTGGAAGTGCATCAGTTGTAACTAGTTTGGTTTTTGTATTTCCTTTGACAGTATTAAGTAGGACTTGCAGAAAAAGATGATTCACATAGTAAATACATTAATAGATCTGGAGAAAAGAAATTACACAGGTTTACGGTCAAAAAATAAATTACACAAAGTTTACGTCAGATATTAAGGTCTTGTCCAAGTAGGACTTGCAGAAAAAGATGATTCACATAGTAAATACATTAATAGATCTGGAGAAAAGAAATTACACAGTTTCTGGTCAAAAGAAATTACACAAAGTTTCTGTCATATATTAAGGTCTTGTCCAAGGCTTGTCGAAGCCTTGAGTCCTATACTTTTGTGTTAATCTGTTTGTTGTAGAAGAGGATTAGAGCCAGGAACTGAGGTCTTTTCCAAAGAGGTTATCCCATATCTCGTCCAAATAGCAAAAAACTGTCTCTGTTAACAAACCTGCAAAAACCAAACAGATACTATTGCATCTCAAAGGAGGCAATACTGTCAATGTATGTCTCATCAGGAATGGTAGGAATCTTTGGATCATCAGAGTTTATGGCAGTATTGAACAGTTGGTTATAGGATTGAGTGAACAGATAGGTAGTGAATAAGTTCACAGTATTAACTAGCAATGAGATTAGCTATAGTTTCACGAAAATTTTGCAAAAGGATAGCAATGAGATTAGCTATAGTTTCACGGAAATTTGGCAAAGTTCACAGTATTAACTAGCAATGAGATTAGCTATAGTTTCACGAAAATTTTGCAAAAGGATAGTAATGAGATTAGCTATAGTTTCACGGAAATTTGGCAAAAGGAATGGCTGCTCATGGATTCCAGGGTGCCAGGGGTCCATGAACAACCAATCCAACCTAAATTTGTGCATAGGTCCAAGACAACTGTGCATCAAGAAGGCATCCAATGCCCCCACATTAACCCATTTACTAGAAATAATTTTTTAATTGCTTATATGTGAAGCCCTTTCATTTGGGTTAGGTTTGTGGGATATACGCCAGCAATAACCATTGGTTTTTTTTTCTAGGGTTCACGGTTCACTTCCTTCCAGATCTGCCCTAAACCTGAAGTCGCCAGCAAGAGTGGTACATGTATGAAGTGATGGGTCCTTCCTATGCATGCGAATTCTACTAGGAGCAGAAAAGATGCTTTTTATAAATATATTTGCCTAATTTGGTTGCATGGCCTTTTTGGGTTGGCCTTTTTTTATCTGTATCAGATGCTATATTTAGAGCGGGACTTTATGTATGCAATCTGATTTGTTCCAATCTGTTTGTAATATAAGTGTTCATGTTTTGTATCAGGAAGTTTTGTCTTAGAGCCCTTCCAAATCAAAACAGTGATAATACAAATACACATCCAATCTGATATTTCCAAACCAGAGCAGGGATATTTGTTTTATTCAAGAAAAAGAATAATTACAATAGAAGTCCAAAATTTGACTTCAAAATTAATCGTTTGTTGATGATGCAAAGAAAAACATCAACAACATAATAACAGCATACATCATAGCTGCACACAATATAAATCAGACCCTTCGATCTGTTTGTTTCACTTAAAGCTTCAAGTACAGGAACTGCAACACTAACTACATTCCAACTGTAAACTGAATATTTAATCCTCTTCGTCTGATAGCACATCAGGGAGATTGTCTAAAATCTTTTCACTGTCAGCTTCACAAAGTTTGTAAACAACCTGGTTTCCTTTCAGCCTATGTTTTGCTTGTGCCATATCAAGTCTTATTGAGCAAACTTGGGTAGCATAAACAATGCCTTTTGGCTCGTTAGAACATAAAGTGTAACCTGTAAGCGATCTTGGGACTTTTTTGTAGTAAGTTCCCTCTAAAACTTCTTCCCCTTTATAAAACCAATTCCCATAGGCTTCAAAATCTGTCTGAACCACATATTTCTCTTTCGTACACAATAATATCCAAAATAAAGTGTCCTCATCATTGTCCTTTGGAGCGGCGACAAATGGGTTATCTCCTTCCCTTACCAAATCACTCAACACACAGTTTTGCATCTCCGGAAAATAGAGCTCTTTCGGATCTGCGCCTTCATTCATTCATCAGCTATAGCCTTGCTTGGCTCAACAACTACTGAGCTCCCAATCATCTACATATTCCTTGTTCAGACACTTCTCCCATTGTGCATCAAGGCAATATGCACAAAAACAAGATAAACGCCTTATATGCAATTGCGTAGGAGATGCTAAGTTAAATGCATGCACAGAATGAATGTTCCTCGTGTCCTCCACAGTCTCAGCACCCCATGCATTCTTTCTATCCACATTTTTCACTTCCCAAAACGACCTTCTTCTTGGTTTCTTGTTCACACTTGAAGATGGAGCAACAAAGTGAAATTCTCCCCGGCTATATTCACAATATCAGCGACACATTCTACTTTTTACGATGTGATCTCTTCATCATCTCCCTTAGCCAATTGTTTCAACTCTGCAGCCTTCCCATCATGCTCCCTTTGCGTGATTGGAGCCGAAAAAATTCCACATCATTTCAATGAGTGTCTCATGAGAATACCTTCCTACAAAATAGAATGGCGGGCAGCTTTGAATTGGGATGCAGCTCCATCCGAAAATACCCAATGCTTTTTGGATGTATGCCCTCGTTCTTTCATGAATTCGTGATGCATCATAAATGCATGCTGGACCGAATAGTGTGTCATGTTTTGTATCATCAGATATATAGTAATGGGTGTCCTTGATGACATCACCTGATGAAGGCTCCAAATAGTATGTGATTTGTACAAGAATGGTGACCTGTTTGCTTGTCCAGTACGCAGATTGAACTTGATCCCCGCGAATCGATTGTGAAGTTCTCTGCAAAGTCTACTACAGATACAATAACCCCAAAAAAGGAGGTTGTCTAACATATCCCTAAACTGCATCGCTTGCCATTTGTGCCTAAAGCTGTGCACTGGAAACTTTGCCAATCTGTCAATCAATGTGTGCATAAGATCTTTTGGTTTTGTTTTCCTCCACAGACGCTGGAGTACTTTCTTGGGTTTCCCCCACTTATCCTTACCTCCTTCCTCATAATCCCAAGCTCCCAACTCACAAATCCTTCTTCTGGACAACTCTAGAGGACACACAATTGTAGCCGAGACACACCACACTGCTCACAATCTCCATAAATGCAATCTTTCTTGTGGAATTCTTGATTTTCTTCTTTAGGACACAATATGGATTGCCAGAGCTGAGTGGTTGACTTATACTTCTTAGTCTTGGCAGCACATAGTTGGCCTGTAGATTGGCATACCTCACATGCACAGGTGCAACATTCTACATGCATATTTCTAAGTGAATTTAAGCCATCCAAGAGCATCTGCAGTCTCACATGATGAATGCAACAACATGAATTGAACTGTTTCAATTTCATTACATACCATGGTTTTAGTTTTTCAAATGCTCTTTGGCCAATTGTAATTTGTGGGTGCTGCTCTTTGAATTTAATGAACATCTCTGACTGCAAAAAACATAATCAAGAAATATGTGAGTAACAAGTCAAATAACAAGTACACATGAACATGTAACTCTACTCTAACTGCAACTATAAACTGCCACTGTAACTCACTATGACAACAAAAACACAAACTACAAACATACAACCTGCAACTAATGGTCATAACTGCAACACCAACTGTAACTGCAACAAACATAATCACAAACTGCAACCACTGACATAACTCGAACACTTGCTGAAACACTAACTGTAGTCTAACTATTTAACATGCTCTCTGCAACACAAACTGAAACTATGTAATGGAGCTCAAACACTAAGCGCAACATCAATGCGGACTAACAACCTAAGTTGAATCTCAACCACCAACTGCGCAGCAAAGCAGCTTCGAAATGTTTAAGTTGCATATTAAGAACTGTACTTCAAACCTTATTTGCAACACCAACTACATCTACATAAGCTGCAACAACAACTACATCTACAAATGATGCACATATCACCAAAAATCAACAAAAGATAATTTGCACTGAGTATCCTCCGGATAATGTGTAGCATGTCCCTCCTTCACATTTCTTTCCGGTCTTACGAACTTCACATCCTTTGCATTAGGGGAAACTCTTGTATTTGTGTCCCAAAAACTTTGAACCAGTTCAATGACATATTTGTCAATTGAATCAAACCTCCGTGACCTTCTAAAATATACCCATCCCTCCTTATTAAACTCCACTTCTTTATGTTTTTCCTTGGTCGCTGCAATACATCTAGGATGGACTCCCAAAACTTTTCCCAAACTTCTCTTGCTAATAGCTTGATTTAAAGTCTCCTTCCCAATAGACATGGCAAGTACACTTCTTCTTGCAGCCATAGAATCTAAACTACTAGATCCTTTTATAGTCCGAATAGATTCTCGAATGTTCTCAATCACATGGCTTTTGACTTCTCAATCCTTCAAGTGATCAGCGGTGACATCCTTCATTTCTTTGTGCTTCAAGAAATCATTTAGCACTTCCCTTTTATCTTCCAAATCCATTTGACAAACTTGCCTTTTGAATGAGAACACTAGATTAGACACAATCTTTTGTTTACTCACTTGATTGGCATAAGCTTTGGACTCCAAAGATCAAAGCATTCTTCTCTTCTTTTTTTCTTTTCTTTGTTTCCTCTTCTTTAGAGTCTCCTGCTCTCTTGTCCTCTTCCTCTTTCCCATAAAGTTTCTTTGCTCCACTTCTTCCATCTTGATTGCTCGCAAACGCCACCTTCGCACCTATAATAGTCACTGCTTACAAAATTAACGAGAAGTAAGAAAGTATCATATAGAAAAGGAATTACATAGCGTAATACTTTAAGTCTTCAATATGCCAAAAAAAAAATCAGAATTCACCACATTAAACCGGATATATTTTTCATGCATGGCTCTTGAATGCATGCCGGATATATTTTTCTGGATGATTACAAGAAGGAAACCAAATCTACATGCAAATCAAACACAAAACAAAGAGAGCACTACAATCAATTTTAATTGCTAGAATGAGAATAATCTGTGATTAAAAGCAAACTTTGAATGGCAACATACCCAAATTTTAGTCTTCAAACGAAATTTCAAGAGGCCTTACAATCTTGAAATTCGAATTTGATCTTCTGCAAATAATAAGAGACCCGAAAAAATTTAAGGAAACCAAAGGTACATGCAAATAAAAAACAAAGCAAAGTCATGTCTATTGAAATCAAATTACAATGAAAGAAATCTTGGATTCAAAGCAAAGCAACAGACCCGAAATTTTGTCTTCGAAAGAAAGTATGCAAAAAGGCTCTACATTCTTGTAAGGCCGAATTTGATCTTCTGTCAGACCCAAATCTTAGGAGAAAGTCCATACATTCTTCTTCATCAGTGATTAGTGATGGTGCACCGAAAATTCTCCCCCAAATTTTGAATTCTCTCGGGCGGGCGGTGGTGGTTGAAGCAAGGAACGAAAATAGGTAAGTGGCTAACTACCTTTCGAACTAATTTTCGAACTAATTAGGGGGGGACAGGGGGACAACTAAAATAAGACACTATACCATGCTTTAACCCCATTGTTTTATGGAATGAAATATTTCTAGCTGGTTATCATTCATCATACTTGACATTTGAAGCATAGATTCTAGGTACGATGCGTGGTCAGAAAATTTTGTTAGCTCGTGCATCACATCTCTGCCAATACGATGTTGCAATTGCAGCCCAAACGCCATGATGTTAGTCCCATGTTGAACGCGAATATTATTGACTAAGTGCAGAGATTCATTGAAAGCAATTACATCATCATTAGGATATTCATCTAATAAGTCAAGGCTCATAGGCACCTGAAACTTGGTCCATAAATCGACTGCTGGTCCCTGATCAAGTATTAACATGGCAAAAAGAAAACGTAGCTGCGTAGGACTCAACGATAGAGAAGTTGCCTCTTCCATAACTAGCATTGCTTCATTGTGTGCCGCAAGCAAACCCCCCCGCTTCTGCAGCCTGTTGATATGTCTCATATGTTTGATCATTAACCCTCTTTAATTCATCCCACGTCCTGGCCGGACGGTGCAACAAAATTTGTCTTAAGTAGAACGCCTCGCCGACCTTAGGTAATAGTAAACGTATTCTACATACTAATGGTTGTCTAATCCTTTTCCTCACAATGCTTCGTGTAATTCCTTCTTGCTCTTGTTCTACATATGATCCAGATTCAGATGCTAATGATGGGTTAAAGGGTGTTAACGTATATTGTTCGTAGTATTGAATATAAGTCAGCGTATCAAATACATGATCAGGCGGTCGTAAGAAGTATCGATACAACAATGATCTTGTATTTGGTCGCAACAGATGCAAAGGCAGACATTTAACAGCAGGGGACTTATTCGTTATGTCGTATGACATTATTCTCCAAGACGCCTCCAGGCCGAAAGGTATCGTGCCTTTAAGTACTCACGTATCTCATCTCTAGGAACCGATGCAGTAATATGCGTCTGCGGAATGTTTTCAGAGCAATGACCTGTATTGAGATTTGTATGCGCCCCGGGGGATTCACATAGTGTAGGCCGTATATACCATGTGAATGGACGATAAGGGGTTTTTTTTAACCTAAAGCGTACGAATACGTACGGGAAGGGGTTCTTTAGACCTTAAAAAATCCAATCTCTAGTGATGTATTTCATACGGAAAGGGGTTTTTTAGACCTTAAAAAAAGCGTATACGAAGGGGTTTTTTATGACCCCTTCCTCGCACATGGCGTATCCCTTATACACTAAGTGATATCCCCGGGGTATGCGCATCATTCACTTGTGTACCTCGTGTGATCGGAACTCTCTGCTGATCAAGGCCCGATGACGTCTCCGTGTTTGTATGCCTCTCTTGAGTAATTTGAAATCTTGCAGTATCAAAGCCCTTATATATGTAACCATAGAGATAAGAGAAGACATGCACAGTGGATGCGATGTCAACCATAATATGGCAATCGAGTTCATGAAGCAAGAATGCATTATATGGAACTACCCACGCGTCATCTACACTCCTCCTCCTATATTGCACGTACCCTTTCGAGTCAAGGTGCGTCGTTGGATTAACTAGCTTTGGATAGTTATAGCAGCAAGAAGCACCACGTGGGGAGCATCTATTAGAATGTCTATGCATCATAAATTTTTGGACCTGCGCCCGAATAATCGGATCACTTGGTAGTTCTGCAGATATAATTTCATCAACACATTCTATTGGTATATCTGGTTCGGTACGTAACACAAGATGCGAATGCGGTAATCCTCGCTTCTGAAACTCTACTACTGTTATTATATAAGATACCCGCTGAAAGAATTTATGCAACAATTCTTTTAGGCGTTGCAACCTTCCATGAAAACATCGAACAACAGTGATAGGTATATCAGAAGCATTTTGTCCAGGCCCAAGGGCAGCCCTTATTTCTGGCCAATCCGTGTTAGTCGTCATCGTAACGAATAGAGTTGGCCGGCCTTTTGACCTAGACAATGCCAACGCATCAGCAACCTGTACAGAGCACCACCTTTGACAACCCAAGAACGACAAAGGAAGGATAACATCATTTTGATTGTCATTTTCTCGCTCAGAGTAATCTTCATCGTATTGAATCCTCCTATTCCTGAAGGCGGAAGTCCTAAAGTAATTTAGTCGTGCGTCCTCAACCCTTGAATACATATCAACGAGATACTCCCCACATAAGCGGCCTAGCTGAAGGAACCTATCCTCATGCAAGGTTCTTGCTCTGTACCATTGTAGTTGCGTGAGACCATATTCATTCTTAAGACCCCACCCTGGTGTACCATGCGGAAATAGTAGTGGATATTGCAAAGGTTCATACATGGGATCAAGAATATTCATAAAAGTCGGTTCACCCTCATTTCGAGCCCAAAAGCCCGCAACTCGGGATGCAATATCAGCCGTATTGCTGACCTCTGCAATTGCCGCTATTTCATCGCTCCCAATTATTCCCTCAACTGTAATATATGCCGAAGGCATATGCACACTCCCCATAGTTCGAAGGTGTCTAATAAATGGATTTGCTCGATCGAGAATTGAACCAATGGTTGCAACCCACTGAAAGGGCACACCCTGAAGTCCTGCTTGCACATAACGTTGCGAATCGTCATATATATACCAGTGTATGGGATTTCCAGTATCTCTTGTTGGAAGCAACCGATGATACGTACGACCCGTGATCGTCACTGATGAAGGGAAGTCCAAGTTGACGAACTCCCCATCAACTCCAAGCACGCTGAAGCAAAATAGTCTATTTATCTTTCTACATACTCCATTAAAACCCGGCATGTTGTATAGATTAACCAATGCATCAGGCAAGGAAGGTAACTGCGGGAGCAACCACTTTCCCTTATTACAACAAAACCCATTTTGTTCAACATTCAACAATGGAATATTGCAATACGTGCATCGTTTATTCCATGTGCACATCGTGAACGTTCGATTAATTGCTGTTCTCATATGTTGTGCACGAGCCTGCCAATGTGTAAGCACCCTTGACACTGAGTCCTCCTCCATACTACCTGCTTGCATTTCAATATGGCTAGATGTCGTGCCTGCAGCAGATATATTTGTATGACGTCCTCTGCTTATTAGACGTATACGATCCCTTTCTTCATCAGGCAAGTTCGCATAACGCTCTCTTCGTCTATGGCGTACTTCATCTCTGTCCCCCTCATTTAACCTTGCATACCATCCTGCTTTGTACGTGTTACGATCGCTCGCATTTGCCGATGAGTCATTGACCAACTCGTTTTCATTGGTCGTTAACACGTTTAGAGTTGGAACAGTTCTATTTGTTCCATCTCCATGTATGTTTACCATTCCAGGTTGAGGCTGTCCTGCCTGATGTCCACTCCTAGCACGAGATGCATCTCGAGCAGCTTCTCGTAAATTTCTATATCGCTCTATTTGCCTACGTCGCACCTCATCCCTGCCTTCCTCACTCAAACTAGCATACCATCCTGATCCATACGTACTCTGTTGGCCTTCAACTACTGGTGACCCCTCGTGTAACTCGCTTTCAAATGCAGGTAGGACATCCAAATTTGAAACAGATTCACTTATCCTAATTCCAGCTGCAAAGGAGGATTCACGTAAATTTGCATACCGTTCCCTTCGCTTACGACGCACTTCCTCCCGATCTTCCTCACTCAATCTAGCATACCAGTTCGAGTTACAGGTATTCTTCTCACCTGCAACTACCGGTGACCCCTCGAGTAGTCCGCTTTCACTAGCAGACGGAACATTTGCACTTACAGCAAATTCGTTTACCGTAAGTCCATTTGTATGCAAAGGAGCTCCATCTAAGTCGTTAGTCCTCCCAGGTTGACGTTGTCTTGGTCGTCGTCTCGCCCTCTCACGTACCACCTCTCGAGCAGCATCACTCAAGCTTGCATGCCGCTCTCGCTCCCGCTGTTGACTCCTCTCCCTATAATCTATTTCTGGTAGAGCACGAGGGGTCTCTCCTATCTGCCCAGCTAGATGCCATCTAGCACGATCTCTTGCCATTGCTCGCAAATTTACATACCGTCCTATCCTTCTAGATGAGTTATCATCCATATTCAATGCAAATTCTATTGCGACGCGCAATGATGTAGAAGAAGACTTACATGTCTGTCTACTCTGCGAATACCTTCCATTCGGATAGATAGCAATGAGATTGGGAATCTGTAATTAGGATCAAAGGAATTGCATTATTAAGGTAGCTCATCATGCATTACATGACACAACCATCTAGTACATACATGGCATCTAGATATCACATCCATCAGCTCACAACATATACCTTGTATAATGAGTTTATTGTGATGGAATTATATTGATAGTATATTACGCGTAAATAAAAAAAATACATATATCTAAATCCGCTTAAATACGCATGGTTACCTAATTATCATTTGCCGGGGAACAAGCACACTTGGAGAGCGCTGGCATAATCCATAATTCATCCCACATTATATACCTTACGTAACATGTTTATTATAACGAAAATATATTCAGAGCATATTACGACTCACAAGAAAAAAGTATCCTATAATATGTCCACGGCAGTGGCAGTATCATCTAGTTATCATAAGCACATAACATGATCAAGTCATCTACATATCTCCCTCTAATACTGCCGACATTACAGCATCCTTCGCCTCAACAATTTGCAACAATCGGTGGAGACGTGTTAATTGCGCAGTGAGCCTTTTAACACTGATCGTAAGAGTGATATAATCCTTAGATATTTTATCGAGCTCTTCAGAAAGTCTCTCCAACTGTTTTTGAAATTTCCTTGTGATTACTGGAGGAGCACGTTTCCTATGCGATGCTATGTGCAAAGCAATTTGGTTCCGTCTGTACTTGTGAAGGATTCCCTTCCTGACAGTCATCACGGATACCTTGCGACTGTTCTGATTATTGTTCAAATGCACATTCATATCACGAATAGTTAGAGACTCGTCAGTACCATTATCCAGGTCAACTTTAGCCCCAGCGGTCTCCTCAACCAATTCTGCCATTTACTACAATGCAAGATACAACAAACAAAAATCAAAATAAATCCAAACATGAACATTCCAACCCCACAACACACATTAAGATTATGTAAAGGTTAACATCGATATTAAATTAAACAAAAGTACATTCAATAATCCAAGTTTGTTCAATAACTAACTATAGGATTAGATGTCACTGAATATCCCAACTTCAATCCTACCATCCACCATTTCAGTCTCCACCCTAAAGATACCTGCAGGTTCAATGGAGCCACAACCCATGTACTTCTCAAGATAATAGGATATGGCGCCTAAAGGGTAATTTGTTTCGATTACTTCTAGTTTGTTGAGTAAGGAGCTAGGCAGAAAACGTTCCACAACTAAAGTATCAAAAAGAAACTCCGAGGATCCCTGTATCCAACCACATTCCACATGGTATAACTCATCTCCCTTTACTTTAATCGTTACATATAGAAATTTTTTAATCTTAGACGTCATCATAACTATGGCCTCCGGCAATGGCTTGCCCATCTGAAATTAGTAGACATTATTAACTCACAGAGCAAAGAAAATTCAAGCAAAATTGAACTTCATAAAGGGATCAAAATAAGTGGTAATAGTGTACATGGAATATTAGTGTAGATCTTGAGGGAGACATAATACATTTATAGAATGGTCGAGAGAAGGGAATGAGAAATATAGAATGCAAGAAGCAAGAAGAAAACTGCAAAGAATTACCTTAGAAGTAGGAGCAGTGCAAAAATAAGCGCCCAGAGGAGTTCGATTTGTGTTCGACCCTTTCAAGATGCCTTCTATTTATATGCCAATCTTAACATGCGCACGTTTTTTTAAAGTAGAATAACATGCAAAGATCAAGAATCTAATGAATCTAATATTTATACGGTACATATATTATTTGATATCCACGTGATATATAAAGCGATTCTAATAATGTGGTATAATAATGGCCTGCACAATGGTACGATGGGAATAAAGACACCTCATAATTAATGATATAATGATGGTGCAGTTATTGGCTCCAGCAATATCCCTGTCCCCCAAGGTGAGCCGGAGATCTTGAGAGTTAAAAATAAAAAATTCATTTCTAACAATGTGGATAGGCTATCAAGCTTTCAGATCAAGAACTTAAGAACTTGATCGCTATCAAGCTCAGATCAAGAGCTTTGAAGTAACTCAGAGAATCACATTTGAGCACAGAAGATACATGCCATTGGGCACAGAAGCTTTTGCCCATTCCTTCTAGGCACAGAGATTTGCTGCCGCTGCCGCCAAATCAGAAGTGCTGCCGCTGTTTGTTTTTGGTCTAAAGATTGGGGAGGTCCTGAGGGCGGGACTTACATGGGTTGGGGTGTGCAATGCCTTCCTGCTTGGAATAGTATTGCGGAGAGCATATGGACGGCAGGGTCTTCTTATAGAATAGAATAGAATAGAATATGATTTTATCGTCCACGGAGACCAACTGGCCTATGGGACCCAAGTACAAAGAGAGAGAGCAGCAAGCGTATTACTACCAGGATTAAAAAACCCCCGCCCCGAAGGGTTTTCGGGGGAAAAACCTTAGTAGCAATAAGGATGCTGACATACTGCACAGTTATATACATAATCACAAGTACAACTGAGGTTAATGTCGGACGGGGGCATAACGAAGTCCGCGTATCCATTACCTCCCTCCCGGTAATGATCCCAACAAGCCTACAGAGGCCGTGCTCAGTAGCTCATGCAAGGCCTGATGGGGCACAACTAACTGAGCATACTGAGCCCGGATATGCTCGTACGCCGGACAGGCCTGGAGGGCGTGACTTTCATCCTCAATGGCGTCCTGTTGACAAAGACCGGCGGACTCTGCCTCCTCGGCGTGACTTTCATCATCCTCAATGGCGTCCCGTTGGCGGACAAAGACGGACGGACTCTCGTCCTCCGCTGCGGCTCCCGAATCCATCTCCCTCGCCTCAATGCGGAGGTGGTGTGCACTGTCGCGAATGGAAGCAATCACCTGCGCGCTTTTCATGGGTAGATGGGTGCGCAGTAGTGGTGTGGGCCCCTCGTGAGCATGGGATTAACCCGCCGTCGATAATTTGCCACCTTGACATGTGATAGGGCCTCAGATCCCAAAGCTTGGCCATGAAGCAAGCATCCAAGTACTGCTTCAAGGCAGCGCGTTCCTTCGGTGTATGCACTGGTCCACATCTGTGTGCCTGCACATTCCATAGCGAGAACCACTGGGCTTGCTTGTCTTTCCAGCAGGCTTTGAGTCGCTGCGGGCCCATCGCCACTGCCAAAGCAAGGTTGGGCAGCCGGGCTTCATCCATAGCCACCACCTTCTGGAAGTAAATAATGTGACGTTCCAGTGCAGCCCTCTGTAATGGAAGGAAGCCTGTCTCTTGGAGCAAGATCTGATATGGGACCGTGGATTTCACTCCCAGTGCCCGGGCCAAGAAAGCTTTCTGTACCTGCTCTAGATCGTTCCAAGTGGTGAGGGATATCACTGGCCCCCACACTTCTGCCCCATAGAGGAGGACCGGTTCAACCAAGGCCCTGAACAAGTGTGCCTGGTGACCCCATGCATCTGACTACGCCTTGTGGATTGTTTTTTGCATTGCATACAAGGCTTTCCGACCTGCAGTGACCCGTAACCTGATGGATGCATCCCAGTGTGTGGTAGTAGAAAACTCAATGCCCAAATACTTATAAGACTGAGCCACCTCCACTACCTGCCCCTGGTAAGTGAATGAGGGAAGACGTGGGTGCCGGGATGATGGGACCAGCAGCACCCTTGTCTTGGCCAAGTTAACTCTCATGTCAGTGAATTGGCAGAAAGTGTCCAAAGCATCCAGGTGGCGTTGCATGTCCTCTGGGGTATATGCGAGCAGGCCAACATCATCAGCATATATGAGTTGCCGGATTATGTGGTGCATCAACTGAGCGCCTCCCCCCTGCTCAGCTAGCCATTCTTCTAGCTGGTCAATGTACAAGCCGAAGAGCTGTCGGGGATAGAGGGCAAATCCGGCGCACCCCAATGCTACTAACAACGGGCTCCCCAAAGGTGAGAGACGACCGGAGCAAGCCTCAGATAGTCTGTATATAGCATTCTCGCAAGTCGACGGGGTCCCTAGTCTGTCTCAATCTGTCTCACAACTTATCCCGAGGCATTGTGTCAAAAGCCTTTGAAATCCACAAAGCAACAAGTGCATTCTCAAGGCCGATTCCTATCCTCTATGAGTGTTCGCAGAGTGAAGATATGGTCAATAGTAGAATGCCGGGCGGAAGTTTACTGCTCGTCGGCGGAGCCCGCGACTTCTCCATCCTCTGCCCAAAGTGTCAATCGCCTCAAGAATCCCTAAGCAACTTGGCAAAGACAGAACCGACCATAATGGTGCGATAGTTGGCTGGCGTGGGGGTCCCCTGCTTTGTATATGGGCACAACTCTACCGGTAGTCCAAAGTCGGGGGGAAGCCTTCTTGCAATGCCCCGTTGAAGAGTGTCTTTGTGAGAACCGGCACCATTGGGGCCCGCCCACTTGAGAAGCTCACGCACGCATACCATCCAAATCTGCTGCCTTCCCCATTAGCGGCGGCTGCGTGGCCCATTATGACATCCCCTTCGGAATGACCGATTGCTAGGCCTCTGCGGATGAGGTACCGGTGCACGGCTTCCCATTGGGTCATACAGCTGCTGCAAGTATCTCACCCATTGTTCCGGGGTAATATTTCCTGTGGGCTGTGCAGGCTTACTCAAGACCTTTCTCCGAAAGGCCCTAGAGTGGCGGTCTAGAAGACCAAACATCTCATTCTTTGGTTCTCCGCAAGGTACACGGCTTTCTTGGTCTTGAGGAAGGAGCGGTATTGGGGGCGACTACTTGGGGCGAATGGTGGGGTCCAAAGACTTCATGGAGCCATTGTTTCAGCTCCGACATTTGTCATCGAACCCGGTGATTGCGGGGAAGGTGGTTGCAGCCCCCGTGGATCGTCGAGCGGTCTCTCCCAAAGCATCTGTCCCCTACCCTCGGAAGGAGTTGATTCACCGGGTCGTCTGGCTGTTGAAGTGTGGGGGGAGTTGCGGCCTCCCGCAGCTCATGCTCAAGCATCCTCGCATAGACCGCCGCATGATCATAGTCCGGGCGCAACCGTGGTACATGGGGTGTTGGGGCAATGGGTGCTTTCGGTTGGCTTTCGCCAATCTATCTCGCAAAACGAGGGCTGATGGTCGAGTCTACTTCCTCGTCCCTACCACCGTCCCGACAAATGAAGCGAGTGATCAAGTGTAGGCATTGCTCGCGTCTGCTAGCACGTAATCCACCACACCGGTGCCGCCCCACAGTTCTCCTGTCTACAAGTGAAGCGGCCGGAGGGCGGCCACATCACCAGCCATTGCAAATGACCGTGTCAAAGATATTGCCCCGAACAAAGCGGCCGGCCGTACCGTGTCACCTGGCTGTCATCTGATGCCCTTGGCCAAACCATCTCTGCGGGGTCCATTTGCAACACATCCTCGGCTAGAGGTCGCGAATTTTGGGATCTCTCGCTCGCCCCGCGCGCATTGAAAGTCTCCAAGCAACATGACCTTGCCCAATTGTTCATGCTGGCGTATGTCATCATATAGATCGACATAGGGCTCCCACCGTCCACATCCGTGCGTGTGGTAAAAGTTGCTCTCAAAGATGTGGGAAGTAGCAAGCCGCCACAAAGAGAGGGCTGCCATCGTTGTTCTGCACTCGTATCCACAGGTATCTGTTGTGCCTGTCCGCCTTACACAGGGAGACCGATTGGGCCAAGGCTGTCTGGTAATAACACGCAATTCCTCCGTGTCCTCGTTTCCTGCACTCATTGAAGACGAAGTAGCGGCGGTATCCTGGCAAATCGTAGCTTTGTGACAGCATGTTCCCATGTTTCCATGAGGAAGATAAGGTCCATGTCCATGGCGGCGGAATTGAGATCTGCCCCCTTCCGCCATGGAAAGCCACGGCAATTCCGGGATACCACACCAGGCACGATCCCTATTTAGTGGCATGCATCGCCACTTCAGTCCGGTGGTAGTGGTGGTCCTGGGGGAGCGGAAGATGTGGATGCTCAGGCGGGGGCCCCCCTCGGGGGACTCGAGGGGCGGAGTGCCCATCCCTGTTTGGTCGCACGATTCGGCGCATCCTTCCCCGGACCAGCCCCGCCGCCCCTCCATGTCTGCGCGGGCAGTCCACGACTTTGGCCACTCACGCCCGGGGTTTCTTCTGTGCTTTGGGGTCAAGTCCCGGTCAACGTCTGAGCCGTCCCCTTCAACTTCCTCCCCGACGGATGGCCACCCGCTCTGCACGCTCTCAAGCTGTGAAGATGACCACCGGGGCGCGTCGTATTTGATTCCATGACGACTCGCCTTTCCAATGGTCACAGGTGCTGGGAACATCATCCGGTCCAAGATCTGTGTCTGGAGTCGGGAAGTGAGATGTTCTCCCGACTCCTCCGTCAGGCCTCGCACTACCACATTGCGGCTCCTGCGTCTCTGTTCCTGAAGTTCGGCGGGGGCCGCACCAGGTGTTGGTTGAGGTGGGTGAGGCATAGGCTGTGGCCGGCGCCGGGGTGGTGGCGGCCCGGCGTGATCTGATGTGTCCGCAGCATGTGTTCCAGGTTGACGTCCTGTAGGTTGGTGGGTTCGCGGGGTTGGTGTATTCTTTCTTTGTGGTTTTACGTTCTCCTGGTCTGGAGCTCAGCTCTTGCAGGACGTTGTCATGTCTTGCCATCTCCCGCGTGCAATGGCGGAGTTGCTCATGTGCCTCGGCATGGAGGCCCTTGCCTTGCTGGGCAACGGCCGCCCGAAGCTCCTGTAGCTCCCGATCTCGTGCTAAATCCTTACTCCGAAGAGCGCTCAGTTCTGCCTGGCTAGCTTCCAAAGCAGCTGGAATCCTGTCTCCACGATGGCGGCCTCCGCAACCTCGGCGGAGGGGCGGCTGTGCTCCTCGGGCGTGGCCTTAGCCTCCCTCAACCTGGGCACGGATCCGGGCGAGGTTCTGGTGTCTCTGCTCTACCCGGTTCTGTCTTGCGTCCCGGCTTCCATAGGCGCCAACACGGTGTCTACCGCCCCCTCATATCGCAAGCTCCTGGCGGTATTGCTGTGTCAAAAAATTGTAGCAAGTGGATGCTATCATCTGCACTTTGTCGTGACGCGCGATCCTCCAATTACGTGATTACGCCGTTTTAAACACCAATCGCTGCGCAACATCCGAGATGTTATGTTCTCCACCTCTGTCGGGGAGGCACGCAAAGCGTGCTGTTGGCCTCAACCCTCGCTGAATCGCGGCTCCCAAGGTTCGGCGGCGGATTGCCTATGTGGCCGCTGCCGGGTCGGCCGGGCCTTGGCCGGGCCTCCTCTTCATGGAAGACGTCTCTCCCTCTCTTGCCCGAGGCCTCTTCCTTGGTGGCCCCGCTTCATGGTCTTCCCGAGGGCTCTGCTGCGGGGGTCAACCGGGTGGTTGGTGTGTTTGGGCCTTCCCAGGATGGGTTGGTGTGGTCTGAGGTAGCTCACCAACCAAGTGTGGGTCCACACACGGGACTGTGTCTGTGGCCATGACTTGGGGTATGACTTGGGCGACGACTCCTGGATATCTGGTGTGTACCGGCTGCCACAAAAACCCCTAGCACACAGCCCGGAAAAGTGCAGATTTGAGCACTGAAGCAAAGACAAGCATGCAGATATCATACACCGTTGGAAAGATCTCTGAACCAGCTTTCCAACAAGCCCAAGCACATAAGAATCTGACACCGGATGAGAGAGATACAAATGTCAAGTGTCTACCGATTGCCACAGAAACCCTAGCACACAGCCTGGAAAAGTGCCAATTTGAGCATAGAAACAAAGCCAAGCATGCAGGTACCATACACCGCTGGAAAGATCTCTGAACCAGCTTTCCAACAAGCCCAAGCACATGAAAATCTGACACCGGATGCAAGAGATATGACCGATCAAAATTCTGCCGCAAGACGAGACCAATCGAATACTTACTAAAACATACGCCAATCCCTATATTGGTGTCGGACTTTCATCAACAGCACCATCAGGAACTAGGGTATGAATTAGTAAAACATTCTCGTAACCTTCAATAAGAGTACAACACACACCTTTCAACACCGCGTGGCCAAGGCCAACAACGGCATCAGGCGAGGGCTATACTTCTCAAAGAAGGAAGAAGAAGGGCTGCCACAAAAACCCTAGCACACAGCCCGGAAAACAGCAGATTTGAGCACTGAAACAAAGACAAACATGCAGGTATCATACTCCGTTCGAAAGTTCTCTGAACCAGCTTTCCAACAAGCCCAAGCATATAAAAATCTGACACCGGATGTGAGAGATACAGTCTGTCAAAGTGTCTACCGGTTGCCACAGAAACCCTAGAACACAGCCCGGAAAAGTGCCAATTTGAGCACAGAAACAAAGCCAAGCATGCAGGTACCATACACCGTTGGAAAGATTTCTGAACCAGCTTTCCAACAAGCCCAAGCACATGAAAATCTGGCACCGGATGTGAGAGATATGACCGATCAAAATTCTGCCGCCTTCAGAGAGTAAGGGGGAGCGGCACTCTATTTTGTCATGGTACGAAGACTGTGAAATTTGTAACCAAAATATTGGCTTACCTCGTTAGCGCAGGGAACGGCGGCGGCAAAAGTAAAAATAAAGCAGAAAGAAGCAGAAGGTATAGCCGAAGGAAGGAAGGGGAAAACAGGGGCCGTATCAGATACTTTTGTTCCGCATCATGTAGCATGCCATTGCCTTGAGTTACTCTACAATCTGAGCGCCAGGAGACATTGTAATCACACACAACTAGAATTAATTTTGCAACTCTATTTGATCAGTGCTGGTAGTGTTAGCAAGGTGTGGTCCTTTAGAATTTCATGGCAAAGATATGGCACTCAGTGTTATCTGCTGTGAGCAGTAGATTGGGAAAGAAGATCTGCACTATTACTACCACTAGATTGAGAAAGCAAGGCTGAGCTGCTACTACTGTTATTAACAGTAGAGTGAGAAAGCATGGGTGAGGCCAAATTTCTGGAGGAACTAGGTTGGGGAAGACCAAAAACCATGGTAGGCCACGAGAATATGCTTCATGGTCAGTGAAAACTCTGATAATTGATTGGTAAGGCAATCATTGCAGTTCACAGTGATGCTTGAATAGACCTCTGCATCTGTTCACATCTGTTTATGTTATTTAGGCATTCTAATCTTTGGCTTTATTTCCAGAATTGGCCTGTTGGGGTCTTGCATTCATAGAGCACAGATGAGTTGCGAAGTTAACGAGGCAAGCCAACACAAAATATGCATTTCCGAGAGTTCTTCGTTATCTGAGAGTTATTTGTTAAGTAGAGATAGTTTGGAGGAGGGTGCACACGGGCATATTCTGCCCCATTCACCAAGCATTCAAAACCTGTAACACTTAAGCAGGTGATGTAAGACTATGGTTTATTTCATATATAGACAAAGTACAACGGTATTTAGAGCTAGGACTGCATTTTTCCAGAGCCTCCCACTACCCATTCCTTGATACAGGTTTTACAGTGGCCGAATTCGTCAACTTCATCATTGTTGACAAAACAAAGGCAGCTACTACAGGTGATGACGGTATCATATCCAAATATGAATGGTAAGATACCAATATCAGAGAGATCTTCTGTAGCATCACCATCCAAATCAAACGAATCTATTTGCTCAGGTAATTCGAAGTCAAGATGAAATGGACTGAAGCCATCCAATATAAACGTAGAGCTATCAGAAGCATCAAGAAATTTGTCCGCCAGACCAAAACTACCAGAAAGATCTGTTAAAATGTCCCCAATTTCATGGCTGCCACTCTGCTCCATCTTATGACCTCCGTCATACTCATCGCCAGAATTTATCCAGCCATCCACGACCACCAGGAGATCAATTTTGTGGCGTTTTGGAGCAGGAAGGTGATCATCCAAGAAGCCAAGAATTATTTCCTGAAACTTCCTCTTCTTCAAACCCATCGTCTCCTCAAGCAGAAGCCCATTATCAACAGCTTGTTTATATAGCTATGAGAGACGGATCAATTGAATGCAAAATATTTCATGTACGGCACTCACTCAGGCACCCAATCAAGAGAAATTTTCCATCCAGATTCGTCCTGCACTCTAAATATTCCATGGCTGGATTCTTCGTTTAATTCCTGCTCATCAATTTTTATTGGAGACGTCCCAATCACATCCCAATCATTGAAGCCGTTAGGGGTCACGGTCTGTCACATCTCCCATCTCCAACATGACGTCACCATGTTGTCACTGTCTTCACATACGTTTGTTTGCTATGGGTTCTTAGATTGTTTGCATGCTACGTGTCGCAACCGTAATGCCTCAAACAAAAAATAACTTCAAACAATAATTCTAAGATTGTTTGCATCACACGCGTCACAACCATAATGCCTCAAACAAAAATAACTTCAAATAAATACCTTCAAACAAAAATTGAGACGGAATTATATATGAGTTGATAATGGTTTGTAGCTATGGAATTCCACTCCTGATTCTTCCATTAAAGGTCCACAACAAATATGTTAACCTTTAAATTGAAAGAAGGATTTTTTTCTCTAGGTGTATTAACTCAGATTCTGAAAATCTATCGAAATTGAGAAGCATGGCTCTTTGTGCACTTTCGAAGTTGAATTCAAGTCTGTGCTATTTTATAAATTTGAACCCAAATTTGTCTAATTGAGAACTATGGCTGCTTGCCGATTGCAGGGTCAGATCATTTAATCTTGAATCCTTTCCTTCTCTTATCTGCAAGACCCATTTCTCGCAGATTGATCTAAAAACCCAATCCTTAATTCTCAGAATCATAACAATAGGAGCTACAGGCATGCATCATATTCTTGCTTTTGTTCTCATATGTGGGCGCGAAGCCCTATTGGTCTCCATCATTTATACTGCACAAAAACCATTGTTTTGCCTTCAACTCTGATTAGCAAGGGCTTCGTTTTGGGGCCTGTAAATTAGTGCTATACTATGCTCATGGGCCTTTGGAGCTGGAATCAGGCCCCTGTTTTCAAATTTACATCGTGCTAGAACCCCAGTGAGCAGAGGAAGCCTGCATTGAAATTCACTGTTTGCACTCGACAGCTATGGCAAGGAACTGGGTTTCCCTCAGTAAATCACTGATTAGCTTAATTTTTTATGTTCACTATAGTGATGGCGTAAGCTCTATCTAAACTCTAATGGATCAAAAGCTTAGAGAGTAGACTCCAAATATGTTGAAGCCAATTTGAGAGACGTATTAGGTTTTATGTAAGAAACATCGTTGACTGTATCTAATTTGATAGAATAATTGTGCAAGAAAGCATTAATCTTGCCATGGACACCTGTGCTCAAATTATATTTTTTTAATAAAGAAGGCACTCTGAACTCTAATGCAAACCGATCCTAAATTGCAATGATAGATTGATTCTTCAGGCTATCTTTCCCCCTCGGAGATCGATCTTGCTGAATTCAAAGGTAGAAGAATCACTTCTGACAAAAAAAAACATTAGGGGTAAAACATTAGGAGTAAAACAGGAGAATCTGTGCTGGATCGTCATCTTTTCCTGGCGTACATGTTGGCCGATGGAGGCCGTGTTTGTCGTTGGCAAGGATTATAAGAATGATCTCAGACCCAGACCAGGCTCCAACTTCATTGTCCTTTGTGGTCCTTAAAATGGTATCCATTATCAATCAAATTTTTCATCCCTTTGATCGTAGCAGTGGGTATCTTAAGCACAAGCATCTTGGCCGTCGCCGGCACCATAATTTGCTTCGAGAGCAAGCTCCAGAGCAAAAGGGTAAACTTACTCTTGTTCTCAACCTGGATCAAACATTGATCGATTCTTGTTTTGAGGATATGAATTTTGCAAAGCTTTTGGGGCGATGGGATGGAACCCATTTCGTGACCATGAGAAGAACAACTTGGAATTTTACTCGTCCAGAAGCTTTGATTGTATTACCAGGATTTTGGGTCTGCCAAGAATTGCAAACACGACATCTATTCTCATTGAAAAAAATCAATGGAATTGAAAAAAAATAGCAGTGCCATATCCGAGCTCGGTTCAATCAAACCCAGTAGAATGCTTCACCATTGTCTAAATAATGGAACAAACTTTTTGATTCATTCTGAAGAAATAGGAAGGCCAAAAGCATAAAAGAAAACAAAGCCCTAGGCCATGAAATGGGAGAAGGATAAATTATGCTCTCAGCTAGTGAATAGGATCAATCAAAACGATTTACATGAATTTTCTGAATCCAAAACATTGAATTTTTAACCTAAACATGAATTTTTGCCTCAAATTCGGCAGCAATCGACTTGATAAAGGCCCAGAAATAGGCAAGGCCATACCCAAAGAAGGTAGCTTTTCAGTCTTAGGTCTTAGATTTTTTAATACATTTGGCTTGGCACCCTGCATTCAAATCAACCATTTGCACTGCAAAATGCTCTATTCTTCCCCAGATATACTTTGCTTCCCACAGTTGAATCTACCTTGCATCCTTAAGAATTCAACTCTCTATTTTCATCTGACTAATCTGGAAAGCAGCGGCCCTCAAAGGCTTCGATCTGCAATTTGCCCAGCGAGTTCGATTTGAGAAAAATATCTTGGGATTCATCAAGTTTGCCAGAGTTTTCTGTCATTAAAGTCGAAAAAACGCATCAACCAGCCGATTACACGAGTGGATTTTTTACCCCGAATCCTTTTCCTTTCTGGCTTATGTGATCTTCATGCTTCTGTTCTCATCTGTGGGTGCAAAGCCCTATTAAGCCTTTATTTCATCAGCAAGTTTGTCTGCTATCTAATTAGTTTAGTTACTTGTGTAAAAGTCGATCATTTTACATGGCCTTCTGGGGCTTTTTGCCAATGGAAGCAATCCAAACTCACGACCATCTCTTGAAAGGATTTGAGAGTTAAGCTCCCTGAGTTTTTTTTCGATAACTAAAGTCTAATGGAATCAAACGCCAGAGCTGATGTAAGAACGAAGACACTCTGTACTCTAATGCAATCCGGCCCTAAATTGCAAGCAAACTCTAATCCAAATCTCAAACTAAACTCAAGGAAAAATTACCTCTTTATGCAATGACTTACAGATGGTAGATGGATTTAGGATCAGACGCTCCAAGCTACTAGATCACTATATTCTCTGCATTTTTTTTAAGCTCACAGATTCAAAATCCAGGGCATCCCATAGTGTCTACAAAGCCTATGGCTAAAAACTCAATGCCAGATTCACCAAAAGTTTAATTCTACAAACTGCCTTTCAATTGATTTTTTTTTTTAAACATCGCCTGTGCAGTGCCGTACCTTAATGTTGGCCATCCATCTTCACAATTATTGCTCCTAGGGTGCATATACATGGAAGTGTTACGGGGCGGGTGGACTTTGCTAGCAGGAGGACGCCGCACCTGGATTGTATAGGCGTAGAAGGCAAAAGGCGTATGTGGAAGAAAGATAGATATATCTAATCAATTTCTAGTAATCATATATATAGAAGGATATATCCTGATATACATGTAATTACTACTAGTGGCGGAATGTTCCATTATATATCAGCCGTCAGATCCTGGTCGTCCATTTGCTCCCATGCGATCTTGGCCGTCGAATCTAGTGGCTTCTAGAAACTTCTTGGCTGCCCATTGGTGGCTTCCAGAATGCCTTGAATATTCTAGAACATTCTAGAAGAGAGGTTCTAGAATCTTCTAGAATGTTCTAGAATATTCAAGGCATTCTGGAAACCAGGAGGTTCTAGAATCTTCTAGAATATTCAAGGCATTCTGGAAGCCACCAATGGGCCGCCAACAAGTTTTTAGAAGCCACCAGATTCGACGACCGAGATCGCGTGGGAGCAAATAGACATCCAGGATCTGGCGACTGATATATAATGGAACATTCATGAAGCTACTAGTAGTATTAGGATTCTAGAATGTTCTAGAAGGTTCCAGAATTTGTTGAATATTCAGATTCTAGAAGATTCTAGAAGATTTCTAGAAGATTCTAGAAGATTCGAGAATCTCCTAGAATGTTCTAGAATGTCCTAGCATGTTCTAGAATGTTCTAGAAGGAATGTTTTAGATTGTTCTTGGTAGGTGCGATCTGAGCCGTCGGATCCAGTGGCCCATCTCATCCGTCCATTCCTGCACAAATATCCCACATGCATTCGTGCAAAAAATAGCTCAATATTCCAGTAGGGGCCTTCGGCATCTGATTCCACGCCAATCTGACACCTTTTAGATGCTCATGGTAAGCGCCTCAATGATTATTAGAACTCTCTGAAATGCTAATAGTCCGCATATTGTAGAAATTTGTAGGTATTCTATACCATGCTCCATTGCTCTTTTCCATCTCTACGTTGTGTCATTTTAGGCTCGTTTATTTGCTGGTATTCTGGCTTCAGGAATTGGCTTAAGGAAAGATCAAAATTTTGGCTACCTACAAACAAGGCCTATGGCTCATAATATAATTAATATCCACTAATTATCGTCTGTAGCAGCCTGGTGGATCTGGTGTTCGTTGAAGTAGGAGAGGTTGAAGATATTTTGGAGCAGTGGCTCTTCTAGACTTGAGTTGGATTGTGCACAAAATAAGTCTGTCTCTCAGGCCTGACTTTCTCTTAAATTTAAGAACTTTATCTGCAAATTCTCAATAACCATTCTGCCAATTTGCCAATAAATCATTCTCATCTTGCTTACGCTAGCTTACTTCTTAAACTGAATTCTCTCGCAGTAAATTTGCAAGCTAACACATGCTCTTTGATCTTAAATTGATCATATCAGATGGATGCAAGTTTCTAAAAAAACTTAAAACTGTTGATCTAGCTACTCAGACCGTCTTCTGAACTTTAGCTATTCTGTTTTTCTATTAATTAGAAAAACAATTATGTCAGAAATTCAAACTCCGTTCACGTGTTCCTGAAAAGTTCAGAGAATGTTGATCTCTTCATCACAAACAAAGATTAGTCCAAGAGAATAACTGCTTTACAGGCTAACTAAATGCATCTATTCTTCATAGAAATTGCTAGGTAAATCCATCCATGCTCTAGAATTTCAAAACTAGTTCTAGTTTTTAAAACTGTAAATCTAGATTCCACAGATCCTAGAAAAACTGGAACCATGCTCTGATACCAATTTGATACGAACCCGTAATCACTAGAAAACCTTTGCAAAAAGAACGTCAAGAAATACTACAGATAAACACAATTAATTTCACAGTCCACCCATTCGGGTAAGCTCACCACCCAATCGAGCTGTTCCTGAGCAAGAGACTACAAGAGAAAGACTGAATTTTTGAAAAGGAATGGCTTAGGGTGAAGTCAATTTAGACACTAGAACTCCGTGACACTAGAACTCCATCTAGCAAGATCTCAAATTTAAGGGAAGAATAATTTATAGAATAGGCTGGTATAGAAATGGGTTTCTTCACATAAAAGAGCTGATAGAATCCTCTATCCAGCTATGCACTAAAGAAAGTAGGCAGAATTGTAGAGCTAGATGCAAGTCCTCGATTCCTTGTATCAGATTCGTCGCCAGCCTCCGGAATTCACGGTTGACGTCGAATTGTTGACGGCAGGTCCACAAACTACTGTAGCATGTGCTAATGTCGTGCAATTTTCGCCCGAGACCTGATGTTGTTGTCCGCCTCCCCTTCATGATCTGCTGCCAACCTTTGTAAAAGGTCTTGCCCTTTTTCGTTGAAAGGATTCGATGCTAAAATAGTTGCCCTTTTATTTCCAAAGGTATTTAAAACCTTATAATAGCTAACTTCTATATTTTATTCTTAACGTCACATGCTAACCATTACAATAACTTGGCAAATATTGGGTTGAAAAGGTTGGACATAAATTCTACTTTCTTTCTCTTTCTCTTGCCCCACACAACCACTCCCGCGAGCACCACCATATCAATATACCTTAGGGGAGTCCAAAGCATCCTAAAGCAGGAAACAGAAGCCATGCTTTTGCGCTGGAGAAGTTAGGTTTTATTGAAGAAGCAAAATGAAGCCAAAAGCCATAGCAGTGGATGATGCACAAATTTTCTATAATCTAAAAAGTTATTTTGGATTGCAACATAGAATTAAATCCATAATGGACAAAAATGTAACACTCAATAGATAATGGT
Source organism: Isoetes taiwanensis (assembly GCA_021234155.1). NCBI lineage: Eukaryota > Viridiplantae > Streptophyta > Lycopodiopsida > Isoetales > Isoetaceae > Isoetes > Isoetes taiwanensis. The sequence continues at coordinate 36,571,916 of JAJEKV010000002.1, forward strand.
AGCAAGTGAGAGTATACTTTCGGGGTATATTATCGTTTGGGGTGTCTCAAAATTTGTTCTGACCATTGGATTGCAGAATTTTATGGAGAATATTCCATAAGGGCCATTCCCTGCTTAAGAAGATGAGGTCAAACAACCTTTTTTTGACTTGCCCCACAAAATTGACTCTAGAAAAAACAACCATTAATTAACACAACCAACACATAACAACCAACACATAACAACCATTGACATTAACAACCAACACATAACTACCATTGACATTAATTAACACAACCATTGGGTCCAACACATTTAAATTAAAATCCCCCTTAAACCCCCTTTGGTTTGGGTGCATATTCACACGGGGTTTGACTCCAGGCAACAAGAGCTGTTGGATAGGCATATTCACCCCTTATTCCTTAATCTACACCGTACGTAAAGTTCCTCGTTTGTGGGGTATGCAAGTACAAAATTTGCTATCTTGTATAACAAGATTAAAAAAATACTATAAGATTTCAAGCGGAATACTATATGGTGTTGATTTTGTGCGTGCAAAATACAATTATGAGGGCTCTCGGCTGCCCTCGTCACCCCCGTGTGAATATGCACCCAAACCAAAGGGGGTTTAAGGGGGATTTTAATTTAAATGTGTTGGACCCAATGGTTGTGTTAATTAATGTCAATGGTAGTTATGTGTTGGTTGTTAATGTCAATGGTTGTTATGTGTTGGTTGTTATGTGTTGGAGAATTTAATTTTTATATGTTGGATGGTAATGGTTTGTGTTGCAAAAATTTTTTTTTGCCCCTTTTCGGGGCCTTAGGGACGTCCCCGTGACAAAAATTTTAGAATTCAAACCAGAAAAAAACTAGATTTCATTTGAGGCTTTCATCAAATGTAGCTTTTGAATTTCATCACAATAAAACAAATAGAACATAAGTAAAAGTTACCATAAAGATAGAGCAGATTGATCCCATTATTCTGAAAGTCATAAAGTTTGCAACACCCATACACAAACATTTTTCAACCGAATTTAACAAAGACCTTTGGCCTCCATGGATTCTTGTTGAGAAACCAAAGTGGGAAACTTTTCTGCTTGTTAGCACAAGGATCTAGAAGCCTTGGAATTTGCTTAATAACTGCCTCAAAATCTAAAAATGCATGGTAATTTTTTGCAAGCTTCATTCGGAATGAGCCATAAAACAATATTCAACAAATAATCAATCTGATTAATCACCGGTAGGATGTGAAAGCCTACCAAACCCGGCCGAAAAATTGCTGTTTTAGCATAGATAACTTTAACTAAACATATCCATATCATACACTATCAAAAAGATCTCGGAGAGAGCTTTCCAACGCAATAAAAATCATCTCAAACAGAGCTATGGATCAAAAGTTATGATAAGAAATGTATTGCCGGCGGGGAAACTGCACTACATGCGCCCTTCAAGCCCTTCATGTGCCCATTATGCACCACACACACAAAAAGAGGGCTTTTGTTGTGAGCCATTGGTTGTTGACCATTATGCACCACACGCACAAAAAAAGGGCTTTTGTTGTGAGCCATTGGTTGTTGCCCATTATGCACCACACACACAAAAAGAGGGCTTTTGTTGTGAGCCATTGGTTGTTGACCATTATGCACCACACGCACAAAAAAAGGGCTTTTATTGTGAGCCATTGGTTGTTGACCATTGGAAAAAAAAGGGCTAAAATCAATGGCTCAGAAATAATGCACTCTAGATGTACGCATAAGTACATCCATTTGAATACATCACGAAATCATAGGAAAACCTTAGTGAAAAGCGTACAAAACACAAAGAAAACCCCCTGTTATTATGCTACATATTGGTAGCAAGTGAATTCGAATAGCACTCAAACTCTAATACAAGAATAGTATGAATAGCAAACTGAAGAAAGCATTGGAAATTGAAATAGAGCCCAGAGAAATCCAGCATGGTGCCCACGCTCTTATGGGCATATCAGCGATCCCAATGAATTGACGACTGCTATACCCAGGGGCCACAGTCCACTGAAATTGCTAAGGTTAGTATACAAAGGAGAATCATCCTCATGAACTATAATCAACCTCAAACTGCCTGTAATAAAGAGACATAACAATAGAATCCCTGATAATCCCAGCATCTATAGCCTTCCAGTCTTCTGCAAAACCAGGCCCCAAAAAACCATTTCCAGCTTCCCTCTCTAAATTCTCACTTCCCTCTGTAGTATTCTTCCCCTTGCAGCCTTTCTCAAATGGACATGATGCCATAACAAATAAGGGCAATAGCAGACAGAAGAAGAAATGGTTCTAGCAAACAGCAACCTGAACAACAAATTTCTAGCAAAGCAAAGGGCCAAATAAACGTGCGCCATACCGTTCCGACTAGGTGCAAGACAAAATCCCATAAATCTGCTTTGTTCTATGCCTAATCAGGCAATTTATGTGCCTCCTCACAACGTGACTACAACTCCCCTAGATTCCTGCACAAGGAACAACTAAAACCTAAGACAAATACAAACCAATATAATATATGCCGCCTACACTTCGTGACCAGGTACGACTCATTCATTCTGAGGGAGGAATGACGGCCACATCTATGATTGTGTCTATTGAGAGATGGACACACTTATTACAGTTAATACATGCCTTCGTTCCAGACCCTAAAGCCCAGTATGCGGGCACAAGTGATGCCTCAGTACAGACACTAGATACAGCATTACAACCACAGAAGAAACATTGTGTTGAAGTGGAAGTGCAGACATTGGAAAGGGAACATGTTGAGGTGGGCGTACAGACATCTCCACAATCCCAAGGGGACCAGGAGTCGCACTGCCGAGCTAGCAGACAGGAGCAGGCTGCCTCAGTATCTTCTGTTACTAGGAGCCTGAACTTGCGTATTATAGGGGTTGCAGAGGCAGAAGATGATGCCCTTTCTGATATGGATGCTGCTTTGCATTTTTTTCACTGATGTCATGCATGTGAAGGCTGGTGGAGTTGTCTCCGTTATTAGGGTGGGAGCGGCAAGACCTGACCGTCCTCGCCATCTTTTGGTTCGGTTTCAAGACACTCTTAGCCGCTTACATGTTCTTCAGCATGGAAACCATCTCAAAGGGACTAGTTTCTCAGTACAGGAGGACCTCTCCCCTTTTCAATTGTGTAACCGTAAGGAGGAGCTCTGCAAGGTGAGGGCAGCCCGTCTGCAAAAGAAATGGGCAGTGTACAGGGGAGGCGCATCAATTATTCTAGATCAATGGCCTTCCAATCCTTGGACTGGCTATGTCTAGATAATTTTAGAAGCATAAATTTACCACTAGCATTAGCATTATCTTATCTTATTCTTGGTAGCCTTTTAATATTTGGTTATTGTGTTTAGTGTTGGGGCCTAGTCCCAAGGTTTTAGATGGGTTGTTGCCCTTGCATGTGCCGTCCCATAACCCGTTGGGTTCCCGTGGACGTAAAAATTCATCTTATCTTATCTTATCTTATCTTATCTTATCTTATCTTATTTCTTTTCTCGACCATATTTTGGGGGTCCAGCATCAGCAACATACGCTGGACCCATGCCAATGCTCATTAACAATGATAAATCTTAGCGTATAAAAATGGCTCTTCAAGTTGGGATTTTATCGATTTAGGATAAAAGTTTTCCAATGAAAAGCAATATGTGGCTATGGCAGCGAATTATTAGTTTAGCAACGAGCAAAAAATGCAAAGAGCTTCTTAATTTGGGAATGATGGGTACGGGACAAGGATTAAGCGTATATGTGTGGCTGATTCTCCACCGCCTGGTTTCCCCCCATCAAGCATCTGGTCGGGCCCCTCCCTTCCTCGCCGGACTAGAATGAGCTCTACCCCAATGCACGAGGTGAAGGCAGGTGTCGCAGAGCGATGGATCTCTTCCCACGCAGCATCTAGTAACTATTCCCAGCCCAATTCTCCCAAGTCTTCAGCTAATTCATCTCCCAGAGGATCGGCTTCTCTAGCTGCGGCTATGGCTTGGAACCAAGCTGCCACCGCAGGTAATGCTGCTAGAAATGTGAATGGAAATCATAGCCCTGGAGATTTATCTGAGGTTTCAGGGCTTCCATCTTCTTCTTACGCCTTCACTAACCAGCATTCTGATATCTCTGGGCTTCCCACGTCGCCTTATTCGTTTGGTAATCCGCAAATGCAAATGGGTGAAAATTTATCTTCTCTTTGGCAGCAGCAGAGGCATCAGCAGTATACGCCTACGGCTTCCTCTCGTTTCTTTGCTTATCATTCCCCGCATAAGACATTACCCAGGCTGCATTTCGCAGCAGCAAAGGATTCGCCAAAGGATCTGTCTAGTAATTTTTCTGGAGACCCAGACAGCCTTTACCCTTCTTCTGGTAATGAGAAGCTGTATGAAGCTTATAATGATCTGCATGCTCTTGCACAGGACTTTCACAAGCCATTTGAAGCGCCCGCGATCCTGGTTGTGGGGCATCAGACAGATGGAAAAAGTGCTCTCATTGAGGCACTCATGGGGTTTCAGTTTAACCATGTGGGCGGGGGTACGAAGACTAGAAGACCTATTACTTTGCATATGAAATACAACTCAGCTTGTACAGAACCAGTATGCGTTCTAGTTACTGATGACAGGCCACCTCGGGAAGAGGAGAAAAGTTTGGATGCTCTACAAGTAATTCTATAGTCCTGCTGTTTAGGCCTGCATATTAAATAGGAAGTGAAATTATTTGATGAATATGGACGGCCAGACTGTTTTTATTGTAAAAGAACGACCAAATGCTCTATTATAACAACACGAATCTATGTTTTCTTGAGAAAGTTGAATTCTGGGTTGTAACTTTTGCAAAGAACTGATATGGGGTTTCGGATCTTAGGCCTACATTGAAGCTGAAAACATGAGGCTGGAACGAGATGCTTGCCAATTCTGGGCAAAGGAGATTATTGTGAAGATTGAGTATAAGTACTGTCCAAATCTTACAATTATCGACACCCCTGGTCTCATTGCTGCCCCTCCTGGATGCAAAAATCATCTACTTCAGGTAATACTGGCGAGAATGTAAATGCTAAATGCATCGAAATTCTAAATGGATACTTACTCCGTTAGAAGCTTACAGGCTCAATCACGGGCAGTGGAAGCTCTTGTTCGTAGCAAAATGCAACATAAGGAATACATCATTCTATGCTTGGAAGACAGCAGTGACTGGACTAATGCAACAACACGCAGGGTGGTTATGCAGGTAATATGTCAGAGGACACACCCACAAGCTTGTGATTAATCACAATCATAACATGCTACTGAAAGTTGTGATCCATCTGCTAGTTATTCCGCACATAAGTTCTCAATTCAGTTAGATAAAGCTTTGGCTGGAGTTTCAACGTCAAGACTTGGATAGCCACTCGTAAATGTTCCTACATATACAGAGATTACAAAAGGTACTAGAGAAGTGAGAGCAGCAACCTATGGGGGAATTGGATGGAGCATGGAAAATGTATTATATGCATGCAAACAAGTCCCCTTGAAAAACATTCTTTTGGCCATCTTTGTTATAGGAAAAAGGAGATGAAGGTTCCCAAAGTCCCGTTAATATTTTATGTGTTAGTATACTGGTACCCTGAAGTGGCTTGTGTCTAATTTTGTGCGTTACCACTTTCTCTTCTTTCCAGGGACAATTCAACATGAAGATCACATTGCTAAGAAAATCTCTTTTCTTTTGTTCTACACACTATATTTACATATGCATGAACAAAAGCCACCGTAACAATTGATGATACTGTAGCTTTTGTCACTTTTTCAAGTAGCATTAAAACTGAATGTACAAGTGCACCAAGACTTGGAGCTGGACACCCACTCTCTCTTGACTCATCTACAGGGGAAAGGGAAAACCATAGAAGTGACTGCAGCCACAAGGCGAGTAAATATACAGCAGCTTACATATGAGGGGTTGAAACTGAGTTTAGATGACATGCTACGTGTTCCATTGTCGTTTTTTAGCTTGTTGATCTGAAGGCGAGTAAATATGCAGCTTACTTACGAGGGGTTGAAAATGAGTTTCAGATGACATCCTATATGTTCCATGAGCATTTCTTAGCTTTCTGTATGAAGAGCAGGAAACAGCAGTGAATCTACCTGCTATAAGGTTCTTTTTTCTAATCTTATTAGAGTGGACAGTTCCCTAGCAATGGGCCATAAACTTTGAAGCTAAGCTACTCATGTTCTTGTGATAAGCCAAGGTTTCTGGCGTTTTGAGTAAAATTGGTTTCCTGTAATTAAAAAGCTGTTGACCAGACCATCCTTCTCAGTGTAGTATGATAATGGCAATTTTTACAATTTTGTAGGTGGATCCTTCCTTATCAAGGACTGTCATTGTGTCAACGAAACTTGACACAAAAATTCCTCAGTTTGGGAGGCCTGCTGATGTTGAGCTCTTTTTACGGCCACCATCTCGTCTACTGGATGCTGATATTCTCGGCGAGACTCCATTTTTCACATCGGTGCCTTCTGGGAGGGTTGGTAATTCTCGTGATTCTGTTTACAGAACAAATGAAGAGTTTAGAGAAGTAAGCTACCTATATAATTACTCTTGTTGCTCAGTGTCTTGGCTTGTCTATGGTTACACGTGTGATTGTATTTGAAATTAATTTGCATTGTTAAATTTCTATTTAAGATAAGAAAAGTTGAACGTGACTGACTTGCTGCTGTTATCATGAGCACTACTATTTGAATATAAATTCGTTAAATACTTCATATTTGTGGCATGCATTATTTCGTGGAAACATATAGTTTGTTTGCTAATACTTCTATGTAATGTAAAGGCAGTTGCTTCCAGAGAATCACAAGATGTGGCATCTCTTGAGGAGAAAATGGATCGCCCTCTCTTAGGTGAGGAACGCAGACATGTAGGCGTCAGCAGACTAAGATGGTTCTTAGAGCAGCTTCTACAGCGAAGGTGCCTAGCTTCAAGTTTTATAAGTGTTGAATAACAAACACATTTTTGTTTCCTATAATATGTTGACACAGATAATTATGTAGGTACATGGAAAGTGTCCCGTTTATAGTTCCACTCCTGGATAAGGAGTACCGTAATGTGACAATCAACTTGCAGCAGACTATTGAAGAGCTGAGGTATATCTTTTCTTGTCTGCATCTCTTCTTGTTCGATGGCGGTCATATTATAATATTTGTTTTAATTTACACCTGCAGCAACTTGGATGAAATAAAGTTGAAAGAGAGAGGGCGCTTGTTCAGAGACTCTTTCCTGGCTAAAGTATGTTTTTAGTATCATGTGTAGGCAGTGACTATCAACATTAATGAAATACCATGATGCAGATTTGTTTAATAATTTTCTGCCAGGTTACCATTCCGCTCAAACTAAACCTTGTAACTTCATTTACTATCACATAGTTGCCAAAAAGCTAGCTCTCTACATGTCCAAACTTATCCTGCTGCCAGTTCATAATCAAACTGCCAAGAGACTTAAAATTGTTTGGGAAATACGTTTTAAGGCAATATATGGATTGTTAAATGTGCTACTTTGTGCATTGATTACCTCGATTAACAAGAGTAATGTTTATTTTCTGCAGCTTTCCCTTCTTCTGAAAGGAACAGTGGTTGCACCACCAGAAAAATTTGGTAAGATCAGGACAAGGTTCTTTAAGGAAATATGCTGAACTTGGGGTATATATGGCATATGTTTTACTCTTCTTCACATGATTATGTTCAGGAGAAACTTTACAAGATGAACGGGTTCACGGAGGTGCATTTGTAGGTGTTGATGGGTTTCAGATGCCTTACAAGCACATGCCGGTATCTATCTAAGATCTCATCCAGTAGCTAAATAGAGTTACCTAAACACTTGTTTCTCGCTAATTGTTGCTTCACATTAGAATGCTGGGATGCGCTTGTATGGAGGGGCGCAATACCACCGGGCAATGGCGGAATTCAGATTTGTTGTGGGAGGGATGAAATGCCCATCAATTACAAAGGAAGAGATTGTAAATGCATGCGGAGTAGATGACATTCATGATGGGACAAATTACTTCAGGTCTGTGCGTTATAAAAATCAATTCATGACAATAAATTTCCTTGCCCTCAAGGAGGTATGTCTTTCTTTCAGGACTGCATGTGTGATAGCAGTGGCCAAAGCTCGTGATATTTTTGAGCCCTTCTTGCTTCAAGTACAATACATCTCTTTATCTCACGCTCCTTGGTCTCTTGTATTTCTAATGGATGGTCTTTTTAAGCATGCAGCTAGGGTTTCGGCTTTCACATATTCTGAGAAGGCTTTTACCTATTGCGTTGTTCCTTTTACAGGTCCGAATTCTTTGCCTTCCTCATTTATAGGTTGCTTGAAGAAGTATTACTTGCAAAGTCATTTGACCAATGCCAATAAAATATCAACAAGAGCTAAATACTTGTTTGACACCACATTCTAACACAGGAGAAAAAGTTCAAGATAATCTACCCCAATCTGTAGATTAAGCCTAGATTTTGGCTTCCAAGTTTTTTATCTACTATTGCAAATTCATACTGTACGCTATCTTTACGGTCTTTTGTTATCAGAAGGATGGCGAATATCTAAGTGGACATGATATGTTCATGAAGCGCGTCTCAACGTCGTTTCATATGTTTGTAGAATCTACGGAACGAGCTTGTCGAGAAAAGTAAGAATTGCTTTTGAATATTAGTTGGCAGTTTTGTTATATCTTCTCCCAAATTAGGAAGAGCCAAAAATATGTTGTTTGAAGTTGAAAGATTTAACATCCAGCTCTTCCAGACATATAGGACGAAGAAAGTAAAACATATTGTATCTCTAAGCATAGTACAATTTATGTCCATCTGCATTTTGTGCATTGCTTGGTACCTAAAATGGAAGCAAGTTCATAAAAATTCTTATTGGAAGTTGTGACAATATAACCTAATATCATCTGCATTTTGTGCACTTCTCAGTATCTAAAATGGAAGCAAGATCATAAAATAGTACATCTTGTTGGCATTTCTTTTCCACTCCTCACTGGTTCTCGCATGCTGATATGATAGATGTCTGGAAGATCTCTCAAGTACGACTCGTTATGTGACTTGGTCACTGCATAATAAGGTAGGTTTTTGAAATTAAGAGATTTGTATGCTGCTGATCTTCATCTGAATACCATCTTATCTCATTTTCTAAAATGATGCCTGATGGGTTCTTTGGAAGAATTATTTGTACGCCATTGCTTGCTCAGTTGAAATTTTAGAGCACATATCAACAATTTTGTATTTTCCTCTACAGAATAGGCCAGGTCTACGACAATTTTTAGATACTATGTCCTTTTCTACTAACGAGCAGACAAATGTCCCTATTGTGGCTGCCACTGCTGAAGGAGGGATGCCTGCCATGGGAAATGGGAATAAACAAGAAAGTAGGCTTCGGCAAGAAAACAGAGGGAGCAATCAAAACAGTTCTTATTCTGAAGTTGCATCTGGACCTTCTCAGACTGTACAAACACGTCTTGTAGACCTCCTTGAAAGTACGCTTTGGAGTCGTAGGCTTGCGTCGTCCTCAGAAGAAATTGTAAACACCTTAGTTGGACGAATTTTCGAGGGAATTCGCGACCATTTTGTAATATCTGCCGAGTTAAAGGTATTAGAAACGAGAACTGATAGCTATATTTTTTCTTTGCTAGCCATATGGCCTGCAATAGTTTTAGTTTTGCTAACATCTTGGCAAGTGTCAGTTCAACTGCTTTTTCCTGATGCCACTTGTGGACAAGTTCCCTGCACTGCTTCGTGAGGACTTAGAAGTTGCATTTGAGGAAGACTTGGATAATGTTTTTGATGTGACGCATGCGAAACAGGCTTTGGAACAACATAAGTCTGATCTTGAGCTGGAGCTTCGGAAGGTATGTTGGCAGACCCCTTTGTCTGAAGTAAGTTGGCTTTAAGTGGATCACTGTTTATATTGTGATAGGTGGAGAGATTGCAAGAGAAGTTCACTATCATCCATCGTCAACTCAGCAGCCATCAGCCAGCATACATACCAGGAGGGAAGGACATAGCAGAAGAGGTATCTGTGTTCAGCCTACAGGAAAGACACAGTTGAAAATGCTTTGCAAGATTTTGATGGTTTACAATTGGCGAGGAGTTGCTGTTCGTATTGCAGCATATGGTTCATTTCCATTTATCTGTACTATGAACTACATGATTCAATGTAAATAGTGTCTTAAACCGAGAAATCTTGGACAAATATGTATTGTAGCATTCTTCTAAACGTTTGGATGGCAATGCTTTAAAAAGCCCCCTACCGAAAAAATTCATATTTAATCCTAAACTTTTTTAAGCCGGCTCCAAGAGTTTGCATCCTAAGGTTCACTACTTAGTATTCATACTCTAATTCAATGCAGCTTTCTGTGTTGGCATAACAATCAGGACCAATCAACAATCATTCCCGATCGTTCGAAAAATAAAAAGCCTGAATTCAGAGCAAAGATTGCAAATGTGCATTACCATTCCACAAATTACCATTTGCACTTCAAATAGCAGCCTATTATAATCAGATAATCATAAAAGAACCCTGTAAAGCTATGACTCTCATGTTCAAAGATGGGTCACTCAATAATGACTGTAATATAGCTCATAGCAACTGTTTACATGAACCTTATTGCATGAAATAATAACGACCAGTCTCAGACTCCAAAATAATATTTAGCTTTATCAATAGAAAATAACCCATCCATAAAATGTCCAGCTTAAATGTGTAGCTTAAATTAGAGACAGCCAAGAACATTACTGACTAGAACGACAACCTTATTACATGATATAAGAACGACCAGTCTCAAAGTCCAAACTATATACTTTTATCGATAAAAAATAACCCATCCATAAAATGTCAGCTTAAATGTGTAGCTTAACCTAGAGACAGCCCAGAACCTAACTAACTAGAACGATAACCTTAAAATGTCCAGCATAAATGTGTAGCTTAAATTAGAGCTTTCATTTGACAGTTTATTCCCAAAACCTTGAAGACCAGCTTTAATTTGGCAGTATATATATGAGAAGAAATCCGCTCCTAAAATTACCCACAATATACACCTTTCTTAAAAAAGCATTTAGAAACTTAAATGATGAAAAGTCATCTTTATTAATAATTTTTGCACTTAATTGTTTCTGCTACAATGCTTTACATGTATATAACAATAGATAAGTCTGAAGAGTAAGGGAATGCTGATCTTTGAGCTAGTGATAGAGGGAACAAACCCTGAGATAAACCATTAAGCATCGAGTTGCAATAGCAAAAGCATGAAATCTTGCTGCTTTTTTTCAGTGTATCAGATCAGTAACCTTTGTGCAATTCAGAAGGCCTCTTCGAATCCGTTGAAGGCAGACGAAACTGCAGGGGCAATCAAATAACATGGTCGAATCGTTTTAAAATCCTTGGTAGACAAGGTTAGCAACTTGCAAATACGCAGACCAATTCTCCACATGCAAAGCAAAGAGGCCAAAAGATACTGCTTCCTCATAGTCTAGCAAGGGCGAGCAATCTCACATGTCATCCCACAGTTTGCTGTTCCTACCTGGAGGAAATATAGTTATATTGGCCAGGATAGTGATATTGGCTAGCAGGCCCAACTAAATTATACACTGTAGTTGAGTTCAATCAAATAGCAACTAAGCTTAGTGTGTCCGCAGTACAGATATCTATAGTGCATCCGCTGTACCGCAATCTAGCATCACACACATATATATATTATCATGTAGTGCCTCCACCATATTTCTATGGTTATATTTCTTTAATTTAGATCTATCTTACAAGCTGCCCTCTATCTCTTTCCCTTTCCTCGTGTACAATACTCATTTCTTAGACTTGCGGGGTTTCTTTGATCCCCACGCCTCAAACCGTGCCGCAGGACACCCACAAGGCGCTCTAAAAATAAGAACAGCCCTGCCATTAGGTGGAGCCATTCTCTTCAATTCCGCCTCAAGCTCCTTCTGGTCTGGAGTGGGCTCAAAAGCTCTATTAATGCCAGATTCTTCACATGAATTGGCAGAAGCTTTCACGCACTGCTCTGTTTCAAGCTGTATGTCAAATTCCATTGCCTTTTTCAGTCCCCTGCAATGGGGATTACTACATTTTCTAGACTTGTGATGATAAATTTCCCACCCTCCAATTACAGAGACCACAGTAAGGATTGCTCCAGATGCATATGCCACAGGAGCTTGGTATACTACTTCACCAATGAAGAGAAAAGTGGCAGGAAGTATCTCTGCAACTTCACTACAAACATACTTGAAATATGGCGTGAATAAAAATGCACATGACCCTAGCACTAGAACTAAAATTAGTACGTCAATTGCTGCAGTAGAGGACTGCTCACAGAGGGTAGGGGAACCTGAATGTGAAGGGGGCAAGGGTTTCTTCATTCTATAGTTATGGTGATTATTCAAGTGATTATGACGATGTTGAGCCAAAAGTACAGCCAATTTATCAGGCAGCATCAGGCTTTGAGCCATGTTGTACTGATGCTTCAAAGCCCTGTACGCAGATGGGAAGCTCCAACAAACCATCACAATAGTAAAAAGTCCCACCCAAGTAAGATATTTGCCCAAGCTTAAACTTGCATGTAGGAATACCAATCCCAGTGCTGACCTTCAACCAGCCTGTACAAGAAAAAATAGCCAAACCAAATTTTCCATCAAAAACATTGGTTAGGTCATGTATTGACCATCAATTATTGAAAACTTGATCCAAGCGAAAACCATGTCGTATTAACATCGGATAGAGAGACCATAACCATCCATTGAGACAATGAAGATCTAAATAAGGCTTCTCCGAGAACCACATAGTACATACTCAAAAGAATTTGACAAAAGCAACCAGATCCGAAAACGCATCCAATAAAATTCAAAACCTCAATTATACGTACCTATACCGCAAGTTTCCGAAGCAAAAAGAGGACCCAAAAGCAATTCCACAGTTTTGAAATAGAAACTGCTTGAAATTGGGGAAGGTTCCCTAAAACTGAAATAAATCTGTCAAAATTGTTGACTATGCAACAAATTAAGCAAACAAGGGATCGATCGGAAGGAATAGAAATATGAAATCGAAATCAACAATCTCTGCCTTCCATCGTCGGACCACAAAAGGAAGGCTTTGTATAACAGCACCGCACAAAAGCCCAGAGACACAACCACAATGGCAAGTTTAAAGCAAAGAGTAAGCGACTCGTGTCTTGCACGGCTGAAAAGCATGGCACGTGGCCACAAGTTATCGGGGCGATAGTAAGTGCGTGTAGGAATCGAAGTGAGAATATTCCTTAGCAAGGTTCAACAAATGGTTAGAAGCCAAATAGTCCACCTTTCAACGTTTATGACATCATGGCCAAAATATGCCGCGTTATAGACGCTTCGTTGAAAAATCTACTTATTAAATTCAGTTTTTTTTTTCCGGGTGGTGGGGAGACACCTTAGGGATGGGGGTGTGGCTATGGGATATGCCCCTCATATTCCAATTCAAAGGTGGAGATGTCGTGAGATTTATGATTTGAGGGCTCAGATTAAGGCTAGAGCTAAGGGAAAGCGAAAGCAACATTTACCACTTTCTTTCTATTTGTACAGTCGAGTCGAGTCGAAGTTGTGTTTTGCATGTCTTGTTTTTCATAGGTTCGACCATGCTAGCTTCGGCTTTGGGGAACAAAGGTCTTCAGGAAGTTCAGGTCTGTCAATCAATTTGTTGTTTGGAGGTAAAATCCATAAGTGACCGTCAGAAAGTTTAGGTCTGCCAATCAATTTGCGATGTGCTTATTTAGTTTCCAGGAGATGGGAGCATGCCTTCTATATTTGGTTTTATCCTCTGCAAGCCTAGTGTTGTTTTAGTATCAGTATGCTACTTGGCAGCTTGGTTTGTTCTGGTTTTATAGAGATGATATTGTTGCAGATGAATGCACTTTTGGCTTTTGCTCCGGGTTTAGAAGATGCTGCCATAGAAATAAGTTTGGTCAGGGTAAAATTTAGTGTTCTTATTTTCCTCATCAATGTTTTCTTTCTCCATCGTCAAAATGGAGTTTGGCCTGTACATTGATTAGTTGGAGAGATGGCTTGCTGACAAGGGCTCAACTTCTATACCAGATCACCAGGTAGCTGATCTATGCTGATGATGTGGATCTCCTGGCTCACACTCAAGCAGACATGTAATGCCATCTCAATGCCCTGGACACATTCTGCCAGGCGACCGGCATGCGCGTCAACTTGGCCAAGACCAAGGTGATGCTCATGTCGTCCGCACGTCAACCAAGGGCCCCAATCCTCACTTATCATGGCCAAAATGTTGAAGTGGTACCCACTTACAAATATTTGGGGGTGGAGTTCCCGTCTGCCATGAACTGGAACAATTCTATCCGGTTGCGAGTTGCAGCAGGTTGGAAGGCACTCTACGCAATGCAGAACAATAGCCACAAGGAGCTATATGATTGGGCCCATCAATCGCACCTATTCAAGGTACTAGTGGAACCTGTGCTTTGGAGAGCCTCATTTGGCGCACGTTTCCTTCACTCTTTGTATATATTTGTTTCTCTTGTTCTTATTTTGTGGTCATGAGCATGGCAGCTTTGTTGCATCCGACAGCCATAGACTGCTGCTGCATGGTGTATACCAAGAACTCATAATTAACAGTGATGCCGTTATGCCGGCTTCGCTCGTGATCACTTTCTTGAGCCTTGTTGTTGTTTTATTGTTGTCCTTGCTGCTCTTACCATTATCACTTCTTGAATATTCCTTGTATATTACTCTCCTGCCCAACCAGCTGTTGAAATGGTCCGGCTGGAGGCCCCTTTATCAATCAATTCGTTTGCCCAACCAGATGTTGATGAAATTTGTCTGGAGGCCTTAGCAATTCGTCTTGTTATGAAAATAGTTTTCAAAACTCTGTTTTTTATGGTGCAGCAAGCGCAGTTTTATAGTCAAGTATTTCTGGAGTGGTGAGAGCACTCGTCTCTGCCAGATTTTCAGAAAAATCAAAGGTTTGATCTTTCTTTATCTTCTATCTGCTGAACAATTGTCAAAAATATCATGATTCTTTTTCTTATCTTCTGTTTTATCTCAGTTTTATCAGAAATCGTGATTTTGCACACCCAAAAATATTCGCTCTCACATGCAATATGTTGACATAGTCTGCATCTCCAATCCTCAAGTTTTTCACGAAAACTTCTTCTTTAGCTTATTTATAGAGGGCCAACACTTGGCTAGCCCCCTTTGAGCCCATACGTTCGAGTTATCTGCTGCTTATTATGACTTTTTTCTGCAAGCTCTTTCTATTCTTATAAGCCAGTATGAATTGGTCTTCATAGCTCCTGCAAATACACGCAAATAAAGTTTCTTGGGCTCATGGATTACCACAGATAACCACCGAATTGGGGCAGATTCAAGCAAATATGACGAAGGATTTTTGAACCTCACTCGCTTATCCTCTGCACAAGACTTGTCCCTGTTTGCATCAAAGAGAGAAGCAAAGAACTTCTCAAACTCAATATAGCATGTCAGTTTCGGTTATTTGGAGCAATACATACATGCCCAGCCTGTTCCATCCTACAAAAGGATTTTGCTTAGTGTTTGACGCAGCCATCTTGTATCATTGGTCCAAGTCGGGTACCTGCAGAAATCGATCAGAAAGTACAAATCAATGGTTATATCTCAGCTATTCTATCTCTTCAAGCTTCAAGTAATCCTGCACATAGACGAGCATTAAAGGTTGTGTGCCCATAGATGATTTGAGGCAGAATCGAGAGCAGCGGCTAAGCTTCGACATTTCAGTCTATAACAGGAAACATTGAGCTAGGCCTTCCTGCCATCGCGTTCTATAAGATCAAACGAATTACCTGTTGCTGCGGCACCATATCAGGATTCCATTTTTGCAACTTCTATCTTCAGCAACTTAGAGGCAGATATTTCAACCATCTCATCTCACCAAGACGGCATTATCTCATCTGAACCACTGCCATATCTGGCCGTCAGTAAAACATTTGCTTAGGGTTCACGATCTTACCATTTTAGGGCTCACGCTATATTCTGAGCCATGTTGAGCACAATTCAAGCTTTTTGTCTTGCTCACACTCACAACAAGGTGACAGGAATCTTTCAAAGATGACCTAAAATACCCTTACATTCAGCCATTTTGGGGGTCACTTAAAAAAATGACCCTAAATTTACGAATTTGGTAGCTATTTTAGGGGTCAAAATTACAGAAAATTTGGCGTCTTGATAATTTGACATCCCCATTTTAGGTAGAAAAAAATAATCTAATTTAGTTGGTCTCGGGACACACACAGAAAGTGGCAAAATGAAAGAACCATCAGATTCTTGACAAATAATGAAGACTAAAACATGGAATGTAGAAGTGTCTAAATAAAATCTCGTGTATATGCGCGCATAGCAAAACATAAAATCTTGTTGCCTGCGTCTATGCACGCATAGCATAATACAAAATCTTGTTGCCTCTGTCTATGAGCGCATAACATAAAATAAAATATTGTTGCGTCTGTCTAACTGCCCAGAGCATATAATGTTTTATTGAGGCCACACATAACATGTTATATGTTTTTACACTAGTATATGGCGATGGCTCCAAGTTTTCCTTGCAACCAAGTACATGGTGTTGGCCACAAATATTTTCAACACAAAATCAACAAAAAGTTTCAATGGTGCAAATCAAACACACTTTCAAATATTTGGCAGGTTATTAACCTCTAGGATAAAAAAAAAAAATTCCCAATGTAGCATCTGTGCCAACAACGGACCAGAGCCACAAAATTCGACTGCCCTGCCACTCGTGCCATTTTCTAGCTTGGTAGCTTGCTTGCGCAGCCCAAGCGGCTCTGACATTGCGCAGCCCAAGCAGCTCGGCTTGAAGCACCTCGGCATGAATCTAAATGGCTCGTGAAGCCAAAGGGCTGAAGGAATCGAACCTTCAGGTCAGGTACAGTGGCCTCACCAGAACCCTTATACAAGCAAGAAACACAAAATAGAGATAAGAACTCCATCTACCCCTGCACAAAAGAATCCAGCTGAAGAAAAGAAATCGGTGGTGCTGAAGAAAAGAAATCGGTGGTGCTGAAGAAAAGAAACTGGTTTCCTCTGTTTATTGTGGAGTGAAGAATCAGACAACAGAGATCTTGTCAAGAATCGCTGAACAGAGCCATGCAATAAAATTTAGCAAAAAAAAAAACACCACACCAAGAGCAAGCGAACCAGAGCTCGAGTTGAAAGCTGGAGATGGATTTCATAGAATCTCCAGCAAGATTCAACAGCTTGACAAGCTATGACTATCATTGAAGGGAAATAATCCGGAAATCTGGCAAAATCTGGCTCCAGTTTCGCAAAAATCTAAACCCAAAGCTGCAAAATCCAACCCCAATCTAGGTTTTTCAATACAAATCAAGGCCCCACAAATTTCACAAAAGCCCTCTTTTTTCACAGATCTTACCTCCTCCTCCTTCTTCGTAACTGCCAAGAATGCACTATAACACAAAAGCTGCCGAAAATTGATGCGCAACTTGAAGATAGGAAGAAAAATCTGAGGAAGAAAAAAATTCTTTTGCTATGCGCGCATAGCAAACGACTTTTGTCTATGCGCGCATAGACACTACCTACCAGGTGAAATTCTACCTACCCTTTTTTTTTAAACCTACTCATTTTGTACTGGCCACGTCCTACCCAATATTTTCCTACCTATATATTTTACTCTAAACCTAGTCATTGCATACCAGATCCTTTTAATTTTGGTCCCAACTTGCCTAGGGCTTTTTGCATTACATTTACATTATCTAATTTTCTCATTCATGGTTTGAAAAAGTCCTATTGGTTATGAGCATTTCTTCCTTCCTTTTCCAGCTTGTAGGTTATGCACGCTTAGCTTGGCAATTTTTTATCATTATATGCAATAGCATGACAACCTTTTTTTCTTCTAGTTGGCTCTATGTGCATAGCTCACCAATATTTCCTTGAGCAACCATAGCTAACAACGTTTTTTCCCATTTCTCTGGTTGTGTTGTGGCTAATTTGTTTGTGACTGTTACTTATTTGATCACACATTCCACAAACATTTCATAAAGTATAATTCGTCGAGGGACCATTGTTCAACTAGTTAAACATCGTTCAATTAGGCTTTGTAATGTTACGACTACATGTTTAAGATGTTCTATAGCTAGTGCTTGCAATGTTTTGGCACTATATAATTTAAGTTATTACACCATTAAAGTATGCAGCTTGCAACAAGTCTACAATTGTTTCTCTTCAAATTCTGTCAAAGGAACTTGGTGTTAAGGGAGCAAATGGTCGTGCAAAATCACCTTCGGCGGGCAACTCAAATGATCAGTTGATTTTGCGTAGCTATTCCTCTTGACGTCTATGCGCGCATAGACATTTTCCTTTTCTTTTGTATTTAATGGTCTTTAAGTTTTTTCTTTGGCCCAATTTTCTATAATCATGTTCTCCATTGACATTCATTCGGATCTTATTTGTCATCAACGCATTCGTGAAGATCTTTTACGATGACACAACCCAACAATTACCATTATTTACACCCCTAATTTTTTTGGCATCCTGTTGTAATTGTGGGACCAGTCTTATAAAAGTCTGTACATGTTTTTGTGCTAAAAACTTTTAGGGGGGCACCTAGTGGGTAACATTGTGTACATGCTAGGTGTCAGTGGTGGCAGATTACACTTGGCATGTTTAGATTAGCATAACTGTTTAAATTTAGCTAGATATAGGGCTCAGATTTGCGGTCTACCCTATATTAGACCAGAGCCTCTTCAGATATATTCAGGTTTTATCTCAAGTTTGGATAGCCTCATTTGGCGCATTTAATTTTATTTTACAGTAGATAGTGAATTAATAAGCGGAAATCATAGAGGTTCGTAAATAGTTTTCTTTAAATAAAAAAGACACGATGTAGTTTTTTATGGAATAGGTTTTTGCATCCCTTTGCCTTGCAATTGTTGCATAAAGATGTGCAAGGCTGACACAAGTAGAAGCAACAGAATTATGTCTTTACCTTTTACTAATTACAAATAGTAAGAGATTTCAAGTAAGGATAAGGGACATTTTCCAGCGGACTGCTAATGTGCATGATAGTCTAGGGCTTAACAAATTTTCATGACTCCACTTTCTGGGAGCAAGACTGCTCATGATTTGAATCGTGTGCGAGAAACAAAACTTGTGACACACGAGACGGAAAAAAATGAACGTTGAGCGCCCTCAGTTTAGCGCCCAGCTCTGGGGAGAAACTCCGGCTTTGCTTGAAGCTGTTCTCCAGGGGTTGGGAATTGCAAACATTCCCCTGGAATTCCAGGATTCTTTAGCCATCATAGAGAATTTGATCTCCACAGCAGTCGATTCTCGGTCTAGAATAGGTTTTTGCAGGTTTGGTCTCAATTCGTTTTTCTTGTGCATTCTTTGCTTCGACAGATCTGGCTCGTTAAGGGTGGCGGCTCACAACTCCCGGCCCTTCCTGGGTCTTGGAAACAATTATCAGCGAAATCTTTTTACCATGAGCGCCCCCTTGGAGTTTGGAATCGAACCTATTTACCATTGGGCATCCTTCTTCGATCTCCAGCCATCCCAGCATATCAGAGATCTTGACATGGTGGTCTGGAGGTACCTGGTTTCAAACTAGAATTGTTCTTGGGCCCCGTGCCAGATCTAAGGGGCCGTCAGAGTAGGGTCGCTTTAGATTTTTAGGATTTCTTTTTTCGGTTCTCAGATACGGCCTGCCACATTGGGGGTCCTTGGGCAGAGGGAAATAATCATTGGCGGTTTATTCCTGCTCTGGGGGAAAAAAGGGAAAAATTGGGAAAACTTGCGCTCTGATAACGGCCGTCTCTTCGTCTTGATCAGTTGCTTCAACCTATTTTGAGTCCGGTATTAGCCCATTCACCATGAGAACCAAAGCTTCAACATCTTCCAACAGAAGTGACAAGATCATTGAGGATGAGGAGTGGACACACATCTTTTGGTTGGACAGTAGAAGAGATAAAGCCTGGGAAACTCTGAAAGGGATATACACAGGTCTAGAAATTGTAAAGGATCGGCAGAAAGCAGCAGCTTTCTGCATGGGGGTGCAAGAAGAGGTTGGTATTCTGGCATGCAAGGAAAAGATGGCCGCAATAGACAAAGATTACTTGGAAGGGAGAGCCAATGACAGAGATTGGGTCTGGAACACCTTCGGCTTCGCGCAGGAACTGGATAGCACACTGTACAAACTGATAACGACTAAACAGGGGCACACCAAGACAGACTGTTGCAGCCTAAAGAACAGTGTTTTCAGGGCGTTCATGGATGAACTTCTGGCAAAGGTTAAAAACTTGATCATTCAATGGGACGAGATAAGGGAAACATCCAATGCAAGCATCAAGTTGGTTAAGAGATGGGAAGAAGCAGAAGACCATGTCATTGAAAGAGAAAGGAAAATATTCAGATCAGGGCTCGCTCTTAACGAACCTCTGGAAGGAGTTAACACTTCGCTCGAAGTGTACCAAATGAAAAACAAGAAGTCGGCGAAGAAATGCGAGATTAAGGATTCAAACGGCTTCTTTAATCCGGAAGAGGTTAACTCCTGCGACTGTGAGAATTGCGGGGAAGTCAAGCTTTCAGCTCTGAACATAACAAAGACAAAAATTGGAGAAAACAAGATCAGCAATTCCATTCCTATTCTCGGCAAGAACGACAAAACAAAAGGTCCTTCCTATCCCCTTTCTTATAAAAATGTGCTCATGAATGATACTGATCCCCCTGCTTAGTCGGATGGTTCCGGGAGTCAGAAAGGTACTACTAAGGATTTTATTGATCTTTTTGGTGTTTTGGATGATTCTGCCTCTGACATGTGCTCCAAATATGCTATTCTCATCCATTTCCCGCGGATTTGTCCTCCCCAATCGGAAGTTAAAAATTGGATTACTAAGGCCCAACACATTCCTATTATGTCTATTCTTAAGTTGGATAAAAATACTTTCCAAATTGTTTGTAGGGATGAACTTGGAGTTAAGCAGATTCTGAGAAGAAAGCTTGATCCCATATTTAATGCCCCCTTTTATCTTATGAAATGGTCCCCAAACTTCATTCCGGGTATGAATGATGAAATCCAGACCACTACTTGGCTCTCATATCCTAACCTCCCCCCAGTCTTTTGGACGAGATCTCATCTTATGGCCATTTCCGAATCCTTGGGGGAGGTCATTGAAATCAACATACTGCAAACAAATTTTCCATTAGTGTGCATATCCAAAAGAATCAGTTCTGATTGGAAAAAGAAAATTAAAATAAGGATAAAACATGATGAATTCCTGGATCTGGACATTACCTACTCAAAAGGGCCCGTTCAAGAGCTTAAGGCTACTCCTATTCAAGCCCAGCAGAAGCAGGTCTGGATTCCAAAGGTTATTAATAAGGAGATTAAGGTGGATAATAGAAACATGGAGACTCAGGAAAATAAGCAGGTCCTTCAAAATGCAATCACCCCAAGGGGAGTTGCAGAACATCACAGTGAACCAAAAGTGGTGATTGGTGAAGATATGACTGTTCTCATCAAAAACATCAAGCTTTCTGTTAGGATGGACACAGGTCGCCTCATCTTCACTATTACTAAGATCCCTGTTCCTGAGTCCTGGCAGCAAGAAGAGGATAGTACATCCCAGGTTAGCATTGAAGATCTTTTAGATATGGATGACAGAGAATGGAATGTGGTAGAGAAAAGAAAAGGTAGAGGCAAGAATAAGCTCTACCTTGGCCCAAGCAGATCCAGCCCGAGGAAGCAAACCATTCAAGCTAAGAGGGCTTTGGGTAAACATAAATACTGATGAATAGAGACATTGTCTGCATCACCTGGAACCTCCAAGGAATTAACAGCAACATCAAAAGGGACAGACTCAAAGTTTGCCTATCTTCCCTTAACCCTGACATTCTTTTTCTCCAAGAACACACATGACTTAGATCATGAACTCATCATTAGTAGGACTCTTCCCCTCCAGCTATAGTCTTTGGTCAATTCCCGCTAACGACTCTTCTGCAGGAATTGCGATTGCTTGGAAGAAAGATCTCGACATTGCTGACATTTATATGATAAATGGTAGAGATGGTAGATGGCAAATCCTCATGTGTACTTTTCTAGGTATCAAAATGGTTTTGGTTAATATTTATGCTTACAATAATTCTGCTGAAAGGATTGATGTTTGGAAAAAAGTCAAGGCCAGTCTCGATAATATAGAGTTTGATGAATGCATTCTCGGGGGCGACCTAAACATGGTGACCAAAAGCTTCATGAAGAACAAGAATTTTAGACCCCTGGTGAAGCAAGAGAAGGAGGTTTGGCTCGACCTAACTCGAAGTCACAACCTAAACCTTGCCAGGACTAAGCCTGGCACGTTTAGCTGGACTGATAAAAGGGTTGACCCCACCCAATGCTTACATGACAGATTCTACCTTTCAGAGAATTTGTGGAACGAAAGCTGCAGGGTAATTAATCTGGAAGGTTACACTCTTTCAGATCACTATCCGCAGCAGCTTAGGATTATGGCAAGAAACTCTGATAAGAAAAAGAGGAAAACTTACTTCAAGCTGAACAGCAATTTGCTCGAGCATGAGGAGTTCTCTGATAGGCTGCAGGAGGTCATTGCCAGATTCCCCAAGCCTACTGGTAAATCAAGCTGGATGTACTGGTGGATCCGAGTGGCAAAAGCTATCAAAAAATGGCTTAAGAACTGGGGAAAAGCAATTCACCACAGTAAAATGTCCCACCTCCAAAATTTGAGGGACAAACTCCCCTATGCATCAGAGGAGGAAAAGGAAAGCATAAGATCGGAAATTGAAAAAGAGGAAATCAGAATTGCTGAGGGCTGGAGGCTAAAGGCAAAGATTAGAGAGATAAAAAATGATGAAAGATGCAATTCCAAGTTCTTCTTTGCGAAGGCCAAAGGCAGAGCGAAAAAGTAACATATCTTTGAAATTAAGGTTGGAGACAATGATATTTCGGATGAGAATCAAATTAAGCTAGCTGCAACCACTCACTTTACCAACATCATGGGTACTAATCAGGACTGCCCTCAGGCCACTATGGATAATTTCATCAATCTTCAAGCCAAGGTAAGTATTGAGGATAATTTAAACATAGCTAAGCCTTTTTCCAACAGGGAACTCTACAATATTGCTATGGATATGGAAAAAGGTAAGAGCCCAGGCCCCGATGGGCTCCCTGTAGAATTCTTCACCAAAGTATGGCCGATCTTAGAAGACTGCTTCACCAATCTTGCAAATGAGTTCAGAGATATGAAGTGCTTAGATGCAAGGATCAATACCAGTATGATTGCTCTTATCCCGAAGATTGATATGCCTGTAACATTTTCGGACTACAGACCGATTTCCCTTACCAATGTCATTTACAAGATCATATCAGGCACCATAGCCAAAAAGCTGAGAACTGTTCTTGAAAGAATCATCAGTACCTCCCAAGCTGCTTACCTGAAAGATAGATTTATCCTGGACTTTGTGGTAACAGCAGCTCTCGGATTGAGGTGGGCCAAAGATTCCAACCAGGACATAGCCCTCATAAAGCTTGATATCACAAAGGCCTTCGACACTGTAAGCTGGAACTTCTTATTCAAATGTTGTAAGGCCCTTGGCTTCTCTGATGAGGTAATTTTACTTTTTAAAGCAATTTTGGCTAACTCTAGATCTTCTGTGCTTATTAATGGGGAGTGCAGCCCCTTCTTCCCCTTGCAAAGGGGGGTGAAACAAGGCTGTCCCTTAGCCCCCTTTCTATTTCTTATCATCATGGAGGCCCTTCATAGCAAGCTAGAAGAGGCTAAAAGGACTAACATGATCCAAGGTCTTAGCCTCCCAAACAATGGGGAAATGGATCAAATTCTGAATGGGCATTTTGCAGATGACACATTTCTTTTCGTTTCTATGGACAACAGATCCCTGACCAATGCTCAAACAATTTTGGAAGAATTCGGGATCGCCTCGGGCTGCAAAATCAATCCAATTAAATCCAAGGTGGTAACAAGGGATCAGGTAAAAGGAGAGCAAACAGCTGCTCTCATGGGCTATAAGTATACCCCCCCTCCCCCCCCACTAATTCTTCTAAGATTCTGGGTATCCCTTTAGCTCTAAAAGGTAGCCCCTCAGATATTTGGTCGGATATAATTGAGAAGTTCCAAAAAAAGGTAGATAGTTTGAATTCCAAGTATATCTCAAAACAGGGCAGGGCTATAATTGCTAATTTTGTCATCTCTTCCTCTCACGTTTATCAATCCTCTGTCATCCTTGTGCCCAAAAAGGTCTCGGCCAAACTCCAGAGCATCATAGGTAGATTCATCTCTTGTGGCCAAAATAGAAGGTGCTGGACCCCTGTTGCCATGGATGAATGCTGCAAGCGTAGAAATATTGGAGGTTTAGGGGTCATCAACATTGAGAAACAGGGGATTGCTCTCGCGGCCAAGTACTTCTATAAGGCTGCTCACAATAAGATTAAACACCCGGTTGCCATCATTATCAGATACTATCTTAACAAATGCCTTTCCTATGGATGGAGGAAACTCAATCTTAACTTGCCCCATGCTATTTATTTTCCCTTCTCCATCCCGAATTCTATTCCAGCATTGATCAAGAAATGGATTAGAGCATGGAATCTGGTTAAAGGCATGTTCTCCTGGAAGGAGGGACTCTCCATGGACCAATCGATCTTTTGGAACCCTGCCTTACTTACTAATGACTCCTCCCTCTGTTTAGCTTGTCATTTTTCCGAACAGGCCAGACTCTGGAGCAGCAAAGGTCTAAACTATATCAGTGATTTGTTTGACGATCAGGGTATCATCCCCTTCAGGAATTCAGTTCTGGCTGAAGAGGATGCTAATACTGAAATGCTTTATAATAACATTTGTACTGCTCTGTCTAGGGGAAGATGGTCTGATGACAATCTCAACTGGACTCATAATGGCTCAGGGGAATTTACAGTCAATTCTGCCTATAAGTATTTGATGAGGGATCAAAAGATTTCTATCCACACCAAATGGCAGTTAGGGGAAGATAGGTGCATAAGAAATTTGAAATTCTTGTGGTCTAGTCCTATCCCCCCTAAGGTAAAATCTTTTATTTGGCAGCTTTGGCACAAAGCCTTAGCAACCAATGATAAAAGACACAGACTTCATATGGCTGACTCAGACGTCTGCCCCAGATGTCTAGGCCACAAGGAGGATGAGGAGCATTTGTTTAGATCTTGTATTTGGTCAGAATGGATTCTGGAGCTTGCCTCCATGATTTTTGGCTATGACCTGAATTCCATGGCTTCAGTGGACTTCTTCATGCCGGATTACCCCAGGGACTGGAGGCTCTACATCCTCTTGTGGAGGATCTGGAAGGGCAGAAATAATTTCATTTTCAATTGTGAAATTACTCATCCAGAAGCAGTTATCAAGCAGATTGAATACGACATCAAATGGATCAATGCTGCTATTTAAAGCTCTGTATAAGATTTCCTATGAATCTCACAATCTATTTGTGGTTATTACAGGTATTATCTTCGTGCTGGTGCGTAAGCTTAAATGGAAGAAGATGGATCCGATGGTTAATCAGCAATGGCTTAAGGTATTCGGGCCACCAGATCTTTACAGACACGAGGAGCCGTGCCTATGTAACTGTTGCTGCGATCAAAACCCGGACGCAAGAAGAGGCCAATTATGTGAAGCAAAGGACAACAAAGGCCGTTTCAATATGGCAAAGGCAGAGTCTTGCTTATGTGCATTCTGCACACTTACGATCATGGTCAGGGGCAGAGGAAGAAAATCGATCAATCAGAACCTTAAATCTCATTTTTAGACAGTCTGCTATATCTCAACTGACAGCTTTATATATCCCATATTTGTGCTTCAAGCTTTCTACTACTCTACTATGTCTCCATTCTAGGAGTTTTTTTTTGGGTTATACTTCCCTATAAAAAGTACCTTTTTGTAACACCATAAATTATAATTAATATACATATACGCCTTCTTCTTCTTCTTCAATCAAAAAAAAAAAAAAAAAAAAAGAGTGCTCATGATTTGGCAAGTAGCTATAACAAGAGAGACAAAATACTAGTGGGTTGCATAAAGATATGATAATGAAATTTCAGAAGGCCTACACCATATAATGTTATTGTAAAACTGAGAAATAATACAAAAGTCCTACACTCTTAGCATTATGTTTGTGACTCAAGGATGTAAAACTGCATGTATTGTTGCTAATAGAACGATGTGTTCATGTGCACTGCTTGGATTATCATACCTTGCACAATGTTGAAAGCTTGGGAGACTAGAAATGGACGATAGTAATATAGTTTGCTTTATACAATGTATTCGCTCAATTTGCATGGTTGAAAACATGTGAAGTACTGATTAGCCAAACTTTAGCTGGAAGTACAGTTCATACGCTCTTTAAATACATCTTAGAGAACCATTCCCTTAGCATCATGGAGAAGGCATTGGCTTGTGGTTACAAGTTGGCTTGTCTAAGAGGTATCAAATGAAAATAATTAATCTAGCAAATATTGCCAATTGAGAAATAATGGACACGTCACTTTCCAGCGCCATTTTTCTTGATTTGTTTGTCTTTTCTGATTCAAACTCTTTCTTGATCCAATCCCCTCGAGAATTCACCATTTGATCCGAAATTACCTTCATCATCTTGCTGGCCCTGTAGAGGCCTAGCAAATATCCTATTCCTCATCAGATTACCTTTGCATGGATACTAAATTCTTCACAATTTTGAAGCAGGAACAAAGAATTTCGTGTGGTTTTCTTTTGGGAACTCACTCCAAACTCTGGGAATCTCTTGTCCTCCATCAATATTTTCCAGATTCTTTATTTGTTCCAGAATACTCAACTATACCAAACACAGAAGAATTAGGGTCCGAGATCATTGAATCTTGGGTGTTGGAATTTACAGGCAAAAGGAACATCTCAGCAACAGCAATCTTTCATGTTCATTGTGAATGGACAGACAGGAAAATTATGGTGAAGATCTTTTCAGATTGATGCAATGTAATGAATGCTTTCGAGGTATTTTGGCAAATTTATGGTTTTCCTACCCTTCTTAGTTCTTAGATAGATTTTTCTCTCGTCTTATCTCTCTGAGCTTCCTCTGCTTCCACAACCTCCTCTCCTGTTTTAGCCTTTCTCTGTTTTGATAGCCCTCTTTTTGTGCTTTAATGGCGAAATTCCCCCCAAAAAATAAACCTTTGATTGACTGATCAGCCCTAAACTCAATTTCCCTCTCGTTTCTACACAACTTCATGCTCCTTCTCGCTGCTACCAGAGGCGATCTTCTTGCTCAGTTAAGTGCATTCCACCTTGATCCTTCAAAATTTATCAAATTTGGGGATTTCTCTAACCCGGATCCTAAGGTAACAGAAATGCACCACTACAGCCACTTTGCTCCAAATTGGGACACTCTTTCTCTGGACCCAAGAGGATCACAAACTTTGCCAACCCTGGATGCCAATGGAGTGCCAATTCCTTTGTACCCGAGACCAAGGCTCCCAGTTATTTCGGATGAACAATTGGCTTCCGACTTTGAGTTTCAGCAATCTCGGGCCCCTACTAATATTCAGCTTTTCAGAGGTATTCAACTGAACTCCCCTATGGTTGCCTCTAAAATTGAGTCTCTGTCAAAAATTGCCGTTATAGTCAAAGTAGACTCCATTGGAATGAAAATTGAAAAACTCTGGGACCACCTTCTAAGACTTCACAAAGGCATTGTCATCAACTCAATCTACTGGCTGAATTATCCCTATATTCTAGTTGAATGTGGCTGTACAAGGACCTCAAATTTCCTACTCAAACTTGGCATCTCCACATGTGATACTTTTCAACTCTCTTTTCTTAAATGGAATGCCAAATTGCCTCTGAATGAGTTCAATAAATTCCATGTAGTCTCTGTCACTATGAGTGAACTCAGCCCTATCTACTAGAATGAAGATTGCTTCTCCTCTATCTTCAACACATTTGGCACCTACTTGACTACTGAGTATTCCCCTTACAAACCTCCCAAGTGCTTTGTCCAGCTCGATATCACAAAAGTCATCCCCACTGAATTTCCCTTTCTTGATTACTTTGGAAAAAAATCTATCCTGCAACTTAGATGGGTAGGTCTTCCAAACTTTTGCCAAAATTGCAACTCGAGGCATAACATTGGCAGTGATTGTTCTTATCAAGCTGACAACAGGGAGTCAGATGCATTTAAAAAATCAGATAGAGTGCCTACATGTTCTGTGCCCTCCATTCAAGGAGCTGCAGCTACATCCTACAGGGATAATTTATCCACTCCTCAAATTGATCTGGTTAAAGACATGGAAGTTCATCATACTCCCAAACCTCACAATGATTGGAAAAGAGTCAATGGCAGTACAAGAAGAATTCAAAAGCAGAAAGATGCAAAAAAACAAGTGTTACAGGTCTCTGAAAATTCATACAGATCTCAGATCTCTTACAGTTCATCACTCTCTAACAAACAAATGGGAATCAAGGTCTTGAACAAAGGAATCTACATCAAAGAAAATCTCCCATCAGTCAGCATGGGAAAGGAAAATATGTCAACTGATCAAGCTATAAAAACAGTTACAGATTCCTCTCAAATTGCTTTAAAAATCAGCAAAGCAAATATTGAGCACAATAGAAATATGTTAAACAGTAAAGGCAAAGCCCCTTTATTGCCTGCAAAGATAGATCTGCACAAAACTCTATCATGCATTTTAAAGAATTCTAGGAAATCTACCAATCCTTACCAACGAAGGGTACACAGGCTTCTCAGACTGAAATCAAAATTGACTCAACTTGCACAGCATCAGACACATTGATGACAAGGCCTGAGTCAGAAGGTTTGAATGTGGTTTCATTAATTAAAGAAAAAGGTAATGGTTTCCTCAAACATAAAAATATGCAAGCTACATCTACACAAACTCACATTCCTCTAGACTTGAGCATAGATCTCTCAAATGATCACTCAAAGGAAACTGGATCTCGTGATAGTGATCCTGCTACTATTGAAGAAAATAATCCTGAAGATCCTGCAAGAGACAATGTCAAAGAACTCAATGATCTTAATGATCTGAAGGTCTCGAACCCCTATGCTATTTTAGCACAGATCTCTGATGATTCTGTTGATGATCTGGAAATAGAGCCACCCTCCCACTCCAACAGATCCTCACATGCCAACCCTCAAGCCAACTCTCATCCCACTCTCCCCTCAAATCCTATCATATTTACATCTCCTCCATCTGGAATTGACCATGAACCACCCCTGCTACATGTTGACCTCCTTGATTTATCTCAACCCTTTTCTCTCCCTCCTAAAAGTGCCACCATTTCCCCTGAGATAGTTCTACAACTTCAGGAATTGGTTGAAGTGCCAGGAAGGGTACCAGAAACCCCTATACAAGTGTCAGATGGAATAAAGGGCAGAGACGATTGTAGTGTCAGAGATATACCAACCGGCTGGAAAAAAAGCTTGCTACATGAAGATGCTCATGAATCAACAGTTGTTTTAGCAGTGGATACTCAGAAGGCACCAGAGGATCTCATAAGTAATTCACTCACTCATAATGTGCAATTAACAATAAGAAATATTCCACAACAGACTGGACTTGCAGATGCTCCACAGCTTGACCAAAATATTCCCAGGCAAGATCTTTCCATTAAAAACTTTGAGTTTGATTCTATTAATAATAACAATAAAAGGGACATCTTGATAGCTACTTCTAAAAACTCCAATTCTATTGTTTTAACCAACTCTATTGACAAAGATTGTTGCAAATCTAAGTTTTGGAGATGCTATCACCATGATAATAATTCTGAAGATATAAATTCTGAAGACATAATTTCTGATGATACTGAATCAAATAAGGAGAATGCTCTAAAAAATAACACCCTTAGTGTTGACATTTCTTGGGATGATGATGCCTTCCTTACATGTCATCATAGTGCTGCTGATACTGCCAAGCCTAAAAGCAAGAAGGCTAAGAAAAAGATTATTCATGGAGTGGCCAAATCTTTCAGCACTCCTGCAGCAAACACTAGGTTGATATCTAGAAAGCATCTTTAAGCTCCTCTTTTACTGCTTCCTTCTTTCCTTTTCCTCATCATGAAGATTCTCAGTTGGAATCTCAGAGGAATAAAAGGCTTCCTGAAAAGAAGAAGGGCAATTTCCCAAATTAGAAATTATGGTGCTGACATTATCCTTCTCCAGGAGCTTAGATTCCCAAATTTTGAATGCTCAAACCTGGCAGATTGGATTGGCCCTGGATTCTCATCGACCTGGATTGAAGCTACAGGCACCTCTGGAGGTCTTTGCATCATTTGGAAGCACCTTGATCATAGCTTGACCTATAATAGCCCTTGTAAGACTTGGCAATCTGTTATTCTCAGAAACAATGATCTTATCTTTGGAGTCATTAACATCTATGCTTCTACTGACTCTAGAATCAGAACTACCACCTGGCCTATTGGCTATCAACTCAAACCTGTGAAACTTGGATCATGGCAGGTGACTTCAACAATACTCCTACCTGGGATATGAAAATTGGCAGGGATTTAAATATGTCTACTGAGGAAAGAACTCAATGGGACCTCTTGCTTGACAGGCATTTCTTACAGCATATTCCTTCCTCCACATCAGCCTATACTTGTTATAGGATTAGTAATTTGATTTGAATGCCTATAGATCATTTCCAAATTTGGCACACTTTTGTTAGCAATAAGCCAAGCAAAGTATGAGATTTTTGGGGGCAGATAAGAATGCCAAATGTTTTTGAAAAGCCTAGTTTCAGTGTCATCCTAGAAGCCCCAGTACAATTTTGCCTTTAAAGGCATATGAGGCTTGTTTAAGCACTTGTAGACCTTTGATACACTATAATTGGGTTTCCCTAGAAGAGTCCAATCATTAATAATGGGATTATCAATAAGATTGACAGTACTGACCTTTTGCATTATATATTTGAAAAGATTCTTGTCAGAAGAACTACCTCTGATCTTGTGCTTCAGATTAGTCCAGGAAATCCATCTAGTTTGATCCCAGAGATCACCAAGACTAAGAACATTGTAATCTTTCCATTTCTTATAGAGCTTATGGTGTCTGATAGCTAGAGGAGTAGAACTATCTCTTGAAAGATTAGAATTCCAAAAAATGCTAGTGTTGAGGTGACTTTTCTCCAAGCTAGAATGCTCAAAAGTCAAATGAACCTTATTCCAAGCCACAATCATGTTTCTCATGAGAGGAGAAATATACGAGGCAGATTGCAAAATTGTGAAAGCAGAAGAAGGCAAATTATGAGTGATAGAAGCATGCCTTGTAGGATGGCTACAAGAAAGCCAGTAATTGATGAAAATGGATGCTGGATTGCTGTTCGTGAACAAGGATTTCCAGATATATTTGCCTGCCAGAGCATAGCTTTGTAAAATTAGATTCTTGCAGCCAAGGCCACCTTGAATTTTGCTTCTGGTAATTGAAGTCCAGTTAACCATGTGATGCTTGCCCCAAATGAAATTCCTCACTATTCTCTCAATCTGCTGATAAATGCATTTGGGAGCTAGAAGTACAGAGGAGAAGTAAATGTGAGAGGCTGCAATGACTGAGTTTGCAATTATGGTTCTTCCTGCCAATGAAAGACAGTTGCCATAATTACCAAGTTTCTTTCTAATCCTTTCAACAATGGGAGTCCAAAGACCTTTGAGGCTAGGATTGAGGGATAAGGGCATACCTAAAAGTTGTGTTGTCTCAGTAGCAATCATACATTTAATTCCTGCAATGCTATCAGTATCAAAATCACCAATGATAATACATTTATTTCTGTTCAAGTGGATCCCAGAGGTAGCTCCAAAGTTATGGATAGTCTGCAGGAAGGTATCAATGATGTTTAAATCATTTTTGAGGAAACTGAAGGAGTCATCTGCATACTGGAGAATTGAAAGATTTGTGTTGTTGTCAGGGAGAGTTAGGCCAATAATGTGTCCACCAGATTGAAGATGGGAGATAACTCTGGTTAGCATCTCTGCAACAGCCAGAAAAGGTAAGGGGCTAGAGGGCACCCTTGTCTGACACCTTGAGCCAGAGGGAAGAAATATCCAGGGGATCCATTTACAAGCACAGTAGATTGAGATCTGTAGTTTAGCCCCAGAATGAGCTTAATGATCTTGTCACTAAATCCTAGCTTCTTAAGAGAGAATTCAAGAAAATCCCATAAGCCTTTGAGAAATCCAGCTTTAGCAAGATACAGTTCTGATTGGTCAATTTGTTCCAATGCATGCCTTCCATGGCAGCAATATAATTATCAAGAATATATCTATTTGGGAGGAAAGCAGATTGGTTGGAGCTGATGACCTCTTGAAGGTGAGACTTAACCCTGTTTGCAATAATTTTAGCACAGACCTTGTAGGTAGAGTTTGTCAAAGAAATAGGTCTCCAATCCGAAAAAGATTGAGGATTGTCAACCTTTGGAATTAAGGTAATGAGACCAGCAGAAAGAGCAGGGTGCAAGTGATTCGAGTTCCAGAAACCTTTGATCATATACATAAGATCATTTTTAATTATGTCCCAGAATTTGATATAAAATTCGGGTGGTAAGCCATCAGGGCCAGGGCTTTTCCCTTTGGCCAAGCTTTTGAGAGTTGAAAAGATTTCATCAACAGAGGGGGTGGCCTCTAGAGCATGAGACATAACATTGCCACTGTGAAGTCCATTATTATTAATCATGTCAGAGAAAGAATTGGCTTCAGTAGTTTGTATAGGGGTGTCAGTAGGTTGAGAGAAGATATTGGCCAGCATATTTGGAGCAGAAGTAATTAGATATCTCTTTTTGGTCATCCAAAATATTATCATTCTCATCCTTAATAGAAGAAAGTTGACTTTTCAAAAGTTTGGATTTGGCCACCCTATAGAAAATGTTTGAGTTCCCATGGTCCATTTTTGAGAGATACTTGGGCTTAGATCTGATTGAAGAGCCTTTGGCTTCCAAGTCCTCAATGGTCTTAATGGTCATTTCAAGGTTCCTTCTTGCCAATGAAGGTCAATGTTTAGAGGGTCATTTTGAAGTTTCAGTCTAACTTCTTCCATTTCTTGCATATAAGCTCTTTTTTCTACAAGCTTGCTGTCATGAAGATGTTTTGACCATTGCTTAATCCAGGACTTGGACTCCTTAAGATTAGAATAGAAGGATCTCATAGAATTTGTAGATCTAACTCTAGGAAGAGAGTTATAGAAGGCAGTAAATTCATTACAGAAGGTGTCAGAATCAAGAAGGGAGCAGTTAAGCTTGAAGGGAGTATTTCCATGTCTCTTTATAGTGAGCATATGCTTGGTGATGAAGAACTGAGGCTGATGGTCAGAGATGGAGGTGCACTCATCACTATGAACAAAGCAGTTATCCCAGAATTCATTTTGAATGTTGTTGATGTAGTACCTGTCGAGTGCATGTTCCCATCTTGTTACATGGATTGATCCCTTAATGTTTTATTGGAATATAAGATATTTTTGTATGATATTTGTGCGTTGTATCGATAATTTTGAGTCTACAATTGGATCGCAAATAATGCAATCTAATATTTTCATCTAAATGCTCTTCAATTTTGGTCTCATCTATCTTAGCAACTTGCTCTTCATTTTTGCATATTTCAATTCGCATCTGAAATGTCACACGTGAATCGCAACCTTATGTTATTTATCAAGTCCAAGAAAAAAGATTAAAAAAAACAAAAACCCCCTAGAAGACAACAACAGGTTGGCGTGATTTTGGAGTTGACATAATCCCAATTTAATTGGATGATGGTTAATTAGGGAAGCTCTGATATTAATTGTTAAGTGCGCAAAAAAAAAAAAAAACAAAATCTGACTAGTTTTCTCGCCCACACCTAGTATGGGCGATCGATCTTTCGGAGGGAAACTTAAAAGCCCAGCTTCTTACTAGCAAAACTTAGTATTACCAGATCAAACAACCCAGTTGTTTGCAAGAACGAAGAGATTCCTGACTGCAAAACTATTGTAATCCTCTAGCAAAAGGAACTAGCCAAAGGCTCCTCCTTTAAATTGATTTGACCAGAAAGTTGCAAGTAATATCATTAGATCTCAGTTTTAAGATTCAACCACAAATTGCTTTTGTTTCAAAAATGATGCTACTGTGTGACGCACCTATGATTTTTATATTAGTCTTAACCCTAGGTTAGGAATATTTAATTATGAAAAAGAATTGCAATGGTTGGGAAACGAATTGAAACGGTATCTATCCTAAGGTACGGTGGAAATCTGAGGAAAGGTAGAGGGAATATCTGAACTAGAATAGCAGAGCTATGATTAGAGAGATAATTTGGAATGGAACTTGTAGAAATAGGAAGATATCTCCCATACTTGGGGATCGAATTTTAGGAAAAGGAAAGGTAATTTTTATTCTTAAGAATTGGCATAGTATTAAAAGGCCTTTTTGAGTTGCGAAAACATTGTTCTTGAGATTTTGTGTGCAACGGAGAATTCTTGCAAAAGAAGAGAAGAGCCAAATTGATGGATTAACCGAAGCTAAAACCCATGGGAATCTGTGATGGCTTGGAGCCGTAGTTTGTTTACATGCTTGTGTTATTTTAATGTCTCATCTATGTATAAAACCCTGTTTGATCAAGCTTACCATGGCTTAGCTCTGCAGCCAGTGATTTCCTTTAAGCTCAAACCTCTGCCGTAGATCTTAGAAGATGCTCATAACCACCTCGTTCTTCTTAATTTGTTCTTTGAAAGCTTGTGGAACCAGCACCTATGGAGAAATCAAACCTATGTTTCCAGCTAGAATAGATCTAATCCGGCATTGATCAAGACTCAGAACAGTCCTAAAAGAAGTATTTTTGCCTATCCAACCTGTTCTGCCATCATTCCAACAGTTGTGATCATGTTTGCCATTCCGGCCTGTTTCTACACACAACAACCCTCCGATATACCTTTTTAAGTTTTGCCTTGATGTCATAAGTATCTTTTTGCATTTTTAACCATTGGATACCATGTGGTTTAGTTGGTTGGTATTAAGATTGTTGTCTCAAAGACCCAAGTTCGTTTCTAATCTGAAGCTTAAATTTTGCTTGGAAATTCCATTTTAACTCAAGTTTAATGCGTTTCTTTCTAGATTTATTATATGGTGTTTGTTTTCATTTTAGATTATACCTTGTTGAAGTGCTTTTCCATTTTCTTTCCTTTAAGTTCATGTTTTATTGTTGTGACTTTTATGTCCATAAGTGGAATAATTATAATAAGATAAGAATTAACTGCTTGAACGAACCCGCCCCTTTGTCGATGTCGAAGGGATCCAGAAGCAACATGCATACCAAGTGATTCATATGTAAGCATATATCATGTCGCGAACAATATTCGGTGGACCCGGGTGAGGGATTGATCATCCCTGGACAATGTTAACTGATGAAGTTGTGCTGTGATGATGTGTTTTATTTCTTTCCAGATTACTTTGGATGCAGGTGACGGTTGCCCGCTTAGTCCATTCCCAGGACTCACTCCACCCTTACTTTTTTTATCTTCTATATGAAGCGGAACTAGAGGATGTCATTGACCGGCGTAGTTAGAATCGATCTGAAAGAGCTTTGGAGCTTCGTACATTTTGGTTATGCATGTGATATACATGACATTTTGATTAAATTCTTTAGCGAACGTTCGTTTAGAGATTCAGACCATATCAATTTGATCCCTAGCGATGAGGATTGTGAAATCCTCGACGTTCCAAATAATATTTTATTATTTATTACTCTTATCTTAATGTGAATGATTTTTTCGGACTTCAATTTTTTTTATTTTTCTTTTTATATTATAATTCAAGTGTCAAACGCACTAGGAGCATTTCATTTTGGTATCAGAGCCAAGATTGATCACTAATCATTATTTCTTTATTGGGACAGTGAAACTGAGATCACATCGATATTCCGAGCGATAGCGAGGAGACGGAAGTTATTAACATATCAAATGATGATGAAGAGGGAGCACAAGATGGGAGATATTCCTATCTGCTAGAGTTATCTAGCGCTGAATTATCCAGCCCAGAGTCAGAGGGAAAAGGGGGCTTTTATAAAGTTACAACCCTATGGACCTCCTTTTGAGCCAGAGCAGTTAGCGGATAAGTATATCAAGGGTTTGAAGCCAGAGCTATCTATTTTAATCGGAGGTGCTACATATTCTAGTCTAGGTGAAGCAATTAGTGCTGTCAAATATAAGGAGAAAGTGTTCAACACAACATGGAGGAAGCGTACAAATGATGACTCAAGTTGGAATCACTTCAATAATCGTCGCCGAAGAGCTGAACCTAATATGATGTTGAAAAATACGAATGGAGCATCGAATCAATTTGAAGCAAATAAGTTAAAGGATAAATTATATAGGGAGCATAAGTGCTTTCATTGCCAGCAGGTGGGTCATCGAGTAAAGGAATGTCGGCAGAAAATGCAAGAACCCAGGATTGCTTATATAATATTCAATCCACAAATTGGAAATACTTCTAGGATTAACCGAGGCCAACAACCCATGCAGGCTCGAGACATTACCATTAGAGACGTGGTCCAGGAATCCATGCGTATATATATAGCTATCGATGGAAGTCAGCCTACGGCTCAGACTGGAATGATTCATGTACCAATTAAATTTTTGATTGATTGTAGGAGCACCAATAGTTTTATATCGTTGAAGATTGTTAAACAACTTAGTTTGCCAAGCAAAGACCATGCAATGCGAAGTGTGGAGAAGGATGATGGAAAGTTCAAGTTTACTCAAGCTTTAGTATCGGCCTTGCCATTTCAAATTTGTGATTTAGCATCTAGAGTTGATTTTGAGATACTAAAGCTGGGTCAATATGAACCTATCTTGGGTATGGATTCGCTAAAACAAAATTGTGCCCTGGTTGATTGTGAAAAAGAGATAGTATCATGTCATCCAGAACCAGATGCTGAAGTTAGGTTGCATGGTATTCCAATTGAAAGGAAGTTTGAACTCTTTAGTTTAAAAGCAGTAAAAAGATGTATGAATAAGAAATGCTCAATGGTTGTGGGCTATCTTCTTGTCATGTAGAAGTGAAAGAGGAGGCAATTCCCCAAGAAGTGCAAAGAGTTAAATGAATTTGAAGACGTCTTTGTACCAGAATTAACAGAGTTGCCACCTTTTAGGTCGGTTAAATGAAATTGAGTTGGAACCAGGAGCTACACCAATTTCTCGGCCACCTTATTGATTCCATGCTCTTGAAATGGCCGAACTCAAGAAGAGTTGACAAAGTTATCAGACTAGGGATTTATTCGGCCCACCTCTCCTCTTGGGGCACCAGTACTGTTTGTCAAAAAAAAGATGAGACTTTATGACTTTGCATTGATTACGGAATGTTTGAGTAGAATTACCATCAAGAACAGATATGCCCTACCAAGGATTGATGAGTTATTTGACTAGATTGGACATGCTAATTACTTTATCAAGATTGACTTGAGATCGGGATACCATCAAATTCGAATAAAAGGATCTGATATATATAAAACGGCATTTCAGACGCGATATAGTCATTACGAATTTGTGGTCGTGCCTTTTGGATTAATCAATGCTCCTGCCACTTTCATGAGACTTATGAATGACACATTCAAGACACAACTTGATCAGTACGTTTTGATCTTGATGATATTTTGATTTACTCAAAGATCTTAGAGGAGCACGTACAACACTTAAGGGAAGTATTGTCTCTCTTAAGGAGCGCAAAGTTATATGGGAAAAGGTCTAAGTGTTCCTTTGCCCGTGGACGATAAAAGTACCTTCCTTCCTTCTTTCCTTCCAACATCATATGGCTTACCTAAGATATGTTATCTCAGAAAAGGGAATTTAACCTGATCCAAGCAAAGTGGATGATGTTAAGTCTTGGCCGCGACCCGGCAATGTACAAGAAGTAAGAGCTTTCCTTGGTCTTGCTGGAAAATTCAGGAAGTTCATCGGAGGGTTTGCAAAGAAAGCCACATGTTTTACATCTTTGTTGCATAAAGAGTAAGACTTCCTCTGGAATGACAAGTGCGATGCAAGTTTTGAAGTTCTCAAGGAAGCATTGACCTCTGCTCTTGTATTGAAGGTACCGGATATGGATGAACTGTTTCGAGTTGTAACTGATGCATCCAGCATTGGACTTGGTGGAGTTTTGATGCAGAATGGAAGAATTCGCGCATATGAGTCTCATAAGCTTACATCAGCTGAGTCTAATTATCTAGCTCATGACCTGGAGATGTTAGCCATAGTGCATGCTCTAAGAGGTTGGCGACATTGTCTTTTGAAAAAGCAATTTGTTCTCAAAACAAATCATCGAAGCCTTGAAGACTTTGTGACCCAGCCGAACTTGAATAATTGCCAACATCGTTGGATGGAGTTAATACAAGAGTATGATATTAAAATTGAATACTCTCCAGATAAAGGCAATGTTGTAGCTGATGCTTTATCTCGAGAGGTCTCTATATGCTACTGTCAGTGTGTTGATGTTCAGAACATTGTCAGTGTGATTCAGAATCTATGGAATGAGAATTTTAGAACTCTAATGCTAGATCAATACTTGAAGCTAATTTACGATCGTTTGAAGCAAGGTCAAGGTATTGAGAATTACTCTTTGAAGGAAGAGATCTTGTTTTACAAAGGACGAATTTATGTTCCAGATAACAAGCAGTTACTTCACGAGATAATGCATGAGTCGTATGATAGTCCTGTTGCAGGTCATTCTTGAATCAAGATAACCCTTCAAAAAGTTCACCAACATTACTTTTGGCCAAGTATGAGGCGATACATTCAACATTTTGTCGGCCTTGACAGAAAGTTAAAGCTTCGCGTCTTCGAACATCGGGTCTTTTACATTCTTCGGATATACCTATACGGAAGTGGAAAAGTATTGGCATAATTGTTGGTCTTCCTAGAATGCGATCTAGTTACGATGCAATTTATGGGGTGTTTGATAGGTTCGCCAAGCAAGCTCATTTTCTACCTACTAAGTCTATAGCAACTGCTATGGGCATTGCTCATATTTTTGTTAAGGAGATCTTTAGGTTTCATGTATGCCTATGTCCATTGTGTCAGATAGAGATACCAATTTTAATGGTCAGTTTTGGCAAGGACTTTTTCAGAACACTCATACTCAGTTTCAGATAAGCACATCATATCATCCTTAGACTAATGGGCAAGTTGAGCGAGTTAATCAAGTTCTTGAAAACATGTTAAGAATGTATGTAATGGATCACCCTCATATTTGGGATTCTATCTTACCACTTGCAGAATTTGCTTATAACAATATGTAGGAAGATTCTCTCAAGTTCCAAGCACTTTATGGAGAGAGTCCTGTTAATTGGTGGGATCCTTTGTGTCAAGTTGAAGCTTCAAATCAAATGTTTCAAGGAGTTGAAGAGCAATTGAAAGTTTTGCGTCATAACTTAAAGATTGCACAGAATAGGCAAAAGCAATACGCAAATCAAAAGAGAGGCATGCATGTGAATTTGTTATAGGGAGCAAGGTATTTTTGAGGATAAACTCTAAGCAAAGTTCTTTCAAGTTTCCTAAAGCTAAGAAACTAGCTCCACAATTTGCTGGACTATTTGAAGTTACTAGTCGAGTTGGATCTCAAGCTTATCGATTGAACTTGCCAAATCATTTAAGGGTTCATAACGTATTTCATGTGAGTAATCTTCGCCGTTATATCTCTGATGACCGATATATTCTACAACTTGATGAACTGGTGGTTCAAGATGCACAATTATTACTGAAACTGCATCAAATCATAGATACTGAAATTTGAGAAATCAAGAAATATCGTGTGCATTGGCAAGGATATCCTATTGATGATGCATCGTGGATTGATACCATGGGGTTCAATCGTTTTTATCCTGGCTTCTCTCCACGAGGACATGGGTATATTTTTACTGTGGGAGAAAATGTGACGCACTTAGGGGGTTGAGAGGTAAGTAAATGATTTTTATTTTAGTCTTAAACCTAGATTAGGAATATTTAATTATGAAACAGAATTGCAATGGCTGGGAAAGAAAGTGAATACGATATCTATACTAAGGTATAGTGGATATCTGAGGAAAGTTAGAGGGAATATCTAAACTATAATAGCAAAGCTATGATTAGAGAGATAATTTGGAATGGAACTTGTAGAAATAGGAAGATATCTCCTATACTTGGGGATTGAATTTTAGAAAAGGAAAGATAATTCTTATTCTTAGGAACTGGCATAGTATTAAAAGGCCTTTTTGTGTTGGATGAAAGCATTGTTCTTGAGCTTTTGTATGCGCCAGAGAATTCCTCCAGGAGAAGAGGAGCTAAATTGATGGGTTAACTGGAGCTAAAGCCCATGGGAATCTATGATGGCGTGGAGCCATAGTTTGTTTAGATACTTGTGTTATTTTATGTCTCATCTACAGATAAAACCCTGTTTGATCAAGCTTACCATGGCTTATCTCTGCAGCCAGCGATTTCCTTTTAAGCTCAAACCTCTGTCGTATGTCTTAGAAGACGCTCATAACCATCTCTTGTTCTTCTTAGTTTGCCCTCTAAAAGCTTGTAGAGCCAGCATCTATGGCAAAATCAAACCTCTGTTTCCAGCTAGAATAGGTCTAATCCAGCGTTGATCAAGACTCAAAACAGTTCTAAGAGAAGTATTTCCACCCATCCAGTTTGTTATGTCGTCATTCCAGTTGTTGTGATCATATTTATCATTCTGGGCTGTTTCTGCCCCAATGTTATAAGGAATCTTTTGTCTTTTTAAACCATTAGATGTTGTATGGTCATAAGAGAAGTATTTCCACCCATCCAGTTTATTATGTCGTCATTCCAGTTGTTGTGATCATATTTGTCATTCCGGGCTGTTTTTGCACATAACAATCCTCTGATATACCTTTTTAAGTTTTGCCCGAATGTCATAAAAAATCTTTTGTCTTTTTAAACCATTAGATGTTGTATGGTTGAGTTGGTTGGTATTAAGATGGATGTCTCTAAGACCCAAGTTCGATTTCAATCTTGAACCTAAGTGTTATTGAAAATTTCATTTTAACTCAAGTTTAATGTTTCTTTCTAGATTTATCATATATGGTGTTTTTTTCCTTTTAAGATTATACCTTGTTGAAGTGCTTTTCTGTTTTTTTCCCTTTTAAGTTGTGACTTTTATGCCCATAAGTGGAATAACTATAATAAGATAAGAATTAATTGCTTGAATGAACCTGCCCCTTTGTTGATGTCGAACATGCATAGCAAGTGATTAGTATGTAGATGTATATCGTGTCGCAAACAATATATGGATAGACTCGGCTGATTGGGATCCAGGCAGAAGAGCAAC
This sequence comes from Isoetes taiwanensis, assembly GCA_021234155.1. NCBI lineage: Eukaryota > Viridiplantae > Streptophyta > Lycopodiopsida > Isoetales > Isoetaceae > Isoetes > Isoetes taiwanensis. The sequence goes on from JAJEKV010000002.1 coordinate 36,613,242, forward strand.
ATGCATAGCAGGTGATTGGTATGTAGACGTACATCGTGCCGCAAACAATATATGGGTAGACCCGGTTGGGGGATTGATCATCCCTGGATAATATTAACTGGTGAAATTGTGCTGTGATGATGTGTTTATTTCTTTCCAGATTACTTTGGACCCAGGTGACGATTGCCCACTTAGTCCATTCCCAAGACTAACTCCTCCTTACTTCTTTTATCTTCTAGATGGAGCAGAACTAGAGAGTGCCACTGACCGACATAGTTAGAATGGATCTGGAAGATTTTTAGAGCTTCTTACATGTTGCCTTACAACGATTCACCTATGGTTATGCATGTGATATACATGACATTTTGATTAAATTCGTTAGTGAACATTCTTTTAGAGACCATATCAGTTTGACCCCAGGCGATGAGGATTGCGAAATCCTCGATGTTCCAAAATAATATTTTATTATTATTTATTACTCTTATCTTAATATGAATAATGTTTTCCGGACTTCAAACTTTTTTTTCTTTTATGACTCAAGTGTCAAACGCGCTAGGAGCGCTTCATACTGCCTCTCTAGATTCCTCATTGAAGTCTTTATATGTCAAATAGACACTTCCACAAGCAAATCAGTGCAAAATTGACTTGATTTACATGTGAATTCATGCAAATTGCAGAAAGTCGAGTAGATTTACAACTCTCGTGATCATCCATGGATTTCTAGTATACTAATAATGTTACCAATTTTCTACAAAACTATCATGTAGCACCTACGCTCATATTATATAAAGTTACTCAATCCTTATGTAACTCCCTAGGTTAATGTGTAACTACCTCCATAACGAATTTTTTCATGGTCCAGCTTCTAACCCATCGTTTGCCCCATTCTTGTGACTTGTAGACAAAGCAATGCCCCTGGGAGCACCTGTAACAATGTACCTAAGCTGATTAGTTTCGATGGATCATTCAGCAAATTTCACCTCTCCTATACACCTTGGCCAGAAATGGTTGTTTGTTGTTTGCTGATATTTAATATCATACCCTTATAATAAGAATCTCATAAAATTTAGTCGATGAAAGCACAATAAGCAATCACAATGGATCATCATTTCTTGTTATGTAGACCTTGATGTATTTTCCTGAATTTATAGTGTTATAGAAGATAACTTGGCAAACAATAAGCATGGATTCCAAGGGGATTCACATTTGTTGGCCATACAGAACATGTGAAACTAACTATTGTGGGGGGAAAGGGGGATTCACCACTATTTGGAGTAAACTATATACCCGAGGGTTTAAATTAGCTTCAAAAATCACAATACAAGAGATGTCATTGGCCACCCTATGAATGCAAATGGTATATCTCCTTTGTTTGGGGTCTGGGTTCGGGAACTCCTGCAAGACAGCCCTCTGTGAGGACCCTTGGATCTAACAGGAGAATCCGGGAGCTATGTCACGTGGGATTTGCAAAAAGAACAAGGAAAAGAGAACAGAAACAAAAAGAGATCAATGAGATTAATGGGAACAACTTCCTTGATGTCAATGAAGATACATGAGCTCTCACAATCGAGAGAAAACTGAAATGAGACAAGACTCAAAACTCATCTAAAAACTCATGTGCTAGCTCTACTCATATATATAGTACAATGGCCTTTGGCCCAATATAGACAGTCTGACTGATTTCGGTGCCGACTCCTGGAAGAAGGCCTGATTTGCAGGAATGCTGGCGGTGCCTCTTGAAGCGCCTGAAATCACGCTGACGCTGACGCGGGCGGTGACAGGCCGTCACTTGTCTGAGCGCCGCCTCTTGGTAGCAGACGCAGGCTTTGACTGCGTGGTCTGCTGCTTGGTCTTTTGCTGGGCCTTGGACGACTGACCCGTGCCTGACTGTAGATCCTTGGCCTTGACTTGGTCCGTCGTATGCATGAATAGTCCTGTACCAGGAGGCACAGGACTAACACTCCCCCCCACCAAACGACACTCAGTATGAAGAAATGGAGGAAGTGTTTCCGAGGGCGGGAATCCAACAGTTTGAAAGTGATCCTCATGGGAATGAGGACGGGCGCCATTATGGTAAGTGCCAATGAGGTCCTGGCGTGTTTGAAGTGCATCAGGAGTGTTGAGCCCAAGGGCAGGATCTGCATCAATAAGGAATTTAGAGCGCACCATGTCTTCCAGGGCAGCATGGGCTTCCGAAGGAACGAACTGGCACTCCATGAGAAGACAGGTCTGAAGACCGAAGGCACTGACGCTGGCATTCGGGTTGCAATAAAAGATGGGACGCTGCCGATTTAAGGAGCTTACCAGGATATATTTGAGAGCAGCACAGAAGCCAGCTTGACGGTGAACTGAAGGGTCGGGGGAGGTGGCGGCATTCTGCAAGAAGGTATCAAGGCCATGAAGAGCATCAGCGGGCCGTTGCCAACCACGCTCATTAGCAATATAGATCCAATTTGCAGTGTGTTCCAAGGTTGCACCATCTTCCCACTCCGAGCGTCTGACAAAACGGGGATCCCACCGAAGATCCGTCGAGATCTAGGGAGGAGTCCACCCAGCGTGGCCATCCATGACCTTCGTCCAAAAGGGGAGATGCCAATCAGAGGTGAGGAACCGGGGGCGTGGAGTGACACCCAGTGAAGCATATGGAGAGGGAGCCATGCCCGTGGGCGTGGGCTGCTGAGCCTGCTCCCTGAATTCACGTACAAGGTCGGGATCAAGAGCTTTGCACTACTGATCCCACTCAGAAGTAGAGAGCTGAGTATAGACAGGAGGACTATCCCATCCCGTGGGTATTGTCTTGCTATCCAGAAGGGCACGCAATTGATTGTAGCCTGCCAAATGCTGCATATAAACTTGGGCAAACGGAAGATCCTCAGGATGCCCAAGATTCTTCCGCACCTGTTCCAGCATTTCGGCTTGCCATAGAGGTAAATGATGAGCAAGCTCGGGCATGTACTCCTGATGAAGAGCGTGAGTCCGATCATGATCTGACAGGTAGGGGTTGTTATCCAAGAGCAACCACTGAGCCTGTGAATCACCCTGAAAGTTCTGATGTGGCCCATCACGAAATTTGTCCTGTGTGTCAGCCAGATAGAAGTCATGAAAGATGTATGCCATCGGCTGAACAATCCGGAAGGTGATTAAATCAGGGTCTTCACAGTGAATGAGGTCGAAGACTAGAAGGGCACAGAGTAAACCTTTGTCTTCAACTGAGAGATCTGGCCAAATCCGAAGAAAATCCTCAGTGCGCAGGGGGACATCAACTGGACCATCTGCCGCATACCACTTCAGGAGAAATAGGTGGCGGCGGGCAACCACATAATCTAGATAACTGGAAGGAATAGCGAAGTCTACAGACATGTGGAGGGCGATGTTAATGTAGCCCTCTTGTTTAGTTTGGGCCTCATCAGCAGACTGAACAGCTTGCTGTAGCTGATGTTCGAGGTCACGGATCCGGTTGTCTTTCTCTAGCAGAAGGCGTGACTGATCCCGGACCCTTTTATGAGATAGCGGGCCATGTGAAGAGGATTGCCCAGGAGTGTGGAGGCGCAGCGTGGCAATCTCGGTGTCATCAACAATTTTCTGTTTCTGAGCCTCCGTAAGCTGATCTTGGAGAGGCGTGAGCTAAGAAGACAGTGTGGATAGCTGAGCTTCTAAAGAGGTGATTCGAGTATCACGTTCTGTGAGGTCCTGAACTTATTGGCGGTAACTCTGAGAAAGTTCAGTATACAAAGTGTTGAGTTTGCCAAGATCTTTTTCCTTGTCGCCCAGGAGAGTATCCTTGGCCTTGACGTGCTCCAGCAATTCCTGAATTGTGGTTTGCAACTGAGCCTGTTGATCAGCAAGCTGGCTATTTTGATCTTGTGCGGTCTTGAGAGCTTCACGGGCCTCTAACAGAGCCTCGTGCTTTTCTTGAAGTTTGTCCTCCAGAGTTTGAACTTGTGTGTTGACAGCTTGAAGGTCTCTGTGAACGACATCCGAGGCCTCCAGGGACAATTGGACACCATTCATGAGAGCGTCCTGTGATTCTTGTAGCTTCAGGGCTGCGGCCTGAACATCCTGCTGGTATTGATACAGAAGCTGGCGAGGATGTGGAGGTGCAGGGCCTTGTTGCTGCCTTGTCTGAGATGTTTGAGAGACATGACGGGAAGTGGAGGGCATGGTTTCAGTGGAGGAAGAAGAGACGGTGACATGCGTGGTGTTGTGTTGAACATGACCAGATGAAGAAGGGCGTGAAGTTCCGGCCTGGTGAGTGTGAGGTAGGGAATGAAAGGATTGATGAGTGGTGGTACGAGATGTGGTCGGGGACCCAGGAGTAGGAAGGTATTTGCAGATGAGGGCTTGAAGATGGCCACCCACGGAGGCTTCAAATACAGAAGAGGGGGCAGCCCTAATGCGATCCACTTCATGAAGGAGGCGGTAGAACAACATCTGTGGCCAATCAATATGGTGATTGGAGCGGATAGAACGGCTTATTTATATGAGTGTTTTTGATAGAATACCCAAGCAATTTGCGCCACAAAAACTTGACAAAAGTGTCGTGGCTCTTTGCAATGTTGGTGAGGCGATGCATGTTTGCTTGATAAGCAGGAGCGCCGAACTCAGTGACATCTATGTCCTGTAAGGCAGCCCAAGATAAAGAAGGTTTTTGCAAAGGAATATGGAATACCTCAGAAATCAGGGGCTGTGTAAGCAAAATGGTGGTGCCATCGACCACAATAGCATATTCTTCTGGGCTGTTGACGATATGAGCAACGAACTGCTTCAATTGTTCCGGATTTGGGGCAGGGAGTTCCAGCTGTGAGAATTCGTAAAGCGCCTGGCGTTCCGCCACTTCTCGACTCGGACCAACAAGGGCTTCGCGAAAGGTGGAGGTCGAGAAACTCACAGACTCAAAAGCAGCCGGATCCCGTGGAGCAGAAGCTTGAAGTGTAGGAAATTTGGGTGCAGTAGCCATGGCAAAGAGCGTCGGAAAGGAGCAGGAAGAAGGCGCTGGAGAAGGCGGATTGCGGAGAGCGGAAGACGAAAACGCAGATAGGCGAAAAGGTTTTAGGGCGCACAAGTGTTGGCGAAGGGGCATGATGAGGATGAACCAGCAACCGTGGATGATGCCAGGTGGCGACAGATGCGAAGGAGGCGATTGAGAGGCAAAATTTTGGCTAAGTCCCCAAACGGTAAAGGGAAATGCAGTGAACGGTGACGATGAGACGTGAGGGAATGATCGGATGTGACAGCTGGCAAAAGGACGCACATTAATGTTCGACAGGCGTGAAAAGAAGGAATGTCATTTAAGGCTGGCAACTCGAAGTGGGATATCATTAAAACGAAGGTGTCAGAAGGTACCATGGCTAGATATGCGGCGGGAGAAAAGATTCCCCATTTAGAAACAGCCTTGCATTGCAACCACGTTGGCGAAATTTCTTATTGGTCCACGTCGACAGGGAGGTCCTCGGTTGGCTATATAAGACGAACAGTGGGTGAAGCTGAGACACCCGATGGCGCTCAGTATGTCTGCTGCAGGACTTCACGACAAGTGCACCATGTCGTCGAACTGCCTTGAGTGGATAACATGCAAGATGGATTGCTTGGACCTCTCGCGGTGCCACAATCATGGCATTCCCATGGATGGGTGGTGTGCAGGGATGGCTGAGCATCCCGATCCCCACACCAACGGGATGGAGGTGGTGATTCACCTGCGCTGGGACCCCGAGCAGAACTGGTACCATATCCTTCGCATCACCTCTGCTCCCAACCCGGAGTAGAGGGGGTAAAATTTAGGATTTTGTAGATAGGGCGCTCAGCCCGTTTTTTCTAAATAGGGCTCTGCCCATAGCGGAAATAGATGGGCTCTGCTCACATTTTGTAAGAATTTCACCTTTATAATATAAATATGCCGCCTTTTAGTCACTATCTGTTGTGTCTGTGTCTGGAGCTGCATCTGGTGGATGATTTTCACTTTCGGTTGTATGAAATTGTTTGAGGCAAAAGCCATTAACCAATGTAGGTAATGGAGTGCCATCTAATTCGGCCAACTTGAAAACGCTGGATTGTACCACTTGAACAATTTGATAAGGACCAAGCCATCTGAACTTTAACTTGCGCGGAAAATTTTTGTAACGAGAATCATAAAGAAGAACCAAATCACCTTCTTTGAATGTTTTTGTCTTAAGATGTTTGTCATGCAATGATTTCTGCAACTGTTGTCCATGAAGAACACGAATGTAAGCATCTCGCTGAAGTTCATCCAACTGTTCCAATTGATAAACCCTTTCCTTGAGTGCAGCAGGTGGATTATGTGCTGTAGCAAGTTGAAAACGGAGAGTTGGAAGAATATATTCAAAAGGCATGAGAGCTTCTTGACCATAGACCAGTTTGAAAGGAGTGTGACCAGTAGCGTTGTAAGCCCAAAGAACAGTAGGCAACTTGTCCTGCCAATCGGTGCGTGAAGCATCATAAATTTTTTTGAGAACTGTGATGAGAGTTTTGTTGGTACTTTCAGCCAAGCCATTGCCTTGAGGATAGTAAGGTGTACTCTTCCGGTGCTGGATGTGAAGATAATCCGTTAGCTCCTTGATGGTATGATTAACAAAATGCACGCCACGATCACTAACAAGTTCCGTAGGACATCCAAAACGTGTGATGATGTGCGTGTAGAGAACCTTGGCTGTGCTGGCAGCAGTGTTGTCTGGAAGTGCACAAGCTTCCGCCCATTTGGTAGCATAATCCGTGATGACCAGGATATAGCGGGCACGGGTGTGCCGCGTCGGTGGGTCCATGGGCCCTACAAAATCCATTCGCCATTTGCTGAAGGGATGTGGCGTGGCTACCGGCATCAAGGGTAGAGCGTCACGGGCCGTGGACTTTCCTACACGCTGACAGACGTCACACGTGCGAGCATAAGCGTGGGCATCTTTGAAGAGCGTGGGCCAGAAGTATCCTGCCAGAAGAATTTTGCGTGCCGTGGCGTCACCACTAAAATGACCACCACCAAGCCCGTCGTGGGCTTGTCGAACAATATCGGGCACCTCATGAGGGAGGACACAACGTCTGAGGACCATGTCTTTACCGCGTTTGTAGAGATGACCTGCAACCATGGTGTAGTCGCGGACCTCGCGGAAAAATTGACGATGGCGTGAGCGAACCTTGTCTGGAGAGAACTTCGGATCTTGTGGAGGAAGAGCACCATTGAGAAGATATTGCTGAAAGTTGTGAAACCAATGGGGCGTGGCCGTGACCAGGAATAATTGAGCGTCTGGAAAGGCGTCAGAAACACCCGTGGAGGGATCATCCGTGTGGATGCGTGAAAGATAATCAGGCACCACATGAGACTTGCCTGCCTTATGAACAATTTCAAAAGGAGCGAATTCTTGCAGAAGAAGGACCCAACGAGCAATTCTGCCCGTGGGCGTGGCTTTGTTGATCAAGTAAAGAAGAGCTTGATGGTCCACAAAGAACTTGATCCGGCTTCCCAACAAATAATGTCGGAAACGTTGGACACATAAAACTAAGCCCAAAGCTTCCCGTTCCGTGGCAGAATAGTTGCGCTCAGCAGGATTGAGTTTCCGGCTAGCATAGCAGATTGGTTTATCCGTGGTGTCATCATAGGCCTGAGAGAGAACAGCACCAATGGCAAAAGCAGAGATGTCAACATGAACGTGGAAAGGCTTGTCCCATTGGGGAGGAACAAGGACCGGGGCCTGAGTAAGTAACAGCTTCAACTTCTGAAAAGCAGCTTCCGCGTGGGAATTCCAAGCTCAAGTGGATTCATCACGCGTGAGTTTATGAATGGGGTCAGCTATGGCTGCTAGTCTAGGAATAATGGTGGAATAGTAATTTACCTTACCCAGGAAAGAGCGTGTCTCTTTGATATTAGACGGTGCGTGAGCTTTCAGTACACAACTGATTTTAGCGGGATCCGTGGTGATGCCTTCTTTACTGACCACATGACCCAACAGAACGCCTGAGGTGACGCAGAAAGTGCACTTCTCAGGATTGAGACTAATGCCAGATTCATCACATTTTTGAAATACAAGCTCCAATTTGTCCAAGTGATCATCCATGGAGCTGTAGGCAAAAAAATCATCTTGGAAGATCTGAAGAAAAGGTTTATCCTTCATAAAGTCTTGAAAGACGGAGAGCATGATGCGCTGAAAGGTTGAAGGAGAGTTTGACAAACCAAAAGGGACCACCTTGTAGGCAAAAGTGCCCCACGGGGTGGTGAAGGTAGTTTTGAGTTGATCTTCTTGCTTGATAGAAATTTGATTGTACCCAGAAAAACCATCCATGAAAGAGTACATCTCATGACCAGCAACTTCTTCAAGAACCTGGTCAGTGAAGGGAAGCGGAAAGTGATCACGCTCCGTGGCTTGATTGAGTTTTCTGTAGTCCACGCAAACGCGGATCTTACCATTGTGTTTGAGAGCAATGACAATGGGGCTCACCCATTCAGAATGTTTGACCTCATAAATCAGGCCAGCAGCCAAGAGTTTGTCAATTTCAGCCTTGACGCGGTCACGGTAATTGGGGTTGAGCCTATACTGTCGTTGCTAGATGGGGCGTGCATCAGATTTGGTAGGAATGGTGAGTTCGCCCAACTCTTTTTTGATACCTCGAAGGTCTTTGTAGCTCCAAGCAAAAATATGTTTGAATTTCTTGAACAGCGTCACAGCGCGTGCTTTATAGGTCGGTGGAAGCTGAGCAGCTAAACGGACAGGTTGATTGTTGCCAATGTCCACGATTTGCACTTCTGGAGTTTGAATATGAGGAACAACCTCCGTGTCCTGAACCTGATGAGCAGGAGGCTGAAGCATGATGGGAGGAGCAGCATTTTGCGTGGTGAAGAAAAGAGGCTGCTGAGCGTCATCAAGCAAGGGTTGCTTCATGACGGCATGAATATCGACGGTCTCTGAAGAAGAAAGTGGGTCAGAAAAATGATCAAGACGTTGAATGCGATTGCAGGAAGCCAGATAAGGGTCCAAAAGAGCCGCAACAGCCTGGTCCTGATCGAGCGTCATGTCACCCCAAGGATCTGCATACTCAGGGTAAGAGGAGAGAGGCAGACCCGCTGGAGGAGCTTGAACATGATATATATTTTGTGCTTCTTCAGAGTCAGTGTCAGAGATGGAGGGTTCAGCATTCTCAACAGAGATTAATTTGCCAGTTTCCAGATCCATTGTGGCATTGAGATGGCCATCGGTGATGACAAGTTGGTCCGTGGCCCAGTAGTGAATACTCTTTGCCTGTCGGAGAAAAGGTCTGCCAACGAGCATTTCATAATCACCAGGATCCTCTCCGGCTTTCCAAACTCCAAATTCCAAAGGGAATTTGAGATCGCCAATACTGATATGGAGAAGAGGAGTGACACCTTGAGGACGCGTGATATGGCCATTGGCCAACTTGATGTCATAAGGGGCACGATACAATTGTTTGATGCCTAATTGCTTTTGGAGCTTATCAGTGATGAGATTGACAGCACTACCACCATCAATTTGAACATGAATGACTTGCTGATTGCCCACCGTGGCATGCACCGTGGGTGTGGAGGTCGCAACAGCTCCTACCAGAACCGTTGGAAGAGGTAACTGATCTTTAAGAGCCGGACAGAGTTTCAAAATAGTGGCCAGGCTCAAAGGAATCTTGATCTTGGCGAGTTCCTCTTGAAGTTCCAAAGGAACATGTGAAAAGGGGTCCGCAGGGTCCAGTGGAGCTGGAGTCTTGGGTAAAGAAGCAGAAACTTCTTTGAGAAGCTCTACCTCAGCAGCAATATTTGGATACGTCTGAGAGCGGGCACCAGTGGATGATGACGGCTCGGCCTGACGCTGCTGAGCTCGAGTGGTGGCATGAACATTTGCCAATGTGCGACCTTCCGCAGCCTGCATGAGCTTCAGAATGCTTTGTCTCACCTTAGGCATGACAAGAGGCATGAGTTTGTCAAGATCTGGTGCAAAGTGAACTTTTTTGTCATCCTCATGAGGGATGGTTTCCACAGAAAAAGCGGGTTGCGTGTCGTGAGGAATGATAGTCAAAGGGCGTGAAGCCCGAGTGTGGCACGCAACGAGACTAACCCAGTTAGACTGCTGGACGGGAGGGTTAAGGGCCTGATAAATCTCCTCTTGAGTTTGTTGATCCATAGGATTGGAGGTAGATGCAACTTGCTGTGTTCGCTGTTGTTGAGGCGGCCGTGGTGGTTTTCGCAAAACAGGACGAGGGCTTTGTTTGCCATTGGCGACCCATAGTTGGTAAGCCGTGAGACGCACTGAAGCGGGTTGATTTGATCCTGGAAGTTGAACTTGAACTTGAGGAAGTTGAGGGCACGCTGTGGTGGTGTGACCTCATTCATGACAATGATAACATTGAGCCTTTGAAGGGTCAAAGGGAGGACGATTGCCTTGTCCCCGTGGCTGCTGAGATTGCTGCGTTTGTTGATACTGCTGCGGTGGTTGAGACTGATATTGCTGAGGTTGATACGACTGTTGTTGTTGAGGCATGGTCTGGACTGGAAAGACCATTTTATTCCGGAAAGGTGTAGGATGAGAACGAGTGCATTCTTCCGTGGCGTGATTGCACATATTGCATCTTTTACAATGAGGGGGTCCATTGGAGGAGTTGCATTCATTTGCCAGATGACCTTGATATTTACAAATAGTACACCAGATGTGAGCGCGTTGTGGATTTGCTTGTTGAGGCTGAACAGAGTTCTGGGGAACCATGACGGGGGGCATGAAAGGGAATTCCTGGAGAGCAACACCCCGAGAAGAAACATTGACCGAGTGATTTACCAATTCAATGGCCTGCTCCAGAGACTTGGGACGCAAGTATTCTGTCATGAGTCGAATGGCAGGAGGAAGGCCCTGCAGAAACCAGACGAGGATCTGGCTTTGCGTGGGGTACTCCTGAAGTTTACTGACGAGAATGTGAAGACGGTCCGCAAAATCCCTGGCTGACTCCGTGGGTTCTTGCTGAAGGTCATTGAGTTGCTTGAGGAGTAATTGATCATCGTCCGTGGTGCCGTAATGAGACAGAAAGGCAGTTTTCATTTCTTGCCAATTCTGTTTCCAGTGACTTTTGTTGGCCATTAACCACTGATGAGGGGCGCCTCGTAGCGTGGTCGAAAAGATATAAAATTTGAGTTGTGGTTGCGCACGACCATTCAGAACTGCCAAGGCTTCGAATTCTTCCATATGAGCTTGAGCACTCTGATCCAAAGGTTTGCCTTTAGTGTTGCCGAAAGTTGGATAAGTCAGCTTCAAATTAGGAGTTGGAGTTGAAGGCGGAACAGACGCATAGACAGGTGGATTCGTTGGAGGATATGTTGAAGCATAGAGAGGTGGAACAGTCTGAGACTGAGAGCAAGGGGGTGGAACTGAAAAAACATGTGGTCCAGCGAAAGCAACATCTGGTGGGGAAGGGCCTTGAGAGCCTGTCTCATTAGGCTCGAGATCAATGGTTTGATAAACAGGAAGAGCATGCTGAAAAGATGGAGAAGACTGAAAGTCATGAACGTGGGTAGGGCCAAAAGACACTTGATGGTAGCCCATCCCACCCGGAGGTGAAGAAGGTTGTGATGGAAGAGGGGTGGGACCTGAAGGGATATTGATATAGGTGCTGTCAGGAGTCTGAAAATAGTGAGGCGTGGGCTGAACAGGGGTATGCTGTGGAGATTGAGGTTGGGAACAATGCCGACAGACAGGGGGAGACCCTGGTCGAGAATGAGCACGAGGGGTAGGAGGGGCCGACTGAGCTCGGGAGCGGATACGGCCACCCTCAATGTCATAGGCAGAATCATACATATCCCGAACAGCCTCACGTCGTTGATGGCGCTCCAGGCGAGCCGCCGTTTGGCAGAGAAGTTCTTCAGGAGTGAAACCTCGAGCCGACATGATGGAAGAAAGATCGCAATCCCGCAGCCGGCGGCGGTGTTTTGGGGTCCGGGTTCGAACTCCCGCAACCACGACCCTCCTCGTGGAGGACCCTTGGATCTAACAGGAGAATCTGGGAGCTATGTCACGCGGGATTTGCAAAAAGAACAAGGAAAAGAGAACAGAAACAAAAAGAGATCAATGAGATCACAATAATGGGAACAACTTCCTTGATGTCAATGAAGATACATGAGCTCTCACAATCGAGAGAAAACTGAAATGAGACAAGACTCAAAACTCATCTAAAAACTCATGTGCTAACTCTACTCATATATATAGTACAATGGCCTTTGGCCCAATATAGACAGTCTGACTGATTTCGGTGCCGACTCTTGGAAGAAGGCCTGATTTGCAGGAATGCTGGCGGTGCCTCTTGAAGCGCCCCAAATCACGGCTTGGCCGACGCGGCGGTGGCGACGGGCCGTCCACTTGTCCGAAGGCCTCTTGGTAGCAGACGCAGGCTTTGACTGCGTGGTCTGCTGCTTGGTCTTTTGCTGGGCCTTGGACGACTGACCCGTGCCTGACTGTAGATCCTTGGCCTTGACTTGGTCCGTCGTATGCATGAATAGTCCTGTACCAGGAGGCACAGGACTAACATCCTTGTTCAATTTAGTGGCTAGTCTATTGGATTAGCAATTAAGAGATCTTGTATTCAAGTCTCTAGGGGTCTGTCATATGTATGGACGTTGCCGCCAATGTGGCATGACATAAAAATACTATCTATCTATCTATCTATCTATCTATCTATCTATCTATCTATCTATCTATCTATCTATCTATCTATCTATCTATCTATCTATCTATCTATCTATCTATCTATCTATCTATCTTTCTTTCTTTCTTTCTTTCTTTATTATAAATGAAACCCCATGCATGCATCCATGTATAGATGGAAAAGACTGCTCAAGACAGATTACTTTTTTTTTTTTTTTGAGTGAATGGGGTTTTTTTCATTAATTATAGAAAAAGGTACAACAAGGTGAGTGAGCCATAGAGTTGGCTACTCAAAATTAAACATGCAAGCAAAATTAACATAAATAAATGTTGTGCTATATCCATAGCAGTAAAGTTTGTAATTTTAAGGTAGCAATCAGCCTTGTGAAAGGCTGAGAACCTGCAGTGCTGCAGCTGAGTTGAACCAAAAAGAAATTGAACATTTCTCAAGTAGATGTGAGGCAGCATTCTGAAGACAAAATCCTGTAAATCCTGTTGATGCTCATGCAGTAAAGATTTAGTTGAAGATCCAGAGCAAAGGATATGTAGATATAAGTAAGGCCATAACAGTAAGGTGATGGGAGTACAGTTCAGAGGTTGGGAATTGAAGGGAATTGCTTGGAAATGATATGAGTTAAGGTAGTCGAGGTTGGTCTGGAAGTTTGGCTGCAGAATTAGAGTGTTCCCATTTCCCCAATTTAGCTCTTGAATCAACCTGTCAGAATTGGTTGAAGACATCAATATGATTAGGGTGCCATATGCATCTGCCAAGCATCTGTGGTGGTAGTAGCATTCCCTATAGTACTCAAATTGTTGGTCTGTCATACTTTTGTTGTTGCATTCCAGAAACCACCACAATTGCACCATTAGGTAGGTGCTTCTGCAGAATTCTATAGCCCAATCAATTTCGTGATTTGGGATATCAGGTATATCAATATCTGTAATGCCCCTTACTAGGCCTGCCCACATGTCATCATCTGTGTACGGAATGTCATGAACTAATCTCTGTCCTGGGAAAGGTCTATATTCAGCTGGCTCAACAGACATGCCAATATCTCTGCTAAGGCTCATCATGTAATCTAGCAGAAAGACATTCAATGTCAGTAAGAGTAGCATTACAATTTAGTTTAAACAGATGATGAGAGCCTATGAAGTTATCAATATTGTGGCATTTATTATCCACAGAATCTTTATCTAAATGCATCTGACTAGTTGCAGTCATTTCAATGTCATACATAACCTGTGTTTTTATCCAGTATATAGATATGTTTTTGCCTCCATAATGACATCTGTTTCTATGCTTCCATACATTCCATAACGCAATAAAACATAGAGAATTTATAAAAGCTTCATCATTCATCATAAAATCCAACAAGGTAGCAGGGCATTGAATGTTGAAAGTATTTTCAAACCATAACCAGAATGAAGTAAGGTTGACACACCCAAAGATGTGCTCAAGAGTTTCCACATAACCACAGCCATTATTCTTGATACCAAGTTCGTCCATCATGTTACTCAAGTGTTTGATGAAGATAGGCTTGCCTGTTGGATCCTTGGGATTAGTGAACTTCACATATTTGTTCTGATCCCAAAGTCAACCAATGTCTACGCATTTCCCCCAGTGCCTCCAAAGTATCCTTGATGTTCCTTAGTTCCATGGATGACCAAATACCAACTCGAAATAACCTGAATGCCTCATCTAGCATCTCCTTCAAGTGCGGCCGTGGATAGATCCACTTGGTGTTTGATTGTACTGGTTTCTGATGAAACTGATCTCTAGCCACTTTATTTTTCGAAAAAGTCTTGCAAAGGACTCCGTTTAGGTCGAACACCACAACCTTCTTAGAAACGCAATGCAAGCTGAAACATCAAACATGTATCTGGTCAGCAAGATACGATCACAAAACAATACAAACGTGCCAAGCGTGATTTGAGTTAGTCTTAACCAAATAGCGCTCGGCGTGATTTGGTTTGACAACGAAAAATAAAGCACGCTTGGCGCGATTTAATTCAAAGGTAATATAAATTAAATCACGCGTGACGCGATTTGGTAGGCAAGGCCATACCTAGCATCTTCAGTTTCGCTGCCGTCATCGGCGTCATTCTTCCCTTCGCCACCCTTAATAATCTCCGTGCTCTTCTGACTGTTAGAATTGTTATTTTCTATTAGTTCCCCTACGTCCTTCACAACTGACATTATTTTAGTATTCATTTGGCAAACCTGAGAATCACTAGAGTCGCCTTGGTTGCCTTCACTTTCGGTTGGCCTATCAATTAGATCCTTGTTAACCTGTTAATCTACTCTATTGTTGCTTGCACCACCCTGAAGGGAGGCAAGGATATTCCCTAAGTTCGCCTTCATCACATTACTTCGAGCAGCCAGTTTAGCAGCCATTTGGTCATTGCTTTCCTTATGAGGCTGCGTATTACTAGTTCCCTCACCAGAACCATCGTCCACTTTTGAATTGGACAAGTCTACGAGACTTTTGATTGCTGAAGATTTCAGGTTGCCATAAGGGCCTTTAGGAGATTTGGCAAGCACATGCATGAGGAATGGTTCAAGAAAGTCTTTGGCCTGCTCATCACTCACAAAGCAGTGACATCTTCTAACACCCATAAGAGCCTCTCGGGCAATATAACCTCCAACATGAAGCTCCAAGCAGGTTGTATCAATTGGAGCAAATGCCTCGACGAGGTAAGCAGCCATAGACAGGGGAAATATATTTTTATTTAAGGGGCCTTTCTCCTTAGTTTGTAGCTCGTACTTGATTTCACCACTTAGGAGGGGGTCCCGATCCTCATCCTCTTCTAACTCATCCTGTTCTGACTGATCCTGATCCGTATGATAGAATATAGTTCTTAAGTCTGGATCATCTAGAAGAAAACATTCCCATGCACTGCTATTGTCACCCTTGGCCTTAGCAATATCATATTCCTCGTCTGACAGCATGGCTATCATAATAAAGATCACATGTGCCATCTTCCGTTCTGTTCGCAACTCATTATCCTTAACATCATATATTAGGCATCCCTCCCTAATAACTTTGAGACACTCCAGATCATGAGCAGCGGATAGTGCATGCAGATGTGACTCACCTGAAGGACAAACGATGACAATAGTGAAGGACCTCTCAGTTGTCAATCCTATACAGCTGGTAAAGAAGCTACTGTAGTCCTTCTGGTTCATGCCTATATCTCCTCTCCCACCCCTGCTGTCCAACATAAAGAGTGATATATTTTTAAGGCAAGAAGTTGATTCTGGCAAGAGACCTTTGTACCCAATGGAGACTGAATACTGGACAATGTCTTCTTCTCCAGTAATCTTCTTCACAAGGGCCACTTTTCTTCGCAACTCGGCCAGTACCTTAGGGGGTAGAGTCTCCTTATGTTTTGCATTTTTAGCCTTCCAATTCTTTAGGAAGTCCTTTGACCAGAATACAAACTTCTTGATGTCATCATTACTGACCTTGTATTTGTCCAGCAATCCAATTTCAGATAATGCCACATCCCCCGATAGCCTTTGTAACTCAGCTCCTACAGCTGACTTCATTGTACGTACATCCTTCATGGGTCTAAGCATGAAACTGGGGTACAGTTTCGCGTCCGCCAAGCACCCCACCAGCATAGCACCCATATGTTTTTTAGTGACATTTTGAAGGAATCATTTTCTTCATCGAAGAAAATGAAGTGTGCCTCAAATTTTCGCGCGCAGGCAATGGCAGGGCGATGATGGCTCCGACTTGAATGATTTGCAATGGCAGGCCAATGCATGAGTCTAGTGGCCGGCCTAAACCAAACAGATACGCTGCTTCCGACGAAGGTGCTTTCCCATTTCGTTTTTGAATTTTTTTTTTCCGGGTCAGTGTTACAGTTTTGAGAGTTTTATGCCTGGTTAGAGGTCGATGGTTTTTGTAGGAAGACATGTTGCAATGCATAGCCACCTCCTCGGCATTGTAGTATAAATATTGTCCTTCCTTGCTTTGAAGAATAAACAAGGTCTTTTGAAAGTCAGTCGTGCTTTATCTTGAAAGATGAAATTGTCAATTCCACATTTTGTAGATCGGCTCTTTATGCTATTCCTGGCCTTTGCAGGTACCTGATGGGAAGGACTGGCGACCATATCTAGAGGAAGCTCAGGAGCTACAGGGTGTAAGTTTCAAAACCATTGCATCCTATATTTCTAATGTTATTCTTTTTCTTCCCATCTTTATGAAGGTTTTTAGTTTTTGTGTTTTTGTCTTAGTGATCAAGAAGAATGAGTTCTTTTTTTTAGATGAAATAGTTGGTTGTTATTAGTTAATTATAGTTATTTCATGGTAGCAAGCATGCACGCATTTAGAACCAGCTTTTTACAATAGTTTGATATGGCAAATTTCAGTTGGGCTCTTAATTAGTGGATTGTAGTACATTTTCAACTTGCATTTCATCTCTGCTTGTCAGTGTTGTGGCTTACTAATACGGACTTCTACTTTATGGTTTAATCAGAAAGCAGAGATGAAGCTTGCAACATCCATATCAGATTTTTATGCCTGTAGAGGTTTGTCAAATGAGGGCAGGGATCCGAGTTCCATAACTTGGGATGACTGCACCAAAGCAGATTTCTTATCAGTCTGGAGGACTGACGTGAAGGACAACAAAATTAAATTGCATCAGATTAGGCCAGACTTCCATGATGAATTGCAGGAGTTGGTGAAGCAAATTTATCAGTTTGGCCTGAAAAACAAAGAAGCCAGAACTAATTTCGCGAGGGCATTTGCTTGGCAACATACAACGAGAGCTCTTTCTAATCCTGATGCATTTAAGGTTAATTGGGCTAGATTTGCCTTTGATAGCTTACAAATCTCGAAAAGAAATAGTAAGAAGAGAAGCAGCAGGGAAGAAATGTTGTTATCGAACGTGGCTACTGCAATCTCAACTTTAGAAGATGAAAATGACAAACTGAAAGCTGAAATTATAGCTTATGAGCAGGAACTGAAGGGAAAGGAAAGGTTGCTGGAGAATACCATCGGCATGCTAGCTGGATTTCAAATGGCAGCAGAATCCATTTCTAAGAAAATTGAGGATGCTAAAGGCAAATACACTGCTTTGAAAGAATTATCTCCGGAAGAAACAACCGCTTTGGAATATCTTAGTCAAGAAGAAGATTTATTAGGACTGTCTTTGTTAACAATTCTGAAGAACAAAGATGCGGCTGATAACAGGGCAGACATTGAATATGAGATTAACAAAATAAATTTGAACCTTGATGTCACTAGAGAAGCAAGGGCAGACTTGGAATCTAGATTGCAAAATCTAAAGCATCTTAGGGATGCTTTTACGATGACAACGCTAATTAGACCAAGTGCTGGAAATTGGCTTGTCCTAGATAGGGACGCAGGATGTGCAGTGTGTGGTTTCAGTTTTAGTGTGAATTTCGAAATGCATGTTAAGTTGCATTATGGACACAAGTTCCACATATTCTGCTTCCAGCTTTGTATGGAAAATATGCATTGTTTAGTTTGCAGAGGGGAGTTACCCGGTGATCTTTACCAAGAGTTAGGTTACATGCAGTTTGTAGGCGAGAAGGAACCTGAAGACAATAGTAAAGATTCTAGTGACGAGGGCTCTATTGGTGAAGATAGATCTATGGGTGAAGATGAGGATAACTTCGTCATATCAACACCTAAAAAACTGAAAGACTAGAAGGTCGCTAACAAGGGCCATGGCTTCTCCAACAAAAGGTTTGTTTGCCATTTTAGGTCTTCAATTCATTTCTGTCATTTCAGGTCCTAAAGTAATGTACGAATTGAATTGTGCTTGTTATTAGAGGCAAGCAAGGAAACTTGCATGAGAGAAGAGGTTGTCAAAACGGGGTCTGAACAGAATGTGCATGTACAGATTGATGCTGCAGGTAAACATCTTAGCACAATGAGTTGTAACTTCATGTGACGTTCCAGCACAGTATACGGTCCCAGGACGTATACTGTACTGTCTCGTCACGCGTACACGCCACTCCAACTGACGTGTACGCCGACGTGTAGCCAGGTGAGTAGCCCTAGGGGGCAACTTGCTAGGTATGTGCATTTCTTATTAATGTGCACATGCACATTTATTAAGGTGCACACATTTCCATGTGGGCACATTTAGGTGCACACATTTCCATGTAGGCACATTTGGCCACCTAGCCATTAAAGGCAAGTGGGCCCATTTCCAATTATCCCACATGCCTAAAGGGATAATTGGAAACCCTAAGCCCCAACCCTTGCCTATTTAAGTAGAAGAACCCTAACTTGCCCATTTTCGTTCCTAGGGTTTTAGAGCTCTGTTTTGGCTGCTCTAGGAGTCAAAACCGCCTCCCAGACTCTGTCTGAGAGAATGGCACCATTAGTTTCCCTTGATTCGAAAGCAGGTTCGTAGGGATGGTCTAACTCGAGTCGAGGAGCAACTCATGGATCGGGTATGTAGTCGATTTAATGGTCTAAAACCGTTTTCCGGTCATTGTATCGAGGGTTTTAGCCTATTAAATCGCCTTTTAGCAGCTATCTAGATCTCTAGATGAGTAGATACCAGACTCTAACTAAAGAACCTAACTCTATGATATAGATTAGATCTATGTTCTTTAGTTCTTCTGTGATGTATATGGATGATGTATCTCTGTGAACTCCTTGTATTGGGAAGGGGGGTAGAGACTTCAAGCTTGGTAGTAGATGCTCCTAGATTAGCCTCTCTAGCACACCATAGATTCGGCCTGTGTACAAGAACCACACCGGTTGTGGGTGAAGGGGCCGACCGCTAAGAAGGAGGTTAGGTGTTCTCGACTCTTGAACGATCCCTCGGTGTGTAAGGCCTACCGGGATCATTGTGACTAGGTCTAATGGCTTACCACCGAAAGTGTGGGTAAGGCATGGGCTCGACACCCGTGAAGTGGTGTTCATGACTTTCCAAAGGGTTCAAATCACCGGCAAAGGGTGGCCCTCTAGTCACCTTGAGTCAGCATGTAGATCTCGGAGGGAGTGATCCCTACCTGCCCCATCTGAACCGGGATGATGACCCCGTGAGTAGCCCTTTTGGCTATGCATCCGGGCTGGCTCTGGCCAGTCCCCGACACTTTTCAGCCTACTCGCAAAGTGTGCACGGAGGGGCGGATGGAGTGGACAACCCTATGCCATGTTCTTATGCCAGCCAAATCCATTGCCATGAATTGCATGCGCAATGAACTCGAGAGACCCAAGCCGTCGGTCATCCCTTTGAGTCCGAGCCTTGGGTAGGATTCCCTATGTGATGTCTTGATCTTTGTCTATGCAAATATGTGCTTTGATCTTTGTCTATGCAGATATGTGGAGGACCATCCTTCGTGATGGTCATATGATGTTGATGTATGTACTACTGACATGTATGTTCACGCTTCTGCAGCTAGGTAGGCCCTGAGGGAGACAGGGTAAAGGACCCCTTCATTCTTCCCACTGGAACTCTTCAAGGTTGCAGTGATACGTGGAGGGCCCTATATTAGCATGGAGCTGGTATGGGGGATGAACTCCTGTTTGTATACGGTGAGTGCACCGTATATGAGTAGGGGACGTCACACTTCAGAGTTGCTGACCTTGAATTTTCTTGCAGCTGGAAAGGCCGAGATTACACATGCGGCCCGAAGAAACACCACATACCAAGTTGGGCAGGAAAAGAAAGCCTAGATGCATTAGACCTCCAATTCCAGCCCCACCAGTTCCTAGAAAGAATACAGCTAAGGGTTCAGTTTCTAGAAGGAAGCAAATTGGAAAGAATTCAAAGAAGGGTAGCTCAGCTGCAGGAACCGGCAAAGAGCACTTGGAACCGTCTAAGGATGTTAATAATGACGTACCTCCCCCGACAAACAAAGAGATGACTTCAGATACCGTAATTCCTTCAAGCAACACCGTGCTTTCAGACACCGAGTCTTGGAACTCCATTCAAGTACAAAATTTATGGTTTCAAAGTTCAGGTCAGAACACATTTCCCTGGTTTTCAAGCCAGAATGACGTGCTTGTTCCAATTGTGAACAAAGAAAGACCAGAAGATCCTTTGCCTGCTACACATGTTCCTGTGACACCAGTTGTAGCTAATAAATCTGACTCGGAGGATGACGACATAACTCTTGAGCAATACAGTAGCAAGAAGACTCAAGATCATTTGTTGACTTAAGATCTTCAATGACTCTTAAGATGTTTTGGCATTACTTTAGAACAACATCTATCGAGGCTCTAACCAGGTCCCATAATTTGTGGATTCCATTTTCTACTAAACTACAAATAGTTAAACCGGGGAATATCATCTAAAACCGTTGTAATGATTATTTGTTAGAAGTCTTTGGATCATAAGGTTGTATTATGATCATAAGGTTCCAAGAAGACAACACTTTATCCGTACTTTTTTGAAAATTGTATTATGTGTTTGATGCTAAATTAACAAAACTGTTTGCGAGAAATTGGGCTCCTAAATTGCAAACAAATTCAACCATGTTGTCATCCACACTTTAGAACTTAGATTTTGGATCATAATAGCTCAATCATAATATTTCTACTCAAGAGTGTCCTCCTGTTTCTAGAATGTTCACACCTTTGGAGCCACCGTATACAAGAATGCTCAAATATGTGAACAAATATGTGAATGAATGAGAAAACTTTTAGGTAGTAGAACAACTTCAAAAATTACTTTTACCAAATATTGACATGTGCAACAAGCTTTCCAAGAAATATTGACATGTGCAACAAACTTTCCAAGAAATAATATTAAGGTTTTAATTTGTAACAAACATTTGCAAATTGCATGTCATCAAAAACATACAAATGTGCTTATTATACATTTGCTTTCAATATAATATCAACCGAAGTAGCATATCGTGGTTGGTTAAATTTGGCAGCCCTTGCATTTTTTCAATCAATTTAAATAGTTGTGAAGTCAATCTTGATCCTTTTTATGTCTTTTGCATCAAATAATCATAATTCCCCAAAATAAATTATACAAGATGTTCAATCACTAAATGTTCGTGTTGATAAGCTTAGAGCATATTATTAACCGCAATTATTTTCCAAAGTACCATAGTATAGTGATATAGCAATTCAAAGGTTCTTCTACAAATGTCAAACATCAATGTTTTATCTTGAAAGATCCCTAAGCACAACACACAAGAGCTACCTTTGATGCAAATGTTGCTAATAATGCACCTTAAGAGTCCGCCAATCATTTGGAACATATTTGCAATCATCATCTATTAACCATGTCATGCCGCCACATTCATTTGCATATGGTGACGATAGAATTGTTGTAGAAAAGGTTCTAATATAGGAACACATACATAGATTGGTTACAAATTATGAATTTTGAATTAGAACATTAAAATTTTCAACAAGTCTTTTCCAAACATCTCAAGGTAAAGTTTGAGTTGTCCCCATTGGTGAATTTAACAGATAGAATGGCCATTTGAGATAGAATTCAAAGCCAAGTTTACATTAGTGAGAGAATAATACATTCAACTCCAATAACAAAGCAAACTAACCTTATGATCCAAAGACTAATATCCCATGGTATGGGAGCTTCCTATTGATAAGCACAAGAAATCTAAACAAATGCAAATGCCAACCTGGGATCTTTCATTCACAAACAGTTACTTGAATGAAAACAGATATTACTTGCAACACTTTTTGGCCACCATTTTCTCTTCACCAAACCTTCTCTTCTTCCTTTTCAAACCTTGAGCTGCTCTATGATTTCTGGAGTTTGCTTCCTTCCCACGACCACTTCTCTTATTCCTCATTCTTGCTTTTACTTTCCTCCTAACTGTAGCCAAGATTCGTTTCTGTCTTCTTACATTCTTTGTCACACTGGATCTAGCATTTGCCAATGTTTCAGAATCCGGTGGTGGCAAACAGTCCATTATATGTTCATGTGAATCCAATGGCAACATGTACACTGAATCCGCGCCTACAACAGCTTGCATTTCCACTTTTGCACAAATAACAAGATGGGAATAGCAACTTACATCGGGCATATGACTTAACAACTCATATCTATCTTCACCAATGAACTTATAATATTTACCTGTTACAATAACCTCTTTGGCATTGAACTTTGAACCCCAAGCATCCTTGAATGCATGATCTACCACATGTTTTGGTTCAGTGCACTTGACAATCCAGAAATCTACGTTATCTTCATTGTTGGCCTCGGCATTGATAACAAAGTTGTCACCAACCTCTATTAATTCTGCCTTCCACTGATTATCACCTTCGTATTGGACATCACTAACAGGACCATGTTCCTCCAAAATGTCAGGCTTCAACTCCGAATATGCATAACGTCCTAGCCTCTTCACATGCTTGCATTTGTTCCACAAACCCTTCCAACAACTACTACAAAAACAAGACAAATCCTTATAAGCTACCATGGTAGGCCTGTTTCGACAAATGGGCCTGATCGTGTGAATTTTCGTAGTCCCTTTCAATGTACTACAGTCATAACGTATCTTCCTGCAAACTTCATCAATCTGTATCAGCCAGAAATGCCTGTACACCATAAACTTGAAAAAGTTAATACATGAGCATATCATATGTGATTGTTAATTCTATTGACTGATTGGACTTTTATGCTTACCGGATAATTTTATCTTCTTTCAAGCTCCTCTTGACTGTGAAGTACCATATCAAGAACCTTACTGCATCCTCTGCATTCTGCAGGGGTATCCCATCCCTTTTTAGCATCTCACTTGTGAGAATCCTTTTTATTACAGCCCCAGCACCATCATGCTCACCCTTCCCATGTGATGATGCAAAAAAATTCCATTCAAGTAGGATTCCATTCCTCTCAAAAAACCTTCCTAAATGATAGAATGCCCTGGAAGACTTGAACTGTGCTGCACACCCATCAGACCAAAAAACAT
The DNA here is from genome assembly GCA_021234155.1 of Isoetes taiwanensis. Classification (NCBI taxonomy): domain Eukaryota; kingdom Viridiplantae; phylum Streptophyta; class Lycopodiopsida; order Isoetales; family Isoetaceae; genus Isoetes; species Isoetes taiwanensis. Next base: position 36,636,744 of record JAJEKV010000002.1, read on the forward strand.
GTTTGAAATATGATATACCTCGTGATGACAAATAGTCTGCATGCTTCTGCAGGCAATACTGCACGAATGGACTATCATGTTCCCGATCGTCAGACATATAAAAATGAGTCTCTTTCACTAACTTACGTTCACCAATTGTAATGTTTGGAACTTCCCCGTTCTTTGCGTGCCTGTAAGATATGTGAACCAGTATAGAACATTGATCGTTTCTCCAATGCAGCGTTTGAATTTCCTGCTGAATCTTAAAGCTATAATTCTCTGCAAAGTCAATGACGGAGACAACAACATCTTCTAGAAATGTTTGTAAACACTCCCTGAACTGATCAGCTTGCCATCTTGCCACATAATTATGAGGAATGAACTGCTTTATTACAGCATCTGCATGCTCCATAAATTTGTGCTGAAGTGTTCTTATATACCAACTTCATGACATCTTTAGTCTTCTCAGTTGCTTTCCACCAACATTCGTCACGTAAGTATCTTTCACCTGCAGCAACAAGAACAATATTTGAATGTCAAGTTCAAATAAATAAATGTCTAGTTAGTTGAATAATAGTTGAATGTCTAGTTATAAATGAAAAGAACCTCCATTTGCATGCAACAACATATTTAGTAAGTACGAGGAGCATATAAAAGGATGCCAAGAAACTAAAAGACATAATTAAAACATACCTTTTCAAAATTCTTCCACTCCACCCTATTTAGTTTACTTTTTTCCTTTGGACACTTGAGGAACGATTTCAGCCCACAATTTGTGCAATTCATTTGCAAACACTTTGACTTATGCCAAGGTGTGGCGTCATCTTTTGGACACACCAAGGACCTCCACATCTCACTCACACTGTTGAAAGTGTGCATGTGTGCCTCACATTTTTTCCCAGGTCCACAAACAAGGCATTTACATCTACAATTGGGCCCGTGGAATTCTCTTCTCATCTTATTGATTGCTTGCCTTACAAACTCAACACGCATGTGATAGATGCAACAGCATGTCTCCCTCTCCTTAAGTCTCCTCACAAATTTTGGCTTCAAGGCCTCAAAGAGCCTCAATCCAATTTTGATGTTTGGATATTGACGTTTGAACCGTTTGTAAAACATGACCTGCATTAATAATTTCAAACAAGTTTTAATGTGTATACACAATTTTAAACATAGTAAATTGAATGTACATACCTGTGATTCTTCTAGAAAGTGGATTGCATGTAAATTGTGCGGTTTTGCTATCTTTTCGCCATTCATATGTCTTCTTAACTTAATAACCTGTCGCTTATTGGGAGAAACCCTCGTCTCGGAAACCCAAAAGTTGTAGACCTCTTCACGCTCCTTATTAGATAGACGATCAGATCTTGCTTTCCTCTTAAACATTGACCATGGACCTCCAAAATCAGCAATCTGTCTCTTATCAAGAGCAGAATAGATAGCCTTCCTCTGCAAGTTGAGTACTTTTGCCACAGCAGTACGATTGCTACAAGAACTTACAGCCATCATCATAGTGGATGATCTTGCCTGGTTTTTGTCTCTACTTCTAGCAAATTTGTTAGTGGCAAGAGTATTCTTTACATTGTCTACAACATGTTTGTAGACATTCAAAGCTTTATATCCAATCATTTTAAATTCTGGAAGTTGTTCTGCTACTCTAGAAATCACCTCTGTTCTATCTTCAGCATGTAAATCTCTACATACCTTGTGGATGAAGTCCAATATTTGTTTGCTCATACGTTGCTTTTTCCTTGTACTACGCCTCTTAATGCACTTGTCTATCTTCAAGGCCAATTTCTCCCTCTTTCTCTTCCTAATCCTCTGCAATCTTCTTTTTTCTGTCATGTTCATGTGTGGGAGATACACATGAACATGTCTTATTGCAAGTAGCTTTACAAGGTGAAGATTCATGTTGCATCTGAGATGATTGAGATGAGTAGGGATCTACATCTCCTTGGTTTTCCAAATGAATTGGGATTTCTTCTTGCACATCCAAGCTTGGCATATGAATTTCCAAATTGTATCCAAGTGCAGCAGCCAAGGGTTCTGGATCTTGCCCAGCAAATTTAGCTTGAAATTCTGCTGCATATCGTTCAACGAGATCCATTGCATGCCTTCCAAAATTTTGAGACTGCAATAGCAAGAAGTGTATTTCTTTTTTTTCAAAATTGGTTTCTAGCAGCAAAAGGCCGCCAAAAATCGGTAGATCCATTTGTTGTAGCCGGATCGATGACTTGGATAACAAAGCTTTGCCCCCTCCAACGGAATTACGCGGGCTTAGAAGCCCTCCACAAAAACTACGCGGGCTCTAACGAACCCTTATTGATGACGGGCAAAAAACGCTATAAACTAACTAGTAATAGTGCCCAACGTTGTTGGGCTAACATTTGGAACCTGACAAATGTCATGTGTATTGTACTTAGTTGCATTTCTTTTGTAACATTTCCTAGCAAGACATTCTAGAGATTACTCCATACTTCTAAAAGGTCATCATTCCATTGTTGAATGTGAGATTACATTGACACTCTAGATATTATCCTATACTTCTAAAAGGTCATCATCCCATAACTTAAGTTGGCGAATGTGAGACTACATCATGAAACTCTAGATATTATCCCATGCTTCTAAAAGGTCATCATCCAATAATCCCATACCTATAATCCCATGACTTAAGTCGGCGAGTGTGAGACAACATCAAATGTGCATAGCATACAATTGTTTATGTTTATGTTTCATATGTCTATGGATATGCCAAGAAGCCCTTATAGATACATCTGTTTATTCATAACTACGCATTCGATATCTCTTTAACATGATCATTATGTGCATATCCATGTTGCTATGTGAGATTGCGAGTAGGTTGTTTTTTTTTCGCTTTTTACAGTGCCAAGAAGATTGGAATTCAAATGGAACCAAATAAGAATTTAAAACTCAAATCACATTCTATTAGAAGCTACCAATAGGGCATGCCTTCTGCATATTATTATATATGTTGCTGGTGTTGAAGTAGCAGAAGAAGATTGGGATTCAAATGGACCCAAATAAGAATTTAAAACTCAAATCACATTCAAGTAGAAGCTGCTAATAGGACATGCCTTCTGCATATTATACATGCTGTAGATGTTAAAGTAGGTCATAAACGTTCTTGGGTGCCACAGTGTGCAAGCTACTGAACAAAGTTCTAAATCTGGAGGTTGATAAGACAAATTTGAAGGTAGATAGGACAACTTTTCATATTAGCTTTGTAGCTTTATTTTGAATATCACAATTCAAAGAATAAAACTAATCTTCCAAACCCGGACATCCTCATATCCCATCCAAATTAAATAATGCACATGTTGCCATTTTGCAAAACTCGATGGATGAAGCCTTGATATGGAGCTTGTAACTTGCGGGAGCCATTCCATCTTCTTCATCAACCATGATTTTTTTTAGTGTTTAGGTTCTGCAACTATGCTTTATGCAATCTTAAAAGTTGTCTTGAAGACTTGGTGAAAGGATTGCACCGCGCACAAAAAGAGAATTTCCGCAGCCTTGATTTTCGAAAGAAAGCAAACTTTGTACCGCCGACACAACTGTAAACCGGTTAAACGAAACCGCTTTATTTTGACGCAGGAACAAAGTACCATTTATTCATGGCAAAGTTGAAGATGCAAGCAAGCTTCCCTTGTGAGCCGATGCTTGCTCATAATCGACTTCTGATCCAGTGAGATTCCCTGAAATAAAAGACGGACCTACATAAATCGAGCTGATAGTGGTGATTACGTGGATCGACCAAAGAAAAGCGAAGATCTAGCGTAGATGGAGGCGTGATTGGATGCACCAATGTTCGACATGGCTGGAAAGATTTACCAACTGGGAATAAGTATATGGGTGGGAAAAAAATGACAAACAGAATGAGCCAGGTAAGGTGGTATCACAGCTCGCGCCTGGTTCAATAACTAAACTTTAGTTTTGCGACGAGGCGCAGGCTGTGAGACATTGATCTAAAACAACTTGAAATGGTTCAATAACTAAACTTTAGTTTTGCGAAATGGTTCAATAACTAAACTTCAGTTTTGCGACGAGGCGCAGGCTGTGAGACAATAACTAAACTTTAGTTTTGCGACGAGGCGCAGGCTGTGAGACATTGATCTAAAACAACTTGAAATGGTTCAATAACTAAACTTTAGTTTTGCGACGAGGCGCAGGCTGTGAGACATTGATCTAAAACAACTTGAAATGGTTCAATAACTAAACTTTAGTTTTGTGCTGTGAGACATTGATCTAAAACAACTTGAAATGGTTCAATAACTAAACTTTAGTTGGTTCAATAACTAAACTTTAGTTTTGCGCTGTGAGACATTGATCTAAAACAACTTGAAATGGTTCAATAACTAAACTTTAGTTTTGCGACGGGGCGCAGGCTGTGAGACATTGATCTAAAACAACTTGAAAAGTTATAAACGGGCGCAGGCTGTGAGACATTGATCTAAAACAACTTGAAAAGTTATAAAATTTAAAAAAGTAGCTTGGTGATTCGAATCTTAGATAATATTAATGGCTAAGCCTTAGATTTAGAACCAAGGCCCTTAAGCTAGATAGAGACAGCATCTCGATAGACACCAGGACTCCGATCGACATGATGCGCACAAACGTAACCGCCGACTTTCTCGACAAGGCGAAAAACACCCGTGAGGCCAAGGAGGCCGAAGGAAACAAGAAGAGGAGAGGACAGAACGAGAGCGGGAGGCCAAGGCTCAAAAAGCAGCAGAGCAGAAGCTGGTCCAACATTTTGAAGACTCAACAGCCTGCGCTGTTCATGCGAAGCGAGTAACCCTCATGAGGGAAGGCATGTAATTAGCTAGTTTAATTAAGGGAGATCCCCAGTAGATATGTTGTAAATAATCAATAATTTTGTTAATACATGATAATTTTGAGTAGTTTATGTGTCAAATCTTGCTTAATTAGGACGAGTTAGCAAGTAGTAGTTTTTATTTTAGTAAAATAGGATACTCTCAGACCAAAAAGTGTGATGTCTCACAGCTCGCGCCTTGTCAAGAAACTAAAGTTTAGTTTTTGAACGAGGCGCAACCTGTGAGACCTTCATACCTAGACCATGTCCAAACTAGACCAAAACACCTCCAAATTGACCAAGTAAGGGGTCCATTCTGCCTAACTCGATGAGACTAGCATGATTTGACCCTTAGATCACCCAAATTGGACACATTTAACCCAATTTACAGCCAATGTCTCACAAAATCGGCGCTGGTCAAAGAACTAAACTTTAGTTTTTGAGCAGGGCGCAACCTGTTGGAGACCTCCAAACTTTGAACCTCCATAACTTGAGCTACAGAGCTCCAAATCGTCTGAAAATTGTTGCAATAGGACCATTAGATAGCCTAGAATCCATTTATGACGTCAAATTAGGCTAGAAATGTCAAACCCTAGCCCAAATTGACCAAAATTGCCCAAACCCCTGAATTGTTTTTCCAAACTGTAGTTTGTTGTAGATAGAAGCCTACCCCATTAGTAGCTCGCAAGTATTGCTCTCAGCTCGAAGCTGATACCTTACTCCTAGATAGAAGTGCCCAAGAACACCCCTTTGTTATAGTCATCTAGACCTCAAAGATAGCAACCCAAGTCCAACCGGGTTGGTGACATCACCTCTGCTCATGCCAAAGGCATAAACCTTGACCTAATTCATTGTCCTTCTAATAGAGTTTGACTTATATAGCCACACATTGACACTCCCTATTGCCAGGATACCTAGAAAGAAGCTAGAGTCTAGAACCGCCCAAGCCGCTCCATGTGTAGAGATTGGACTCCCCCAAACCAACTTTGTTAGGACCTTAGGGTATGCCTCAAACATCATGGAGGTTTTGCAAAACAACCCTCATTTCATGCCATACCACACGTCCTAATATCCATAGACTTGTAGATTATAGATATGTCTCCATGAATGCCGCCGAGCCACCTTGCTTGCTTATAGAGCCCAGAATGTTGTAGGAGAGCCCTTCAAGTAGACCTTAGACTCTAGGAAATACGAGCGTTGCTTTCGAAGTACGGGGCCAGAGCCACAGAAGAGCTTGAGGCGCAACTCCTTGAAGACATCAAGGTCCCAGCCGATGTACAGACAGATAAGGAGAGGAGACCGAAAAGGCAGACCCAAGAGAGGGAAGCACAACGACAAACACCTCAACCGACAAACGAGTAGAACAGGACACCACCCAAACCTATCATCAATCTTCATCAAATGGGAAGAATAATTGGTAACCAACGGCATCAAGAATTTTCTAGGTGTCAACCTCCCGGCTACCACGACGAGGTCACATCAGGAAGAGGATCTCGACGCCTTCACCAACTCGACGCCCACGAGTTTCAAATGGAAGAATGCAAGGCAGCAAAATACAGGTGCAGGAACACGTTAGACATCGATGCCGCGTTAGCATCACGAGCTAGGGTCAAGGCATAATCTTCCGTCGAGGGGAGAAGTCATGGCAACACACAGAGCGTATAAAAACCGAGGGAAGACAACCACGACATTGCAGCCCAGCAGCTCAAGCGAATGTCATGCAACGCCAACGAAAGGAGTAACCAAGCTAGGCAACCACAAAGCACCTAGTAAGGGCTTACCAAGATGAGCTTCTAGCTCCCTTGCACCAAAGGGAGACCACGAGGGGGAGGAGACGATATCGGGAACATCTCCAACTTGAAGGCCTATATCAGCATTAGGGGCAAGATCAAGGAGGAGAATATTCTCAGGCGAACAAAGAATTCGGGACCCGTAAACACCTAGAAACCAAAGGAAGGACGACCTTACTACGCCAGCCAAGGAGTGCGAGATTCAATGGATAGGACCCAAAGGACGGAGGAGACGACCTCCAGCCAGCCAGATACAAATCATGCAAAGGCGACCAGAAGGAGCCATGGTAGGGACAATAGAGATGACCACACTTCCGTGCACGAGAGGCACCTCGAATGAAGCAAAGCCCAAGCAAATGAGTCGCACTCGTAAAACTCAACCTCGGAGGAATGCCAATGCCCGCCTACCCACCATGATCTCGTGAGCTTCAAGACATCCAAGAATGCCCAACCGCAACAGCTAGGTGATCCTACTCAAGCGACCAATGGCACCGCGACATCGGCAACCCCGCAATGACACAATCGCATGTAGGGACGTTGAGCGGTCACCGCATTCCTCACGACGAATATACACATTAAGGAGGAGCATCTTTCTCAAGGGATCACATCAACGAACACTCTTCGCGAATCGGGCGTGGACGAAGCCTCGGATCGTACATGAAGCTCAACAATAGTAGCAAAGATCTCAAAGGAATCCCGGAGTCAACCGTAACAAAGAAGATGCAAAGAAACCAAAGGATCAAATGCGATAGGAGGAGGGGAAACCCTAAAGGAGTATAAACAATTAAGTAGATCTTCGTAGTTGTTTTGAAAAAGTCGATGAATTAAAAATCCCAATGTAAATGCGATATGTCTATTGTATATCTCGGTGCTCACAGATACTGAGGAGAAACATGAGTTTAGAGTCATGTTTTACTTGATTTAGCGCTTAGATCGAAGCTCCTTCACTTCGACTACCAAAAGAGGAAGCATAGAAGCACAACTATAGCCCAAGATCAAAATGGAAGAGCAAGTACGAGGGAGAAACGACCGGAGGCCAAGCAAACCTTCGACTCCAAACACTTCCTAAGTGGCCTGAAGTAGAAGACAACTCGTCCCACCCAATGTCGAATAAGAGATAATACCGGTCATGTCAAGATCATCAGGCTGCACGGTGACATCGCCGGGCGCAACACTACATCTTGTGGCAAAGCAACACTTTGACGAACTTATGACACGAAAGTGGCCTCAACAATAGAAGGAGGAACGCCCCGACATCAACGAGCCAACTAAGAAGACAACATCTCGACGACCATAATTCCCACCTTGTGGTAATATAGGGAATGCGCTATGACACGTGGATTAGATGGAGATTCTCTTACAAAAGGCACCGCTGACGAGGAGATATGCCTTCAACAACTAGGTGATGGCTTCGCCGGTACTCCTACCAAGAATTAGAAGAGAAGAAGCCGATCATATCTCCGACATGTGGCACGCCAAACGCCCAAGGTAGAAGCATTCTTCACACCTTAACGACAAGGATAGCAACTAAAGCACCTTCGCAAAAAAGAGAGTTCAAGATAATAGCCAGCTATTCAACCACAAGAGCATATCTAAGGCGGTACTTCTTCAACTCAAGGGTTAAGGCTGCACAGATATAAGGATCCATCATCCCGACAACATCGCCAGGGAGAAGAGCCATGAAGCTTTACTTGCCGTGAGAGGCCGACATGCATAGAGAGACAAAGGTCAAGAACTGAAAGCGGAGAAGTGCTAGCAACCGACTTCTTCCACAAGCTCCCTAGAGGCAAATGGAGGATCAAAACCGACGAAAGCACAATCAAAGTCACCGAGGGTACCTCAAGACAAGAAGACGGCATAGCACCGCATAACGTGACATCCAAGCCATGTGATTGAGGGGGATCAAACACGGAAGATTGGAAGCTCGATGGAGAAGCAATTAGGTGAGACGAAGTCGATGACTTGCACACGGACTTGCATGCAACTTGGTGAACCCAAGGATGGACGATTCAAAGAACAAGCTGCAGAAGAGAACAACTCCAGAGGAGTATAGCCAAAGGAATCGCGCCTGACCTCAAGAGACGCCCAAATAGCTCCAAGTATCATGAAGGAAGAACAATTACCGCCGAGAACGGGATCGTGAAGCGACCGAAATGTCAAAGCATCAACGACAAGCACACCTTTAGTTGGAATGTGATGCAAAGCGTGTTGTGCCATAGCCGACAAACATCGGAGGGCCCAAGCATATCAACAAGTTACCCCGGAGTATGAGCTGACGTACAAATAGAAGGATATAGATCATCAACACCATTGCGCCGGGAGGAACACTGATGACATTGCCAAGGAGTAGGTGTGCAACTTGAAGGGAGGCACAAGGGAGACCTAATAGCTCTAGTAGTAATTCTAACTATGTAAGCTATATGTTTTGCATGTATAGTTCCCTTGTTATTCCTTCCCTCCCATAGCGTAACAGATCAAAGGAAGAGATGTCATGCAAGTTGCAGGGGTGAAGCAATCAACATCGTCAACACTCTTCGGGCAACACGATAACGACAAGAAGACTCGACGTATGAGACATCGATGGAGTCGAGGAAACAATATCGGATACAAAGTCGTCCTTTAGCTGCCAAGACAAAGAGTTCAAGATGAAAGATCTCTTTCAACGGCGCCACCTTTAGGCATTTGAAAAGCGGCATGCAAGATTTCAAGTGATCAACTACACCATCAAGCCACCAGCAATGAGAGGCTTCTAGCGAACAAAGTCAACCTCTACTTCAAAGAGCATCCACCGTCAAGGAGACTGAAGTATTGAGCGACTCGGAAGAACGTTACCTTGCTCCTTCAAGCAGGCAACAAGTGGATGAGCTTCTAGCAAGCTCAAGCATCTAAGGCCATGGGGCCTAGTAGGTTAATGTATGGACGGTAACATCCATATTGAGATTAGAAGGCATTTCCAGATATTCTGGCTAAAAGGATTGCCCCAATATTGAGCTAAGCGTCAAGGATTGGGAAGGAAATGCATAGGAGTAACTATAATTATACACGATTGTTAACAGACATCCAACGTATTGAAACCACTTGGTGAGATTGATCTCCTCGCTAAGAAGGAATCATTACTAGGATAATTGTTAACCATGTATAAATCTAGTACCTCCAAAGAATAATCCAACCGAAAGAAAAGAAGTAATCTAACAAGTCCGGCCAACTTGTTACGATGACATCAATTCGATTGGTAGGAATATTCCAAGAGCTAAATAACTAAGAAAGGGGGAATCTCTAGAATATAAAAGAATAATACATGTAAGGTACATCTAAAATAAGAATTATAGTAATCAAATAGTCTTTTGAGACAAAAGGAATTGTCATGATGACAAAACCTTGTGGTTTAGAATCGTTCTAACTAAGTAGGTAACCCATAGCTATATTGAAATAAATGATAACATAATATGTGCATCCATCTTAGATAGCTAAGGCTAGTAAATTAATGTGCTAAGTAAGAAGCATATAACCTCTTAAGGGGAGAGAATAGATATGATGTTGTGTACAACGCCATTGAAGGGGTCTTGAGGACCATTTTCTTTTTTGAAGAAAGTGGGAGGGCTCAATCTTATGATTGAACGTGACTTGCATCGAATTGATTGACCCAGAATAGAGTTCACTCCGCAATGGCCGGCGAATAGAGCGCAAGATAGATAGATAGATAGCTCGGGAGGTCTTCAACGTCATGAGGACCGACGCAAAGAGCTATCTACACCAATGAAGTGGAGCAAAAACTATGGGAGCAATGCAACGACCAAGTCATCTCCAAATTACTCGACCCCGCTCAATGGGTGGATGCATTCTAGCCTAGGTAAAATGCGTGACGCATGCATTATAAGCTTTAATGTGTCTTATAAATAAGTTAAATATAGATCCTAATAATTGCATGGAATTACTGTACGTATATGTATCATACAGAAATAAGTTAAATAACAACGATAATGTGAGGTAGCATGTTAATTAATCCTTCGCAAGGATGCAATTCCTTCCAAGGATAGCCATATGACCTTGGGATCCTTATAAAAATAGATAGAGAATAGAATTCAAATATACTTAAGTGCATCTTAGGGATATACTTCCAAGGGTAATGCAGAACCCAAGGAAGATAATAAGCACATCTAATTCTTGTGTATGATAATTAAAACCTTGTCTATGTAACAATAGGTCTAAATCAGGGTTACTGTTCAAATAATCGCGATCTAAAAGTCGTTAAATATTGCAAAGCTTAGAGTAAATATAATTGTACTATCGGAAGTAATGTATCCGATACTATGATAATGTTAATTCATAAATATTACCGTAGGGTAATTATGTTAATCACATGCATTAACGGAGCCAGTAAAAATCGGCTCAGGCATGTCGTTTTGTGGTAGATTAAATGCTTGTGTAGTTAAGATTAAACTACGCATGCAACCTATGCTAGGTAGGGGTTGCGTGCGTTGTTACCGATGATGAGACCACTACAAAGGATCTCTAGGGCGGTGTAATGTCAATGTAGGCATGACCGCCGCCGCTTGGACGAAAGTGAAAGGTAGATTAGAAAGTCTACTGTCCCACGGAAAGTAGACGACCTCGAGAAAAGGAGGTCATTCAGAATGCATTGATAGGAAAGGCACCTTTAGCCCCATATATGCTTTGATAGGAGGAAGCTATCCTTCACGCCCCCACGCGAAGGATATCCTCCACGCCGGCAACTAGAGGTGTAGGCATGAGCGCATATAGGCATATAGGCTGCCTCTCCGGCCATAATGGAAGATTCACCCTCTTCCCACGGAGATTAGCCATGCATCCATGTAGATAGGTGGGGTGGTCACCATATAACCAAAATTTTATTAATAATTAAAATAGTAATAACGTGGGTCGACCAAGCCCAATAGAGCCCTCCGGAGGGCAAGGAGGTCGAAGTTACACAAAACTTGCAACACAAATTTAGTCATAATGTGTTGCAAGGGATGAAGAGTACCTTAGAAGTGTAAATTTTGTATGAAATTGATAAACTTTGATAAACTTAAATGTTGTGTTAAGTAAGGTTAATAATTACCTTGCGTAGATTAAGTTATGAAGTGATAAGTTAATTGGGTAATGAAATAGTACAGTAATGTCTTAAACATTACCTTAGAGTAATTCTAATAATTAAGATAGTAAGTATGTAATTATAGATATTGTAAAATTAATGCAGGATTTTAAGGTCAGCGAGGACTTGCAACACAAATTTTGTTGGAATGTGTTGCAAGGAATGAAGAGTACCTTAAATAATAATTGTATATGAAAGTGTTAAATTGTGATAAACTAAATGTTATAATAACGAGGACTAATAAGTACCACTTTTAATAGAAGTTCACGAATTGACAAGTTATTTGATAATGTAATGGCGTAATAATAATTTAAAAAATATTATCTTAAGGTAATCTTAATAAATGTGTAAGTATAATAGTAGTATATCGTATGCATCAGGTTGATTGCAGGTTAGGAAGATTCCAAGGTGGGGAGACCCACGATGCTGCGGACAGCATCATTTCAAGGTGGGGAGAATGTGACGTTCCAAAGACGATTATACGGTCCCGGGGCGTATCGCATCGTCTCAAATCACGCCGCGACACGCCACTCCAACCGACGCGGTAATGCATATGTGTAGCCAGGTGAGTAGCCCTAGGGGGCAACTTGCTAGGTATGTGCATTTCTTATTAATGTGCACATGCACATTTATTAAGGTGCACACATTTCCATGTGGGCACATTTAGGTGCACACATTTCCATGTAGGCACATTTGGCCACCTAGCCATTAAAGGCAAGTGGGCCCATTTCCAATTATCCCACATGCCTAAAGGGATAATTGGAAACCCTAAGCCCCAACCCTTGCCTATTTAAGTAGAAGAACCCTAACTTGCCCATTTTCGTTCCTAGGGTTTTAGAGCTCTGTTTTGGCTGCTCTAGGAGTCAAAACCGCCTCCCAGACTCTGTCTGAGAGAATGGCACCATTAGTTTCCCTTGATTCGAAAGCAGCTTCAAGAGGATGGTCGAACTTCAGTCGAGGAGCAACTCATGGATCGGGGGATGTAGTCGATTTAATGGTCTAAACCGTTTTCCACCATTGTATCGATAGGTTTAGCCTATTAAATCGCCTTTAGTAGCTATCTAGATCTCTAGATGAGTAGATACCAAACTCTAACTAAAGAACCTAACTCTATGATATAGATTAGATCTATGTTCTTTAGCTCTTCTGTGATGTATATGGATGATGTATCTCTGTGAACTCCTTGTATTGGGAAGGGGGTAGAGACTTCAAGCTTGGTAGTAGATGCTCCTAGATTAGCCTCTCTAGCACACCATAGATTCGGCCTGTACAAGAACCACACCTCAGTTGTGGGTGAAGGGGCCGACCGGCTAAGAAGGAGGTTCGTGTTCTCGACTCTTGAACGATCCCTCCGGTGTGTAAGGCCCTACCGGGATCATTGTGACTAGGTCTAATGGCTTACCACCGAGTGTGGGTAAGGCATGGGCTCGACACCCGTGAAGTGGTGTTCATGACTTTCCGGTGGGTTCACCGAATACGCAAAGGGCCCTCTAGTCACCTTGAGTCGGCATGTAGATCTCCGGAGGGAGTGATCCCTACCTGCCCCATCGGAATCGGGATGATGACCCCGTGAGTAGCCCTTTTGGCTATGCATCCCGGCGGGCTACTGGCCAGTCCCCGACACTTTTCAGCCTACTCTGCAAAGTGTGCACAGGAGGGGCGGATGGAGTGGACAACCCTATGCCATGTTCTTATGCCAGCCAAATCCATTGCCATGAATTCTGTCTGCAATGAACTCTGGAGACCCAAGCCGTCAGTCATCCCTTTGAGTCTGAGCCTTGGGTAGGATTCCCTATGTGATGTGCTGATCTTTGTCTATGCAAATATGTGCTGATCTTTGTCTATGCAGATATGTGGAGGACCATCCTTCGTGATGGTCATATGATGTTGATGTATGTACTACTGACATGTATGTTCACGCTTCCGCAGCTAGGTAGGCCCTGAGGGAGACAGGGTAAAGGACCCCTTCATTCTTCCCACTGGAACTCTTCAAGGTTGCAGTGATACGTGGAGGGCCCTATATTAGCATGGAGCTGGTATGGGGGATGAACTCCTGTTTGTATACGGTGAGTGCACCGTATATGAGTAGGGGACGTCACACTTCAGAGTTGCTGACCTTGAATTTTCTTGCAGCTGGAAAGGCCGAGATTACACATGCAGCAGAAGAAACACCACATACCAAGTTGGGCAGGAAAAGAAAGCCTAGATGCATTAGACCTCCAATTCCAGCCCCACCAGTTCCTAGAAAGAATACAGCTAAGGGTTCAGTTTCTAGAAGGAAGCAAATTGGAAAGAATTCAAAGAAGGGTAGCTCAGCTGCAGGAACCGGCAAAGAGCACTTGGAACCGTCTAAGGATGTTAATAATGACGTACCTCCCCCGACAAACAAAGAGATGACTTCAGATACCGTAATTCCTTCAAGCAACACCGTGCTTTCAGACACCGAGTCTTGGAACTCCATTCAAGTACAAAATTTATGGTTTCAAAGTTCAGGTCAGAACACATTTCTCTGGTTTTCAAGCCAGAATGACGTGCTTGTTCCAATTGTGAACAAAGAAAGACCAGAAGATCCTTTGCCTGCTACACATGTTCCTGTGACACCAGTTGTAGCTAATAGCTCTGACTCGGAGGATGACGACATAACTCTTGAGCAATACAGTAGCAAGAAGACTCAAGATCACTGTTGACTTAAGATGCTGTTGACTCTTAAGATGCTGGGCATTACTTTAGAACAACATCAGTGGCAAACCAGGTCCCATAATTTGTGGATTCCATTTTCTACTAAACTACAAATAGTTAAACCAGGGAATATCATCTAAAACTGTTGTAATGATTATTTGTTAGAAGTCTTTGGATCATAAGGTTGTATTATGATCATAAGGTTCCACTCTTTCGGCTTTATCCGGCTTTAGATTGAAAATTGTATTATGTGTTTGATGCTAAATTAACAAAACTGTTTGCAGAAATTGGGCTCCTAGAAATACAGAAACAAATTCAGTTATGTTGTCATCACTGGACTTTAGAACTTAGATTTTGGATCATAATAGCTCTGTATAATATTTCTACTCAACGTGGTACTGTATTCTAGAATGTTCCTGCCTTTTGCTGCCACCAGGGATACAAGAATGCTCTGTCTTTGAATATGTGAACAAATATGTGAACAGAATGAGAAAACTTTTAGGTAGTAGAACAACTTCAAAAATTACTTACCAAATATTGACATGTGCAACAAGCTTTCCAAGAAATATTGACATGTGCAACAAGCTTTCCAAGAAATACTGTCTGTCCAGAAATTTGTGGCGATCAGTTTGCTTAATTGCATGTCATCAAAACGGCAAATGTGCTTATTATACATTTGCTTTCATAATATTCGGTAAAGTAGCATATCGTGGTTGGTTAAATCGCAAATCAGCCCTGCAGAAAAATTCAATCAATTTAAATAGTTGTGAAGTCAATCCAGGATCCTTTTTATGTCTTGCACGTCAAATAATCATAATTCCCCCAAAAGAAACAACTCAAGATGTTCAATCACTAAATGTTCAGTGTTGATAAGCTTAGAGCATACGTTACAACTGCAATTATTTTCCAAAGTACCATAGTATAGTGATATAGCAATTCAAAGGTTCTTCTACGGGGCTGTCACAACAGTCAATGTTTTATCTTGAAAGACGAACAAGCACAACACACAAGAGCTACCTTTGATGCAAATGTTGCCTGAGGCCACCTGAAGAGTCCGCCAATCATTTGGCCTGTCTGATTGCAATCATCATCTATTGCCTGTCATGCCGCCACATTACTGCATATGGTGACGATAGAATTGTTGTAGAAAAGGTTCTAATATAGGAACACATACATAGATTGGTTACAAATTATGAATTTTGAATTAGAACATTAAAATTTTCAACAAGTCTTTTCTGAACATCTCAGCAGGTTTGAGTTGTCCCTGTGGTGAATTTAGAGATAGAATGGCCTGAGATAGAATTCAAAGCTGAAGTTTACATTAGTGAGAGAATAATACATTCAGCTCCACTGTGCAAACTAACCTTATGATCCAAAGACTAATATCCCATGGTATGGGAGCTTCCTATTGATAAGCACAAGAAATCTATCTGTGTAAGTACCTTAAGCCAACCTTAATCTTTCATTCCTGAAACAGATTACTTGAATGCAAACAGATATTACTTGAAACACTTTTTGGCCACCATTTTCTCTTCACCAAACCTTCTGTTCTTCCTTTTCAAACCTTGAGCTGCTCTATGAGTTCTGGAGTTTGCTTCCTTCCCACGACCACTTCTCTTATTCCTCATTCTTGCTTTTACTTTCCTCCTAACTGAGATTCATTTCTGTCTTCTTACATTCTTTGTCACGCTGGATCTAGCATTTGCCAATGTTTCAGAATCCGGTGGTGGCAAACAGTCCATTATATGTTCATGTGAATCCAATGGCAACATGTACACTGAATCCGCGCCTACAACAACTTGCATTTCCACTTTTGCACAAATAACAAGATGGGAATAGCAACTTACATCGGGCATATGACTTAACAACTCATATCTATCCTCACCAATGAACTTATAATATTTACCTGTTACAATAACCTCTTTGGCATTGAACTTTGAACCCCAAGCATCCTTGAATGCATGATCTACCACATGTTTTGGCTCAGTGCACTTGACAATCCAGAAATCTACGTTATCTTCATTGTTGGCCTCGGCATTGATAACAAAGTTGTCACCAACCTCTACCAATTCTGCCTTCCACTGATTATCACCTTCATATTGGACATCACTAACAGGACCATGTTCCTCCAAAATAAGTGGCTTCAACTCCGAATATGCATAACGTCCTAGCCTCTTCACATGCTTGCATTTGTTCCACAAACCCTTCCAACAACTACTACAAAAACAAGACAAATCCTTATAAGCTACCATGGTAGGCCTGTTTCGACAAATGGGCCTGATCGTGTGAATTTTCGTAGTCCCTTTCAATGTACTACAATCATAACGTATCTTCCTGCAAACTTCATCAATCTGTATCAGCCAGAAATGCCTGTACACCATAAACTTTAAAAAGTTAATACATTAGCATATCATATGTGATTGTTAATTCTATTGACTGATTGGACTTTTATGCTTACCGGATAATTTTATCTTCTTTGAAGCTCCTCTTGACTGTGAAGTACCATATCAAGAACCTTACTGCATCCTCAGCATTCCGCAGGGGTATCCCATCCCTTTTTAGCATCTCACTTGTGAGAATCCTTTTTATTACAGCCCCAGCACCATCATGCTCACCCTTCCCATGTGATGATGCAAAAAAATTCCATTCAAGTAGGATTCCATTCCTCTCAAAAAACCTTCCTAAATGATAGAATGCCCTGGAAGACTTGAACTGTGCTGCACACCCATCAGACCAAAAAACATGCTTGAAATATGATATACCTCGTGATGACAAATAGTCTGCATGCTTCTGCAGGCAATACTGCACGAATGGACTATCATGTTCCCGATCGTCAGACATATAAAAATGAGTCTCTTTCACTAACTTACGTTCGCCAATTGTAATGTTTGGAACTTCCCCGTTCTTTGCGTGCCTGTAAGATATGTGAACCAGTATAGAACATTGATCGTTTCTCCAATGCAGCGTTTGAATTTCCTGCTGAATCTTAAAGCTATAATTCTCTGCAAAGTCAATGACGGAGACAACAACATCTTCTAGAAATGTTTGTAAACACTCCCTGAACTGATCAGCTTGCCATCTTGCCACATAATTATGAGGAATGAACTGCTTTATTACAGCATCTGCATGCTCCATAAATTTGTGCTGAAGTGTTCTTATATACCAACTTCATGACATCTTTAGTCTTCTCAGTTGCTTTCCACCAACATTCGTCACGTAAGTATCTTTCACCTGCAGCAACAAGAACAATATTTGAATGTCAAGTTCAAATAAATAAATGTCTAGTTAGTTGAATAATAGTTGAATGTCTAGTTATAAATGAAAAGAACCTCCATTTGCATGCAACAACATATTTAGTAAGTACGAGGAGCATATAAAAGGATGCCAAGATGGTCTGGTTCATTTTAGTTTCATATACAAATATAAGAAGCTTTGGTTATACATGATTTAAGCAGAAGAGCATGATTATCAACTGTGGTAAAATAAAGAATGTGATTCATGAACTTTCTTTTCCCTCTTTGTAGATAAGACAATAACATATGTGCTCATCTTGCCATGTTCTGCTCTGTAAGTTATGAATAGTTTAGCTTAAAGTTCTTTAGCTGATCAAGGTGTAGCACATTTCAAAATGCTTGCAAATGCTCTGAACTTATATTATGCAATGTGCAGGCTTGCATAGAGAAAGAAAACAGAGTCATAGTAGAAGAACGCAACATCAGGCTCTGTCTGCATGCAACATCTTCAAAAAAACAACCGGTTAGTAAGACCTTGTATATTACGTATTTGATAACTTGTTGCAAATGCTGAATGAGTCAGATTAGTGCATGAAAGATGATATTAGCTTAGACTTTCCTCTTTCCTTACGTATGCTGCTGGTTCTTCAGAGTTAGTCTTCATGCATCCATTAAACTCTCAAGATGTTTCTGACTTTCTTCCAATTTCTCAGGTGATTTCATTTACAACAGCATCATTAACAACACTAATGACTTGGCAACTTAGATCTGAACATTTGCATAGCAGCTAGATAGATCTGAACATTTGATGTTAGGGTCTTGTAGTCACTGATCCACTCGAGAATGCCCAACAGCACTCCAACTTCATGATCATATGGTGCTTACAAAGAACTTTGCGTAAGACAAAGGGTGCCTTCAAATAATTCGTGAAAATGCTGAAAGAAAAATATCCCCTGCAAAAGCCCGAAATTCTATTGGGGTGTGCTGGAGGCACTTCAAAATAAAGCTCGTTACACAATCCAGAACTGTGGAATTGTCTATCAGTTGCCCATCTGAAGATTTTATTGAACCAATGCTTTTTGCAGATCTAGCCTTCTGTAAGCTTTTCTCTTCCATCTATGCTATGTCTCGAGCTTTAGGCTTCTTGCATTGTCCACTGTATTGTCTTCACTTTTGCTCTCTTCTCCGTGTTTTCTCTCGACCTAAAAATTTCTAAAAGTGAGAGGCAGAATAATAAAGCGGTGTCTTCTTTTTGCTCTATCTCATTTCTTCCTTTTTTGAAGATAGATAGATAGATAGAAGCAGCTTCAACTTAACTTCTGAGTTATTATGCATGTTCCAACTGGCTATATTGTGGAGGTACACTCTTAATAATAATCTCTTTATTTTCCACTTCTATGTGATCTTCCAGTTTTCGATCTTGTGAATATAATCCTGCCTGCCCATAGTCTCATCTAGAATAAACTGCTCAATTTTTCCTCTTATCAACATTTGCCTTAAGGCCTCTGATAGTACATGCTTCTTTATACTCCCGGACTTTCCTTAGCATGTTGTAAGTTTTGGGTTGCCTGCTGGGATCATACCAAGGCTTAAAGTGGTCTAAGGCTCTCTCAACCATTTATTCTCCAGTTTGCTAAAGGAAATAATTCCACTAAATAAACCTAGACAATTTAAAAATGAATCTTCCAGATCTGGTAGTCTGCGCCATATAGAAATTGAACGATAAGTTTTCAAAACTTCACCACACATTGCCATTTACTTTTGAGATGAGAATGTATCCCAAAGTTTAAAATTTCCGAGATCAGGGTAACCGAGAAATTAGTTAATGTGGAAGACATGGCGAGTGATGACATGGAGGGTGATGTTCCGTGTAATGCCAACTTTTGGCAATTACAACAGAAGTAAATTGTATGTTGCATTTGGTATGAATGTAAATTAAGTTTTGGTAATGACAATTAACATTTAAATGGTGTGAGAAATGACAATTTGCTATTTTAAATGGTTACATCAATACATTATATTTGCGTATTGGAGTCGTGGGAAAACAGAAGAAAATAAAATATTATGAAAATTAAATAGCCCATCAAAATAAATATAAAATTATAATAAAAAAAAAATCGCCCAAATATTAATTAATAATAATAAAATTATACTAAAAAATCGCCCATGGTTAATAACTTAAAAAATAACGGGTGCTCATAATTTTTACCCTGATTTGAATGTCAAGTTCAAATAAATAAATGTCTAGTTAGTTGAATAATAGTTGAATGTCTAGTTATAAATGAAAAGAACCTCCATTTGCATGCAACAACATATTTAGTAAGTACGAGGAGCATATAAAAGGATGCCAAGAAACTAAAAGACATAATTAAAACATACCTTTTCAAAATTCTTCCACTCCACCCTATTTAGTTTACTTTTTTCCTTTGGACACTTGAGGAACGATTTCAGCCCACAATTTGTGCAATTCATTTGCAAACACTTTGACTTATGCCAAGGTGTGGCGTCATCTTTTGGACACACCAAGGACCTCCACATCTCACTCACACTGTTGAAAGTGTGCATGTGTGCCTCACATTTTTTCCCAGGTCCACAAACAAGGCATTTACATCTACAATTGGGCCCGTGGAATTCTCTTCTCATCTTATTGATTGCTTGCCTTACAAACTCAACACGCATGTGATAGATGCAACAGCATGTCTCCCTCTCCTTAAGTCTCCTCACAAATTTTGGCTTCAAGGCCTCAAAGAGCCTCAATCCAATTTTGATGTTTGGATATTGACGTTTGAACCGTTTGTAAAACATGACCTGCATTAATAATTTCAAACAAGTTTTAATGTGTATACACAATTTTAAACATAGTAAATTGAATGTACATACCTGTGATTCTTCTAGAAAGTGGATTGCATGTAAATTGTGCGGTTTTGCTATCTTTTCGCCATTCATATGTCTTCTTAACTTAATAACCTGTCGCTTATTGGGAGAAACCCTCGTCTCGGAAACCCAAAAGTTGTAGACCTCTTCACGCTCCTTATTAGATAGACGATCAGATCTTGCTTTCCTCTTAAACATTGACCATGGACCTCCAAAATCAGCAATCTGTCTCTTATCAAGAGCAGAATAGATAGCCTTCCTCCGCAGAAGTTGAGTACTTTTGCCCGCGGAAGATGCGATTGCTACAAGAACTTACAGCCATCATCATAGTGGATGATCTTGCCCTGTCTTTGTCTCTACTTCTAGCAAATTTGTTAGTGGCAAGAGTATTCTTTACATTGTCTACAACATGTTTGTAGACATTCAAAGCTTTATATCCAATCATTTTAAATTCTGGAAGTTGTTCTGCTACTCTAGAAATCACCTCTGTTCTATCTTCAGCATGTAAATCTCTACATACCTTGTGGATGAAGTCCAATATTTGTTTGCTCATACGTTGCTTTTTCCTTGTACTACGCCTCTTAATGCACTTGTCTATCTTCAAGGTCAATTTCTCCCTCTTTCTCTTCCTAATCCTCTGCAATCTTCTTTTTTCTGTCATGTTCATGTGTGGGAGATACACATGAACATGTCTTATTGCAAGTAGCTTTACAAGGTGAAGATTCATGTTGCATCTGAGATGATTGAGATGAGTAGGGATCTACATCTCCTTGGTTTTCCAAATGAATTGGGATTTCTTCTTGCACATCCAAGCTTGGCATATGAATTTCCAAATTGTATCCAAGTGCAGCAGCCAAGGGTTCTCGATCTTGCCCAAAGAAATTTAGCTTGAAATTCTCACTGCATATCGTTCAACGAGATCCATTGCATGCCTTCCAAAATTTTGAGACTCGCAATAGCAAGAAGTGTATTTCTTTTTTTTCAAAATTGGTTTCTAGCAGCAAAAGGCCGCCAAAAATCGGTAGATCCATTTGTTGTAGCCGGATCGATGACTTGGATAACAAAGCTTTGCCCCCTCCAACGGAATTACGCGGGCTTAGAAGCCCTCCACAAAAACTACGCGGGCTCTAACGAACCCTTATTGATGACGGGCAAAAAACGCTATAAACTAACTAGTAATAGTGCCCAACGTTCTTTGGGCTAACATTTGGAACCTGACAAATGTCATGTGTATTGTACTTAGTTGCATTTCTTTTGTAACATTTCCTAGCAAGACATTCTAGAGATTACTCCATACTTCTAAAAGGTCATCATTCCATTGTTGAATGTGAGATTACATTGACACTCTAGATATTATCCTATACTTCTAAAAGGTTATCATCCCATAACTTAAGTTGGCGAATGTGAGACTACATCATGAAACTCTAGATATTATCCCATGCTTCTAAAAGGTCATCATCCAATAATCCCATACCTATAATCCCATGACTTAAGTCGAAGTGTGAGACAACATCAAATGTGCATAGCATACAATTGTTTATGTTTATGTTTCATATGTCTATGGATATGCCAAGAAGCCCTTATAGATACATCTGTTTATTCATAACTACGATTCGATATCTCTTTAACATGATCATTATGTGCATATCCATGTTGCTATGTGAGATTGCGAGTAGGTTGTTTTTTTTCTTTTACGATTACCAAGAAGATTGGAATTCAAATGGAACCAAATAAGAATTTAAAACTCAAATCACATTCTATTAGAAGCTACCAATAGGGCATGCCTTCTCGCATATTATTATATATGTTCTTGTGTTGTAGCGTAAGAAGAAGATTGGGATTCAAATGGACCCAAATAAGAATTTAAAACTCAAATCACATTCAAGTGGAAGTCGCTAATAGGACATGCCTTACGTGATATTATACATCTTTGTAGATGTTAAAGTAGGTCATAAACGTTCTTGGGTGCCACGATTAAGCTTACTCTTGAACAAAGTTCTAAATCTGAGGTTGATAAGACAAATTTGAAGGTAGATAGGACAACTTTTCATATTAGCTTTGTAGCTTTATTTTGAATATCACAATTCAAGAATAAAAACTAATCTTCCAAACCGGACATCCAGATCCCATCCAAATTAAATAATGCACATGTTGCCATTTTGCAAAACTTCGATGGATGAAGCCTTGATATGGAGCTTGTAACTTGCGGGGAGCCATTCCATCTTCTTCATCAACCATGATTTTTTAGTGTTTAGGTCTGCAACTATGCTTTATGCAATCTTAAAAGTTGTCTTGAAGACTTGGTGAAAGGATTGCACCTGGACAAAAAAAGAGAATTTCACAACTTGATTTTTCAGAAGAAAGCAAACTTTGTACCGTGACACAAATGTAAACGGGTTAAACGAAACCGCTTTATTTTGACGCAGGAACAAAGTACCATTTATTCATGGCAAAGTTGAAGATGCAAGCAAGCTTCCCTTGTGAGCCGATGCTTGCTCATAATCGACTTCGATCCAATGAGATTCCCCGAAATAAAAAGACGGACCTACATAAATCGAAATGATAGTGGTGATTCTGTGACCGACCAAAGCGATATCTAGCGTAGATGGAGGCGTGATTGGATGCACCAATGTTCGACATGGCTGGAAAGATTTACCAACCGGGAAATAAGTATATGGGTGGGAAAAAATGACAAACAAAACATAAGACTACTCACTTGCATCCGTGAATCAATCTTCTCTTTGCAATGACCTTTGCGGGAGCACTTTTTGCTTCCCATTCACGGAGACATGATCATAGATATGTTGGGGTCCACATAAGGTCGGGTACATCTACCTCGCTAAAATTCTCATCTCAGAAAAAGATGCCTTCTTTAAGAGCAGGACTCACAAAGGCAAAGAGGGAAAAATGCCATTTAGAAAAAAAAGAGTAATCAAGGGACATTGCTATGTCTATTTGTTTGTTACATTGTGCATTGAAGCATGACATAGGAAAGCGGAGATATCATGCTTACTTGAATGAGGTTGTTGCTCCGTAAAATAAAATATTCCACCGGAAAGCTAAGTGTCTTGATAAATCTGCTTGAAAAATTGAACTACACGATATGAATTCCTTTCCTTAGACTTACCCAAAATGGCTGCAATAGCCAATCGTTAGGAAACAAAAAGAACAAAATTATTATGCAAGATGTTACTTGAGAAGAACAAAACATTCCCATGGCTTTGTCTTCATAAGCTCACCAAGAGATAATAAGAACCGATTAACAAATATGCCCACGAAGAACTAAGGTCATTATGCTAATGTCCGCTCGAGGAAGAACTAAGGTGACAACAGACTTCTTGGGAGGAAAAT
This sequence comes from Isoetes taiwanensis, assembly GCA_021234155.1. Lineage (NCBI taxonomy): Eukaryota > Viridiplantae > Streptophyta > Lycopodiopsida > Isoetales > Isoetaceae > Isoetes > Isoetes taiwanensis. The sequence goes on from JAJEKV010000002.1 coordinate 36,660,597, forward strand.
TTCGACACACATAGAAGCCAAGGGACACACCTTTTATATCTATAAGAAGAAGGTAATATTTATGTTTAGACCATAAGACCCAAAACATGCTTGAAAAACACCGGACCCAAATCTTACTTGGCATCACCATCAATCGAAAACAGACTCATACGTTGATTGAATCTTGTTACATCAAGAAAGCAAAGCGATATCTTCGGTGATCGACATTAAAGTAAGATCTGAAGTTTTGCAATGCATACCACAAAATATTTAGCGATCGCTGATGCCGCTTCAATCATACCATTTTACCTCTAGCTTCTAGAACCATGTTGCACGATGTCATTCGTCCTCCATCATTGTAAATATCACGCGGGGCAAAGGATGCATGTTGAAACCTTACGAATTTATTGTGGCAATCATTGCCAAATCTGCTTTGTGCATGGCCCAGTTGATTGACAACAAAGTCCATAGCTCCAGACACCAAAAAGTCCATGGCGATCTTACAGAAAACCATGTGCCATAGTTGGAAAACCTAGGTGTCCTCACAAAAGATCTAAGCGTATTTGCCAGATGCCATAGATCCCAGACTTCAAAGATCACTCCCTGATGCATATTAGAGGGCACAAAAAACCCCATTGTTTATACATTGTCGGATGATTTCGAACCTGTTGAGATCTCGAGCTTGCCTCTAGATAACAGAGTAAAATGGCTAGAGTGCCCATAACGCATGATCCTATCTCCGGAACTGGCAAATCTCAAAACGATGCATAACACCAACAGAAGCTAGGTTACAGTTTACAGGATGACCATCTAGCGGAGTTGGATCCACAAAAGTTCTTGCAGAAGCCTGGAATCTGAAAGAAAAGGTCTGCCATGCCAACTTTTGAGATAATATCTGCTCCAGAAGGGCTTTTGATCCAGTGAAACTCGAAAGAAAAATAGATGTAAGTTTGCATGGTATGCATACTGTAACTATTCTTCACGACTTTGAACCATATTCTGAGCCATCTGGAAACAAAAGGCTGGCAAGCTCTGCTCTTACATATGGCGGACGCTCCTTAGTAAAAGAATGATCCCATTCACTCTAAAGTTTCTTTCGTCTGCCAATATCATTCTCTTTTCCCCTTGTTTCAATGCTACCATTATGTGCTACACTGTCTAGATTAAGGCACTAAAAACTCCGGCTGGCCATGAAAACACGACGGGCAAGGGCAGGGAAGGAATGGTAAAGATGGCTATGGCAACAGCAATGAGCGATGAGGAGGAGGGAGGGTGGACGAAATTGGCCTATTGTTATTGGTGCCACGACCATTGATCTGCAGCCCTAGATGTAAACCGTCCGATCTAGGGCTGGATCCAAATCCAGGAATTACAGTATAACATTACTAGTAATGGTGCCCAGCGTTGCTGGGCAAATGTTGGGAACATTTGTGGATGGAAACCTATTCAGCTCAGACTCATTAACCAAGTTCATCATATCTAGGCTATAAGAGGTTTTTGTGCATTTGATAACCTTCCCTATCCTTTTTTCCTCATTTTCTTACACACTTTCTTTTTTCCCTTTTCTTATTTTTCCTGCACAATTACTTTTCTCCTTCTCTCTCTCTTTTTTTCTTTTCTTTTTTACCCTCTTCTCCCTCCTCTTTTCCTTCCTTTTCTCCTTCTCATTTTTCCCTTTCCCTTTCCTTTTTTTGACGGCTTTTTTCCTTCCCTTTTCACCTTTCTCCACCCTTCCCATTTTTCTCATGCTCTTTTTTCCCTTTCCTTTTCCCATTCCTTTTGCTTTTCTCTTTTCCCTTCCCTTTTCTTATGCCCTTTTTGCATTCCCTTTTCCCCACCTTTTTTTTTATGTTTTTCTTCCTCTCCTCACCCTCTTCTTCTTTATCTCATGTCTCTTTTTTCCCATTTTCTTCTTCCTTTTTTCTCATGCCTTTTTTCCTTTCCTTCCCCTCTTTCCGCCTCCCTTTTTCTTTTTCCCTTTCCTTCTTTTTTCATCATTTCCCCACCCTTTCCCTTTTTCCCGTGCCCTTTTCCTCTTTCCTTCCCCCCTTCCTTTTCTCTTTCCCTTTCCTTTTTCCTTTTTCCTTTTTCCTTTTTCCTTTTTCCCATGTATTTTTCCATTCCTTTTTTTCCACTTCTTTTTACTTGCCTTTTCTTCCGCCTTACCCTCTTCCCCTTTTTTCTTTTTCTTTTCCCTTTCCCTATGCTCTTTTTCCCTTTATTTTTACCCTTTGCTCACCCTTTCCCTCTTCCAGTTTTTTATGTGCCCTTTTTCCCTTCCTCTTTTCCATTTTCCCTCCTTATTCCTCGTGTTCTTTTTTCTTTCCCCTTTCGCCTCCCATTTCCTTTTTCCTGTTCCTTCTTTTTTTCATCCTTTTCTCTTTTTCCATGCCCTTTTCCTCTTTCCTTTCCACCCTTTTTTTTCCTTCTCTCTTTTCCTTTCCATTTTCCCACACCTTTTTCCATTCCATTTTTTCCACCTTTTTCACATGCCCTTTTTCCTCCTTTTCCCACCCTCTTCCCCTTTTCCCTTTTCCTCTTTTCCTATTCCATGTTTTCTGTTCTCTTTTTGCTTTTCGCTTTTCCCTTTTCTCTTTTTCCATCTCTTTTTCCCTTTCTTTTTTTCCTTTCCTCACCCTTTTCCTCTTCTCGTGCCACTTTCTCCTTCCTCTCTCATTTCCCTCTCCCTTTTCCTCATGCCCTTTTCCCTTTTTTGCCTCCTTTTTCCTTCCCTTTCTATTTTTCCATGCCCTTTTTTCCTTCTCTACATCATTCTTATCTTCCCCTTTTTCCCTTCCGTCACCCTTTCCGTCTTCACCTTTTTCCCGTTGCCCTATTTTTCTTCCTTTTCCTCCCTTCCCCTTTTCTTTTCCCTTATTCTGTCCTTACCCTTTCCCCCTTTTCCTTTTCATAGTGTCCTTTTTTCCTTCCTTTTTCTCCCTTTCTTTTTCTTTCCCTTTTTCGTGCTCTTTTCCCTTTCCTTTTCCCTTCTCCGTCTTTCCCTTTTACCCGTGCCTTTTTGCCTCTCACTTTGCCCTTTTCTCTGCCATTTTCCCTTTCCTCTTAAGAGATCAGAGCATGGCCAATCACGGTGGTGAGAAGTTGTGCGATAAATCTCGGCCTTCGAATGCTATCAGACGATCTCAACTATCTAAATTAGGGTTTGATTGAAGACATACGCTAAAACTTTATAATATAAGATAATATAGGATTATGCACTATGTAAAGCACCCCATAAGCACAATGTGTCGCCGAAAAAAAAAACGTACCCCAACTTTATGCGTAGACCCTCATATGGCTGCAGCACTCAACGAAGGACATCCTATCCTTAGTGAAAGCACTCTTCTTGTATAAGACTTCTTTCTTTAAGCACTGGTCTAAAACCCAAATGGTCTCAGCGTCGTCTAGCCCCTGAGTCTTTCTCATCTCTGTCACATTCAAGTCAAAGATGCTCATATCAACAGGAGGCACCCTACCCATAGTATCTGGCAACTTCCCTTCTGCATTATAAGTGTCCCAGAATTCATTCCACTTTTGCCATACTGCCTCCTTACAAAAGACAATCTTATACGAGTCTGTTGGGCCTGACCTGCTAGATGAGTTTTCAGAAGGATCTGCAATGTCATCACCACCTTTTTTCTTTGATTTTCTTGCAGTCTTCTTCTTCTCCTGTATAATTGTCTGCGACAGAGTCCGCTCCAGCAGCTTGAATGCCTCAGACTTTGACCCGCCCTGTCTGGTGGGTAATGGGCAGCCATATTCCACCCACTGTTGACGGGCGTGGCGCAGTTGTTCCACGTATGGACTGCAATAGTACAGACATTGAATCAGTATCATAGAATAGAAACACGCCGGGCGCGATTTGAATAGAATTGATCAAAAGAAAAATCACGCCTGGCGTGAAATGAATTAAGTTACTAATGCAATTCACGCCAGGCGTGCTTTCAAATCAAACCAATTCATGCCAGGCGTGCTTTTAAATCAAAACAGTTCACGCCAGGCATGCTTTCAAATCAATTGGTTTGATTTGAAAACACGCCTGGCGTGAATTCGATTGATTTGAAAGCACGCCTGGCGTGAATTCAATTGATATGAAACCATGCCACACGTGAATTCAATTGAATTGAAAGCACGCCTGGCGTGAATATTAAAATGCTAACATCCTAATGCAGTTAGTTACCTTTTGTATAGAAATGTCTTCCCGACTAATCTCAGCCAAATCTGCAGGTGAAGTATTCCAAGATACGACACCTCCTATACGCATAGTGATTGTAGAACGCGTTTTGGCCTGTTTGTTCTGCCTGCCTGATGAGGGCTGCCTCAACAGAATGCTGCCCGTCGATGATGACAAATTTAATGTTATCCTTTGACATTAACTCCTCGAAGTTCGCCCACACAGCAGGCTTGTTCGAGATCATATATCAAGGTAACACATCTGCTGGCATAGGCATTTGACCTGGATTACTAATCATGCTCTGAACAATCTCCATTGCGTGTGCTGGATCATATCTTCTGCTAACATAAATGGAGCTTGGTGAACGGATGAGGGACTTCACATGGATCGCAAAAGTTTCCGTAAGACCCAATGGATAATGGTCAGAGTATTTATTCAGCTTGTTCATGGCCTCTATCTGCGCCACCCTGTCCTGTTCATTCTAAAAAATAGAAGCCTCCATGCCTTCGACAACTGCAGGAAGAACATCCTTCCCTAGATTTAGGACCCTCCTAGAAGCTTTCAAGTCAGCTAATTCCCTAGCTTGCTGCAAATAGTGACTTGGTGTCGGTTTATTGAACATGCCTCTATGCACAGCTGTAACCCCTTGGCAAATAGATATTGGCATAACTGCTATATTGGTGGGCCCGCCATACTTAAAACATGTCTCAACGTTCACATCTGTCTTCATGAACGTATCCTTGTATGCAGTAGCTCTACAGTGAGTAAGTCTGAGCAGATCTTTCTTCTGCTTATGTGTAATTTCCAAGAGCAATTTGAGTTGGTGTCGTCCTCTTCCTCACAAAAGATTAGGATCCCTTGTTTGGTCATCTTGTCTGCTTCCTTTTTCCTCGAGAAGAGAGTTAAGTCGAGCTTGCCATTTGTCTTGGCAAGGTCAATGTACCACTCGGCACCCTCGTCCATTTCCTCTTCAGGGCAGGCAGGGTCAGTGGTTGCTATAAGAATCGGCCCTTCATCATCTAAGATGAGATCATATGGTACTGCATCTGGGTCGTCTACCCTTGGTTTCTTGCCAGGAATAGAACCCGAATTATTAGGGGTTTTCTTCCTCTTGGGCACTGCAAAAGAAGATGAACATTTTTTAGAGTACTTTTCAGAACAAGAGATCACGCTTGGCGTGCATTTAAACCTAAATTAGTACAATTCACGCTTGGCGTGTTGGTAGCTCCTATTATGAACCATGCTATGCATGAATTTGAAACTAAATTAGTTTGCATCCACATTTTAAGCTACATACCCTTTATGAATCCATATTTCACACTATTTAACCTCATTGAACACTGCTATCTCTAACTGTCTAACACTGCTATATTCTATAAAACAGAGCAAAATTATGTTCTACAAAACGGACAATCAGAGCATTAACTGATGGTAATACTTAAAATTCATGCAAAGCATAATAACTCAAATTCATGCAAAGCATAATAACTGAAGGCAAGGAAATAACTCAAATTCATGCAAGCATAATACTCTCTACACAGTGTGTATTCTGTGGCAAATTAAATACCTTGAATAGGGGTCTGATCAACGTCCTCTGAAACTTGAGAAGTGCCGGGTTTTGAGATTCCTCTTCCACCGCTTCCTCGGCCCCGTCCGCCTCGACCACCTCTCGTTTTAGAAGACATCTCTGGAGTCGCCTAGTAACAGAGTTGGAAGGTCGCTCGGATACGCGCTCGAGCTGCTCGAAGAAATAGCTGCTCGAGCTGTTCGAGAAATAGCTGCCAAGAAATAGCTTTTTCTACCTGTACAAGAGAAATCTGAATTTCAAGAAAACACAATATGCAGTTTCGAAATATTCTTGACATATAAAAATAATAATGACGAAGATTCACTTTAAAAAAAAGAAAAAAGAACCCGTCCGCCGACTTCTTTCATTGAGTTTTTAAAATGCAATCTACCGTGTTCTTGCATGATTACATTTATCCCGCCTAAATGTAATTAACCTAAACTTTCTTCTAACTCGAATTTTTCCCGACCGCCTGAGTTTCCATAGCGCCTGTGATTTCGAGAACTCGAATCAGCTTCTCAAGAATGGCTACAGAATTCTAATACTCATCTCATTCCGATAGCTTGAACATTAATTTCCAATAGTAGGTGTCTGAATAGCAATTGTCTGCAGTGTCGAAGATGAATGTTTCATGTTAACTACAAATCAGAAAAGGAAAGTAAGATTATGCAAGATCGACTCCATCGATCCGACTGCTTGCGGCATTACTAGAGAAAGAGGCTTTGCAATTGGAGAATTATGCGACCTTCACCACAGAGCTTGAGGCTTGTTTTGGATATATTGATAGATAGCGAATTGTCCTTGATTACCAATTAACCATCATTCAATTAAATTGGGATTATGTCTTAATTTTGGGATAAATTTCATATTGTATGTTTTTTATAGCATATTCAAATTCACACAAACCAACTCAAAAGTATGAAAATGTAATCTCATATTATTTACAAAATAGTCAATATTTCACAATATAGCACCATATCATAAAAACGTGATGAAAAAAATTTACATAGTTATTCAACTCTCTTCAAGCAACCCCAATGATATCATAACCTTCTTTCTGACATCCTGAGGTATTGTAATTCTCGCATTTCTAGCTGGAATAGTGTTTGGAGTCCATGAGTACAAAACACTTTCATAGTCTAGCCAAAGATCAGGATCACTCGGATTTCTCCTCCATCTCTTTGTCCAACAATCTGAGTACCTTTCTTTATCCGATACGTTGGTCAACTGATGCATTGGACATCACCATTCTACCCGCACATGGTTGAAGTTAATATTACCTTCTTCTTTGCAAATATCAGAGATAGTGAACCCCAACCACACTGGATATGTATCTAAATCTGCTGGCTTTACTACCACAAATTGGTGGCATTCCAAGTCAGTGGAAGGTTCATAAGCATCCATGCCTAGAAACTTTGGCCTATTGTTCTTAGAACCTGTTAGGATCTATAATGCAATGTCTAGCTTATTCAATTATTCTACAGCAATACAACCTTTCCATATATTCGAAATGAAGTTATAACACATATACAACCATTGAAAATGAAGAGAACTTTAACCAATGTATTGCCTTATTGTCCGACAGCTCGGGCATTCATATCACTATGAATCCATTACATCAGAATCATTTTTTCTGTCTATTCTCCTTCAATTTAAGTTCAGGTCCCCGATCCACAAGGAATCGGCACCGATCAAACCACTATCGGCCCGCTCCATTCTAAGTTTGAATTGGAGCATGGCGCATTCTCATTCGACCGAGATTGAGAATTATTTTCATCAAATAAACACTAAGGTTCATACCCCATTAATGTTAACCTTTAAAACCATAGGTAAGTATTCGCCATCTTTAAGCCTTAGGCTTTAGAGTATTTTCACCTATTAGATCTTTGTCTTTTCTTCTGTCCATTCCTTTGATCATCACAGCACTGCCACTAGATAACTAAACGTCTGCAACTTTGTCCATGTTTTTAACAATGTCTAGGTATCATAGATATATCTATCACAATCTGTATCCTTTTATGATCTCAGCTGCCAACAAAAAGACCTATAATGAACCTGTGTTCAGTACTTTATAAGAATGATCTTAATTCACCACAGTAAATCATTCTAGCATTATTACAATATGAACCTTAACTCTCACATTCCCCTTTCATATTGTAATCTCTGCAACTTATTAGCCTTCTCAAAAGTCTGAACCTTGCATCTGACAGTGGCTTTGTAAGGATATCTGCCAGTTGCTGATCTGTATGCACATATTGAACATGTATGATATTTTTATTTACTAAATTCCTGATGAAATGTGCTTCCAGTTCAATATGCTTAGTTCTCTCATGGAAAATGGGATTCTTTATCATTGCAATGCAGCTTTGGCTGTCAGAATACAAACTTAAAGGATCACTTTGATGTATTCCCAACTCATTCAATAATCTTATGCTCCAGACAATCTCTTTTGCTGCAAGAGTGGTTGTAGAGTATTCTGCTTCAGCAGATGAGAGAGTTATAGCATTTTGCTTTTTGCATTTCCATGAGATAGGTCCTCCACCTAACATTAAAATAAACCCTGAAGTAGACTTTCTTTCATCAAGGTCGCCTCCCGAATCTGAATCACAATATGATTCTAAATCAAGATTGCTTGAAACATACATAATACCAATCAATGACCCTTTTTGCTGCCTGCCAATGCATTATTCCAAAGTTGTTATTGTATCTGCTCAACATGTTAACAACAAAAGATATGTCTGGTCTTGTACAATTTGCTAGATAGAGTAAACAACCAACCAATTCCCTGTAAGGTAATTCTTGTACTTCAATTCTTTCTTTATCATTCTGGGGGCAATGTTCTTTTGACAACCTACTTCCTGGCACCATAGGAGTTTTCACAGCTTTGCAATCTTCCATGTTAAACCTCCTTAGTATTCCCATGATGTTTTGACTCTGAGACAATGCCATTATTTTGTTCTTCCTGTCCCTTTGTACTTCAATACCTAGGAATTTTTTTAATTCCCCTAAATCCGTCATTTTGAACTTGTTCTTCAGTATATCTTTGCATTTCTGCAATATGCTCAAATTACTGCTTACCATCACATTGTCATCAACATATAATGCTATGTAGCAGAATTCTGAATCTTCACTAAACAAATAGACATTCCCATCATCTTTGAGTTTTATAAATCCTTGTTCTCTTAAATATGAATCCATACATAAGTACCACTGTCTTGGGGATTGTTTCAATCCGTACACTGCCCTTTTTAATTTCCAAACCTTGTCTTTACCTTGTTCAAAACCAGGGGGCTGCTTCATGTAAATATCTTCTTCCAATTTTGCATTAAGAAAAGCAGTGGTGACGTCCATATGATGTGCCTCCAGATCTTTTGCATTTACCATTGCTAGCAGCATTCTAATGCTGGTCAATTTCACAATAGGGGAAAATGTATCCTCATAATCAATCCCTGGTTTTTGAGAGAATCCTTGTGCTACAAGTCTGGCCTTATGTTTGATTAAGTTTCCTTCATTTCCTTGTTTCACTTTAAAAATCCATTTGCAGCCAACTGCACTTCTGCCCTTAGGAAGATCTATTAATTCAAATGTTTCTTTTTTCCTGAAAGCATTTAACTCCTCTTCCATAGCATTAATCCATTCCTTTGCCTCTGAGCTATTCAAAGTTTCTTCAACTATCTTAGGTACTTCATAATCAACCATTGCCAATATTTCTATAAGATTTATTTCATTTGCATTATGTTTTAACCTCCTACTTCTACCTGTTTGATCCCTGCCAAATAATTCATTACTAACCTCTTTTGCTTCATCTTGTAATATTTGTGAATTTGTCCTCCTTGTAGGCTTAGCCTTGCCCTCGATTCTTTGCTCCTCATTTTCTTCTTGTACTTGTATTTCCTGCAAATTAGTTGCTTCATTTTCCTGCAAATCCTTTGGGTTAGTTTCAGAATTATCATCATCATATATATTAGATAACGTTTCTAGTTGTTCCAGATTTTGAGCTGTTTCCCTTTCTTCTGTTGGTGCCGCATGTAATTTTGTATCTTTGTATTGTTGTCCTTCATCAAAAAGAACATCCCTACTGATCACAACTTTCCTTTTAGCAGGGTCAAATAGCCTATAAGCTTTAGATTGCTCATCATATCCCACAAGATATGCAATCCTTGCTCTATCATCAAGTTTTTGCCTTTGTTCCTTAGGAACATGCACAAAACTTAAACATCCATAGCTTTTAAGCTTTTCAAGATTAGGTTTCTTACCCGACTACAGCATCTCTGGTATTGAACCATTTATGCTTGCTGAAGGAATCATATTTTGTACTTCTACTGCAGTTCTAACTGCCTCTTCCCATAGATAGTTTGGAAGGCCCGTGTGTTTAAGCATTGCCCTTACTGCATTCAATATGGTTCTGTTTTTCCTTTCTGCTACACCATTCTGTTGAGGAGAATGAGAGCAAGTCAACTGTCTTTTAATTCCCCTGGACCTACAAAAGATCTTAAATCTTCCAGATAGGTATTCTCCACCTCTATCTGATCGTATACACTTTACTTTATTTCCAATTTCAAGCTCAACCTCTGCTATAAATTCCTTGAGTGCTTCAAAAGCCTCATCCTTGGTTCTCAAGCATTTTACCTTTGTTTTTCGGCTGAAGTCATCTATAAAGGTAATGAAATATTTCTTTCCTGTGATTCCCCTTACATCAAGAGGTCCACATAAATCAGTGTATACAACTCCCAATACTTCCTTTGCTCTTTTGTTTGATTTTTTAAAAGGTAATCTAGCAAGCTTTCCAACCATGCAACCATAGCAAAATTTATGCTCATTGTCCAATTTGCAATCTTCGATTAGCCCCTGTTTTACCATAGCCTGTATATTCTTATTGCTGGCATGGCACAATCTTTGATGCCACACACTAATATCAGAAGCTATAATTGCATTTACACATGGTAGATGATTATTTTCAAAGCCAAAAAGATTGCCAACCCTTTTTCCCAGAAATTTGATTTCATTATCTGGAGAAACAGTACATCTCAATCTGTCAAAATTGACAGTATAACCCATGTCCACAAGTTGGCTCACGGATATTAAATTTCTCACTAAAGAAGGTACACATAAAACATCTCTTAAAACTACTGCTTTGCCTTGTAAATCAAATAGCTCAAGTGTTCCTGAACATTGAACCCTTTGCAAATCTCCATTTCCTAGTTTGATAAAGCCTCCTTTTTCTGTTTTTCCATCTCCAAGTAACTTAGCTGAGCTAGTTACTATTTTCTCTGCTCCACTATCTAGGATCAGCAAGTTTTTTGCATCATTAGATTCCTTATTTGAAATATTCAAAACATCATTACATACCTCAGCATCTTCATCATTTTCACTTGATTCCTCTTCGATTTCTTGTGTTAAATTCACTGCTGTCTCTTGTCTTCCAGCTCCTCTTACTTGCTTCCCTCTTCCCCTGCTAGATTTGCTTCTTTTTCCTTTGCTGCTTGAGCATCTATTTGCATAATGGCCCTTGCCACCACAGTTGAAACATTCCACATTTTTGAGCTTAGGACAATCAGCTTTGAGATGACCAGAATCCTTACAGTGATAGCATGGCCCTATATTCCTTTTTGATTTTCCCTGAATTGAGCTGTTACCTTTGTACTTAGATCGACCTGCATATAGTACTTCCACATTCTCATCAAAGTCATCATTTAGTACTTTATTCTGCTCGAATTCTGTCCTTATCATTTCTTCTGCACTTTCTCTAGTTTTGGCTACATTCCTTATTAATGTAGCAAGTTGTTTATTGTCTCCTACTGCCCTAGCAACATGCAACAACTTCTGTTGGTCAGTCATGACAACTCCTGCTCCCTCAAGATCAGCTATAATATTGTCAAACCTTGAAAAAAAATTAGTTAGATCATCTTCTTCCCTAAGCCTGAGTTTTCTCAATTCTTTATCCAAAATATCAATTTGGGAAGAACCTTTCCCTTCAAAGTGTTTCAGCAGGTACCTCCAAATCTCTCCAGGACTTTTACCTCTTATTTTTAAGAGGATTGATGCTCCAACTTTGCTGGTCAAAATTGCATATGCTTCCTTAACTTTTGCTTTGTCAATTCTGCCACTATCTCCACTTGTTGCAGTTGCATCTAATTCCCCTGCTGTAGATGCCTCTCCAGAAGGGCTATTCTCCCTTCTTCCTGCAACCATACTAACCAAACTATTAGTATTATCAGGATTTCCATCTTCTAGTAAATCCCACAAATTTTCATTTTCAAGAACATTTTTCATTTGTTCTTTCCAGATCTGAAAACCTGGACCTCCCTCATAGGTCTTGATTCCACTGAGCAAAGCAGCTTCAAACCTGCTAGACATTCTGAGTAGCATGGCTCTGATACCACTGTTAGGATCTACAATGCAATGTCTAGCTTATTCAATTTTTCTATAGCAATACAACCTTTGCATATATTCGAAATGAAGTTATAACACATATACAACCATTGAAAATGAAGAGAACTTTAACCAATGTATTGCCTTATTGTCCGACAGCTCGGGCATTCATATCACTATGAATCCATTACATCAGAATCATTTTTTTCTGTCTATTCTCCTTCAATTTAAGTTCAGGTCCCCGATCCACAAGGAATTGGCACCGATCAAACCACTATCGGCCCGCTCCATTCTAAGTTTGAATTGGAGCATGGCGCATTCTCATTCGACCGAGATTGAGAATTATTTTCATCAAATAAACACTAAGGTTCATACCCCATTAATGTTAACCTTTAAAACCATAGGTAAGTATTCGCCATCTTTGAGCCTTAGGCTTTAGAGTATTTTCACCTATTAGATCTTTGTCTTTTCTTCTGTCCATTCCTTTGATCATCACAGCACTGCCACTAGATAACTAAACGTCTGCAACTTTGTCCATGTTTTTAACAGTGCCTAGGTATCAAAGATATATCTATGAACGTATGCGAAAACAAGAGGAAATACTATGAAAATACATGAGAAATATGCGAGAAAACTGAATATGATATCAATAGCAGAGTAGGAAAACAGGAGTCAAAGGACTATCATGAATACAAGAACATGAGCTAGAAACCTCAAGGCCTCTAGAACTTTTTGCAAGGTTCAAAGAATACTCTATAAGAATATAGCTGGCGATCGTATACATGTGATATATGTATGATCATCACAACAACAGAGGAAGACGAATCAAACAAGATGTAACCATAGACACAAGTAAAATAGACCATCAGCCAGTCTCATTTCAGTCAAAGAAGATCAGTGAGTCAATGTCTTCATTGATAGCAGAAGCTTCTACAACTTCATCTTATCAAAAGCAGCAGAAAAGCTTAAGATACCCACGAAGGATGTGAAGAAGGGTAAATTCAGATTGATAACTAGTTGAATATCAAGTATTTTTCCAAATATACATGTAGACATATCGACATAGATTAAGATCATTGCATAAAGAAAGCATGACATTATCATAGGCATGAACTGGCATGGATAAAATTGGAGCCTCATAAAATGCTAGAACCGGACAGTCTCAGTAAATCTTAGGGATCAGGGTCCTTATCGAAGTCTAGAATGATGTCTTTAGAACAACTTAATTCAACAATAAATAAGGGCGAGGTATTGCTCATTTATGAAGACTCGAATCAGATGCAATTTAAATAGAAGAACTAGAATCGGGATTGAGAACTAGAATCAACAAAAAAACTAGAGAGCAAAGCCTAGAACGTTATAAACTAATTTGGGATAGTAAAGAGAATCCTGAACTAGAGGTGCTATATTTGCTTTTGTCTGATACCAAGTTGCTCACTTCTTCAACTTGGTTTGGAGTTGATAGCATAAGGCTTTGACGTGCTCTATATCGTGCATCATATTCTTCTATATCCTTGTGAGATTCTCCATAAGGAAAACCTTTAAAGAATTAGACCAGAACTAGAACTAGAATTAAAGGAAACAAGAACTAGACCAGAACAAATTAAAAAATTCTACTTTGAGCTGTCATAAATCTATGAACGGCATACAAGAACTACAATACGAAATACTCAAGAAGAATCAAGAATCTATATAGACTAAAAACATGTACATGACCATGAAGGACACAAAAGAGCAAGAGAACTTGGATAAGAGCGGTTCAGAATTGGCAAAATCGTTTTATGATCCTGGAATAATCCTTGTATGCTTAGAGATCCATTATGCATGATTACCATTGCAATAACTGAAATTGAAATATGAATACAAGTGGGGGCACCTACTATAGATGATGGTGTATTTGGAGCTATAATAGATCAAGAATTGGGGTTGCGAGTAATTGGAATGAAATCCTGAATTGAATATAAAGCTGATGGCCAACCATTCAACTATATTTGCCCTATCTCTTACCCTTTTTGAAATATACATAGATGCACTTCAAGAATTTATACATGGAACAAAAGGAGATGCAGATGCACCAACACTGGGAGACACAATAGTGCCAATAATTCTATGTGCAGATGCTCTAGACGAGAAGGATGCACAGAATATTGAAAGTAATAGAGGAATTTTATGCAGAGATAGGTCTGATAGTTAACATGACCACGATAAAAATAGGGACCTTCGGCATGAAGACAAAGCACAAACTGTTCTAATAGCCAACATAATACAAATATTTAGGACATGAGACATGGAGTAGGAAAATGGTCTAAGGGGGCGCATATTCAAGCAGCCATAGGTAATTATTACGTCATGAAATGTTATTGCAACAAGAACAAGATCATAGACTGGGAAATCAAATCATACTTGTATAACATTCTAGTAGTCAACACAACTATATGGATGCGAGGCATGGTGGCAAGAATTCACAAATTATAAATGGGACAATCAAGAAGGAACACTCTGCCAGTGGCACTATCAAGACTTCCAAGTTAGAATAAACACATCGACAACCACATTAGCATATAAAATAGGCCAAAGCCCATGAAGATTAGGGTATGCTATTATGCCACTGGGGCATACATGCGACATCACACATCACACTTAACATGCTATCAAACGACTTCATATTCAATATATAAAAATGAACAAAGAAGCTTAAATTGCATGGTGTGTATATGTAATGTACATTAATTAGTGATCGTCAAGTGATAATGAAGACAACGAGCTTGTATAATTTGCAAAAGGATGTCAGATAGGGACAAGATGAATAATATGACTCTAATGAGAAACACAAACTAGTGATAAAAAAGTAGATGAAGCAGAAGGAATAAAATGAAGTGCATAAGCATAATGTCACTTGAAGATGCTGAGCCCGAATAAACTTAAGGGACAATAGAAATCACTCTTGGTGGTATAAGGACAAGGGACTCTTATTGACCATAAAAAGAATAGAGTATGATGAGCCAAACGAAAGAAGAAGAAACCTCAAACTGGAAAACACTCATGACAGTGATATAGAGAAGTTAGTCTAAGTTAGAAAAAATAAGCAAGAATCCAACATGATGGGGAAGATACAAAAGAACTCTTGATTAGATAAAATCTATTTGCTGCAATAGTGAAGAAGATAATAAGAAATATGCTAGATTCCTCGATCAAAGATGATAAGGGCATAGCATAGTTATGTAAATGTATCCTTGTTGGCTCTTCATTACAACTGCAAGAGACTCATGGAGGGCAACAATTTTTGCATCATGCATACCATAGGGGTAACTATTGTACTTGCATAACTAATAGCCTATAGTCTTGAATAAGGGAGAAACTAGAGGATGAGGGTTGAAGAACCAAGAAATCAAGCAATAATATCCTTTTCTTTTACTACCAAGTCTAGTCTTCATATTCTATTTACAATAAAAGGCTCAAAACATACCCCAAAAAGTGATGGAAAATACGTAAAATCAGGGGATCGTAGGTCTAGCCTGCAATTTCACCTGTGATTCTTTTCTTCAGTCATTGGATGCGCGACACGTAGCGATGGATCTATGGCCCCCATGACTTCAAGTTGCACAATTGATCCTGTGGCTTGAATTCCGGCGAGTCAGCCAGATCTCCGCGCTGTCGTGCATCTTCAAACCTTACGCCGGAATTCAAGCTGCAGGGCCATTCCTGTATACTTAAAATATCAGTATCTTAACATTGCAAGATGCGAAATGAACACCATGTCCCTTGAAGGATACCTTTATTTTGCTAAAAAAAATTCCTATTTTGATGGGATTAAAAACCATTGTACAAATTTAGAAAGCATTGTATCATATCAATGATTTCTAGATGTGATAAACTTATACCATTTAGTCCAATCTGATAACATCATGGGCAGGAGGCCTATGGAAGATGGTATCTAGCAAACAACCACATCAAGAAGGAGAGCAACCCTTCTAGTTGTTCCAAGGGACATCAGTCTGGTACAAAAAGCCATTGGTACACCGCATCTTCACTGAGAATTCAATATTTATTTATTTATTTATTTTTATTTTTTTTGGGGGTTCGAATTTTTATATTTTATACATATGAAAAAGAGTACAATGTTTCATGCATATAGAGAATTACTATAGGAGTAATCTCAACATCTTCATTCTCTACATGAAGAAACTTATTAATTGCTCTAGAAGTCTAGTAGACATGAAGCTCATAACTTGCTCTTGCAGCTGATATCATAGAATAGTCCATAAGATCCATCCACATCGTATCCAGATTATAGAAGATGATTCAAAGTAGCCGGAAGGCCCTGGAAATAATGACTCTTATCTTGAAGAATATGCAAATGGCCTGAACCACTAGAATAGAAGAAATCTTGTTCCATGCAAGGTGCAGATTCATATCTGTATGAGAATAGCCAAATAGAATGAAATTCAGGCATATCAGTCCCTGATTCAGTACACGGCACAAACATCGCAGTATTTAAGAAAATCATATCCAATGGATTAGTGTCAAGGTGAATTTGGCGTCAGTACCAAATTACATTCAAGCTTAAACTTGAATGGTTTTTTCAAGCATAGCGAGTCTTGAAAAATGCAACCAAGGTGCTAATAAATTTCAAATATTCACCAATCTGTCATACAACCTAGTAGCTCGATCACTTTCAAAATAAACAAGTAACTCAGGACTAACCTTGCAAATCCTTAGACATAAAGTATCTTCCTGATTCATCAATTGCTAAAATCTGAATCTTCCTGCTAGCAAAAAAGAGTGGAAGGAAAGGAAGGGCCATAAATAAAATTCCTTCCACAGAGCAGATTGTGATATTCCCTATTAGAATGGGATGCAAATGATAATCTTTACCCGCCTTGCAGTCGTTCTTTGCCTTATAGGTCGGCATCCATCCAGATGGATCTACCATTTTGACATGTCTGTTTGAAAAGACAAAGGGCAAAAGCACCAAGAATACTCCTACGCTCATACCTTGTTAGAGGGTAATTGCTACAAGTCTGTCGCCGAAAAGTAAAAAATTGCATCACTTCAACAGATTTTTTTTCTGGCTTCTGATCAGGTCAATCCTATCTGGCCCTGCTAGCCTAAAAAGAAAGAGATGGCATTTTCAATCCTACCGCTGTGGCAGTCGGCAAAGAGCAGGGCGGCTACTACCCTAGCTGGCCAAGAACAGCGCTAGCGCTAGTGCCAAGATGCCCATCGTTCCCATTAAGAATTCAATTTTCATTGAGTCCATGTTGGAGACAACATGGCATCGATTACACCATTGTGCATGTTGCTACTTGGGCGACAAGGAATTTTGCTAAGACCTCACCCATGCCATGAACGTTGGATAGAGCTTTATAGGGAGAAGATTCTACTGGCATGCGCATGCTACTAGACCGAGTAGGATTATGACTTCTATTAAAGACGCGATGAGATGGAAAAGAAATGAAGAATTTGTTAAACAAGAGAGAAAGTCCCATAAACCCCATGGACGATGAGGTATATAACCACAACTAAATTGAACAGCCTTAATTTTCTAATTACAGGTTTTACATTAATTCGTCCATTTTGCATCATAAGAAATGAAACCCTTTCTTTCATACTTACTGGACGATTCAAGCCAATGTAGCAGAAGCAAAATATGAAGTTATTATTCTAGTGGTCGTTTGATTTGTTGATGCAATGGACGTTCTATCTTTTGAATAGAAATAAGCCGCGTTTATTCAAGTTCAGAGCTTAGCTCTTAAGTTTTATAACCAAACTGAGCACTTCTCAAGATGCCAGCATCATGAAGATATTCCTCCAGATGTTTATGTTTTTTGTGCAGTTGCATCCACATTGTCAAAATACTCAACCGAACAAATAGAACATATTCTTTAATGGCCCATTCCTCAATTACTACAGAACAACAGCTAAAGCTATTTCCGAATCATATCAGTAGATTTTAACAGAATATCTCGACGCTACATTCTGAGGGAGAACCGCCCATGCTGAGATTTGGTGGAATCTCGCAAATAAAGTTAAAGAATTTCTGGTTTCTAGCGAAATTCGAGAAGCTCCCGTGGCCTAATGGATAAGGCGTCTGACTTCTAATCAGAAGATTGTGGGTTCGAGTCCCACCGGGAGTGCTCTTGTTTTATGTTTTTTAGGTTTTTGCTTCCCAAGAGTTTCTCGTGCTCTTGTTTTATGTTCTTTAGCTTTTCATTACCATGCGGTATGTTTTGGAACCATCGATAAGTTACAACAGGCATATAGAAAGTGAGCGTGAGAGATTACTATCGCCATCATATAAAAAACAATATCATAGTGAAAACCCAGCAACTATAAAATAGAATACATTCATGGATTCGGTGAAAGCACAAAATATTGGACTAATTTGAGTTGCTTTGCTCATCCTCATTTCCAAGGTTCTTTTGGGAAAAATTTAGCATTAAATAAATAACCTTCCTTCCTTTTATTTAGCATGACCTATTATTAGCATGCAGTATCCTAAGCCTGCAGGGAGTCTTGGATCACACTTTTCCTTATAAAATGTTGATGGATTCAAAATGCCCATGACAAATCTCAAATAAAAGTCTTCATCGGAACATAAAATAAAAGAAATCGATGAATGCCTTCTGCTTTAGGAATTTTTGT
Organism: Isoetes taiwanensis; assembly: GCA_021234155.1. Classification (NCBI taxonomy): domain Eukaryota; kingdom Viridiplantae; phylum Streptophyta; class Lycopodiopsida; order Isoetales; family Isoetaceae; genus Isoetes; species Isoetes taiwanensis. Next base: position 36,679,334 of record JAJEKV010000002.1, read on the forward strand.
GGGATTTCAAACTAAATGTAGCCTATTGCTGGGCCGAAAATTCCACCTTGTAATAGCCAGTTCTTGAGTTGATCATGAATGTTCGCAGCATAATCCACATTAGCAAAGCAAACATCCGGGATATGGTAAGAGATTGAAGAAAGAAGACTCTGGATGGGTTCCTGAGGTATCCTAGAGTCTGCACAATGGCCTGCTAAGAAATTAGCCCGATGACAAAGCTGCAAAGACCAATTTGAGTTGTGTATAAACCATCAAATGCATTAAGTTCCTCATATGTAAAGGCGACGTAGCTTTACTCAAAGAATTGATGCTATTGCTGAAGTGAAGAGATCCATCAAGGCGACTGTTCCAAAGCTGTCAACAAGCTTGGGTTGAGATGATGAGGCGGCAGCCGGCAAGATCAAGTCATTCACATACAATGTTATGGACATCCAGTCTCTGGCATCTTCATAATGCAGATGTCTCCCTTCTTGTCATTCTAGAGTATATCAACGCCCCAATGCCCAAAGACTTCTGTAACATAGCCCTGAAGGTTGATGCATGGCTCCATTTTCTGATGTCATTAGCTTGCCATGGCCAACACAACCCTGATTGGCTGTATGGCTCTGCATTTTGTTCTGTTCATTTTATTGAATTTGTACACTAAGATTAAGGTGGTCAAGAAGATCGGATGTTAATTCCACATGAACAACAGCCAATGGCACTGCCTGCATAGTTAGCTAAATCATCTATAGCTGTCCCTATGTCTCTGGGTATTCAGCCTATATTCCAAGTTGTTTGGAGTTGAGGTTTTCCTATGAGCTTAATAGATCATCCAGTAATGGCAGCTTTGAGCAATTCAGAAAATGACAGCAATGGAAGTTCTTACCGATCGGATCGAGCAAATTTCGATCAAGAGGCAGGAACACTGGATTAATCCCCAAAGGGTTGGAGGCAATGCTGCAAACTGAGACAAGTAGAACATGGAGGGCGGAAGGACCCAAAACCTCCAGGGGTATGCTTTGACCTGTGTTATGGCCATGATGAGCCCAAAGTGTTCTAAGAAGCTAGGCAGTATTCATGAGCATGACTTTGGGAGGAACCCATGAAAGGGGAATTCACCGATCTGTTTTATTCTCTAACATCACTTATGTTAAGAATAAGCTTCGGCCTCTAGTGAATCTCTACAAGAAGGCTTGTAAAGGCTGGATAGCATCAAAATATGGATCCTTTCAGAAATGGCTTCCTTGAAACCAGTTCATCCTAGTCAACCTTGTCAGTGAAGTGTGATTTGCATGTCCAAGCTTCCTATGTCTATTTTGGTATTGTCAGCGAAAAATGCCTGAGCTCTCCGTTTCATCATGCCAAACTGTATGCCTACCCGCAAGTGGTTTTCTGTATTGTCTCTTCCCAAAACCTATGCTGAGGTCCGAGCTTGGACACTATGCAGATTTTCCTGTAGCCCAAGCATGTCAAAATATAGCTGAGACAATCCCAAGCACCCTGCTACTCAATATGTGCATTGTATGACGAAATTTACACCTTATCCAGTGGAGAACACTTTCATACACTAATGTATGTACCTTAGGTAGTTGCATTTATGGACTAGTATTTGGAGAAAGAGAAAGCACCAGGAAGGAAGTAGTTCTCCTGTGCTTTCTCTGTTGTATCGTGTGCTACATATTCAGTATTTTTGTTACAGCATGAGAGACAATTCACCGTGATTCATAGATTGAGTTACGGAGTGGATGGGGAGGAAATTTGGAGATAGAGAATATTATGTAAAGATAAAGATCGCTTGTGGCCTATACTTCATCAAGGTGAGAGGCTCTATCCAGGAAAGGACAATAACTAGTTTGTGCAGCAGTTGGGAAGGCCCCACCAGCAAAATAGGGTAACAGTGAAGAATGTAAGGAAGAGATGGCAAAGCGGGAACGGTTAAACTAACAAGGTAGAAATTGGATTTCAGAAAGGCCAGCAATAATGTCTCAACCAGCTTTGATTTTCCATATCATCAACCTTTAGACCTTGCTCTTTCCAGGAACTTCCTCAGTGACATTCGATTTTCCTTTCCTTCCACTTGTTCTTGCACATGGATTTTCTGTTCATATTATAGCCTGCAAACCATTTTGCATTATACATATGCCACTGCCACAAGAAAGTTATGACCAAAACTAGAAAGGTAAACTGCCAATAAATACAACGTTGTCTGGAATATAAACTGACTGTAATTCCATATGTTTTGATGATCCTAATTGAATTGATAAACCTAGGTCATTTCTTGTAAGGGACCAGCTTTAGCATTGGTAACAATTCTGCATAACAGGCTTCAGCACTTTCAACATCTTCCGTGTTTAACATTAGCATATATGTTTGACATCAATATGTAGCCAGCAACACACTGCGAGTCTAGATTAATGATTTTATAAAAGCACTGTCTCCCCAAATTCAGATTGCCATACGTTTTGCATGAACTTAGCAAGGAAATCCATCCATATATGTTTGGCTGCTGGATAGACTGAAGTAAACCTTGCGCTTCTTTCAAGCATCCAGCATTGCCCAAAAGATCGACAACACAATTGTAGAGCAGAATATCAGGCATAATGCCATATACTTCCCTCATACGTAAATATTGCCAACGGCCTTCCTCAACAAGGCCTGCATGACTGCAAGCCATAAGTATGCCAATGAATGTAACACGATCTGGTTGTACGCCACTATTCTCCATATCTTCAACACAATCCAAAGCCAGTCTTGCTTCGCCTTGTTGGGCATATCCTGCAATCATAACATTCCAGGAGACCAAATCTCGACTGAGCAGTTTGTCAAAAACTCTACGCGCTGCTTCCAAAGCTCCACATTTTGCATACATATCAACAAGGCTGCATTGAATAGATTCATCATTGCCAAGCCCACTTCCAATAATCTGGCTCAGGATAATCCTTCCTTGTTCTATAGCTCCTACACTACCACAAGCCCTCAGGATGCTCAAGAACGTAATTTTGTTTGGCAAAATGCCTTGATATTGCATCTTCTCAAACCATTCAAGTGCATAAACACATTCCCCAGACAGAGAATACCCGGCAATAATTGCAGTCCAGGATACTATTCCTGGGTCAATGCCAGTTAGTTTCATACCATGGAAACATTCTACAGCCAACGCTGTATCACCATGATGGGCATATCCTGCAATCATGGTAGACCAAGATACAATATCTCTATGTAGTAAATTGTCAAGGACATCGTGGGCCTCCTCCAAGTGTCCGGATTTTGCATACATATCAATGAGGGCATTTCCGACAAGAGTATCTGCTTGAAGACTATAATTTATTATTTGGTTGTGAATTAACCTGCCATATTCTATGGCCTGAATACTCCCACATGCTTTCATAATGTTCAAATATGTAACTTTAGTTGGTTTAATTCCTTCATGTTCCATTTTTTTATAGCATTCCAGGGCAAGACGGCCCTCAGAATTGTTAACATATCCTATAATCATTGTATTCCACGACACGACATCACGCTTTCGCAATTTGTAAAAGACTTCTTCTGCCATTGCCAAGCTTCCACATTTTGCATACATATTCATAAGAGCATTACCAATAACATCATCTGATTGTAGCCCAATACTAATGATGTGCTTGTGAATCAACCTTCCATGTTCTAGTGTAGCAAAATCACTACAAGCTTTCATAACGTTCAGAAATGTAACTTTGTCTGGACGGATTCCTTCATCTTGCATTAAGTGGAAATATTCCAGGGCAGTATTGGCCTTACCATGTTGACCATATGCTGCAATCATTGCATTCCAAGATATCACATCCCTACATGGTAAATTGACAAAGATATTATATGCCTCCTCCAATCTTCCACATTTTGCATACATATCAATGAGTGCATTCCTCAACACAATATCAGAACTAACCTCGCTGTTAACAATTTGGTCATGTATGAACCGCCCATGCTCATGGGCAGATGATGTTATACAGGCTTTTAAGACAGCAATATACACAAACTTATCTTTTTTTGCAGTCAATTTGAAGTATAAATCAAATGCAGTGGTACCTTCTCCAAGGGTAGCATGGGCGGAAATGATTGCGCTCCAAGTGTAAACACTTGGTTGCAAAACTTGCTCAAATGCTTTATCAGCCTCAAGCAAGCCTCCAGAAGATGCAAACAAACGGATGAGATGGTCACCCAGAACTGCAACCGAATTGAGGCCACTTTTAACCATGAGAGATTGCACACATCTGGCACACTTTATATCCTTTGTTCTGCCACATCCTTGCAAAAGGAAATAAGCACTACTTTCAGATATAGCAGCACCACTTCTCTCTATTATATGTAATGCCTCGTCCAGACGGTTCTTCTGAGTTAATTCTCTTAATTCCTGGGCAAGACTGTGGATAATACAAAATCTATCTGTAAACAATTGAGGAAATAATGGAGAATATAGTTTGGGATTACTCTACCTGCTGACTTGCCCTTGAATTCCTAAAACAACCGGGCCATCTTTGGATGTCGCATACTTGGGATGCTGTAAATTGTAACTTCCTTCAATTGAGGCCTTTGGTAAACATGATGCCTGGAGCATGTCTACAAGTTTCTACTGCCAGAATTCTTCAATGGGGTTCAAATACGTCCAAGTATATGCCCTTGGGTGCTGGAATATTGGTTATGGAAGATATACTTGCTGGATTTTTGTTGGTAGCCAGGCTTCTACGCAACGTTCTCTATCTATTTAGCTATCTATTATCTCTACAAGAAATTTATAGCGGAGTAGTTCCAACCCTGTGAAGTTGGAGGTTTGGAATAAGTTCCACGTCGTGTTAGTTGGAGGTCTGCAATATGTTCCATGTCGTGTTATCTGCAAATGAATGTAGCACATCAACCCTAAGAACATAAATTTGCTAAATTAACATAGATAGCATTATAGACGAAGTTTGTGCAATGCACATCGTATACACATCAACTCCTGTCCTTTAATATCATTGATCGCTAGATGTTTGTGATTTTATAGCACTTATTACAATTCTAGTCGTCTTCTACTCATTGTTTATGATAATGTTCGAAACATGCATTTTTGAACCCGCACCATTGCCTTGTGTTTCTCTGCCCCTAAGATAGATGGATGCTATGATCGATGACCATGAGATTCCCACTATTAAACCGCAATGGATTCTTATTTGCTCCTTATTTTTGAGCCATCTGGTGATAGCCAGTGGGTTTGTTCACATCTGTGGATGGTCCATGGCTTGTTATTGTGACGTTCCATGTAAGTATACGATATACGTATACATAACCTGACATGTCACCAAGGTATTGGGAATCATTAGGGATTAACTTAAGAGGGATTATTGACATTAAACTAACTTAAGTACACTAACTAATGGTATTAGTAGTTAGAATGTGCCACTTGGCCTCACTCGATTGGCCAAAGGCAGGTTGCCATCTTTGGGTGCAAATTGAGCTCCCCATCCTAATTCTACCCAAATTCGAGTTTGGGAAGAGCAGAGGAAGGAGGAAGTTGTTACAACTAAGCTAACCTCCTGGCAAGTCGGGGTCGACCAAGTCGGAGACAACTCGCCCATCAAACTCCTTCATAAACTCTGGGTATTGCTTCTCCAAATCCTGCTTCAATACCATGTCGCGTCTTAGCATGCTGACCAAACCCTAAGAGTGCGATAAGGAGCGCGACGGATTCTTCTCCTCTTGGGCTGAACTCCTTGTGGAGAACTACCATCTGCCCCTGGCTAAGGACCGGGAGATAGTACACGAGGTGACTTATCCACTCGCCTCCCCCGGTTCCGTTACCCTTCCTCGGCGGCTTAGCCGAAAAACATCTAATCGGCGAGATCCTCATGGTCCCTCCACATTGTTCGCTGCGTTCTTGATTGATCTTTGCCAGGGTGCTTCCTCGCATGCTCCTAGAGCACAATCGGGTCGCTTGAGCTTGGGCCTCTTCCCTGGCTTGTACAACCCGCTTTGGATCTCCCCGGAATTCCTCCTCCGGAATGATGGGTTCTTTCTTCTTTGATACATCCGCCTTATCTGTTGGTAGGCTTGAATGTCCGACATAGTTGTCCCGTAGGAATATCGCTCGGCTACCTCCCTTGGAATTTCTTGGTAATCATAGTCGATGAAGTCGCTGCCCTGCTCCTTTGCCATTAGGCTTAGGAGCTCATCGGTCCTGAGGCCTTCTTCTTGACAATAGGGAAGGTTGAGGATGTCGTTGGTGAATATGTACTCCTCGCCGTCGATGATCACCGAGGAGTGAGGGCGTGATAATACCCTGGCGCTCAAAGTCTCGCCTTTAGTACCTCCCGTTCTTCTTTGAGTCGGGCGCCTCTCCATCCTTCTTGCCTCCCTCATCTTCCAACTTGGGTTCTCTTCTTCTTCTTCTTCATAATCCTGCTCAATCTGCAACACAGGTGTTTCTGATGTGGAGCCGTAGTATTCGTATTCCGCTGCGCCGTCCGAGTGTCGAGAGGTGCCAAGTCCAAAGGTTGAATTGACGGCTCCCCTGGTTGGTTAACTGCCCTGTACTGCATGAACAAAGCTAAGGCTGCTTGGTTTGAGACGCACCTATGCCTATGATGCTTACGAGGTCATGTAGTGCCGCATGTTTCTCGGTTCTATCCCATAACTTATTCTTGATCCTAGATCCCCCTCCTATGGCTTGGGACAGAGAGTCTAGGGATACCTATTTCCCTCCCCTAGGTGGCAGACTAACTTCCCAAGGTAAGACCCATCTGATCATCTTGGCGGATATAATGCCTGTAATAGGGAGTTCTAGTCAAGGTGGCATGAAGATCAAAGAGATGATCAAAGACATGAAAGGCTTGCTTTCGTGGCCGGGGAAGTCACGGATGTGGTCTGCCTCGTTGTACCATCTAACAAAGTTTGATGGTGCCATTGAGCAGAGATGGCTATGAAAAATGGCTTGAGAAGATGAGTAGAGAGCTGGGAAATCGCCTGAAGGACTGAGAGCAGTTTTGATGAGGAGAAAATGACAAATGAGGCCCCCTTTTATAGACTAGGGCTGCCTCGGGTTCCGTGCACAAGGGTTCCTGATGGGGAAGACTTCAAATCTATGGCCATGGATGTCCAAATGAGCTATCATGAAATGCAATTCTAAGCAAAGCAAAGCAAGAAATACTACATGGCAGTTTGTTGGATGAAAATTGGTCAATCTAGGCAAAAATGGGCGAAACCGGATGGCTATGCGAATTTGGGCCTTCCGTGAAGGGCGGAAAGGCCATTCTCGCACAGCCTTCCGATTTCGGCTGTTTGGGACTTCTCTCAAGAGTTTTGGAAAATTTGAAGATCCTAGCATACTTATTTGGAATTTTCTAACCTAATTTGGATCTTACCCTGGGCTAATTGGGCAAAATTTGGTCTGACATGGCGAAACCGGATGGCTATGCGAATTTGGGCCTTCCGTGAAGGGCGGAAAGGCTTCCGATTTTGAATGTTCTGGCCAAAATTTAACCGATTTGCCTATAGTACCTTTACTAATTTACCCTATTTGGACGCTTACAATCATGACGGCTACAATTAAATTAAAATTTGAGCAACTTAAACATATTTTTATACAAAAATTGAATTCAGTTTACTACAAAATTTTATATTTATAGAGGAAAAACTTTATATATTATCTCTACAAGAAATTTATAGCGGAGTAGTTCCAACCCTGTGAAGTTGGAGGTTTGGAATAAGTTCCACGTCGTGTTAGTTGGAGGTCTGCAATATGTTCCATGTCGTGTTATCTGCAAATGAATGTAGCACATACAAATAGATGAAAATAAACGACATCAACCCTAAGAACATAAATTTGCTAAATTAACATAGATAGCATTATAGACGAAGTTTGTGCAATGCACATCGTATACACATCAACTCCTGTCCTTTAATATCATTGATCGCTAGGTGTTTGTGATTTTATAGCACTTATTACAATTCTAGTCGTCTTCTACTCATTGTTTATGATAATGTTCGAAACATGCATTTTTGAACCCGCACCATTGCCTTGTGACTCTGCCCCTAAGATAGATGGATGCTATGATCGATGACCATGAGATTCCCACTATTAAACCGCAATGGATTCTTATTTGCTCCTTATTTTTGAGCCATCTGGTGATAGCCAGTGGGTTTGTTGACATCTGTGGATGGTCCATGGCTTGTTATTGTGACGTTCCATGTAAGTATACGATATACGTATACATAACCTGACATGTCACCAAGGTATTGGGAATCATTAGGGATTAACTTAAGAGGGATTATTGACATTAAACTAACTTAAGTACACTAACTAATGGTATTAGTAGTTAGAATGTGCCACTTGGCCTCACTCGATTGGCCAAAGGCAGGTTGCCATCTTTGGGTGCAAATTGAGCTCCCCATCCTAATTCTACCCAAATTCGAGTTTGGGAAGAGCAGAGGAAGGAGGAAGTTGTTACAACTAAGCTAACCTCCTGGCAAGTCGGGGTCGACCAAGTCGGAGACAACTCGCCCATCAAACTCCTTCATAAACTCTGGGTATTGCTTCTCCAAATCCTGCTTCAATACCCATGTCGCGTCTTCCACGGGCAAGTGCTTCCACTTGACCAAATACTGGAGGAACTGAGACCTCCTAGTCTTCTTGAATGACTTATCAAGAAGTAACTCAGGCACAATTTCAACCTGCTCCTCAGTTATTTCCAATAACGTTGGAGTATCCAAAACCTCATCAGGATTAGGATTGTGCCTTTTCAATAAACTTACGTGGAAAACCTTGTGAACTTTGAGATGGGCGGGGAGATCCAACTTGTAGGCTTGGGAGCCCACCCTTTCCAAAATCTTGAACGGACCAGCCCATCTAGGGGCAAGCTTCTTGCAACTCCCAATCCGAAGCTTAGCTTGCTTGACCTTGATCTTCAACCACACGCTATCGCCTACCTTGAACTCTCTTACGGTCACAGGCTTGTCGGGCTACACTCTTTCTCACGACTTCTTGCTGCTAGGAGGTAACCCCTCACTTCTTCCACCAACTGCTGCATATCTCCTAGCATCTGCTGGGACACTTCAACCTTTGACACGGGGTTGTGCCAAGTGTCCGGGGTTAAGCACTGGTACCCGTAATTTACCATGAAAGGAGACATCTGAGATGACTCCTGTTTGGCACTATTGTAGGCGAATTCCACCAAGTGGATGTACTCATCCCACTTGGACTGCTTATTCCACACAAAGCTTCTGAGCATGTCTTCCAAGATTCGATTTGTCCTCTCTGTCTGACCATCTGTTTGGGGATGATATGCCGTGCTCATGGAGAGCTTTGTCTGAATGGTGCTAAAGAGGTCCTGCCAAAAAGCATCTCTATCAGATATTATCTCCCGAGGCATGCCATGGAGCCTAAAAATCTCCTTCACAAATAGCTTGGCAGTGTCTAATGCTGTGTCGGTAGTTCTACAAGGCACAAAATGTGCCATCTTAGATAATTTGTCTACTACGACCATCAATGCATCTTTGCCCCGAAGAGTCTTGGGAAGTCCCGTGATAAAATCCATACTTACCACTTCCCATTTCGCATTCGGCACTGCTAGAGGTTCCAAGGCTCCTGGAATTTGAAGCTGCTCCGCTTTGGTTTGCTGACACAACTGGCACTCACGAATATATCTTGCTATCTGCTTCTTCATTCCCGGCCAGAAATAGCTACTTCGAATCTTGAAGTAGGTCTTCATAAAACCTGCATGCCCTGCTATTGGGCTGTTGTGTGTGTCATGAAGGATTAGCTTCCTTATACCTGACGATTCGGGCACACACAACTTATCTTTATAGTACAGCAAGTTGCCTTCCTTCTTATAATGCTTGAAGGCTTCTCGTTCCTTATCTGTTCTAGCCTCCCTAGAGAGGCTTTCCCATACCTCCTTGAAATCACCATCGGATGGTAATGTCTCCTCAATTTTCTTGCCATACCCACTCGAAAGAGTTGATATAGCATTACAATGTGTTCTCGTCTCAAGGGGTCTTCTAGAAAGAGCATCCGCAACCACATTCAACTTACCTGGCTTATAAGCAATCTCAAAATCATACTCTTCTAGGAATTCCATCCACCTCCTTTGCCTTAGATTGAGGAGCGGCTGGGTAAAGATGTATTGAAGGCTCTGATGATCAGTATCTAACTGAAACTTCCTTCCAAGCAAATAATGCCTCCAAATACGAAGAGCTCTTACAATAGCTAGAAGTTCCTGATCATGGGTTGGATAGCGCTGCTTGGTGTCGTTCAACTTCTTGGAGTCATAAGCTATTACTCTTCCTTCTTGCATAAGGACTCCACCTGTCGCTATCTTACTTGCATCTGTTGCTACTATCTTGTCCTTGTCTGGATCTGGCAGAACTAGCACTGGTGCTGTTGTTAAGGCCTCCTTAAGCTTTTCAAATGAAGCTTGGACATTTTCTAACCAATGTGTTCTCCAATCTTTCACCTTAACACTCTTAGTGAGATCCGTCAAAGGGGACGCCCACTTGGCGAAGTCCTTCACGAACTTCCTATAATAACCTGCCAGACCTAGAAAGCTTCTTACCTCCGCCACATTCTTTGGAGCTGGCCAATCCACTACTGCTTCAATCTTTGCGGGGTCGGTGGAGATCCCTTCCGCCGATATGACATGGCCCAAGTACTCCACTCTTTCGGTAGCAAAGTGGCATTTGGAGAGCTTTCCATATAAGCGATGCCGCCTCAACTTTTCCAACACCTTTCTCAGATGCTGACTATGATCTTCAATGGACTTGCTGTAGACTAGGATGTCGTCGAAGAAGACAATGACAAACTCATCTAGGAAATCCCTGAAGACGTCGTTCATGAGGCGCATGAAAGTTGCTGGAGCATTTGACAATCCAAAGGGCATTACTGTAAACTCAAAGTGACCATACCGCGTTCTGAAGGCGGTTTTATGGATATCCTCTTCCTTTATCCTTATTTGGTGGTATCCTGACCTTAAGTCAATTTTAGAGAATACCTTTGCTCCTTGGAGTTGATCCATCAAATCATCTGCCCTTGGCAATGCATACTTATTCTTTATCGTCTGCTTGTTGAGCTGGCGATAGTCTATGCACATTCTTAAACTGCCATCTTTCTTCTTCACGAAGAGTATGGGTGCTCCAAAAGGAGACACACTTGCTCTAATAAAGCCAAGCTCAAGCAATTCCTAGAGCTGCTTCTTAAGCTCTGTCAACTCCGGTGTGCTCATCCTGTATGGTGCCTTGCTGGTAGGCTTAGCATCTGGAGCTAATGTGATCTCACATTCCACACCCCTATAAGGTGGTAGCTGCCGGATTTCATCCGGAAATACATCCTTGAATTCCAAAATAAGCCTTGCTACTGGCTTGGGCAACTGCTTCCCCTTTTGGTCGTTTCCATCCTGCTTATTGGGTTCAATTGCCTCTAATCTCAAAATGTAATCCACCTTATTTCTTTCTATACTTTTCCTTAGCTGCTTCAAAGAAATGCACTGCATAGAAGAAGCTGCCTTCTTACCTTTCACTATGTTGGTGCCGTCCAGTGCTGTCATGGCGACTTCATTGCGGTCACAGTCGATCATGGCTTTCGCTGGCTTTAGGAACTCCATTCCTACTATAAGGTCATACCTTCCAATTTCCATGACCTCTGCCCCCATCGGCCACTTACTTCCACAAGGTCTATGTCGAATGTGATCCTCCTCCCCTTAGTGTGCGAATGGCTGCCGCTTTCTTAAAGTAACCGGCCTTGGCTTAGACTTCAATACCTTGTTCTTCATTAGGGCAGCCAGCCTAGGAGAGGCTGTTGTGCGAAGCTACCGTGTCTATGAGGACTACATATGGGTTGCTATCTATGATTCCATCACCGCAAATCACCGTCCGACCGATTTTCTATATCACCCGACTCAATATTTGCACCGTATATGGCACTCACCATCTATGAAGTCCCCGAGCCTCATCGGGTCGTCGTCTTCATCTGCTTCTGTCGGCGAATCCCAATCCCCAAGCTCTGCCAAAGCTGCCTGCATGACGAATGGGCAATCATGTGTTCGGTGCCCTGGCTGGAAGCACCTAAAACATAACTTCTTCTCGATACACTCCTGTCTCTTCTCCTTCGCCGATTTGTCTAGAAGACGGCTTTAGCACGCCGCCCCCTCGATGCATTCTCGCGGCTTACGATCCCCAAAGTTCTTACCCTGAGCTCTTCCGTGCTGCTGGCCTTCTGATGGCGTAGCTGCTGATTGCTTACTCTGGTACTGCCCTTGGTACTGACCTGTTGACTTTCCCTTGAAGGCCGACTGTTTCTCCCCTGGCGTTGGTGGAGCTTCTTCCAAACTTATGGCTTTATCCTCGGCTTCTGCCACTGACTTTGGGTTGATTGCTCGGACTAGCCTTTTGATATTGCTGTTCAATCCCTCAATGTAAGTTTCCACCGCTTTGCCTTTCCGAACCGGAACATGGAGCCCGAAATCGCATGAATTCCTCCGTGTACTTTGCTACCGATAGGGTACCCTCGGTTCAATCAGAAATTCTTTGGATCACGCTTTGCTAGTATGTGATCTAGGCACATAATGTCTACGAAAGGCCTTGCTGAAGGTTTTAAATCTGCAACTGTTCCTTTTGAGCTTGTTGGACTTTGCGTAGCCGGGTAAAAGCATGTTAGGGTGTCCCTTAAAAAGTATTATTTAGTGACCAAAAAAGTACCTAAAAAGGTACCCAGGACTGGGTACTGGGTACCTGTGTAATATCTCAATAAAAGGTACATTCTAGAACTTTTATATATATTTTGGTCTCCGGTAGGATTATCTTTATCTTAACTTTGAATATTACTGCATCCTTGACTTTTATTTTGGACTTTTGTACTAGTTTTAATGAAAATAAAAATGAGAAAGTACCCAGTTCTGAAGTACCTAGTGTATGTACTTTTGCAGGTTCCAAAAGTGGTACACCCTAACATGCTTTTACCCAGCCTTTCCACCAAATTCTAGCTGCTCCTATCAAGTTTGCTGTAGCAACTTTCCCTATATCCTTATCCTTCATGCCATAAGAGTTGCCGAACTCTTCCATCTCATCAAGCCAGGCTTCTGCCTCCATACCTGACCTGTCCTTCCCTGAGAACTGACCCAACTTCCTAGTTTTCCACACATTGCTCATAGCACTGTCAACTTTCTTTTGATAGTCGTCTTCCTTCCTTGCCCTGGCTCTTACCTGTGGAGTATCGGACTCACTTCCTGAGCTAGAACTGTCTTGACTGTCTGAAGTGTTAGATGAACTGGAGCTAGGTGGTGTTGGACTCCTTCTATTTCTCCTTTTCCTCTTCCTGTCTCTGGCATTTCCCTGATTGTCCTGCCCCTCCGGCTGTGGACCTTCCTCGATGCCTTGCTGAGGTAGCGGTGGAGGTGGTGGTGGAGCAGGTGCATATTCTTGGGCATTCATCAATGGGGTGGCCCAGTGGATCAGCTGATGCATCTGGCTCCTCATCTGGACGAGCCTTGCGTTGATTGCTTCCGGCGTCATTTCGTCGTTGTTGTCATCTTGATCACGTCCAAACAGGTTTCTGGGTACGCATTGGTGATGCCGACCTTGAGAACCTGAGCCTGTGTTCCTTGCTGCAAGGATTAATCATCAATGCTTGTTATTTAAAGTACACACTAATCATTCTTGCTTACAATTGAATTGTTGTTAAGTACAAAAGAAATCATATGAAAATTCCACTTACAAGTCAAGATCATGGTAAGACATTAATTAGTATATATAGAAATACATTTGATGAATTACATGGTAATAACTGAAGAGAGAATTTTCAATACACTTTAATTAATTAACAAAGCATATTTTCTTCAATGGTGCTTCCTCATGGACTTGAAGAAGTTCTTCACATTCTTCAATCCTATCCCCTTGCCGACGTTCTGCAGGATTCTTGCCGCCGATCCTCCCTCCACTGCTCTTGCCATGTGAGGTGCCGGAAGTTCTGGTGCAGTTGCTGCCACTACTGACAAGTGTGCGTCCCTGAGGTGGCCCCTTGCGAAGTCGAGAGCTCTTGAAGAGGATAACATGGTCTACCCCATAATCCATCTTAGCATGCTGACCAAACCCTAAGAGTGCGATAAGGAGCGCGACGGATTCTTCTCCTCTTGGGCTGAACTCCTTGTGGAGAACTACCATCTGCCCCTGGCTAAGGACCGGGAGATAGTACCTGAGTGACTTATCCCTGCCTCCCGCCGCGGTTCCCGTACCCTTCCTCTGAGCAGCTTCGCCGAAAACATCTAATGCGACGAGATCCTCATGGTCCCTCCACATTGTTGCTGCGTTCTTCAGATTGATGCTGCCAGGTGCTTCCCGCATGCTCCTAGAGCACACTGGTCGGCTTGAGCTTGGGCCTCTTCCCGGCTTGTACAACCTGCTTTGGATCTCCTGGAATTCCTCCTCTGGAATGATGGGTTGCTGCTGCTGATACATCTGCCTTATCTGTTGGTAGGCTTGAATGTCTGACATAGTTGTCCCGGCGTAGGAATATCGCTCGGCTACCTCCCTTGGAATTTCTTGGTAATCATAGTCGATGAAGTCGCTGCCCTGCTCCTTTGCCATTAGGCTTAGGAGCTCATCGGTCCTGAGGCCTTCTTCTTGACAATAAGGATGTCGTTGGTGAATATGTACTCCTCGCCGTCGATGATCACCGGAGTGAGGGCCGTGATACCCCTTGGCGGCTCAAAGTCTCGCCTTAGTACCTCCTGTTGCTGAGTCAGACGCCTCTCCATCCTTCTTGCCTCCCTCATCTTCCAACTTGGGTTCTCTTCTTCTTCTTCTTCATAATCCTGTTCAATCTGCAACACAGGTGTTTCTGATGTGGAGCCGTAGTATTCGTATTCCGCTGCGCCGTCCGAGTGTCGAGAGGTGCCAAGTCCAAAGGTTGAATTGACGGCTCCCCTGGTTGGTTAACTGCCCTGTACTGCATGAACAAAGCTAAGGCTGCTTGGTTTGAGACGTACCTATGCCTATGATGCTTACAGGTCATGTAGTCTGGCATGTTTCTGGTTCTATCCCATAACTTATTCTTGATCCTAGATCCCCCTCCTATGGCTTGGGACAGAGAGTCTAGGGATACCTATTTCCCTCCCCTAGGTGGCAGACTAACTTCCCAAGGTAAGACCTGCTGATCATACTGGCAGATAATGTCGGTGTAATAGGGAGTTCTAGTCAAGGTGGCATGAAGATCAAAGAGATGATCAAAGACATGAAAGGCTTGCTCAGCAGGGAAGTCACGGATGTGACTGGCCTCATTGTACCATCTAACAAAGTTTGATGGCGCCATTGAGCAGAGATGGCTATGAAAAATGGCTTGAGAAGATGAGTAGAGAGCTGGGAAATCGCCTGAAGGACTGAGAGCAGTTTTGATGGGGAGAAAATGACAAATGAGGCCCCCTTTTATAGACTAGGGCTGCCTCGGGTTCCGTGCACAAGGGTTCCTGATGGGGAAGACTTCAAATCTATGGCCATGGATGTCCAAATGAGCTATCATGAAATGCAATTCTAAGCAAAGCAAAGCAAGAAATACTACATGGCAGTTTGTTGGATGAAAATTGGTCAATCTAGGCAAAAATGGGCGAAACCGGGTGGCTATGCGAATTTGGGCCTTCCGTGAAGGGCGGAAAGGCCATTCTCGCCTGACCTTCCGATTTAACTGTTTGGGACTTCTCTCAAGAGTTTTGGAAAATTTGAAGATCCTAGCATACTTATTTGGAATTTTCTAACCTAATTTGGATCTTACCCTGGGCTAATTGGGCAAAATTTGGTCTGACATGGCGAAACCGGATGGCTATCTTAATTTGGGCCTTCCAGTGAAGGGCGGAAAGGCTTCCGATTTCAATGTTCTCGCCAAAATTTAACCGATTTGCCTATAGTACCTTTTACTAATTTACCCTATTTGGACGCTTACAATCATGATTTGCTACAATTAAATTAAAATTTGAGCAACTTAAACATATTTTTATACAAAAATTGAATTCAGTTTACTACAAAATTTTATATTTATAGAGGAAAAACTTTATATATTATCTCTACAAGAAATTTATAGCGGAGTAGTTCCAACCCTGTGAAGTTGGAGGTTTGGAATAAGTTCCACGTCGTGTTAGTTGGAGGTCTGCAATATGTTCCATGTCGTGTTATCTGCAAATGAATGTAGCACATACAAATAGATGAAAATAAACGACATCAACCCTAAGAACATAAATTTGCTAAATTAACATAGATAGCATTATAGACGAAGTTTGTGCAATGCACATCGTATACACATCAACTCCTGTCCTTTAATATCATTGATCGCTAGGTGTTTGTGATTTTATAGCACTTATTACAATTCTAGTCGTCTTCTACTCATTGTTTATGATAATGTTGAAACATGCATTTTGAACCCGCACCATTGCCTTGTGACTCACGCCCTAAGATAGATGGATGCTATGATCGATGACCATGAGATTCCCACTATTAAACCGCAATGGATTCTTATTTGCTCCTTATTTTTGAGCCATCTGGTGATAGCCAGTGGGTTTGTTGACATCTGTGGATGGTCCATGGCTTGTTATTGTGACGTTCCATGTAAGTATACGATATACGTATACATAACCTGACACGTCACCAAGGTATTGGGAATCATTAGGGATTAACTTAAGAGGGATTATTGACATTAAACTAACTTAAGTACACTAACTAATGGTATTAGTAGTTAGAATGTGCCACTTGGCCTCACTCGATTGGCCAAAGGCAGGTTGCCATCTTTGGGTGCAAATTGAGCTCCCCATCCTAATTCTACCCAAATTCGAGTTTGGGAAGAGCAGAGGAAGGAGGAAGCTGTTACAACTAAGCTAACCTCCTGGCAAGTCGGGGTCGACCAAGTCGGAGACGACTCGCCCATCAAACTCCTTCATAAACTCTGGGTATTGCTTCTCCAAATCTTGCTTCAATACCCATGTCGCGTCTTCCACGGGCAAGTGCTTCCACTTGACCAAATACTGGAGGAACTGAGACCTCCTAGTCTTCTTGAATGACTTATCAAGAAGTAACTCAGGCACAATTTCAACCTGCTCCTCAGTTATTTCCAATAACGTTGGAGTATCCAAAACCTCATCAGGATTAGGATTGTGCCTTTTCAATAAACTTACGTGGAAAACCTTGTGAACTTTGAGATGGGCGGGGAGATCCAACTTGTAGGCTTGGGAGCCCACCCTTTCCAAAATCTTGAACGGACCAGCCCATCTAGGGGCAAGCTTCTTGCAACTCCCAATCCGAAGCTTAGCTTGCTTGACCTTGATCTTCAACCACACGCTATCGCCTACCTTGAACTCTCTTACGGTCCTGTGCTTGTCGGCTACACTCTTTCACCCGGACTTCTTGCTGCTAGGAGGTAACCCCTCACTTCTTCCACCAACTGCCGCATATCTCCTAGCATCTGGCGGGACACTTCAACCTTTGACACCTGGTTGTGCCAAGTGTCCGGGTTAAGCACCGGGTACCCGTAATTTACCATGAAAGGAGACATCCGAGATGACTCTGCTTGGCACTATTGTAGGGCGAATTCCACCAAGTGGATGTACTCATCCCACTTGGACCGCTTATTCCACACAAAGCTTCCGAGCATGTCTTCCAAGATTCGATTTGTCCTCTCTCTCAATCGACCATCTGCTTGGGGATGATATGCCGCGTGCTCATGGAGAGCTTCGTCCTGAATGGTGCTAAAGAGGTCCCCGCCAAAAGCATCTCTATCGGATATTATCTCCCGAGGCATGCCATGGAGCCTAAAAATCTCCTTCACAAATAGCTTGGCAGTGTCTAATGCTGTGTCGGTAGTTCTACAAGGCACAAAATGTGCCATCTTAGATAATTTGTCTACTACGACCATCAATGCATCTTTGCCCGAAGAGTCTTGGGAAGTCCCGTGATAAAATCCATACTTACCACTTCCCATTTCGCATTCGCAAGACCGCTAGAGGTTCCAAGGCTCCTGGAATTTGAAGCTGCTCCGCTTTGGTTTGCTGACACAACTGGCACTCACGAATATATCTTGCTATCTGCTTCTTCATTCCCGGCCAGAAATAGCTACTTCGAATCTTGAAGTAGGTCTTCATAAAACCTGCATGCCCTGCTATTGGGCTGTTGTGTGTGTCATGAAGGATTAGCTTCCTTATACCTGACGATTCGGGCACACACAACTTATCTTTATGGTACAGCAAGTTGCCTTCCTTCTTATAATGCTTGAAGGCTTCTCGTTCCTTATCTGTTCTAGCCTCCCTAGAGAGGCTTTCCCATACCTCCTTGAAATCACCATCGGATGGTAATGTCTCCTCAATTTTCTTGCCATACCCACTCGAAAGAGTTGATATAGCATTACAATGTGTTTTCGTCTCAAGGGGTCTTCTAGAAAGAGCATCCGCAACCACATTCAACTTACCTGGCTTATAAGCAATCTCAAAATCATACTCTTCTAGGAATTCCATCCACCTCCTTTGCCTTAGATTGAGGAGCGGCTGGGTAAAGATGTATTGAAGGCTCTGATGATCAGTATCTAACTGAAACTTCCTCCCAAGCAAATAATGCCTCCAAATACGAAGAGCTCTTACAATAGCTAGAAGTTCCTGATCATGGGTTGGATAGCGCTGCTCGGTGTCGTTCAACTTCTTGGAGTCATAAGCTATTACTCTTCCTTCTTGCATAAGGACTCCACCTGTCGCTATCTTACTTGCATCTGTTGCTACTATCTTGTCCTTGTCTGGATCTGGCAGAACTAGCACTGGTGCTGTTGTTAAGGCCTCCTTAAGCTTTTCAAATGAAGCTTGGACATTTTCTAACCAATGTGTTCTCCAATCTTTCACCTTAACACTCTTAGTGAGGTCCGTCAAAGGGGACGCCCACTTGGCGAAGTCCTTCACGAACTTCCTAAATAACCCTCGCCGCCAGACCTAGAAAGCTTCTTACCTCCGCCACATTCTTTGGAGCTGGCCAATCCACTACTTGCTTCAATCTTTTATGGGTCGATTGGAGATCCCTTCCGCCGATATGACATGGCCCAAGTACTCCACTCTTTCGGTAGCAAAGTGGCATTTGGAGAGCTTTCCATATAAGCGATGCCGCCTCAACTTTTCCAACACCTTTCTCAGATGCTGACTATGATCTTCAATGGACTTGCTGTAGACTAGAATGTCGTCGAAGAAGACAATGATAAACTCATCTAGGAATTCCCTGAAGACGTCGTTCATGAGGCGCATGAAAGTTGCTGGAGCATTCGACAATCCAAAGGGCATTACTGTAAACTCAAAGTGACCATACCGCGTTCTGAAGGCGGTTTTATGGATATCCTCTTCCTTTATCCTTATTTGGTGGTATCCTGACCTTAAGTCAATTTTAGAGAATACCTTTGCTCCTTGGAGTTGATCCATCAAATCATCTGCCCTTGGCAATGCTGCTTCAAAGAAATGCACTGCATAGAAGAAGCTGCCTTCTTACCTTTCACTATGAATTTGGTGCCGTCCGGTGCTGTCATGGCGACTTCATTGCGGTCACAGTCGATCATGGCTTTCGCTGGCTTTAGGAACTCCATTCCTACTATAAGGTCATACCTTCCAATTTCGATGACCTATGCCCCCATCGGCCACTTACTTCCACTAAGGTCTATGTCGAATGTGATCCTCCTCCCCTTAGTGTGCCGAATGGCGCCGTTTGCCATAGCAACTGGCCTTGGCTTAGACTTCAATACCTTGTTCTTCATTAGGGCAGCCAGCCTAGGAGAGGCGAAGTTGTGCGAGCTACCTGTGTCTATGAGGACTACATATGGGTTGCTATCTATGATTCCATCAGCCGCAATCACTGTCGACTAATTTTTTATATCACCCGACTCAATATTTGCACAGATATGGCACTCACCATCTATGAAGTCCTGAGCCTCATGCTGGTCGTCGTCTTCATCTGCTTCTGTCGGTGAATCCCAATCCCCAAGCTCTGCCAAAGCTGCCTGCATGACGAATGGGCAATCATGTGTTCGGTGCCCTGGCTGGAAGCACCTAAAACATAACTTCTTCTCGATACACTCCTGTCTCTTCTCCTTCGTCAGACTGTCTAGAAGACGCTTTAGCACGCTGCCCCCTGATGCATTCTGCGGCTTACGGTCCCCAAAGTTCTTACCCTGAGCTCTTCCGTGCTGCTGGCCTCCTGATGGCGTAGCTGCTGATTGCTTACTCTGGTACTGCCCTTGGTACTGACCTGTTGACTTTCCCTTGAAGGCCGACTGTTTCTCCCCTGGCGTTGGTGGAGCTTCTTCCAAACTTATGGCTTTATCCTCGGCTTCTGCCACTGACTTTGGGTTGATTGCTCGGACTAGCCTTTTGATATTGCTGTTCAATCCCTCAATGTAAGTTTCCACCGCTTGCCTTTCCGAAACTCCGGGAACATGGAGCCTGAGTCGCATGAATTCCTCTGTGTACTTTGCTACTGATAGGGTACCCTGGTTCAATCTGTAGAATTGCTGGATCTGCCTGCTAGTATGTGATCTAGGCACATAATGTCTACGAAAGGCCTTGCTGAAGGTTTTAAATCTGCAACTGTTCCTTTTGAGCTTGTTGGACTTTGCGTAGCCTTTCCACCAAATTCTAGCTGCTCCTATCAAGTTTGCTGTAGCAACTTTCCCTATATCCTTATCCTTCATGCCATAAGAGTTGCCGAACTCTTCCATCTCATCAAGCCAGGCTTCTGCCTCCATACCTGACCTGTCCTTCCCTGAGAACTGACCCAACTTCCTAGTTTTCCACACATTGCTCATAGCACTGTCAACTTTCTTTTGATAGTCGTCTTCCTTCCTTGCCCTGGCTCTTACCTGTGGAGTATCGGACTCACTTCCTGAGCTAGAACTGTCTTGACTGTCTGAAGTGTCAGATGAACTGGAGCTAGGTGGTGTTGGACTCCTTCTGTTTCTCCTTTTCCTCTTCCTGTCTCTGGCATTTCCCTGATTGTCCTGCCCCTCCGGCTGTGGACCTTCCTCGATGCCTTGCTGAGGTAGCGGTGGAGGTGGTGGTGGAGCAGGTGAATATTCTTGGGCATTCATCAATGGGGTGGCCCAGTGGATCAGCTGATGCATCTGGTTCCTCATCTGGGCGAGCCTTGAGTTGATTGCTTCCGGCGTCATTTCGTCGTTGTTGTCATCTTGATCACGTCCAAACAGGTTTCTGGGTACCCACTGGTGATGCCGACCTTGAGAACCTGAGCCTGTGTTCCTTGCTGCAAGGATTAATCATCAATGCTTGTTATTTAAAGTACACACTAATCATTCTTGCTTACAATTGAATTGTTGTTAAGTACAAAAGAAATCATATGAAAATTCCACTTACAAGTCAAGATCATGGTAAGACATTAATTAGTATATAGAAATACATTTGATGAATTACATGGTAATAACTGAAGAGAGAATTTTCAATACACTTTAATTAATTAACAAAGCATATTTTCTTCACTGGTGCTTCCTCATGGACTTGAAGAAGTTCTTCACATTCTTCAATCCTATCCCCTTGCCGACGTTCTGCAGGATTCTTGCCGCCGATCCTCCCTCCAATGCTCTTGCCATCTGAGGTGCCGGAAGTTCTGGTGCAGTTGCTGCCACTACTGACAAGTGTGCGTCCCTGAGGTGGCCCCTTGTGAAGTCGAGAGCATGAAGTGCTACTGATCTCTTGAAGAGGATAACATGGTCTACCCCATAATCCATCTTAGCATGCTGACCAAACCCTAAGAGTGCGATAAGGAGCGCGACGGATTCTTCTCCTCTTGGGCTGAACTCCTTGTGGAGAACTACCATCTGCCCCTGGCTAAGGACCGGGAGATAGTACCTGAGTGACTTATCCCTGCCTCCCCGCCATGGTCCCCGTACCCTTCCTCCGGCGGCTTCGAAAAACATCTAATGCGACGAGATCCTCATGGTCCCTCCACATTGTTGCTGCGTTCTCCAGATTGATGCTGCCAGGTGCTTCCCGCATGCTCCTAGAGCACACTGGTCGGCTTGAGCTTGGGCCTCTTCCCGGCTTGTACAACCTGCTTTGGATCTCCTGGAATTCCTCCTCTGGAATGATGGGTTGCTGCTGCTGATACATCTGCCTTATCTGTTGGTAGGCTTGAATGTCTGACATAGTTGTCCCGGCGTAGGAATGTCGCTCGGCTACCTCCCTTGGAATTTCTTGGTAATCATAGTCAATGAAGTCGCTGCCCTGCTCCTTTGCCATTAGGCTTAGGAGCTCATCGGTCCTGAGGCCGCCTTCTTGACAATAGGGAAGGTTGAGGATGTCGTTGGCGAATATATACTCCTCGCCGCGATGATCACCGGAGTGAGGGCCGTGATACCCCTTGGCGGCTCAAAGTCTCGCCTTAGTACCTCCTGTTGCTGAGTCAGACGCCTCTCCATCCTTCTTGCCTCCCTCATCTCCCAACTTGGGTTCTCTTCTTCTTCTTCTTCTTCTTCATAATCCTGCTCAATCTGCAACACAGGTGTTTCTGATTTGGAGCCGTAGTATTCGTATTCCGCAGTCTCGATCTCGTGAATGCCTATCTGTGCCGTCCGAGTGTCGAGAGGTGCCAAGTCCAAAGGTTGAATTGACGGCTCCCCTGGTTGGTTAACTGCCCTGTACTGCATGAACAAAGCTAAGGCTGCTTGGTTTGAGACGTACCTATGCCTATGATGCTTACAGGTCATGTAGTCTGGCATGTTTCTGGTTCTATCCCATAACTTATTCTTGATCCTATATCCCCCTCCTATGGCTTGGGACAGAGAGTCTAGGGATACCCATTTCCCTCCCCTAGGTGGCAGACTAACATCCCAAGGTAAGACCTGCTGATCATACTGGCAGATAATGTCGGTGTAATAGGGAGTTCTAGTCAAGGTGGCATGAAGATTAAAGAGATGATCAATGACATGAAAGGCTTGCTCAACAGGGAAGTCACGGATGTGACTGGCCTCATTGTACCATCTAACAAAGTTTGATGGCGCCATTGACCAGAGATGGCTATGAAAAATGGCTTGAGAAGATGAGTAGAGAGCTGGGAAATCGCCTGAAGGACTGAGAGCAGTTTTGATGGGGAGAAAATGACAAATGAGGCCCCCTTTTATAGACTAGGGCTGCCTCGGGTTCCGTGCACAAGGGTTCCTGATGGGGAAGACTTCAAATCTATGGCCATGGGTGTCCAAATGAGCTACCATGAAATGCAATTCTAAGCAAAGCAAAGCAAGAAATACTACATGGCAGTTTGTTGGATGAAAATTGGTCAATCTAGGCAAAAATGGGCGAAACCGGGTGGCTATGCGAATTTGGGCCTTCCGTGAAGGGCGGAAAGGCCATTCTTGCACAGCCTTCCGATTTCGGCTGTTTGGGACTTCTATCAAGAGTTTTGGAAAATTTGAAGATCCTAGCATACTTATTTGGAATTTTCTAACCTAATTTGGATCTTACCCTGGGCTAATTGGGCAAAATTTGGTCTGACATGGCGAAACCGGATGGCTATGCGAATTTGGGCCTTCCGTGAGGGCGGAAAGGCCATTTTCGCACAGCCTTCCGATTTCGAATGTTCTGGCCAAAATTTAACCGATTTGCCTATAGTACCTTTACTAATTTACCCTATTTGGACGCTTACAATCATGACGGCTACAATTAAATTAAAATTTGAGCAACTTAAACATATTTTTATACAAAAATTGAATTCAAGTTTACTACAAAATTTTATATTTATAGAGGAAAAACTTTATATATTATCTCTACAAGAAATTTATAGCGGAGTAGTTCCAACCCTGTGAAGTTGGAGGTTTGGAATAAGTTCCACGTCGTGTTAGTTGGAGGTCTGCAATATGTTCCATGTCGTGTTATCTGCAAATGAATGTAGCACATACAAATAGATGAAAATAAACGACATCAACCCTAAGAACATAAATTTGCTAAATTAACATAGATAGCATTATAGATGAAGTTTGTGCAATGCACATCGTATACACATCAACTCCTGTCCTTTAATATCATTGATCGCTAGATGTTTGTGATTTTATAGCACTTATTACAATTCTAGTCGTCTTCTACTCATTGTTTATGATAATGTTCGAAATATGCATTTTTGAACCCGCACCATTGCCTTGTGTTTCTCTGCCCCTAAGATAGATGGATGCTATGATCGATGACCATGAGATTCCCACTATTAAACCGCAATGGATTCTTATTTGCTCCTTATTTTTGAGCCATCTGGTGATAGCCAGTGGGTTTGTTCACATCTGTGGATGGTCCATGGCTTGTTATTGTGACGTTCCATGTAAGTATACGATATACGTATACATAACCTGACACGTCACCAAGGTATTGGGAATCATTAGGGATTAACTTAAGAGGGATTATTGACATTAAACTAACTTAAGTACACTAACTAATGGTATTAGTAGTTAGAATGTGCCACTTGGCCTCACTCGATTGGCCAAGGGCAGGTTGCCATCTTTGGGTGCAAATTGAGCTCCCCATCCTAATTCTACCCAAATTCGAGTTTGGGAAGAGCAGAGGAAGGAGGAAGCTGTTACAACCTGTGACGCTCCCTGCTAAACATACGGCACCCGGCCCTATACTCGGCAGGAAATCCCCCATCCGGTCCTGCAACCGCACGGGCCCTCCGTCTATCCCGCACTCTGAGATGATCGCAGTGCGGGAAGGGGACACGAAGGTGTCTTGCGTGCCCTTCCCCTATGGGCTCCTATCACAGCGGAAGCATAAACACGTCAGAACTAGCAATACAATACAACATACTACCTCGAAGGGTAGCTCAATCGCATATCCATAGATGCAAAGAACATAATCATATGCCATAAAACATGGGGCTCCTACCCGTGGCTCCGACACATGAGGGAATCGACTGACTAGATAGGCCTCAAGATAGAGTAGACCGAGTCATAACAATGGCGGGGCTGGCATAAGACAATGGCTAGGGTTAACCACTCCATCCGCCCCTCCTGTGCATACTTTGCAGATGGGCTAGATCAAGCTGTGGCATGACTCTAACCTTCCGGATACGCAATCCCACGGCATCACCCATCGGGACTACTCCAGGTTGCATCTCCCTGGTCCGACGAGGTAGGGAGGGTTGCATCTCCCCTTCCCAGGGTCTAGAGACTCCACGGGCGGCTAGAGAATCGTGACGACACACGATTCGTACCCGACTGAACCCCCCAAAACAAGAGCCAAGCTGACACTTGCAACTCTTGAGAGGCAGGGCGACACCATTGCCCCAGGAGGTGTCGGACCCATGCTCGGCCCACACGAAGTGACCGACCATAAGCCTAGCCCACTATCCCCCGAAGCCCCCACTCGGCAGGGATCCACCCTCCATCTTGCCTCTAGCCCCGTTATGTGGTGCTAAGTCACATCATAGCCTCCATAGCCCGGTGGGTTCCTATGCACATATGCATACTACATATGGCCCTAGGTCTCTACCCCCCTTCCCAATACAAGAGGAGCAACATGATCAACCAATATCACATACAGCACATCATGATCAATATCAATATCATATGAACATCTTAACCTAATCATACATAGCTAACTAACAGTTAGGGTTCCTTGATTAGGGTTCAAGATGTTCAGCAAAGGATCTAGGGTGGCTCTACTCTAGACACGAATCACTAACCCATCTGGAGTGCTAACTTCCAGATGAACTAACATGAACTCTACTCAACCTACCTCCTCCAGAAGCGCTTCCTCCCATCCCTGGTGTCTCCATGCTCCTAGACGTGGTTCGAAGGCTTGCTCCCTCTACGATCATACACACCTTCCAGGGGCTGCTGCTCCAGGTTAGACTATGACGAACGGTGCTCGAAACGGGGTTTCGGGCACGTGGGTGAGAGTTCAGGTGCTAGGTCAGGGAAAACGGGTTAGAGCCAATATAGGTGTGGGTCCACATGGGATGCCACGTGGCACCACTAGGATAAGGCCGTGTGGCGGTTGCCCAATAGGATAAGGCCATGTGGAAATGGGCCTTATCCTAAGGTTATCTAAGTTAAACAATTAACTTAGATGTGCACCCCTTGCCACTTTCTGAGGCATACAAGGCTACCTAGGTAGACTTGTATGGTGACGGGTCCAGGAATGTACGTATTTATAGCGTATATTCCCTTGGAACGTCACACAACCTAACACCTGACCAATTCTATGGATGTTCTTCGAGACAATGGGTCCAGCCAGGACACATGTCAGTTTCTAGGTAGTTGTGTGCTATTCTAACCCTTGTTTGAGGTAGATGGATGATTAGATTCTATGTTATGATCTATTTATGATGAGTATGGATGTTGTATCAGATTCTATTCTCTCTTTCTGTTCCTCCTGTGATAAGGGGGGTAGAGACCTGAAAGCTATTTAGATTTAGTGATGTTCCTCGCTAGAACCCCTTAAATCCCAGTAATTGCGGCCTGTGCACAAGAGCCCACCTGGCTGTGGATGCTATGATGTGATTCAGCACCAGACAATGAGTATGATGGTGAATCGGGGTGGGGTCTTGCCTAGCGCGGCTACAGGACTCCTACAGTGTACTAGGCTTATAGCCGGTCACGGAGAGG
Organism: Isoetes taiwanensis; assembly: GCA_021234155.1. Classification (NCBI taxonomy): domain Eukaryota; kingdom Viridiplantae; phylum Streptophyta; class Lycopodiopsida; order Isoetales; family Isoetaceae; genus Isoetes; species Isoetes taiwanensis. The sequence continues at coordinate 36,705,909 of JAJEKV010000002.1, forward strand.
GCCGGGTATGGGTCTGACACTTCCTGGGTCGCAGGTGTCGAGCCAATATTCTTGGGCGCCCTAGGCTCGAACGGGCAGATGAGCCGGCCTTTAGATTTAGGGAAGTAAGTCGGGTACGAACGCGAGGGTCACTAAGGGGGGCACGCGTTCTCTAGCACACCCAGGGATCCGTCATACTCGGGGAGGGGACGCCTCTCCGACCTGCCTCATCGGACCGGGGAGATGTAACCTGGAGTAGTTTCATAGGGTGATTCCATGGGATTGCGTCTCCGGAAGGCTACAATCACGCCATTAGCATGTTCCAGCCTATCTGCAAAGTGTGCACAGGAGCGGCGGATTGAGTGGACTACCCTAGCCATTGCTCTATGCCAGCCAACGCCATTGTTATGATTCTGTCTGTTGTTATCTGCAGGCCTTGGCCGTCAGTTGATTCCCATGAGTCTGAGCCGGGGTAGAACCCTTGGTTATGGTGCATTTCCTTATTTATAACTGATGTTGGATGTTATGGGCTGATGATGATGCGCCACCCTTCGTGGTGGTATATTATTTATTTGTATTGTTGTCAAGTGCTAACCTTGTATGTACGCTTCCGCTATTAGGATTCCCATCGAAGGTGTGGGACGAATGACACCTCCGTGTCCTTCACCTGGACACTTGTCATCACAAGTGGTCCGAGTCAGACGGAGGGCCTTTCTATGGTGGTGTTGTCGCCGTAGAAGAGGGGATTTCCCGTATGTATACGATGGGAGCATCGTATAGGTCCGGGGAGCGTCACAATGGTATCAGAGCATGATTTTGGTGGACCAGATCATTGCACTAGCCATGTTCTAACTCGATAGAACGTTAAGTAGTTGGGGACTCTAACATAGAAAGAATTCTCTAGAACCTTGTAGTTAGTCTGATTGAGGCAAAAAATTATGCTAGTAGTGTGCTTGTGGAAAACTTTTAGTGGTGTAAAGGTAAAGCCATGTGGAGTTTTAGCAGGCCATGGTCCCTCATTTCAAAAGGCCATAACTTTCTCTAGGAAGCTCGGATTCGAAAAAAGTTTATTCCATCGCATCGGGGACCCCCAAATTAGCTTTAACATCCTTTGGCCGACTCAAAATGGTGAAAATGGGAGAGAAAATTCGAAACCGGCGCACTCTGCAAAAATGACTTTTCTTTTTTTTATTCTAAACGCAAAAATTTCAAAGTCCCCTGGGTTTGACCGTTGACTTTTTTTTTTATTTTTTTTAGGGGTGTAAAAGATACACGGACATTTAATTAGGGTTTTCATTATCTCCTTTTTGTTTTAAACCCGTTTCGCCGACCTTCGCCCGCCATAGCCACCAGAACCGTCCGTACTACCACATTTGTGCAACTCTCCTCCGTTTTACCATAGCCAGCCCTGCTTACTAGCTGGCAACCTCTACCCGCTTGCGGTGCTCTACTTTGACAAGAGATGGCGCGTACAAAGGGAACCAAGAGCTACTCTAGCTGTAATATCTTCCAACTCTTCGTCGAGCTTGGGGACAACATTGGCGACACAGACGAGGGGCCTAGGAAGGTCGAGCTCCTCCTTGAACAGCTCGTGCTCAGATTTATTGAGGGCGACCAGATACCGTACCCCATCTTCCACCTCACAGAGAGATTCTTGCTCAAACTAAACGCCGAAGGGGAGACTTACACCCTGGCGGAGCAAGAAGATCAAGTACTGACCCTAGTTCGGTATTACCCCGCGGGCATGGCCCAAGCAGTTGCGGAAGCCGAAGCTCGTCGGGAAGTTGACAGGATAATGTCGATGGCACAAGAGGAGGATGTCCGGCAGGCAGCAAGCGGAGATCCGGCTGTCAGAGGATAGGAGTATCTGTACCCGGGAAGAGGGAGAGCCATAAATCGGGGGAACAATTTTATAATACCTCCATACTACTATGACGAGGATGCCCAGATATTCATATGGGAAGATGTCTCCCCATCTTTTCCACAGGAGGATCTGTAGGCCATCAAGCTTGATATGGCAGCCTGACCTGACCGGTATATTGCCGAGATCCATAGGAGGACAGCGGTATGCCTGCTACGGGAACAGCATGCCGAACAGCAAGCAGCTCGGCTAGCTGAGAAGAAGGCCAGGAAGGCTGCTGAGGAAGCTGCCAAACTTGCAGAGGAAGCTGCCACTCGCATCGAGGAGCCTGCTAATTGCACCATTCAGCGGAAGCAGAAGACCACCAACCCGACACGCTTGGGCCCCAATATAAGACTCGGCTCCAAGCGATCGGTGGTGTCGCTAAGCGGAAGGGGGTTACTCGACGGGAGACCTTGGTCGAGCGGGCCCGGCACCCAGCCACAAGGGGAAAAACACTTCCCCTTGTTCCCCCACCTCGACAGAGGAAGCCCCACCGGTTTAAACCCGGGACAGTGGCCTTGCAGGAAATCCGCAAGTATCAGAAGACGACGGAGCTCCTTATAAGAAAGTTATCATTCCAACGGCTTGTTCGGGAGATTGCGCAGGAGTTCAAGACAGATCTTAGATTCCAGACTCATGCCATTCTTGCCCTACAGGAAGCTGCTGAGGATTACCTTGTCGCCCTTCTCGGCGACGCCAACCTTTGCACAATACACGCCAAGCGCGTGACAATTATGCCAAAGGATTTGGCTTTAGTACGCAGGATCTGCGGGGATCGGAATTAGATTCCCCATTTTTGTAAAATAGCTATATCGTTTTTGTATATCAATTTTGTAATTAATACAATCTGATATTTTACCAACTACGATGTGTCCTACTGTTGGATCTTTCATGCACCCAACCCACACGACGTTTGCGTTCAAAAAAAAAAAAAAAAAAAAAAAACTTTATAATAATAATATTAATAATAAAGTAACAGACTTTATGGAATATTCCCTATTAAAAGTTGTCTTTTAACAAACGTACCCTACTTTTTAGGGTTTCATTGTTGTTTAGCCTCCTCTCTTTCTGGCTCAAGATCCATCTAGCAGGCTGCCATGGATTATGCCAAGCACCAGCAATGGTACCAGGATGGGGAACATTGGGATTCTGGCATCCCCTTTGAGCTATCTGCTCCAGCAGGTGGATATCATAGCAATCATGGAGGCTCATCCGGATTACGCCGATTTCTTGGAGTTCTACACCCAAGAAATGGTGCCCCAGTGCACACCCTATGGCAATCCTCCATAGCTCTACCTCCACATGGACATACTCATGCAAATGCTTGGGGATGACCGCCATGCTGAAGACACGCTTCGAGGTATCCAGCACCGGGCTAAGCAGGCCCCCATTCTTCGGCTTGGCCGTCAGCAGACCTATTTTGAGGTCCGTTTTGCTTTGGCCATTCTTATGGACCAATATGTGGAGGCTGACTCCACTCCATTGGAAAAGGGGAAGGTACCTATTCCCGATGATCCGGAAGAAGACGAGTGCATAAGCCATACTGACTTTGCCCGTTGGAAGTAGCTCGCCACCGACCAGCCCGTGGCCTGAGCTCAAGGTCGCAAACTCGCCGGATTGGATGGTCTTTCCACAATCCTTCACAATCATCAAGAATACCTACTCCTTGATGACATTTTGTGGGCATACCATGTGATTGCCGACATCCGGGCTATGCGCAAAGTCCTTGTCTTGTATGAGCTTGCAGAGTATTGTCAGGATGATTTCATTTTCTCGCCTCCTGATTACCCTCCACAGATACAACAGCTACTTAGGTTCCATCCTGAGGATCTAGAACCTGTTGAAGCCTTGCTACAGTTGAGGCATCTCATGCTCCAAGATCCCCCTTCTCCACCACCTGAAGACGCTTTTGCCACCATGGGGCCAGACGTCCCTAACATTAACGATGAGGCCATCCCAATGGAAGAGGACGAAGAGGGGGAAGACCTTTATGACAATAAGGAGCATCTGAATACATACATGTGATGTTGGATATTGCAAGAGATGTAGGCAAGGATCTCTGATTCAGCTTTCTTCTGCTTTGGTTATCATCTATTTGCTCAGTAGCAGTACAATTCAAGGGTGCATAACTGCAATTCAAGGGTGCATAACTGATTCACAAGATACTTCAAAGGAATTAGGCAAGATCAAATATCATGTCCTAACGAGACGAGAAAAATTTGAGTATTATGTTTTACCTGTTATCTGGAGAAGACTGAGGATGAAACATTAAAAGAAGAAAACCTGCGATGAAGGCAAATAACAACCTGTGGAAACAAGTCTAATGACGTAGCATTTGGACCTCCCCCGGCTGGTGCCTCGCTTCTGCCGCAGAACTGCAGAGGGAGCGGCAGCGGCCGGCCGCTATGGCGGCCGGTGCGGTGTTGAGCCACGTGGACCTGCATTAATTCTAGCCGCTACGGTATGCCCCGCATTGGAAAATGACAAGAGTAAAGAAAGAGAAAAACACAGGATTAACATATGCAAGCATTAAATTCAATTAAAGTACAGCAGCAGAGTTAAAACTCACGGAATACAAGTATTCAATAGCTCGCTCAGATTGTTATAAGCAAAGACGCAGAGCACGAACAACAATATCTCGTCCCATGTACCACTACCCATGTCCATTATTTGCTGAATTACCTGCTCCAAACCGGTTCCCGGCTCACGAGATTTGATGCAGCGACCATACACATCCCTACAAACAAATGTTGTGATTGTCGGCCAATGTACCGTGATGCATACTATTAGCATGATAGCACAAAATATCATCCTTAATGGAAAATATTTAGCTGTTATGATTGTTGTGCAAACTAATGAAACAATAAATCAATCCATAACATACGATGGTGGTGCAACCCCTGCTGCCGGTGTTGATGTTGCTACAGTGCGCGCGCCGGTGTAGTTACAGGAGCAGTCTTTGGAGTCCCACGTGGAACCGAAAATGCCAAATACGTTGTTTAAATTATTTTCCAAATAGAACAAAAGTATGTAGAATCCTTACGCCAAAGGAACATGTGTAGTCTATTTGGGGGCTTGGGCAGCACCGGCCGGTGTTGGTTCCAGTGCGACTGTCATAAAAATATTTCAAATAACGTGTATAAACAACTCAAGGGCAGGCTTCTTAACCTTGCCATACTACAAACTTCAATCAAATTGTAATGCCATACTACAAACTTCGAGCAAATCATTAACACAAAAACGATGCCCTAACACGAGTCAACACTCAGCAATACAAAACAAACGCACGGAATAAGGGCTTACGGCTTGCCCTTATGTCGGGCTTGCCTTGCTCTAGGAAACAAATGCAGGAGATTATATGTTAGGATTTCCAAAATGGTACCTGGGATAAGAATATAGGATGTAATAACTTACTTTTGTAAGCATAACCACAAGGAATCCATTCTCCGACACGTTATTAGTTTCTAAAGTCGTTTCATCCTTGAGAACTTTTCCTTGATGAATCAGTAGCTGTTGAGCACAAGGGAAGACCTCTTTTCCCTATGTAGTTTCTATCTTTTTCTTGACATCAATTACCTGAAAATACACGTGAGCACATGTTACAACAGAGTGCAAATTGGAAAACATAGTTCAAAGCAGTACTTCATACTACTCGGGCAGTACAAATTATGGTACAAAAAAGCCCAAATATTTGCTTATCCTCACCTGCATGTGAGCTTCAAAATGTTTGAAAAAAAAGTAGTTCCTATTTTCTAATTTCAAAATCCCTTAATGCCACACCTAATGCTAGGCACGTAAATAACTTGGTTGAACAACTTGTCCTTTCAACCAACAAGCGAGGAAGGCTCAAAGATCTGCTATCAACTATAGTACAAAAAATCTCAAGCCAATTTTTCATGCCAATTCAAGGCCTCATCAAAAGGCAATTAGGTCGCCGATGGCGAAGAACTTAAAAAGAGCCAAGGCAGAGGCAAAAACGAAAAACAAAGAAAAAAACAGATCCAAAGAGAAACTACTATGTTCTGGCAAGGGAAAGACCCAAGTGGAAAAGGGCAAGCGAATGATACAAGAAGGAAAACAGGGAAAGGTACCCAAAAGCCGGAAGAAGAAAATGAATGAAATGGAATAAAAACAAGAGCAAGGAAAGGGAGGTACCTGGTCAGAAGGGTTTACATCCAGATCAAAGAACTTGCCCTTAAGGGTCTTGACAGAAATCTTCATGGTGATGCCGGGGCGCCGCGAGGTGTATAGCCGCTTGCAAGTGGAACGCCGGAGTGGGGCAGAAAGAAAAGGGATCGGAAGAAGCAGAAAAAAAAGGGATCGGAAGAAGCAGAGAGAGAGAAACTGTGATTTAACAATGTCGTCTGACCCCCTCTTTTTTGCTTTTCTTTTCCAAAAAAATGCACCCTAAACCATCAGCAAAATGGAAATACGGAACTCTCAATGCCACTTTATTTACCAAGTATTGGTTGTCGTATGAGAGACCAGGTCAATATGTATGGTACTGAGTTGGTCTCCACCTTGGTTGGGGAAATTCCCCCGAATTCTTGTAACCTACTATGTGGATTTAAAATTTCACAACCAAACCTAGTGATGTTCTCGATACTTCTGGTAGGAATCGAGGGAAGTTATGTAGCTGGTAGGCTGGGTTAGATCCAGTAGAAAACTTGATGATTATGTTCAAAAAGAATGTTGACCCAAAGTCTTCATGCCAGTCATGGACGTACGCTAATATGTACAAGAAATTTATCGTGGCAACCAAAGCCGTCGCGAACATTTCTCTCTCCCCCAAAACCAATATTGAAGGACGAGCAAATGCTTATATTTGAGAGAAGGATGAGCATGTTGGGTATTCAATCATAAGTTTATATGCATCTATCAAGCCCAGACCGTTCGTGCGAGACTAGCTCTGCGACCCAGGAGGTGTTGGACCCATATCCGGCCTACAATTAGTGATCGACTATAAGCCTAGCACACTATAGAAGCCCCAATAGCCGCGATCAGCAAGGCTCTACCCCCCCTTCACCAAGGTGCCCGTTATCTGGTGCTCAATCACAACATAACCTCCACAGCCAAGTGAGCTCTTGTGCACAGGCCGCATTTAATAGAATTTAAGGGATTCTAGCTAGAAGCATATCTACTACTAGATGGCCTTTAGATCTCTACCCCCGTTAATCCATACAACACAGGAAGAATAGAAAGAGAACGTCTACTATACATACATCAATTCATCCATAACTTAATCAGAGCATAAAATAGAGACTAATCAAAACTTTATGGACCTTTATATGCACGGGCAAATTCAACTTATAAGCCTGAGGGCCTATTCATTGGATGTTTTCAAAGGGGCCCCACCCATCGTGGTGCCAGTTTCTTATAATGGCCAATCTTTTTTTTTTTTTGAAGAACTGTGTCAGCAATATATTAAAAGAATGGTAATGTTACAAAGCAAGTGAGGAGGAAGGAGAACTGCCCCAAAGAGACAGTGATACCTCGACACTCCACAACAACTGCAACTCTACTGCTGTACAAACTGACCATCACCATCTACCACACCCAAGAAGTCCCGCCAAATGGAAAACTTCCGCTCTACTAATCCCGGGAACACCAAAAAGCTTTGAAATAGCTTGTACCGAAGTCGAGGAATCGAGAGAGGTGCAGCAGTCTTGAATCCCCCGAAAGATCCACAACCGCCGCTTCCAAATCAACCACACCAACCAAGCCACGCCGATGCAAGGCTTGCTGCGCGTCTGGCCGCCAAACACCGAGATACACATGAAGCGGCAATTGTTGGCTATTCAATCTCACCAAAAGCGAGCCACGACCCAATCCCGGCAACCCGCAAATGAGGGCATAAAACCGGACAATGCTCCACAGCCTCACGATGAAGGCCACAACAAGGGCAAAGAGGGCTCACACCCGCCTAAACCCCGACTCACAAGGACATTCACTCGAGAGACAGCGGTGCACCACCGCCACATAAGCACCCGAACCTTTGGGAGAAGTGAGCTCCATGTCCACGCCCAAACCGAAGCCATCGAGAACCCGGAAGTCGCAGACCCACTTGCCCAAGGGGGCGTGAGTGTCATGAATAGCCAACACCCGGTAACAAGACCGCACAAAACAAGAAGATACAACATCCGGATGAACCTTCCAAACCTGCACCACCACATCACCACGAGGGACTATAGATATATGTAGCGGAATACTCCCCGCCACTTGTTCCCGAATAGCCCTTGGCCACCGTCCTTCAGCGGCGAGCTCGAAAAGAACTCCCACGAAGCTAGCCGACCATCCCAATACCAATCCTCCAAGGTGAGCCGCGACAGCTGCTCTCCAACGGCCCCTCAAGTCCGAGCATGCACAATGGCGACCAAGGGGCAAGTACGCAGGAGGTAGAGGAACCCACAAGAAAGGAGAAGAGTGGTGATAAACCGAGGCATAATCTAGCCGGAAGAGCACACGCACGTGATCCCAAGCCCGCAACACCCCCCGGAGAAAAGGGGACGATGTGGGAAAGGCCGGAGACCATACAACAGTGCCTGGGGCAACTCTACATGCACGCATCGACTTTCCAAATGCCACACAATGGCGAAGAGATTGCCACAATAGTGCCGCACTGTGAGAAGATGCTCCATCCCCGAGAATGCTCCAAATAAACTTAGAGACCAACACCTTACTATGCAATGCCAAATCCGTAATGGCCAAGCCCCCATCCTCCCTGGGCGGAGACACTTCCACCAAGCCACTTTAACAACCGCCCCTTCATCATCCCCGCCCCACACAAAATTTCGAACAATCTTATCCAAAGCCTGTATCTTACCCTCAGGAGCTAACATCGCAGATGCTGTATACACATGAGTGCTACAAAGTACTGACTTGGCAATAGTGATCCTACCTGCCATGGACAACTTGCTACCCTTCCACCAATTGAGGTGTTTCTGCAACCCCTGCAAAATCTCATCCCACACCCTCCCCATGGAAACATCCCCTCCAAAGGGAATACCCAACAGCTTAGTACACACATTACCTGGAAGCACCTTCCAAGGGAATAGAGCCAAACAAGGGGGAGGCGGAGTCAACTGGGCCCATAATGCAGAGCATTTACCCCAATTCAGAAGAATGCCTGAGGCCAAGGAGAAAGTATCCAGCAAACCCTTCACATTCCGCAAATTCCTCTCTTCTGCCACCAAGAAGAGAAAAGTGTCATCGGCGAACTGGTTAATAATCTGTTGACTACCATCCTGCATCCGGCCCATCCACCACCCCTCCTCCACTGCAGCCAAAAACAATCGAGACAAAGCCCTCGCCACAATCGTAAACAAAAATGGTGCCAAAGGGCACCCCGACGCACCCTCCGCCTAAGGAGAAAAGGCGGAGGGTTCACCCCGCACACCACCGTGGCCCGTGGCTGACCTATGCACTTCATGATCGTCTCAGAAAAAGTGGACCACAGCCCAACGCTAACATCATGGCGGATAAGAACTCCCCACGGACACTATCATAAGCTTTGGCAAAGTCAAGCTTAAGATAGGCAATGCCTTGACTGTTCTCTGGCCCAATAAAGGCCCTCATAAGCTGCGGCAACATTAGTCAAAATGTTCCTCCCAGGAACAAACCCAGACTGCACCTTACTAATGGAAGAAGTCAACACCGGCTTCAACTTCTCGGCCAGGGCTTTCGCAATAATCTTGTACACAGAGGACAACAAGGATATAGGCCTCCAATCATTAATAGTAGAAGGTCGCTTAACCTTAGGAATCAAGGAAATGCATGCGGTATTCAAGATCTTATCCATGTGAGAAGAAGACTGCAAAGAACTCAAGATACACCTGGTACAATGACTCAGACTCACCAGCCCACTCCCAATAAGTCTGAAAGAACTCCACAGGGATGCCATCCAGCCCAGGACATTTATCCTTGGCCATGCACATACATGCCTCCGCTAAATCCTCTCGAGAGCTCATGCTCCAAGCTCTCACGTTGGTGAGGCAAAATAGATGGCTTAACCCCCCCCAAACAAGCTCCCCCTCCTGCTCATAGGGAAGAGTGCGCCGCGCAAAAACCCCGAAAATGAGCATGCACATACCGCTGCAACTCAGGCCGGGATCCTCCAAAGTCCGCCATCGAGCAAAGCAAGGGGCGCCATAGATGTTTTGATATCGCCACGCCTAGCCGCTCAAGAACACCGCGAACTTGTATCCCCCTCCTTCAACCAGGTAAGGGCTGCCTTCCACACGCAGCGCCTCATGCACTTTAATCTGCTCCAAAAGCAACAATACGCCGCAACACCGCATTCTCCCTAATGCCATCGAAGGTCGCTACCGAATCTTCTCAACTCCTCGATAAAGACTATGCAACTCCTGCGCAGCTCGCCGCACACACGCCTACCAAAGACCTTAGCAAAACGCTTAACCCCGCCAACGCAAATACCATACCGCACATACCCTTCAGAGATGAAAAGGTATCAAGCCACAACTCCTGGCACTGGGCCGAGAAATCCGCATCAGCCAGGAGCCGGGTGTTCAAACGGAACACCGTCCGAGAAGGCCGAGAGGCAACCGCACCGACCGACAAAACCCGAGGGTAATGATCAGAAATGGAGGTAGACAGAATGTTACTCCCACGCAAAGAGGGCACACCATCCAATGCGCATGGGGAAGCATAGCACCGGGTCATGCCTAGCATACCGCCCCCGCACTAATCTGCCTATTACAATAGGTGAAAGACAAGTCCCTGTGGGACCTCAACCAAGGCCAAATCACGCAACAAACGAGACCACCGGGTCCCTCTCAAATCCCCTGCACAAACTGGTGTGCGGACCGGGCGATCTTCTACTCGCTCTACCATATTGAAATCCCCTAACAACAACCAAGCAACCTCGCAAACCCACCAAGGGCTCGCGAACTTATTCCTGACTGTGGCCCACAAAGCACCCCACCACAGAAGGCTGATTAGGGGCATAAACATTAACAATCCCCCACTCTTGCCCGCCTCCAACCACTTAATTATTGCCCACCGACCAAACCTCATGCTCAGCTGCAGAGTATGTGACCTGCACATCCATCTTCCAAGCAATAAGAGTACCCCCACTAGTCTCCCCGTAAGAAGAAGCAATAAAGCCAAACTGCCTACCAACCATATTCATGAGCCTGGACATATCACCCCTGTGACACTTATGCTCCTGAATACAAACAATATCAGGACGCCTTATCTGCCCGAAGTGCCAAAGAAACACGGGCCCTCTTACTACTAGAGGACCGCACTTCCCCCACATTCCAACCGAGGATCGACCTATTCATCCTGGAGGAGAAGTGTCCAGCCCCACATGCCTACCCACCGGCCATCAGCCCACTCCACCGAGTCGAAGATCTAGAGCCGGAGGATTAATCACAAAGAATGTGACCCACAGCCCGCTCTCGTGATATTCCACTTCCAACACGTGTTGGAAGTCCCCCGTGCACCTCCACAAAGTCATGGGCCACAACTTCGTGATATTCCACTTCCAACACGTGTTGGAAGTCCCCCAGGCACCTCCATAGAGTCATGGGCCACACTAGTCTCTACCTCCAACCGGGTTGCTCCAGCCACCTCATGCTCAAGACATACCGCCATCGGGACATCCCGGCCCAGGATCACCAGCCCCCCACAACCCCCTCTCCTCGATCTAGCCACAACCAAATCATCCGAGCCCCTCCCCGAGCCACCACGCCCCTAGCCCCGCCATCAAAGGGGCGGCCAAGCAAGCCTGCCCCTCGGCCCCCCCCACACCACCTCTCCCAACCACACCACCTCGTCCAACTCCACTCCATCGCACCACGGAGTCCTCTCGCCTGTGACCTCGAACCGAGGAATCCCGGGCCCTGCAACAACACACCCGCAACCCCTATCACATCACAAGCACCAGCAGGACTAGCGGGATCATCAACGGGTCAAATGGTAGCACAATAGATGGAAACATCCGCCCGAATCTCGAGCCATTCAAAAGCTTCAATCGGAAAAGAAAATGCCGGGGACCACTACGCGACCGGAAGAGAAGTGGGCACAGCCGCAAAAGCGCAGAGCAACACGATCTTGGGGACACGCATAATAGAATGAGCCAAATATACACCCGTGCCATTGGCCATAGAAACCAAGAAATCAGGGCACCATCGGTCGGGGAGGAAGATCCTGAATCGAACCAACACGGATTTTAACCGCCAAAGAACCGGTGGACATTGGCCGGAGTATAATCTTCGATACAACACATATGAATCACCCAACGTATCCACCCCCCGACTAACCAATTGCCGCACAGAAGACTCAGCCTCAAACATGATTAGGAAGAAATTATTTGGTAAGAATTTCAGAGACTGATACCTTGGCAAACCAATCCGCCTCAGATGTCCAGCAAGCCAAGAGCTAAACCTCCTCGTGTCCAATATGTAACCCGTGAAATAGCCCAACACTGCAAATGAAACTAGATTCTCAATGGTCTGAACATGCCTGGTATGATCAATATCTATCCATGGAGTCTCTGAAAGAGCTGCCTGCAAGTCAACAGAGTGATGATCCTCCACAAACTTCAGAGCTTCTTGAACACGGGCGGTTCTACACTCGGAGCCTTGCGCTTAATCCATCTGAAAACCCCTACCGAAAGATGATGCGAGCAACAAGGTGTCATTGCTCCGCCAGGTAGGGCAAGACAGATTTGGGGCTGCCGCCCTGGCACCCTGAGAGGTATCCAGAGGCACCCGAGGAGACACATCAGCTACATGCACCCTAGAAGAGGGCGCATCACCAGCAAGTGATTCCTTCCCAAGCACAAAAGCGGAGGGCATCACGATCCGGTTTCAAAGGGGCATGCTTGATGGAATCAAGACCGAGTCTCAAAACACAATCTACTTGGGTCTCAAATTATATTGAGAGGAAGAGCAATCCACATACCTCTCAACCGAAGGGGATTCCAAGAGCTCCCTCATCTCGCCACCAATTGCATGCCACTTCCTACACCCAGCCTCTTCATGCATGCTGAGACCCACGCCCTTCCCCTTTACTGGAGGATTCTTTCTCCTCGCCATCTCCCTTGGCTTCAGCCCCAAGCCATGAGGCTCAATCGAGCCCCCATCAGCCTGTCTGGCAGGAGCCATGTCATCCGGACCAGTCCGGAAATCAGCTGTTTGCAGCAACAAATCACATGCAAAACAGCTGATGCTATACACCACTGGAAAGAGCTCAGAGCAAGCTTTCCAACGAGCCCAAGCACGCCAAAATCCGACACCAGATAAGAGAGATATCACCGATCAAAGTTTTGCCGTCAGAACCCTAGCTCCAGGCGCCAGCGCCCATCAGACACAACGGCCACAACGGCCAATCTTGAGCTTAGCTTGCTTGACTTTAATCTTTAACCACACAGATTCATCCACTTGAAATTTGTGTGGCGTGCGATGCTTGTCTACAACACTCTTTTGTCTACTTCTGGCAGCCAATAAATAGCCACGGACTTCCTCCACCAAAGTCTGTAAGTAGGATTGTGTCTCATAAATAGAGATATTCTAGAAGACTCATGCTTGGTGCTAGTGTAGGCGAATTTCACCCAGTAGATATAGTCTGCCCATTGTGATTGCTTATTCCAGACATAGTTACGCAGCATATCTTCAATAATTCTATTACTGCGCTCCATCTGGTCGTCTGTTTGAGGGTGCTATGTGGTACTCATGGCAATGGTTTGAATAGTGCCAAAGAAATCCTTCCAAAGAGCATTAACAAACTTAGAATTGTGATCTGAGATGATGGTGCATAGCCTGTTGTAGGGTTCCCATGGACGTTAAAACGATGTCTATCTATCTATCTATCTGTCTATCTGTCTATCTATCTATCTAAATAAGTATTAAGGATGTTAGCAAACAACCCCTAAAGCATTTTAATTGAGTTATTGTTCTTGGTGTAGAGGATGAGCATTGAATAAATAGAATAGAATATAAAAGATATAGCTAAATATTCTCTCACAACTCAAGGAGGGCTTAGTAGCAAGAATGGCACATTTATGTCGAGAATTTTATGTCTTGAAGTTATGGGATTTTGGTCATAACATCTTACTGATCTCATTACGGGCTTGGATTTACCTGGTATGGCCAAGTATGTACTATTTTTTCTATGGTAAAGATTTTTACTTTCGTCAACTTAAATTAAATGATTATTCAATCTAAAATAATAAACCATCTACAAAACCTCTAAGAAATGACATGCTATATTTTTAACGTGTACAAGAATAAACAATTGACCAAAAAAGGGGCTTAAGGGGGGAGGCAAAAACAAAAAAAACCTACGTTATTGGTTTGCATGTTTCTTGTTATAATCTAAATCTAAAATAATAAACCAACTACAAAACCTCTATATTTTTAACGTCTACAATAATAAACAATTGACCAAAAAGGGGGGGACCGCTGGGGGGAGGGGGGCGCTTTTGACAAAAACAAAAAAGAAACCTATGTTATTGGTTTGCATGTTTACTTACCCTTGTATTAGGTCCCATTAGACAGTTCGGGTACTGTGGATGATAACGATCAATTCATTCAATGAAAAAATAAAATCATCCCAAGAATAATCCTATCCCTCGAAAACCATTACAATATGACATTTTACTTCTTAATACATACTTAGACATGGGATATTAAATTTATATTGAAAAATCAAAAACCATGTTATAAACCTCTGTTAGTTAATGTAAGAAGTGTGTATGCAAAACTGCCATATAATTCTAAGAAACCATTGTTGTATGTTGGTCTTGCAAAGATGCAAAACAAATTACAAAAAGACTAAACAATGACAATTTAAGAATTACAAAAGAAGCCTTTGTATTTCCACATGCCTGTTGGTTGGAGTATGTGGGCTGCTCACAGCGAGGGCGGTGTGGTGTGCGAGATGGAGGAGGTGGTGGTGTCTGTCTGCCTGTTTGGCGACCTGTGGGCTGTGGGGCACGTGCGCTTGGCTGTCCCTGTGTTGCAGCCTCTGCTGCCTGGAGTCGGGAGCCTAGCTCCTGTTGGAATCTCTGCTGCTTGGCCAACTCATTTGTGCAGTGCCGCAGGTGTTCATGGACCTCAGCATGGAGGCCGCTGCCTTGCTGGGCAATGGTTGCTTTGAGCTCCTGAATCTCATGATCTTGTGTCTCAGCCCTACTCTGCAGGGTTCTTAGCTCTGCCTGGCTGGCTTCGACGATGGCTCGGACGTTTCGTATCACGGTGGCATACCCCTCAGCTTCCGACTTGAGGCGGGAAATAGTTGCCACTGTATCTTGCTCAACACCCTGCTTGTCGCATGTCATAGTCTCCATGGTGGTGAGGAGGGAATCCACGCGAGCTCGCAAGTCGGCAAGGCCCTGCTTATCCTGTTGCCTCTCAAAGTGGGCCAAGCGAAGCCCGTCTTCTAACTGCTGCATGCGGGTATCCATGTCTGTAACCCGTTGCCTTTCCGCTGCCAACTGTCTTTTTGAGCACATGGGATGCTGAGGACTGTATCTCTGCTGTTACTCTCGATCTGTTCCTCCAGCTTTTTCATGGCCCTCGTCTGCGCCTGTGTCGGGCTTGAGCAGCCTTCATCCATCTCCCGAGCCAATCTCGTAGATTGGGCCTTCGCCCGGGCTTCCCTCCTCATGGAAGAGGTTTCTCCCTTGTCTTTGTTATCTGAACGGGGCCGTTTTTTTAGGCCCTCCCCCGGGTTCTCAGGGGCCGGGTGGCCATTTGGGCCGGGAGGAGGCTGAGGAATGTTTCCCTCTAAATGGGGGTCTGGGCAAGGGGCTACAGAAGCGGCCATGAAGTTGTATGGTATGGATGGGGGTTAAGGAGTTAAAGTGCTATGAAGAATTGAAAGATGTTTAAAAGCATAAACGATGCCCGCCCTCAGTGGTTGACACGGGGGGTTTGGGGGGGTTCAACCCTGTGGGTGGGAGGTTCGATTCCGGCTACTATCGGAATACTTTTGGTATGGGCTTGGTTTGAATGAGCTTTTTGGAATAGGTTGAAATGGTAAAGGAAGAACACAAGGAAGGAAGAGAAGGCGACAGATCCAGTGAATTTTGAGTGTTATAGAGAAGGCGACAGATCCAGCGAATTTTGAGTGTTCTAGAACCTGGCACACTCTATTGGCGCGCCATGGGTCGTCTCGATAGGATGTTGAGAGAGAAAGAAGGCTAGAGAGACTTCATAGAATGTAGAGAGAGGAAGAAGGCGAGAGAGAGCTGAGAGAGACAAAAGGCTAGAGAGATAGAGCAGAGGGGAAGAAGGTAAGAGAAGGCTAGAGAGAGAAAGTGAGCTAGGCACTAGAGAGAGAGAGTGCTAAGAGAAGGCTAGAGAGAGAAAGTGAGCTAGGCGAGGAAGAAGGTAAGAGAAGGCTAGAGAGAGAAAGTGAGCTAGGCGCTAGAGAGAGAAAGTGAGCTAGGCGCTAGAGAGAGAATGTGCTGAGAGAAGGCTAGATAGATAAAGTGAGCTAGGCGCTAGAGAGAGAATGTGCTAGGCACTAGAGAGAGAAGCAATGCATAAGTGTAGTGCATAGCGTGCATCTTTAGTTACCCTTCTAGATGATATACGAATTTTATTAAATCATTTTAGATTTAATTTTGTCCTGAATTCTATATAAGAGATTGAAATCATTATAACTTATGAATGCTTCCAAAAAAACATCGGACTATAGCTCTTAGAGACTACAACTTATGCCCACAATAATTAGGCCAAAACTTATAATAGTAAGAGAGAAATAATTCATAGGCCAAAACTTATAATAGTGAGAAAGAAATAATTCATACCCTCAAACATATGGCCACAATAATTAGGCCAAAACTTATAATAGCAAGAGAATAGAATAGAATAGAATAGAATAGAATAGAATAGAATAGAATAGAATAGAATAGAATAGAATAGAATAGTTTTTTTAACGTCCACGGAGACCAATAGGTCATGGGACCCATACAATGGGCTAGTACAATCATTACTACTAGGATTAAAAAACCCCTGCCTCGAAAGGTTTTCAAGGGAAAAACCTTTGCAGTAATGATGATACTAGACAAGCGGAGATAATGACTACTGAGGGCTCAGTAATTGCTGACGTTTATCTAGAACCTCAAGAATGTATAATGCCAAGTCATGCACAAATGGTGCTCTGAGAAGTTGTGGAAGCGTGGAATGGAATGCTAATGTCAAAAAATGATTCCGGACTATCTTAAAAGCAGGGCAACTCAGAAGAGTATGGCTTTCATCTTCAATAACCTGTAACTGGCAACAGGCACATAGTCTCGCTTCTCGCGGCAATTGCGGCCGCTCCCATCTACCTGTCTCAATCCGTA